>CM072344.1:12762500-13962500 GCA_036874045.1 Cymodocea nodosa | reverse complement strand
AAAATAAAACTTATTATTTGTGTTTTGAGCTTATTAAATCTATGTTATATCGTTTGTGTTTATATTATGAGTATTGTTGACTATTTATGTTTATCTTATTTCAGTTATAGAAAATTATATTTTAGTACAAATCGAATTATATTTTAGTACAAATCGAAATCTTGATTTAAGAATCTAATGTTTGGAGGATTGAATGCTATAATTGATCCTTGATAAATGTAATATGAATTAGCATTTAAGAGTTTAATTGATGTTGTTTGTAATATCTAGAATCGCCAAATGGATGATCATATTTTTTTGCAACTTATAATTTTAATTATAAGTTACTTGAGAGCTCGCTGAGTTAATCATAACTCCACGAGGTAAGTCCGTTAAGTTAACCATAAATCAATAGAGTGAGCATATTGTGAATATACACTGTACCCTAGCTATGAAAGTTTATATAGTAAAGTGATTAATTTAACTTTCTAAGGGTTATTTAGATTTTGACTATAATTGTACTAATTTCTGAGAGTGAAATTAATTAAAATATCAAAATCTAAATTAAAGTTAACTTTCTAAGGGTTGTTAACTTTGCTCTATAATTGTAATATAATATATTTTTACTTACTTTGTTGACTTAACTGTAATTCAATGGATCGACCTCATTAAGTTAAGTTTAACTCAATAGACTCATTCAATTCTATAGTTTAATAAAACAAATACATATACATATAACATTCAACACTTGACATGTAAAAGAAATAATGTCTAATTATTAATAATTGTACATGTGAAATAATTTATAACTTTACGATATTTCATAAATTTACCTTAGTAACATTACGAGGTTCCGTAAACTTACCTTTAAAATAATATGTAAATTGGGTTTTCAGTATTTCAAAAATAATACTTAATTAACGTTTAATTCCTTTAAATTATGCATATTCTTTAATTAAAGCTCATAATCATATAAGTATGGCATAATGACTTAATTATCATATGATAAGCTAAATATTATATAATTAACTATTAATTAACCACTAATATTATGTACTTTTTCATTTTAAACAATACTCAATTGCACTTACACTCATAAGACAAAGAAGGTGGAAAAAGATATGGATGAATAAGTATGAAACAAGAGAAGTTTACGTGATTCGATAATAACCTATGTCTATAAGGTGATCTGTTGGTGTTCTTATTTAGCATTCATGACAACAACCACTCTATCTATTACATTGTTACAACAAGTATTTATATCTCGAACCTAGGGTTTAATAACCCTAATACATGAACCATTGCACACAAACTTAGAAGGTTCCTTGATGATAGTTAACTTGTCGTCAAACTTTGAGCCTTAGTGGTTAATTGCTTAAATCACCATCTAGCTACTTGTTTAGAATGAAAAAGTGCATATTATTAACAGTTAAATGATGGTTAATTGCATAATATTTAGCTTATCATATGAGAATTAAACCATTATGTTATAATTGCACTGTTATATGCTTTAATTAGAATTACTGCTTAATTTTGGGGAATTAATGTTAATTTAGTACATTTCTGAACTATCGGTAAGTTGCAGGCTATGAAATTCTTAAGTATCCGAATTTTCTGATATTTCGGACAGTTATGTTTAACATACCGAACATATTTTGAACAGCTATGTTTAACATACCGAACATGTATTAGATAGTTATGTTTAAACTATCGAACAGTTATGTTTTGAAAGAATAATTTATTATTTCCTAAAGTACACGTGTCGAAACCATAATGCATGACTTAAGTGAACTTTCGGTGAGTTATCTATAACTATCCAAAATTGCAGCTGGGCATCGGATAGTTATATGTGTAACTCTTCGAAATCTCCTTTTATTTATAAAATAGCTGTGGACACGTGTCATGTTCTGGGAAAGTGACTTAAGTGGATTTTCGGTGAGTTATCTCTAACTATCTTAAATGCATCTGAGCATCGGATAGTTAGACTTATAACTCTCCGAAATGTTTCTTTTATTATTAAATTATTACTGACACGTGTCGAGATTTGGTAGATTTACTTAAGTTATATATCAGTGAGTTATCTGTAACTATCCGAAATGCATCTGAGCATCGGATAGTTACGTCGAAATGCACTTGAGCATCGGATAGTTAAATTTATACATGTGTTTTATAGTTAAATCAACGAAGCAAGTTTGTTGAGTTATCTGTAACTCTACGGATTATTTATTTTCTAATATGCCACTGTAGCGGTTGCAGAAACAGGACAATTGGAAGAAAAACCACGATTGCACGTATCGCGCATGGAGAAGAAAGCATCGTCATTGATATGAATGAAGGAAATCCAACCGACCATTCAAGCAGAAGCAGTTACCACTGAAGAAATATAAAAGAAAAGAAGAAAAAGAAGTAAGAGTGTGTGATCGATGGGTATGACCAATGTGTACAGAGGAGGAGCACCAAACTTTCTACAGACAGTATCGGTAATTCTCTAAAGTACCACCCCAACCATCATTACCACCACTATAATCAACAACCATCGAAGGTCTGTAAGGATACTTTATTAATGTCGGGTCGATTCCGAGCCAAATATAGTGCCTGACAACCACTGTGAGGAGTGATCGCATCGCGGGAAGGGAAGCCATTTTCACCAAGCGCGGACTCATATTTCAGGAGATCGTAAAGCTTCTAGCCTTGGCTTTGGGTTGATGTCTGTGTGCTGAAGAGGAGATTATCTTGCAATTCTGGACTCGCGATTCTATAGGGAGAAGAGACAGAATTGTAAGTGGTTTAATTTTCAGTGGTGTAATTACGTCGCATGTAGTGACAAAAGTATTTACTGTCTACTGAGATTACTTTACATTTCACCTTTCGCCCATTTCCATGTTCATATTAAAGCAAAAATACTAAAAATAACTTATCTGTGATTGTATTCTGTATTTGAGTGTTGTATTGTTTATATTGTATCGTGATTAATGTTATCTCTGTTAGTGTTGTGATTGATTTATATTTGTTTTAGTTTACAGTTTACTGAAATTGGTTCGTTCAAAAGACTTAAAAATGTTAATGGTTACTGTTTGAATTATCTGAATGTTAGTATTGCTTAATGATAAATCCAGTGTTTACTAACATTAAAGAGCTTAATTGGTGTTATTTATAATCTGTGGAGCCGCTCAATAGTTGGCCGAATTCCTCTGTAAATAGCAGTATTAAAAAGGAAAGATAGGCTCGTGGAGTTAACTTAAGTCAACGAGGTTAGTTCGTTGAGTTAGCTATAACTCAACGAACTTTGTCCGTTGAGTTAACTGTAACTCAACGGAGGGCTTATTGAAGATATAAATTTGATTGTTAACAAACGGAACAGTTCTCAATTCTTAAACAATTCTCTGTGGGATCGACCTGTACTTGCACACTAATACAATAGACACTGTGCACTTGCAGTTAAAGTACAAATTGGAATTAATATCTAATTTGTGTTAAAGGTTATTTGTTTACTTCTAAAAAAAAAAGGAATAGACATTAAGATAAATTAACTAAGTAAAACAGAAGTTAACAAATCCAAGTTTTTCTAGTGCGTTGTTGGAAATCCAATTAGGTTTTCTAATGTCGTGTTGGGTAATCAAACACTACTTTAACTCACCATCTAGGCGCTATTGGGACTTCAATAGCTAACTTACTTTAGCTTCCAACACTCGATGAGTTATTGAATAACTTGTTGTTTAGCTCGGATACTTATTTCAATAAGTCATCATTCTCCAACTACCATAACTTGTTGTCCTTTGGTCACTTAGCAACTTAACCTTCTATCATGATAAGTCGACCCTCTTTCCTTCCTTCAACTAAGCATTCGTCTTTCAATAACTTAGTTGATTTAATTGTCTAATTGCCTACTTCTGCTTGAGCACTCAAGAAGATATTATATGTTGTTTTTTGATTGAGATACTTGTGTTCTTTGACTACCTACTAGTTTTCTTATAACATACTCCACACTTACTTTAGCCTCAACAATTTGAATCATCATATTATATCTAGATGGCATGATCTAGAGTGTTAGATTAGATCCATGTGAATGAATCTAGATTATTGGATCAACTCTAGAGAAAAAGAAAATAAGTGATGTAGTGTTGATGTGGTAGCTAGGTGGTGATAATGTGTTGAACCCATTACCATGTGTCATCACTAGATTGACCTAGAATGTTGATGTTGAATTAATTGACTAATGAGAGGTTGCCATGTGTCAAATGATGTAGTAAATGCGACATGTTTGTTGATGCATTAGTGACAAAAAAGAAGATGGTGAAAAGGAAATTCAATTTAACCAATTTTTTTTATTTGATTGAAGAAAAAATTTTGTTAGATTGAAATTTCTTTGATTTTACTCAAGAATTGATTTAGTTGGACTAAGTAAGCTTTAGTTAGACCAATGAAACACATCAATCAGGCAAAAAAAATGATTTTGGTTGACCAATTTTTCTGTCTAACCAAAGGAATTTTGGTTAGTGAAAAAATTTTGGATGTAATGTGTCATGCGAATGTGGCGAGTGATGTGGCATGGGTTGCCATGTGTTATTGCTAGATTGGTCTATAATGTTTATGTGAGAATCAAGGACCAATAAAAAATTGTCATATGTCACTAGCGTGGTATATGTGATCGATAACATGGTAAAAAATTTGGTCGAAACTAAAACAATAAAAATAGTGGAAAAAAATATATTTCTTCTTAAAAAAGGGTGGAAGTTTGGTTTGATCGAAAATGATTTCGATCAGACTAAAAATTGCTTCCGTTAACTAATTGTTCAGTTTGATTGAAGAAAAACTTTGTTTAGATTGAAAAATTGAATTTCGATTAACTGAAATTTCCCTTGAATACTAACACGGTACGTTGACATGGCGAGTGATGTGGCATGGGTTGTCATGTGTTGTCGTTGGATTAGTCTATAATATTGACATTGGAATCATGAAACAGTGAGAAAATGACACGTGTCATTGACGTGGTAAGTGCCATGTAGCTGCTGACATGGTAGAAATTTGGTTGAAACTGAAAAATATATAAAAATGGGAAAAATATTAAAAAAAGTTGGGAAGTTTGGTTTGATCGAATATAAATTCAATGAAATTGAAAAAGACTTCGATCGATCAATTTTTCGATTCGTTCACAGAAAAGCATTAATTAGACTAAAAGATCAAACTTTAGTCGATCAAAAAAAAAACATAAAAAGAAAGTGGGGATTATGTGGCATGTTGATGTGGTAGATGACGTAACATGAGTTGCCACGTGTCGTCATTTGATTGATCTATTATGTCGACGTTAGAAATAAGGATCAATAAAATTGTTGTGTTGCTAATGTGGTTGTGTCATGTGGTTGATGTGATAAAAATCAATCAAATTGAATGAAAATTTAGTTGGACCATGAAATTGATTTTTTTTTTTTTCTACACTACAAAGGTGAAGCCAATTTTGGCCAAGATTAAAAAAACAATGGATCATTTGGTTCCCAACAAAAGATGAAACAATAGTTTCCAAGACCTAAAAAAAGAAGATTATTGGATTAGATCCATGTGAATGAATCTAGATTATTGGATCAACTCTAGAGAAAAAGAAAATAAGTGATGATGTAGTGTTGATGTGGTAGCATTATAATAACAACAATAAAGTTTAATTACAAATTATTAGAACATCACAATAAAATGTTCAAACAAAAGTACATATGACAAATAGTAGTTCACATTCTTTCAATATGATATCTTATCTACATAATTCGTACAGCATTAGAGTATAACCCTAAACAAATAGCTATTTTCACAAGCTATTTTAGCAAATCTAAGTTCAATATTTTCTCTACATCTATAAGACCCTCAAGATCAAATATTTGGAGAATAACTTCATCTATTTCTCTCTCGAGTTCTGATTTCTACCACTTGTCATCATTTTCTACAATCTTCGCCATACTTTTACTCAATTCATTCATTGATATAGCAATTGATTAAGATGATTTAGTATGTGGTCGAGTTCTTTTCCTTGACTTACTATCGACATTTTCACTTGTATAAGGGCTTGGTGAATGTTTATCCTCTTTACTATTAGGAAGTATCGGAGGAACTTGAGTATTGAATATAGGGAAGGTGTCCACAAGTTTTTGGGGTTCTATATGTTGTGACGCTGTGAAATCTTGGGGAACGCGACTATTCACTCTAATTGTTATATTTCCATCAAACACTGTACACAGATTATCATATATCGTACAACACTTTTCCTAGCATGCTTTACATTCTAGATGTTGCTATAAGAAATAAATGAAGAAATTACTTAATATATGAAAGTTCAAAGAAATACATAAATATTGTTAAATAAAATAACATACCTACATAAATTCATCCCAAATTTCTTTGGGAATGTCAGTATTTCTACGGATGTAGTTCCACCCTAATCCACTTTGTTTGAAAATTTTTGTATAATTTTTATACATTGTCCTCCATGTTTTCATTCTACTTTTTACATGTTTTTTCTCAACATTGGCATTAGTTTATCATTGTATTCAGCAATCATTTTTTGTTATGTCTCAGCTCTAATCTTCCTATCATGTGCTTTTACATTTCCCTCTCTTATTTCTAATGCTAAGATATCTAAAAAAATTTCATCTTGTTTGATGCTCTAGTTCACGTACTTTTTTCTTTCAAAAGTTATATTCCTGTATTATGTTCATTAACAAAGTTAGAACACAAAAATTTCATCTTGTCTGTATTATATTCTTGTATTCTCTCAAGTTCATTAACAAATTAATACATGCAACAACATAAATGAAATATTAAATACATTGCCAACAACATACAATTGAAATACAACATAAGAACTAAAAACTATAATTGAATGTGAAAGACTTCTTGGTAAAAAAATGTCCTATTTAATTTAGTAAATAAAATTACAACAAAAATAGTAAATGGAAACACCTTAAGAATATTACCATATCATGGAAATTATCATAGTTGCAAGGACATTACAATGTGTTCCACAAAGTACCATGACCATAATCTACAATGGAAGAGAATATCGTTCCCCTTGAATCTCCATGAACCATAAACTAGTGGATGTCTGATTTTACTCCTAAGTTGCAACATTTCACCCTTGTTATAGAAAATCTGCAATCCATTTTAATAAATCTGAGGGACAACAAATAAATATACATTCCAAAGCTAAAAGTTATGAAATTACCCTCCATGAAATTACAAGGTTTTTTTGAAGCTGCAAGGTTTTTTCCTACATAGTTATGAAATTACCCCTGCATGACACACCCTTCAAAGCCTTGTGAAATCTTTCCCAACTCCTCTTGAACACTCTCCTTTGTACTCGCCATTGAACCCTCCTTTGTGGTCATTGTTGAAAAGTCTCCCTTGTAGTTACTACTAAAATAACTTAATGCACAAAACTTTTGGATGATCTAAGAAAAACCCAACAACTTAGAAGTATGCAAGATTCATCCAAACAAAATCAAAGAAAGAAAAAATAACTACATCCATAGACGACACAAACTTAAATAATGATCTACATAAATTTTGGACTACTACCTCATGATTCCAAAGTTATAAAACATGCCTTATCTGATCTATGATTTTTCATAGCATAACATGTCTTGTGTTCACTTGTATTTTTCTATTTGTGATAATACCCCCAAATCATATTTTCGTTTGAAGATTGCAAGTCGAAAACCCCTAAAATCATTGATTTTGTGATGCACAACTAAAATAAACACACATTACCTTGAATAGTCAAGAATCAGGTGATTGATGACAATGATTTCTAGATGCGAGTGTCGATGATACATGAGCGATGATAGCAATTTTCAAATGCGAGCGACGATAGCGAAGAGCAATGTATCAGAGAACTCGCACACAATAGTTGAGAATTAGGTAAGTGGCGACGATATGTAAGCAACGACAATGATTTTTGGATGTAAGCGACGACGATATGTGAGCGACGATAGCGATTTCTAAACATGAGTGGCAACAACGAAGAGCAACGCACCAGAGAACTCGCACATAATAGTTGAGAATCAGGCAAGTGGCGACAACGATTTCTGAATGCGAGCGATGACTACGATTTCAAGATGCGAGCGGTGACAATACGCGAGAAACCTCGAATGTGGGCAATTTCTGGATGTTTCCGATGGGGGGAGGGGAGAAACCAGTTCCCGATGGCTTTTTATATTAAGGTAACAGGAGGAAATATTTTCTCTCTATTTCTTTTATGCAGGAGAGACAATGAGAAATGATTTTACTCTATTTATTTTTCCCTCATTTTCCATGATTTCTCTCCTACACAAACCCCCCCCCCCCCCCCCCCTCCCCCCCCTACATGTCATAGGATGTACGAAGGATGTTGCAGATTCTAAGGCCTGTAAAGAAGTTAATAGGCCATGAAGAGAGTTAGAAAGTGGAGGTGCCAATGCTTAGTAAGTTCATACATCATAACCGGCAAAACCATTTATTTTCACAAAGCTCATGCATCATTTAGCATAAGTGTTTTATGTTTGCTCGTGTGATAATTGGACTAAGATAGTGATCTTTAGTCTAACTTCATTTATGGCATCTTCCTACTTTATTGTATAAAGTGAGAAATGGTACACAACTTTCTAATTGACCCCTAAGTTTTATTTTTTCTTAGGCCTAAAGGCTTATTTCATGTTGGACCCGAAGGTGGAACTACTCATCTACTTCTATTTTGACACTTACATGTATACATGCATCACTTAGCATCTATTAATTCATTTGAGAGGCCAACATAAGTTGAGTGTATGTGGTACTTAATACCTTTCTTACACATACTTGGAGAATTTATCTAGACTCTTTAATTAGGCTCGATGTATCTTATTCTTAGGACATCACATCTTTTGTATGCATTCTTATGTATTTCTTAGGTTTTCCTCAATAAACTAGGTGACGACTACAAAATCCTTTTAAACTACCTTTTCTAATCCTATTAGACATAGAAGAGAGCTTGAGATTGCACGTTGAGTCTACCCATTCTATTGATGAAAGCTTTACATCTCCATATTCTTTTTCTAATGTTCAATGAGGCTGGTGCTTAATCACTCCAAATGCCATTTCCATGCATATTTGAAGAACTTATCAAGACTCTTTGATTAGTCCCAACAAATCTTATCCTTAGGACAGTGTCATTTGTATGCATTATAATGTATTTCTCAAGTTTTCTTTAATAAATTAGGTGGTGACTTCAAGACCCTTTCCATCTACCTTTTCGAACCCTGTTAAGACTTAGAAGAGGGTACAAGATTGCATGTTGAGTTTGCCTGCTCTATCAACAAAAGCATCACACCTTCATATTCTTCTTCTAATGTTTGGTGAGGCTGGAACTTAATCACTCCTAATGCCTTCTTTCTAGTAAAGAAGTCCATCAGTGTATTTTCCTCGTCTTAAAACTTCCTCCTTCTCTAGGAAATACTTAAGGGGACAGATGACTTGCTATGGGAATTCCTTGTCCTTAATCTTAGAAGAAGGAATCTAAAAGCTAAATTTCGATAGGATTAAGACCAAGAAATAATTGATTAATATTAATTATTACTCATTCATCTTAATTAAGTAGAAACACAGACAAGTACATCATCCTTTTTCTACATGTTACAACTTAAAAAACTCAATTTTTAATAGCATTTTAAGGGAATAAAATTGTAATTCAAATTTAAAAACAAATGCAAAACACTCATGTCTTATAATCTCTTTCTTTTTGCTAATATTCCAACACTAGTTGTTGTGTATTTCCATGCGTCAGTTGGGACAGAGAAAACAAATGGCGTGGACGTTGGCACACTTAAAAATCATTCTTAGCACAAGAGTAGCAGCACCGGTGCCCTTTCTGTTGTTAGCGAATTTTGTCATATGGAACTCATCGAAAGAAGTGGATCAGGAAGTACTCAGCACACAATAGCTGCAAAAGATGCGATATTTAAGTAATTAGCAGACAACAAATTATACGTAGACAACATATAATTGCGTATGACCATTTCAGAGGATTTTAAAAATGTAATTACCTTCCAAATAAGCATATAATATTTTGCCACAGAATCGCCGCTCTTAAGATCAAGATTCCGAGAGAAAAGCCAGTAGACGGCTGCGAGTATTCCATGGCCCAATACCTGCACAACAATAAGATTTAGTTGATTAATTAAACGGAGTCTCTCGAACTCAAACATGATTCAAAAAAAATAAAGTATGAATGGAATGGTAGAATTGAAGAGTTCAATTATCGATGAAAAACTTACCGACACTGTCCTGCAGACAACATTCGGAGAAGCGACACCCACCCCCATGCATATGGCATAGGCAACCATTAAAGAGCCAACACAAACTTTAAACACCTGCCCACAAGATTATTTCATTGTTTAGTTATAAGAGATGACACCCAACGTCTAAAAGTCAATCGATCAACCAATGCTTTTTTAGGGAATATATCATCCTGAGAACCAACTCTAATTAGTTGCGGTCGTGTAGATCGTATGTATAAAGCAATCAAAGAACACTCACTCTTTCTTGACCAAACCATATGGCAAAGGTCTGGATACCGTCAGCCTTGTCTCCCTCAACGTCCGGTATATCCTGATCGAAAGTTTGAAATAAGTTACATATGTAGATTGACTTAATCGATCATCAAATCATATATGCATGTGATGTTTCCTCGACGCCGAATATATGTACGTATATATACTCCTGCTTGTGTTACGTACGTACCTTGACTAGTGCCACAATGAAACAGAAGAAGGACATAATTGCCGAAGAAAATATAACCGGCCTCGTGAATATCATTTGTTTATTCAAAACATATACCTGCATGATTATTTACGGATGTAATTAATTACATATAATATTCGTTAAAGATGGGATGGGAGGGTAATCTACGATCATTAAAGAGTTGATGTTCGCATGAATCACCTGAATATGAAAGAAGAACGCAAGTGGCATGAGTAGGCCTCCCCAGCAAACAGTGAAAAACAGAGCAAGGAATGGATTGCTCTTCCACCTGAGAAGTGGCAGCTGAAGACAATGGACTGGAGTTAGAAATTGACCTATTTTCCAACATTATTATTTATCTACCTTGTCAGTTACTGGGTTCTTTATCATTTTTTCATAAACAATAAAGTTCTACTTAAGATATGTGCCTTGGGTAGTGGTCAAGGAATGATTGTACGCACTTTGAACAAGTGCAAGTAATTATGGTTTTATTTTTATTGAATTGTTGAACATGTAATCTCATACTCCCTTGTTCGTATGATTATAACCCCTCGATCTTAATTTCCTGATCTTAATGAAATGAAATTCATGACCTTAATTTCATCCGAAAAAAAATACTCACCTTGGCAGAATATGCAGTTCCCAGGAAAAATGCGATGACAACGAAAGCCATAAGTGCAGGTGAGCCAGACATCAAGGCCACCGCAAGACTCTGGAGGATTTCAATGCAAACACAACGTTAATTAATATATATGTAATAAATAAAAGTCAAATGGTTAATTTATGTATGCGTCCTTAATTTGAAAGGTCGTGCGTGTAATTCGTGATATGTATATGTTCCGTACCACAGCAACACAGGCCGCCATGAGTATCGTTGCTGCCGTGATAGAAATCTCCCCGGTAGCGAGTGGAAGGTATGGCTTATTGATCTGAAATAATATATACATGCATTAGCAAAAGTAAAAGAAAAATGTACGGAAAAGTACTGCTTAATTAATTAGGCAATGGACTTGTATTTATACGAACCCTGTCGATGTCCACGTCGTACACTTGGTTCACAACATTAGTGTAAAGGGACATGAGTATGGAAACGGTGAAACCCTACCCATGCACGAGATTAATTAGTAATATGATCAGTGAATAATTAATGAATTAAGAAGTCTTACTCTCATGATTTACCTGAGCGAATCCCTGGAAGAATGACGGAGTAAGTTCCGCAACGCTTGCGACCGGAAGGAATGAAACGGACGAGACCGCCACCGCCTGTGATCAATCGACCCAAGCTTGGTGATCAACGAGTTTATTTTCTCAGATGAAAGTTAAGCGGAAGAGAATTAAACTACGGGAAGGAAGGACTAACGTTGCCAATACATGAGTAGAGAAGACTTAATCGAACGAAGGCGTTCCACCACTTCGAAGTAGTGTTGGAACTTTTGAGGTTCTCTAGGGGAAGCGGTTGGGCCCATTCCTCGTTTGTGCTGGAACGCAACCGATGCGTCTGCGTTGGGTTCTTGGGCGTGGATCGGATGGGGGTGGCGTGGCCGGGCTGATCAGGAAGCGAGCAGTAATATGTACCACTCCGCGCTTGCTGGTGAATGCTGGCACTTTGCTTGCCGCGAAATCTGAACCAAATTAATTCCACGTACATTTAATTGCTTTTTAGTTTGTCTAATGTCTGATCACAAGTAATTAATGGATGTTGCAGTTGAATCGGAAGGAAAAATGTCTACTATATACAACTAATTTTGATCTTTTTCCTCGTCGGGCAAGTCGTTCACAACACATGTAAGTACCTTTTGCTTGGAAGAGCTGGGACCGAGCATGTTGTTGTTGGTGCAGCACCTGCAAACGTATTCATTATACACCAGTGGAAGAAGAAGAAGAAGAAGAAGAAGAAGAAGAAGAAGAAGAAGAAGAAGAAGGCATGATACCTTTGGGCAAAAGCAAGGCAGACAAGTTACCGCAGTATTGCTTGGCGAACATGGTTATGGATCGATCTTCTCTCGAATCCTTAATTTTTTGGTTAAGCTGTTGTCTAAAGCTCAAGCACCACTTCTATTTATAACTCCACAGATTGTCAAAGTTTTACATGTTATTAAACGGTCCTTGTCGAGTTTCTCTACACCTTGGTAAGTTTTTTTACCAAGCATTCCGTTCAATGCAGCGCCCTTAATTAATTACGTCATCCAAACCTCCAATTTCCTTCTGTGGACCACCACATTAATCAATAGTGAAGGATATGTGAAGGTATGTCTGATCATAATCTCAAATAAACAAAATTTTGAACAGTTCTCGCAAATCTCAAAATTTATTCAGTCAAACGAAAGCTTCAATCGATCATAAAGTTATTTATAATTGGTCTTTTCCTTACCTTATAATATCTTTAAAAAGGTTTTACATTGAAATTTAGATAAAACACTAACAATATCAAAAAATCATGCATGCTAAATAATGACAAGTAAAGAAGTGTACGTATTAGAATATACTCACATAAACTAAATAGAAATTAAAATAAAAACTAAAGAAAAACCTCTTCATTTCAATGGGGCTAGAAAAAAGGTTGCAATCCTTTAACCCTTTAGATAAGGTTGAGGTGCATTCTATAAAGGAAAGAAGAAGTCAGGTCGAGTGGTTGAAACCATTACAAAATAAAATATGATTTTAAGATTACATTTGAAATTATCAAAACGTTGAAATTTCAAACTCAACCTACCAAAACCTTGAAGACGTTTTCTCGTGACTTATCTGAACTTTCATTCATGCCTGAGCGTTATTTGGTTTTTTGTGGATCATTATTACTTAATAGTGAAATGACTTTGAAAGGTTAAGTTTAAAAGACCTTTTCTTTGTTTTCTCATGTCAGAGGCTTCACATACTTTATATTTCGTATATTTAATCTTAAGTAGACCAATAATTAGATCATTCTTTGTCAATTTTATTGATTTTTTTATATTTAAATATTCCAATCTTAGCTATAGTTAAGTGTCAATTTCTTTTTACTATTTCTTATGTACATTAACAGTATACAAGATAGAAATTGAAAAATTAAAAAAATTTTCTTAATTTTTGAGATTTATGTTATTCAAGAAAATTAACAATAAATTCTCAACTTTCTTATATATAAAAAATCAGATATTCTAAATTTTTAGACTTCTTCTCGTCTAAAAGTAGCATAGGAATTATCTATATTTTATTAATTATTTTATTATTTAAAATTAATTATAATTAAATATTTTTTTCATTAATAATAAAATATTAATTATTTTATTATTTTTTAAAAATATTATTTAATTTTAATTTATAATACTAAAATAAAAAATTATTTTTATTTAATTAATAATATTATTTATATTATATAACTATTATAATATTATTTAATATATAATATTAAAATTTCAAAAATTATATAATTTTCTTATACTTTCAAATTTTAATTTTCAACTTTTTATTTTTAAATTTTTCTGACTTTCTCAACGTTCCAACAGCAAAATCACTACCGTACGACAGGGAAAATGTCAGGGAAAATGTGAAAGAGGGAGGAAAGTAAGAAGAGGCGGAAGACAAGGAATATATAATTAATAATATAAACTGCAGTCAAAAATGTTACCCACACGGGCAAGAAAAGAGACGACCTTTCATGCACCAAAACGTGAAAGCCGTTTGAAAGTCAAAGTACACTTCTAAATGCGTTAAAATTATTTAAAGTATTTTTAAAGATAATATATATATATATACACGTAAGGAAGATTATTATTTAGAATGAAAAAATACATATTATTAACGGTTAAATGATGGTTAATTGCATAATATTTAGATTATCATATAAGAATTAAGTCATTATGTTATAATTGCACTGTTATATGCTTTAATTGAAGAATTTGCTTAATTTGGGGGAATTAATGTTAATTTAGTACATTTATGAATTGTCGGTAAGTTGCAGGCTGTGAAATTCTTAAGTATCTGAATTTTCTGATATTTCAGACAGTTATGTTTAACATACCGAACATATTCAGACAGTTATGTTTAACAGACCAACTATGTATCAGATATTTATGTTTAAATTGCCGAACAATTATGTTTTGAGAGAATATTTTATTATTTCCTGAAGTAAACGTGTCGAAACCATAATGAATGACTTAAGTGAACTTTCGATGAGTTATCTATAACTATCCGAAGTTGTAGCTGAGCATCAGATAGTTATCACTATAACTCTCTGAAATCTCTTTTTATTTAGAAAATAGCTGAGGACACGTGTCATGTTTTAGGAAAGTGACTTAAGTGGATTTTCAGTGAGTTAGTTGTAACTATTCGAAATGCATCTGAGTATCGGATAGTTAGACCTGTAACTTTACGAAATGTTATTTTTATGATTAAACTGCTGCTGACACGTGTCGAGATCTGGTAGATTTACTTAAGTTATATATCGGTGAGTTGTTTGTAACTATCCGAAATGCATCTGAGCATCGGATAGTTAAGTTTATAAGTATCCGAAATGCACCTGAGCATCGGATAGTTAAATTTATGCACGTGTTGAATTTAAATGCTTTAGAATATCACGTGAGATGCACATATTTAACTCGTTAAGTTAGCATAACTGTACACGTTGAGTTACATGAATAGTACACTAAGGTAACGTGTTATGTTAGCAGCTTATTTCTTTATATTTTCTAATATGCCATTGTAGCGGTTGTAGAAACAGACAGTTGGAAGAGAAAAACCACGTTTGCACGTATCACGCAGAAATTCAATCGCACAGGGAGAAGAAAACATCGCCGTTGATATGAATAAAGGAAATCCAACCGACCATTCAAGCAGAAGCAGTTACTACTGAAGAAATATAAAAGAAAAGAAGAAAAGAAGAAGAAGTGTGTGATCGATGGGCGGATAGTGTGTGCAGAGGAGGATCAACATCACAATTCTCTGAAGTACCACACCAACCATCATCATCACCATCATCACACCATAATCACCAATCATTGGAGGTCTGTGAGGATACTTGCCTGATGTCGAGTCGATTCCGAGCCAAACATAGTACCTAACAACCACTGAGAGGAGTGGTCGCGTCGCGGGAAGGGAAGCCATTTTCACCAAGCGCCGACTCATATTTCAGGAGATCGTAAAGCTTTTAGCCTTGGCTTCGAATTGATGCCTGTATGTTGAAGAGGAGATCATCTTGCAATTCTGAACTCGCGATTCTATAGGGAGAGGAGATAGAATTGTAAGTGGTTTAATTTTTAGTGGTGTAATCGCGTTGCAAGTAGTGTCGGAAGTATTTACTGTCAAGTGAGATTACTTTACATTTCACCTTTCGCCCATTTCCATGTTCATATTAAAACAAAAATACCAAAAACAATTTATCTATGTTTGTATGTTGTATTTGAGTATTGTATTGTTTGTGTTGTATCGTGATTAATGTTATCTTTGTCAATGTTGTGATTGTTTTATGTTTATTTTAGTATTACAGTTTACTGAAATTGGTTCGTTCAAAAGACTTAAAGATTTTAATGGTTACTGTTTGAATTATCTGAATGTTAGTATTGCTCAATGATAAATCCAATGTTAACTAACATTAAAGTGCTTAATTGATGTTATTTACAATCTGTGGAATCGCCCAATGGTTGTCCGAATTCCTTTGTAAATAGCAATATTAAAAAGAAAAGACAGGCTCGTGGAGGTAACTTAAGTCCACGAGGTTAGTCCGTTTAGTTATCCATAACTCAATGAACTTAGTCCGTTGAGTTAGCTGTAATTCAACAAAAGGTGAAAATGGTCTTCAAGACTTGAAAGAAGAAGATTACAAGTCATAAGATGTGTGAAGGTGATTGCAGATTGTAAGGCTTGCGAAGGAGTTGATAGGTCGTGGGGAGAGCTCAAAAGGGGAAGTGTGAACACCTAGTAAGTTCATGTATCATAATTGGCAAAAGATTTTATTTTTACAAAAGTCATGCATCATTTCGCATAAGTACTTTATGTTTGCTTGTTTCATAATTGGACTAAGATAGTGATCTTTAGTTTAAGCTCATTTATGGCTTGTTCTCACTTTATTGTACAAAGTCAAGAATGTTATAGGACTTTCTAATAGATCCCTAGGTTTTATTTCTTCTTGGGCCTGAAAGTCCATTTCATGTTGGGCCTGAAGTTTGAACCACTCATCTACTCCTATTTTCACACTTAGATGGATATATACATTACTTAGCATCTATTAGTTCACTTGAGAGGCCTACTTAAGTTGGGCGTATAGAATGCTTAATACCTTTCCTACACATATTTAGAGAATTTATCAAGACTCTTTGATTAGGCTCAATGAATTTTATTTCGAGGACATAGCGTTGTTTTTATGTGTTTCTTAGGTTTTCCTTGTTTCTCCTTAATAAATTAGGTGATGACTCTAAATTCTTTTCCATCCACCTTTTCTAACTCAATTAGACTTAGAAGAGGGTGTGAGATTACATGTTGAGTTTGCTTGTTCTATGAACAAAAGCTTCACACTTTCATATTCTTCTTCTAATGTTTGGTGAGGCTGGCACTTAATCACTCCTAATGCCTTCTTTCTAGTAAAGAAGTTCATCAATGTATTTTCCTCATCTTAAAACTTCCTCCTCCTTTAGGCATTAATTATCATTTAACGGCAATACTTAAGGGGACAGATGACTTGCTATGGGAATTCCTTGTCCTTAATCTTAGAAGAAGGAATCTAAAAGCTAAATTTCAAGAGGATTAAGACCAAGAAGTAATTGATTAATATTAATTGTTAGTCATTCATCTTTTTCTACATGTTTACAACTTAAAACTCAAATTTTAATAGCATTTTAAGGGAATAAAGTTGTAATTCAAATTTAAAAACAAATGCAAAACACTCATGTCTTATAATCTCTTATTTTTTTTGCTAATATTCCAACACTAGTTGTTGTATATTTGCATGAATCAGTTGGGACAGAGAAAATAAATGGCGTGGACGTTGGCACACTTAAAAATCATTCTTAGCACAAGAGTATCAGTACTGGTGCCCTTTCTGTTGCTAGCGAATTTTGTCATATGGAACTCATCGAACGAAGTGGATCAGGAAGTACTCAGCATACAATAGCTGCAAAAGATGCGATATTTAAGTAATTAGCAGACAACAAATTATACGTAGACAACATATAATTGCGGATGACCATTTCAGAGGATTTTAAAAATGTAATTACCTTCCAAATAAGCATATAAAATTTTGCCACAGAATTGCTGCTCTTAAGATCAACATTCCGAGAGAAAATCCAGTAGACGGCTGCGAGTATTCCATGGCCCAATACCTGCACAACAATAAGATTTATTTAATTAATTAAACGGAGTCTCTCGAACTCAAATATGATTCAAAAAAAGAAAGAAAGAATGGAATGGTAGAGTTGAAGAGTTCAATTATCGATGAAAAACTTACCGACACTGTCCTGCAGACAACGTTGGTAGAAGTAACACCCACCCCCATGCATATGGCATAGGCAACCATTATAGACCCAACACAAACTTTAAACACCTGCCCACAAGATTATTTCATTATTTATTTATAAGAGATGGCACCCAACGTCTAAAAGTCAATCGATCAACCAAAGCTTTTTTAGGGAATATATGATCCTGAGAACCAACTCTAATTAGTTGCGGTCCTGTGGATCGTATATATAAAGCAATCAAAGAACACTCACTCTTTCTTGACCAAACCATATGGTAAAGGTCTGGATACCGTCAGCCTTGTCTCCCTCAACGTCCGGTATATCCTGATCGAAAGTTTGAAATAAGTTACATATGTAGATTGACTTAATCGATCATCAAATCATATATGCATGTGTTGTTTCCTCGATGCGAAATATATATACTTCTGCTTGTGTTACGTACGTACCTTGGCTATTGTCGCAATTAAAACCAAGAAGGACATAATTGCCGTAGAAAATATAACTGGCTTCGTGAATATCATTTGTTTATTCAGGACATATACCTGCATGTTTATTTACGGACGTAATTAATTATATATAATATTCGTTAGAGATGGGATGGGAGGGCAATCTACGATCATTAAAGAGTTGATGTTTGCATGAATCACCTGAATATGCAAGAAGAACGCAAGTTGCATGAGTAGGCCTCCCCAGCAAAAACTGAAGAACAGAGCAAGGAACGGATGGCCCTTCCACCTGAGAAGTGGCAGCTGAAGACAATGGACGAGAGTTATACAAATTAACCTATTTTCCAACATTATTATTTCCCTACCTTGTTAGCTACTGGGCTCTTTATCATTTTTTCATAAACAATAGAGTTTTACTTTAGATATGTGCCTTGGGTAGTGGTCAAAGAATGATTGTACCCACTTTGAACAAGTGCAAGTAATTGTGATTTTATTTTTATTGAATTATTGTACATGTAATCTTAGACTCCCTTTTTCGTATGATTATAACCTCTCGATCTTAGTTTCCTTATCTTAATGAAATGAAATTCATGATCTTAATTTCATCCGAAAATAACAATACTCACCTTGGCAGAATATGCTGTTCCCAGGAAAAATGCGATGACAACAAAAGCCATAAGTGCAGGTGACCCAGACATCAAGGCCACCACAAGACTCTGGAGGATTCAATGCCACAACGTTAAGTAATATATATGTAATAAATAAAAGTCAAGTGATTAATTTATACATGCGTGCTTAATTTGAAAGGTCGTGCTTGAAATTCGTGATATGTATATGTTCCGTACCACAGCAACACAGGCCACCATGAGTATCGTTGCTGCCGTCATAGAAACCTCCCCGGTAACGAGTGGAAGGTATGGCTTATTGATCTGCAATCATATATACATACATTAGCAAAAGTAAATGGAAAATGTACGGAAAATTACTGCTTAATTAATTAAGGAATGGACTTGTATTTATACGAACCCTGTCGATGTCCACGTCGTACGCTTGGTTCAAAACATGAGTGTAAAGGGACATGAGTACGGAAACGGTGAAACCCTACCCATGCACGAGATTAAGTAGTAATATGATTATCTTCCATGCATGATCAGTGAATAATTAATTAATAAAGAAGGTTGACACTGATGAATTACCTGAGCGAATCCCTGGAAGAATGCCGGAGTAAGTTCTGCAACGCTCGCGACCGGAAGGAATGAAACGGACGAGACCGTCACCGCCTGTGATCAATCGACCCAAGCTTGGTGATCAACGAGTTTATTTTCTCAGATGAAAGTTAACCGGGAGAGGATTAAACTACGGGAAGGAAGGACTAACGTTGCCAATACATGCGTAGAGGCGACTTAATCGAGCGAAGACGTCCCACCACTTTAAAATAGTATTGGAACTTTTGAGGTTCTCTAGGCCGCCACCCTGCAGGGGAAGCGGTTGGGCCCATTCCTCGTTTGTGCTGGAACGCAACCGATGCGTCTGCGTTGGGTTCTTGGGCGTGGATCGGATGGGGGTGGCGTGGCCGGGCTGATCAGGAAGCGAGCAGTAATATGTACCACTCCGCGCTTGCTGGTGAATGCTGGCACTTTGCTTGCCGCGAAATCTGAACCAAATTAATTCCACGTACATTTAATTGCTTTTTAGTTTGTCTAATGTCTGATCACAAGTAATTAATGGATGTTGCAGTTGAATCGGAAGGGAAAATGTCTACTATATACAACTAATTTTGATCTTTTTCCTCGTCGGGCAAGTCGTTCACAACAACACATGTATGTACCTTTTGCTTGGAAGAGCTGAGACCGAGCACGTTGTTGTTGGCGCAGCACCTGCAAACGTATTCATTATGGCCCAGTGGAAGAAGAAGAAGAAGAAGAAGAAGAAGAAGAAGAAGAAGAAGGCATGATACCTTTGGGCAAAAGCAAGGCAGACAAGTTGCCGCGGTATTGCTTGGCGAACATGGTTATGGATCGATCTTCTCTCGAATCCTTAATTTTTTGGTTAAGCTGTTGTCTAAAGCTCAAGCACCACTTCTATTTATAACTCCACAGATTGTCAAAATTTTACATGTTATTAAACGGTCCTTGTCGAGTTTCTCTACACCTTGGTAAGTTTTTTTACCAAGCATTCCGTTCAATGCAGCGCCCTTAATTAATTACGTCATCCAAACCTCCAATTTCCTTCTGTGGACCACCACATTAATCAATAGTGAAGGATATGTGAACGTTGAAATTTCAAACTCAACCTACCAAAACCTTGAAGACGTTTTCTCGTGACTTATCTGAACTTTCATTCATGCCTGAGCGTTATTTGGTTTTTTGTGGATCATTATTACTTAATAGTGAAATGACTTTGAAAGGTTAAGTTTAAAAGACCTTTTCTTTGTTTTCTCATGTCAGAGGCTTCACATACTTTATATTTCGTATATTTAATCTTAAGTAGACCAATAATTAGATCATTCTTTGTCAATTTTATTGATTTTTTTATATTTAAATATTCCAATCTTAGCTATAGTTAAGTGTCAATTTCTTTTTACTATTTCTTATGTACATTAACAGTATACAAGATAGAAATTGAAAAATTAAAAAAATTTTCTTAATTTTTGAGATTTATGTTATACAAGAAAATTAACAATAAATTCTCAACTTTCTTATATATAAAAAATCAGATATTCTAAATTTTTAGACTTCTTCTCGTCTAAAAGTAGCATAGGAATTATCTATATTTTTATTAATTATTTTATTATTTAAAATTAATTATAATTAAATATTTTTTTTCATTAATAATAAAATATTAATTATTTTATTTTTAAAAAAATATTATTTAATTTTAATTCATAATACTAAAATAAAAATTATTTTTATTTAATTAATAATATTATTTATATTATATAACTATTATAATATTATTTAATATTTAATATTAAAATTTCAAAAATTATATAATTTTCTTATACTTTCAAATTTTAATTTTCAACTTTTTATTTTTAAATTTTTCTGACTTTCTCAACGTTCCAACAGCAAAATCACTAGCGTACGACAGGGAAAATGTCAGGGAAAATGTGAAAGAGGGAGGAAAGTAAGAAGAGGCGGAAGACAAGGAATATATAATTAATAATATAAACTGCAGTCAAAAATGTTACCCACACGGGCAAGAAAAGAGACGACCTTTCATGCACCAAAACGTGAAAGCGTGTGAAAGTCACAGTACACTTCTAAACGCGTTAAAATTATTTAAAGTATTTTTAAAGATAATATATATATATATACACGTAAGGAATATTATTATTTAAAATAAAAAAATACATATTATTAACGATTAAATAATATTTAATTACATTTGTAGGCTCCTCCATTTGCTAACATTGTTTTTGCCGATAAAGAGATTGATGCAGCTAGCTCAATGTTTATTCACAGAGTTTAGATCTCACAGGCCAACTATGATGAACTATTGATGTTGTAGGCCCAATAAAATAAAATAGTGAAGCTTCTACCGCACATTTGAGACTTTTTAATTCTTACATTTTTTATATTTCTGATTTTTTCATTTTTTTTAAAATTTCTATTTTTTAATTTTCTGACTTTCTCGATTCTCACTTACTTTGAAGAGCGGCAAAACCACTGCCGTATGATAAGGAAAATGTCAGGGAAAATGTGAAAGAGGGAGGAAAGTAAAAAAAGGCGGAAGACAAGGAATATATAATTAATAATATAAACTGCAGACAAAAATGTTACCCACACGGGCAAGAAAAGAGACGACCTTTCATGCACCAATACGTGAAAGCCGTTTGAAAGTCACAGTACACTTCTAAACGCGTTAAAATTATTTAAAGTATTTTTAAAGATAATAATATATATATATTATTTTAAAGATAATATATATATAACACACACACACGTAAATGTCAAAAATAATCTTTATATATTAAAAGAAATTAAAAATAAAATAAAATCCAATGGAATCAAATTATATATTCGATGTGACCGTACATGATGTTCATATTATCGAACGTTGACGTCAAACACCGCAGGCCGTGGGTGCCGAAGACTATTGATTATTAATTAAAATAATTGATTTGATTTTATTATTAGTATTTATAATAAATAATTAGTGCCAATAATTAATCTATTGTATATAATAAATAATAATATAAACTGCAGTCAAAAATGTCCCCCCACACGGGCAAGAAAAGAGACGAACTTTCATGCCCCAAAACGTGAAAGCGTGTGAAAGTCACAGTACACTTCTAAACGCGTTAAAATTATTTAAAATATTTTTAAAGATAATATATATATATATACACGTAAATGTCAAAAATATTCTTTATATATTAAAGGAAATTAAAAATAAAATAAAATCCAATGGAATCAAATTAAATATTCGATATGACCGTACATGATGTTCATATTATCGAACGTTGACGTGAAACACCCGCAGGCCGCGGGTGCCGAAGACTATTGATTATTAATTAAAATAATTGAATTGATTTTATTATTAGTATTTATAATAAATAATTAGTGCCAATAATTAATCTATTGTATATAATAAATACATAAATATTATAATATATAATCTATATTAAAATATTATATAAGTTACATAAGTAAATATTGGATGTTACGAGATTATGATTGATCATAATTATTATTATCTACCTTATGTGTATTATATAATTAACTTATACTTTAAAGGCATTACTATAATAATTTTTTGATAACCAAAAATACTCATGACCCAAACCCACACACATTTCACCGAAACCAACCCCCACGCACACATATTTTAAGATGATTTCATCACCGCATGTATTACACCCATTTGTCGCACACATTCACCTTCGACGGTCGACATCCACCTCCCGTCTCTTCAGCTAAGGGGTGAAGGATCACCACAAGAGCTCTCAAGTGAGTCGACGATAAGCAGATTCATTTCAGCCAATGAATGCACGGAATAATGGGGTACATGAGCTGCTTTCCAAGTGGTTTCTCATGTTGGAGTGAATTTGCTAAGGTGTGGTTGCATCAAAACCGGCATTCCAAAGTCGTTCCTGAGTTGAGAGAGAATGAGCTCCTACCATTTTATCCACTGTAACGAGAGATCATTCAGTTTATATCTAGCTTTTATCATTCAAACATAAAAAATACTCATATCATCATTGCAATTACCTATTCTCAACATTTTCCAACCATCTATGCCACTGATAATGGTGTATATATGATACATACATAGTTTATTAAGTTCGTCGTTGTAGTAACCTAGTGGGTTCATCAGTTCGTTAGTTCTGTTCTATTTTTTAGTGTGCTGCACGAAATAGCGTCTGTTGATCAGTATTTTGCTTGACTTTTGGTGTTCATATTTTACGTTTTATTTGTAGGATTAGTTGCAGGATTGGTATAGATTTTATTGTGATTTTTTGCTGAGTTATTTAGTGATTTTGAATTGGGTTTCAGTAGCAAAAAATAGGGTAGACACATCTGGTTTGCAGAGTCATTCTTCTACAAGGAAAGTCTCAGTTATTATGCTTGAATCAGGAGAAAATTCGAACTCAAATTCAGTGTGCAAAAGCAGTCTAGAAATTCACAGATTGAGCCATTGGATTCAAAAATCCGTAACTTCTTGAACTCTCAATAAAAAATCAGAAAATCAGTGGCGTGGTAAAGTTAACCTATTGTACTGGAAAATTCACTAATTTCCAAGATACACAATCGTTCAAAGCAAGAATAGGTCAAATTAGCACTTAAATTCCATGTCTTACACACCCTTAATTGATTACGCCATCCAAACCTCCAATTTCCTTTTGTGAACCACCACATTAATCAATAGTGAAGAATATGTGGACGTATGTCTGATCATAATCTCAAATAAACAAAAATTTTGAATAGTTCTTGCAAATCTCAAAATTTATCTCTTCATGATTGATCATTTTCAAATTGTTGAAATTTCAAAGTCAGCCTAACCAAACCTTGAAGACGTTTTCTCGTGACTTATCTGAATTTCTTACGTACAAAACGTTCATGGCTGGTCTTTTGTGGATCATTATTAATTAATAGTGCAATGACTTTCCAAGGATGAGTTTGGAAGACCTTTTCTTTGCTTTCTCATGTCACAAGCTCCATGTACTTTCTCTTTCATATATTCAATCTTAAGTAGACAAATAATCAGATCATTCTTTGTCAATTTTACTGATTTTTTCCTGTTCACATGCACTAACCTTAGCCATAGCCAAGAGTCCTCGCTAGAAATTTTAAAACAAGTATCATTAGGCATGCATTGATTTGGAAAATGGATAACATACACATTATTTCTCCTAGAGCAAAAAATTTTTGTTTCATTAGAATATTTATCGAGAAGAAGTTATTTATTATATTCATCTATATCTTTTATCACATAACTAATTTATATTAATTAGATTATATTCTAAATCATTTACTAACAAAATATGTTCAATACAAAGAGGCCTATTATATTATATGCCTTAGAACATCCTCTGGCTATTAGGATTTACTTTGATTTGCTTGTCTTGACCTCTTCTTATGTCACGAAGCATATATTTATTGATTTTTCTTTAGACAAAAGAAAAGAAAAAAATAAAAGACAAAAAGGTAAACAAACAAAAAGAGAAGAAAAAAAAAAAAGACGATGAAAAAGGCAAAAATGAGAAGACGAATATAAAAGAAGAAGGGAATTTGAAAGTAAGGAGGAGAGGCAAAACCACTGCCGTACGATAGAGACAAAATGTAAGGAAAGATGTGAAAGATAGAGGAAAGTAAAAAAAAAGACGGAAGACAAAGAATATATAATTAATAATTAAACTTCAGATGTAAATGTTGCCCGTTCCCCACATGCATGGCAAGCAAAGAGACGGCAACAATACGTGAAAGCCGTGTGAAAGCCCAAGTACACTTCTACACGCTCATAAAGGAGTGTTCATGTACCTAAAAAATAATGAAAATTTTTTTTGTTATTTTTTTTAATATATAAAAAAAAATTTCTTTTATTTTCTAACTTCTCATATCTAATAAAAATAAAGGAAAAAAATAAATTATCACAAAATATATTAATAACATGTAATTTTGATATAGAAATTACTTATATATTTAATAGATAATAATTAATACTATGAGAGATACGTAGAATAATAAAGACACGTGAAATGTATTTTATGTTATAAAAATTATTACAAATAACTCTATATTATATTATCTATAATAGATTTTGTTATTCTCTATTTTATAGATAAATAGAAAAAATATTTAATTTATTAATTTTAATATTTTTATTTTATAAATAAATATATATATTTTATATTTTATGATTTTTCATATTTTTTGTTTTACGTACAAACAAGTGTATTTTAAATTTTATTATTTTCTAGTCTATGCAAAGATACCTTAATTTTTTATTAACTTTTCATTATTTTTTATTATTTTCTTTTCGTCATTTTCAAATGTATAAACATCTCTTAAATGTCAAAAATATTCTTTATATATTAAAAGAAATTAAAAATAAAATAAAAATCCAATGAAATCAAATTAAATATTCAATGTGACCGTACATGATGTTCATCTTATCGAACCTTGACATGAAACACCAGCAGGCTGCGGATGCCGAAGACTATTGATTATTAATTAAAATAATTGATTTGATTTTATTATTAGTATTTATAATAAATAATTAGTGCCAATAATTAATCTATTGTATATAATAAATACATAATAATATCATAGATTAATATACGGTCATAATGATATTTAGATTAGTATCATAATAATATGCATTTTAATCATTTTTGTAATTTAACATGTCATTCTCAAGTGAAAACCATCAATAAAAGTGAAGTAAACTCAAATCATTCGATTAATACAAGGAGAGATCAAAGAAAACAAAAGCATTACTAAAACTGTCTTACTTGAAAATCATTGAAATTAAGATTAACTCTATCTCATTTTCCTTTCATCCTACTAGATAATAAATTCACAAAAAATACACAGAAGGATCATTAGGGAACAAAATAACAAAAGTGATTTCAGGGAAAAACTCCTCTTGACATGCCTCCAGTAGTTATCTTATGAAGAGAGTGTAAAACAATCTAGGTGATTATTGAATTCTACACTATTAGAAGAAAGATCATATCTTTTTGAATTCTTCATGAAAATTAACAAAATCAGAATCATAGAAAGATAAGTCAATATTCTAACTATTGTCTTTTACAGAACTAGATTTCATTAAGTATAACTCATGAAACACATTCTTTTTTAAAGCACAAAATCCAACGTCTAGAATAGAAAATAAGGCAATTACGTCTTTGGTTTCAAAATTCAAAAACTCTAACCAAATTGTTCCATAAAATTTCACAAATTTCATAATATGAATCTACACAAAAAATCATTCAAAATAGCATCAAGAAATACTCAAAAACTCCACTTAAAACTTAACTTTCGAATGAATTAAATTTCACTATTCCTAACTCAATGGACACTGTTCATAATTCCACGGAAGTAAAGTATCAACGTTAAGATAAAGACACTAACATTAACAACTATCCTATTAATATAAAAATACACATAAACATGAGATACATAGTCACACATACAAACACATAACATCACAACATGTAAATACAACCAAAACATATGCAAACATAAATAATCTTCCTTCCTTATATTAGTATCTAAAGCTCAGCCAACAAACACCCAAAATTCATTGAAGATGTTGTCACCACCAAGGATCATCATTGAAGTAGGGAGGCTTCACATGAATCTGGAAATGAAATGTTGGTGGCACCAGATGACTTCTAATTGCAGTCCATTCCTTATAAAAAATGAGCAGCTACAATAGTGTCTTCTCTTCCCACAAATGTGCAAGCCTTCTCCACGTCGTTGCCTTGCACTAGGGATGTCATCGAAGATGGGAGCTCTTCATGGGAGAGGAGGAAGCTTGGCTGAAATGGTACTCCACGAATCTGCAGCAAGGGTGCCTTCTCCACATCGTTGCCTTGCACCAAGGACGTCACCAGAGATGGGAGGACAGTGGGAAACTCAAACTATAGCCATGGAGGTTTTCTTCTTTGTGCTATGGCTAAGAGGAGTGAAAACATCGAGAGAGAGAGTTTTAGTTGTCGTTGGTTGTGCTTTTGTTAGGAAGGAGAGATGACTGACAGTTTCTTGATAGGAGTGGTAAGAGAATGTGGCTGAGGTGGAAGAAAGGAGGCCGACAATGTTGGCATTGGAAGTTGGTCATTTCCTCAATTCCCAAAATGCCCATATCATCCTTTTGATTTTACTTTGCAACCAAATAACTTAAATCACATTAATAATCAAACATTAGACATACTAAAAAATATCTAAATAAACTAAAGCAATAACCATCTAATGCATAACCAAAATGTGCTTTCAAACATTATGTATAAAACATGTGGTTCAATTTGTGCATTTAAACGTATTTAAACTTAAATAACATGCATAAACCTTAAAAGTGCATTACATGAAATTTCTCATAATATCTTTAATATTTTCACATTATAATCATAATATGCATGAATAATGACATATAAAATAGCACAAATTAACATTGTACAATGGCTGAATTCCTTTGTGAATAGCAAAAGCTTAATTGAAAATTATTAGGTAGGCTCGTGGAGTTAACTTAAGTCTAAGAGGATAGTCTGTTGAGTTAGTTATAACTCTACAAACTAAGTCTGTTGAGTTAACTGTAAATCAATAGAGAGCTTAATTGTACACATATAAAACTCTAGTTATAAAAATCAAAATAGTACATTATTCTTACTCAATCTTTATGAGATTGACCTGTACTTGTATACAAATATAATAGACACTATGCACTTGCAGTTAAAATATAAATTGGACTTAATAGCTAATTTGTGTGAAAAGTTATTTGTTTACTTCTAAAAAAATTTATTAATATAAGCATAAAAATAAGTCAAAAAAGTTTTCCCAATAAACAAGTTTTCTAGCACTGTTGCTAGGGATTGAAAAGCTAAACAACTGTAGTGTTGTTTTGTTTTAATAGTAGAGAGAGTGTTGTGTGTTTTTATATTTGAAAATATGGCATATGCTTATGTTCAAAAATTTCTGAAATATGTAGTTAACATATGTAAATTTTGCAATTTGGAAGGTCATGACATTGTTGATTGTTTGAAACTGAGACGATTGCAAATGGTTAGATTGCATGAATAACAAATGAATTATCTTCAATATAATAGAATTGAATATGAGAATCTTATAGTTTACCCAACTAATAGTTAGTTTAGAACAAGTAATATGTCGAGAGACAAGAAAGTTTGAGATAGGTATGACAAACTTAAGTGTAGTTTAGAGCAAAACTTAGACAAACTAGAACAATACATGTATTAGCAATAAGAAGTTAATCAAATAAATTATAAGGAAGATTATTATTTAGAATGAAAAAGTGCATATTATTAACGGTTAAATGATGGTTAATTGCATAATATTTAGCTTATCATATAAGAATTAAGCCATTATGTTATAATTGCACTGTTATATGCTTTAATTGAAAATTTTGCTTAATTTAGGGAAATTAATGTTAATTTAGTACATTTATGAACTGTCGGTAAGTTGCAGGCTGTGAAATTCTTAAGTATCCGAATTTTCTGATATTTCGGACAGTTATGTTTAACATACCGAACATATTTGGACAGTTATGTTTAACAGACCGAATATGTATCAGATAGTTATGTTTAAATTGCCGAACAGTTATGTTTTGAGAGAATATTTTATTATTTTCTGAAGTACACGTGGCGAAATCATAATGAATGACTTAAGTGAACTTTCGGTGAGTTATCTATAACTATTCGAAATTTCAGCTGAGCATCGGATAGTTATCCTTGTAACTCTCCGAAATCTCTTTTTATTTAGAAAAAAGTTGAGGACACGTGTCATGTTCTGGGAAAGTGACTTAAGTGGATTTTCAGTGAGTTAGCTGTAACTATCCGAAATGCATCTAAGCATCGGATAGTTAGACCTGTAACTCTCCGAAATGTTATTTTATGATTAAACTGCTGCTGACACATGTCGAGATCTGGTAGATTTACTTAAGTTATATATCGGTGAGTTGTTTGTAACTATCCGAAATGCATCTAAGCATCAGATAGTTAAGTTTATAAGTATCTGAAATGCACCTGAGCATCGGATAGTTAAATTTATGCACGTGTTGAATTTAAATGCTTTAAAATATCACGCGAGATGCATATGTTTAACTCGTTAAGTTAGCATAACTGTACACGTTGAGTTACATGAATATTACACTAAGGTAATGCATTATGTTAGCAGCTTATTTCTTTATATTTTCTAATATGCCACTGTAGCGGTTGCAGGAACAGACAGTTGGAAGAGAAAAACCACGTTTGCACGTATCACGCAGAAATTCAATCGCACAGGGAGAAGAAAACATTACCGTTGATATGAATGAAGGAAATCCAACCGACCATTCAAGCAGAAGCAGTTAATACTGAAGAAATATAAAAGAAAAGAAGAAAAAAAGAATAAGTGTGTGATCGATGGGCGGACAGTGTGTGTAGAGGAGGATCGGCGACGTAATTCTCTGAAGTACCACACCAACCATCATCATCACCATCACCACACCATAATTATCAACCATCGGAGGTCTGCAAGGATACTTGCCTGATGTCGGGTCGATTCCAAGCCAAACAGAGTGCTTGACAACCACTGTGAGGAGTGATCGTGTCGCAGGAAGGGAAGCTATTTTCACCAAGCGTCGACTCATATTTCAAGAGATCGTAAAGCTTTTAGCCTTAGCTTCGGGTTGATGCCTGTATGCTGAAGAGGAGATCATCTTGCAATTTTGGACTCGCGATTCTATAGGGAGAGGAGAGAATTGTAAGTGGTTTAATTTTCAGTGGTGTAATCACATTGTAAGTAGTGTTAGAAGTATTTACTGTCAAGTGAGATTACTTTACATTTCACCTTTCGCCCATTTCCATGTTCATATTAAAACAAAAATACCAAAAATAATTTATCTATGTTTGTATGTTGTATTTGAGTGTTGTATTGTTTGTGTTGTATCGTGATTAATGTTATCTTTGTCAGTGTTGTGATTGTTTTATGTTTATTTTAGTATTACAGTTTACTGAAATTGGTTCGTTCAAAAGACTTAAAGATTTTAGTGGTTACTGTTTGAATTATCTAAATGTTAGTATTGCTCAATGATAAATCCAATGTTAACTAACATTAAAGAGCTCAATTGATGTTATTTACAATTTGTGGAATCGCCCAATGGTTGTCCGAATTCTTTTGTAAATAGCAGTATTAAAAAGAAAAGACAAGCTCATAGAGTTAACTTAAGTCCACGAGGTTAGTCTGTTGAGTTATCCATAATTCAACGAACTTAGTCCGTTGAGTTAGCTGTAATTCAACGGAGAGCTTATTGAATATATAAATTTGATTTTTAACAAGCAAACAGTTCTCAAGTTCGTCAGCAATTCCCTGTGGGATCGACCTGTACTTGCACACTGATACAATAGACACTATGCAATTGCAGTTAAAGTACAAATTGGAATTAATATCTAAATTGTATTAAAGGTTGTTTGTTTACTTCTAAAAGAAAGAATAGGCATAAATATAAATTAACTAAGTAAAACAGAAGTAACAAATCCAAGTTTTTCTAGTGTAGTGCTGGGAAAACCCAAACAAGTTTTATGGCGCCGTTGCCGGGGAATTGAATTGAATTTAATAGATATAAGCAACTGTTAGAGCTGTTTCATTTTAATAGCCAGAGTTGTGTATTTTCTTCTGTAATTGAGAATATGACATTTGTTTATGCTCAAAGATTTCTGAAACCTGTAATTAGCATATGTGAATTCTATAATTCTAAAAGACACGACATTTCTGATTGTTTTAAATTGAGACATTTACAGATGGTTAGATCCCATGAATAACAAATGAATTATCCTCAATATAATAGAGCCGAGTATGAGAATCCTATAGTTTACCCAACTGATGGTTAGTATAGAATGTGTAATATGATGAGAGACACTAAAGTTTGGGATAGCTATGACAGACTGGAGCATAGTATAGAGCAAAATCTAGACAAACTGGAATACTTTATGTGTCAACAACAAGAAGTCAACCAATTGAACTATAAGGAAGCATATTCAGAACCTAAACAGGATATAATTTACGATACTGAAAAAAACGTAAAGGAAATTGATCAAAAATTGAATGCAATGAAATTAGATGATTTGGAAACAAAATTAAAAGCATTAGATGAAAATGCAATGAAAATACAAGTTATGCAACAGGACAATGAAAATTATAATGTTATAAACCTGCATAATTTGCAAAATATACAGCAAACAGAAAATACTAATGCAAGAGAATTTAAAGAATGCACTTTAAAACTAAAAACAATTGAAGATCATAATCACAAAAATGATATACAAAAACATCATGAAAGTAATAAAAATCTGGAAGATGTATGTGTAACATTAAGATCTGGAACTGATATACCACCAAGAACTCAAAATGAAAATGATATGAAGGTGGATAAGAGTAAAAATCAAAATGATAATGAAAATGTAATAGCTGAAAATCTAGAAATCACTGAAGAACAATCTGAATCTACGAATGAAGCTAAAAATGATCAAATAAATCAACTGAAAGAAAAAGAGTCTTTGAAATCAAAATCTTTAGCACCTTATCTTGAAAGATTACAACAAACAAATCCTGAAAAACAAGAAAAAATCAGAGAAATTTTTGAAAAAGTACAAGTTAACATTCCTTTGTTAGATCTATTGCAGAAAATGCCACCTTGTACTAAATTTCTTAAGGATTGGTGTACTAAGAAAAGAGAGCGAAAATTTCTTAGAAAGGTCTTTTTAGCTGAGCAAAGTAGTTCCCTATTTCTGCCATAAATTCCTAAAAAGTTATCTGATCCTGGAATCCCTGTTATATCATGCACCATAGGAAATACGATTCTAGAAAGAACTTTAATAGACTTAGGTGTAGGTGTAAATGTTATGCCAAGTGATATATTTGCATCCTTAGGATTAAAAGGCTTAATTCTTACTAGTACGGTTATTCAATTAGCTGATAGAAGTATAAGATACCCTAGAGGAAAAATAGAGGATGTCTTAATTAAAATAAAAAATTTTATATATCCTATTGATATTGTAATTTTGGATTCCCAACAAATTAAGCATAAAAATAGTGATACATCTTTAATTTTGGGGAGGCCATTTTTAGCAACATCAGAGGCTGTTATAAATTGTAAAACTGGAGTAATGAAGTTAGCATATGGTAATGAGGATACTCAATTGAATATTTTCAAACCAGAAAGGTTTGAGGAGTTAGAAATGTCCTTACATACCATAGACTTTTTAGAGGATGAAGGAGATATGTTAGATGATGTGATTCAAGAAGAATTAAATAGGCAAATCAATTCTAAAATTTTAAAAGAAAGTGAAAGCATAAATATAGAAGGAGATCGGGAAGAAATTAATTTAAAAAATGATGATGTTCAATTAGGAGCTATAGCTTCTAATGGGCAGCATTTAGACTTAAAACATTTACCTCCTGAATAAAACTATATATTTCTGGAAGATAAACGAACCTGTCCAATCATTATTGCTTTAGATTTAAAAGAGGATCAAATAGCTAAATTAAAAGATGTAGTAAAAAGTTATAAAGAAGCAATAGGATGGACTATGACTGATATAAAAGGGTTAAGTTCAACTTTATGCTGTCACAACATATATTTAGAAGAGAATGCTAAACCTATTAGAATTCCTGAGAGGAGATTAAATCCAAACCTTAAAGTAGTTAGGAAGGAAATAGTTAAATGGTTAGATAATGATATAATTTATCTAATTTCTGATAGCTCGTGGGTTAGTCCAATCTATGTAGTTCCCAAGAAATCAAGATTAACAGTTATTAGGAATGAAAGTCAAGACTTGATACCTACTAGAATTCAATCAGGCTGAAGAGTATGTATAGACCATAGGAAGTTGAATGCTGTGACTAGGAAAGATCATTTTCCCTTACCTTTTATAGATCAAATGTTGGAAAGATTAGCAAGGCAAGAATATTTTTGTTTCCTAGACAGGTATTCAGGATATAATCAAATTCCAGTAGCATTAGAGGATCAAGAGAAAACAACTTTCACTTGTCCTAATGGAACTTATGCTTTTAAAAGAATGCCATTCGGATTATGTAATGCGTTAGTTACCTTTCAAAGGTCTGTGCAAGGCATATTTACTGGAATGACTGAAGATTTTTTAGAAATATTTATGGATGATTTTATTGTATATGGCAACTCATATGAAGTGTGTTTAAGCAATTTAGACCAAATATTAAAATGCTGTGTGGAAAAAAATCTGATTTTAAATTGGGAAAAATGTCACTTCATGGTTAAACAATGAATAGTCTTAGGGCATGTTGTTTCTAAAAAAGGGTTGGAAGTAGATAAAGCTAAAATAGAAGTAATTTCTAATCTCCCAGAACCTAAATCGGTAAAAGATATTAGATCATTTCTAGGACATGCTGGTTTTTATAGAAGATTTATTAAAGACTTTAGCAAGATAGCTAGACCTTTAACTAATCTATTAAAAGATGTTCCATTTAACTTTGATAAAAATTGCAAAGAAGCATTTTTCAGACTTAAGACTAGCTTAATTTCAACTCCTATAATTCAAGCACCTGATTGGAACCATCCATTTGAGTTAATGTGTGATGCTTCTGATTTTGCTGTAGGAGTAGTGTTAGGACAGAAGATAGAAAAATCTCCTAGAGTGATTCATTATGCAAGCAAAACCATAAATGATGCTCAAGTTAATTACACAACTACTGAAAAGAATTATTAGCTGTTGTGTTTGCTTTAGAAAAGTTTAGATCATATCTGATTGGAGCTAAAGTAATAGTATACACGGACCATTTAGCTCTAAAACATCTAATAAAGAAAAAAGAAACTAAACCTAGATTGATCCGATAGATATTAATATTGCAAGAATTTGATCTAGAAATTAAAGATAAAAAAGGTTGTGAGAATGTAGTAGCAGATCATTTATCAAGATTACAAGTAGAAAAATCAAATATTGAAATTAAGGATAATTTTCCTGATGAACAATTAATGACCATCAACACAATGTCTTGGTATGCAGACATAGTTAATTACTTAGTCACTAGTTTAAGACCTAGGGATTGGAATAGACAGGATAAGAAATTGTTTTTCTCAAGAGTAAAATATTACTATTGGGAAGACCCATACTTATTTAAGAAATGTCTTGATCTGGTTTTAAGGAGGTGTGTTCCAGAAACTGAATATTCGAGCATATTGTCTTTCTGTCATGACCAAGCTTGTGGATGACATTTTGGTTCAGGGAAAACTACTGCAAAAATTCTGAAATGTGGGTTTTATTGGCCAATACTATTCAAAGATGCTCATAAATATTGCTTAAGTTGTTTAAGATGTCAACAAATAGGAAGAATATTATAGAGGAATATGATGCCTCTTAATCCTATTATTGAGGTTGAAATCTTTGATGTGTGGGGAATAGATTTTATGGGTCCATTTCCTATGTCTAATCAATTTAATTACATATTGTTGGGGGTGGATTATATATCAAAATGGATAGAAGCTATTCCTACAAAAACTAATGACAACAAAGTGGTAATTCAATTTATAAGAACAAATATATTTGCCAGATTTGGAATACCTAAAGCTATTATCAGTGATAGAGGAACTCATTTCTGTAATAGAAGTTTTGAAGCCTTAATGAAGAAATATGGAGTAAACCACAAAATTGCAACATCATATCATCCGCAAACAAGTGGACAAGTAGAAAGTGCAAACAAACAGATTAAATTAATCTTGGAAAAAGTAGTAAATCCTACTAGAATAGATTGGGTTAATAAATTGATAGATGCACTTTGGGTTTATAGAACTGCTTATAAAACAAGCTTAGGTATGTTACCTTTTAGGCTAGTATATGGAAAAAGTTGTCATTTACCTGCTGAAATAGAACATAAAGCTTATTGGGCATTAAAAACTCTAAACACTAATTTAAATCAAGCTGCTAAAAATAGAAAAATGCAATTAATTGAATTAGAAGAATTTAGAAATGAAGCTTATTCGAAGACTGTAAGAGAAAAAGAAAAAAATTAAATTTTGGCATGATAGAAAAATTATTCCGAAAAGCTTTGAATTAGGATAAGAAGTATATCTTTGTATGGCTAGACTCCATAACCATCCAGGAAAATTGAAATCTAGATGGGTAGGACCTTACATAGTTCAAAATGTTTATCCTTATGGAGCTATTGAAATTGAAAATCCTAAAAATCAGAATATATTTAATGTAAATGGACAAACACTTAAACCTACTCTGAAAACATCAAAAAGTTCCTTTGGAATTATAGAAGAAGTCAGAGTAGAGGACTACTCAAATTTTACTTAGTGAGAAATCAGTTTTTATGTTTATATATATATAATAAAAAAAACATTAAAAATATATATAAAACATAAAAATCGTTGTAGTTCAACCGATTGGATCCATCGGTATGACCAGAATATAAAAAATGTATATTAATTTTCAGAAAAAAAAATATTGGTTTTACCGAAACATAGTATCGGTTCAACTGAAAGAAAAAAATAAAAATAAAAATAATAAAAAATATTTAGGTCTAATCGAAACATAGTATCGGTTAAATCGATAAAAAAAGAAGAAAAACTATTCTCTGTAATATTTTTTTTATTATATTTGCTTGTACGGGGAGTCTGTTGAGTTACGCTTAACTCAACGAGCTTACTTTGTTGAGTCTTGAGTTAGTCAACGAGCTTATTTCGTTGAGTTAACTATAACTCAACGGAGTACTGTAGCTTTGACTTCAGATAAAATAGTAATAGTTGGTTCGGGAAATGACCCGATTACCCGCCTAAACTTAGGGTTTATTTAAACTAAAACCTAGGGTTTTGGGGGCATTATCCGGTAAATCATTTAGAATCTAGATCAGTAGCAATTAGAGTGATTCCGTGCTGTTGTGTAACTCCACGATGAGGAAGATGACGCCTGAATTCTGGGAAAAAGGCAATTGACATTGCACAGTTTCTGAAGGAATCTGAAGAATGGCACACGAGGTAGAAGATTAGAAATATAACGAGAGAAAAAGAGTTACAGAAGGTAGAATTTGAACTTTTTAGATTAAGAAAAATAATAGTAGATTGTGGTATACAAATACCCCATATAATGGAGACACGAATCAGAGTAGCAATTGAAATTGCAGTTAGCAAAGAAAGAAAAATCCGGCCAAACAATGAAGTAGCCCTAGAGCTAATTCAACGTAAAGCCAAATTGTGGTTTAAGAAATGCATTGCCGGTCGAGGAAGTTGGGAAATATGGCGGTAGGAACAACAAGAGGCAACTGAAGGACAAGAGGAGACGACTGTTGAAAGACCTGTTCCTAAGGAGCAGCAGCTTGAACCTTCAGTTCCACCATTTAAGCCGTTAGCACGAGCATAAATGATGGGGCCTTCGACTGAAGAAGAGATAAGAGAATTTGTAGAACTGGTTCAAGTTGGGAAGAACCAAGGAGAATCAGAAGATTTGGCAGTGGCCAAAGCACACCTAGTGTTTGATGCACTTTACAAAAAGAGGGCTACAGAAAAGTTGAAAGCCCAATATAAAATCAAATTGGAACAGCATCACGAAGGTACTGCCAGAATTGCTGCCAAACTTGTTGCAAAAGGAGATGAAGCTGGTCCTTCGAGTCCAATAATTATAGGAAAAGTTAAACAGGAAGAGCTAGTACCTGTGGCTCGAAGGCCTGCAGAGCCTATTTTTGTAGATTTAATTTTAGAAGATGAAGAGGAAGAATAGGCACAACTAATCAGAAAAAAGAAAGGAAAAGAAAAAGTACCTGAATATGAGGAAATTAAATCTAAAGTACCAATTTTTACAGGGCCTGTGGAGCAGATTTTTATTAACTTGCTATCCGATTCTGAGGAGGAGTAGGAGGAGCAAAGAAAAGAAGAAAATCAGGCTGAAATTAGTCTGCAGCCTGTACAAGAAGAAACAGAAATTAGGGTAGAAACTGAATTGCCCGTGACTCCATCCTAATCTGTTACAGAATCAGAAAGAACAGTAACAGAACAGATTGGTAGTCAGGAGGAAAAAGAAAGAGCAGAAAATGAAGAGGCTGAAAGAAGTCATTTGGACAAAAATAATTTCACAGATTCTATTGAAGAACAAGAAACTCTTCAGTAATTTATGGAGAGAATTCAAGACAGAGTGGAGAGTTCTGCCGGCTCACCACCACAAACAGAAACAGAAATTCAGGAATCTGTAGAAAATATTCAAATGCAGCCTATAGAAGAGGAAGAGCAAGAGCAAACCCTCTAGAGCAACAAAGTCACTTTCCTGACCCGACTGAAACAACAATTTTGAATGAAGTACATTTTTGTAGTCAGGAAGCTTATACCAAATATCAAGAAATAAGGGGTTACGACATTATTTACAGTAGACTAGTAAATTGGGATAGAATGTAAGAAATAAAAGAATTATTTGAATTCCAAGGTCTACTGCAATTTATATCTCAAGAAAGAGGGCATGTAGTATATGAGAATTTAGTGCCCTATTTCTATGCAAATTTGAGAGAAGGAGGATTAATTTCAAATATTGAGGAAGCTGATGTACAGATAACACCAAAGCTTCTCCACAACATTTTTGGTTTAAAGAATGAAGGAACAAAAATTTTGGAAGATATAACTGCAGTTGAATGGACTGAACAACAAATTAAGGATTGTTTAGCTATCAATCCTAGTGTGCCATTATTAAACAGATTGAAGCATTTAAATAGTAAAGCACACATGGTAGCTAACATTCTGATTAAGAATGTTTATCAACGACAGGGCCATGACATAGAATTAAGTCAATTTGTCAAATGGGCCACATATGCAGTTGTAAATAAGATCCAAATAAATTGGTCTGTAGTTTTTATCTCCAAGTTGAAAACAGTGAAGAAGAAATTATTTTATGGAGATTTGATTCCACTGGTGATGGTGGACTGTATCGATTTCATTAAATGGACATCAAAAAAGATCAGATCAAGAACCATTTTCAGTGAAAGAATACAGAAATTTTGTAGCTGCAGAACTAGCTGTACCTTCTGAAGGAATTACAGGAGCAGTAGAGAGGATTAATCAATTTCTACATGTTATAAGGTAAAATGTAAATTTTGCATAACATAAAATGACTTGCAAGTTAAATCTTTATATCATGCTCAGATTTAAACGTATTTTAAGTAGAATGATGCATTAATGACATAGATTTAACTTTATTACAGTTAGCAGAATAAATAAAAAAAGAATAGAGAGGAACTTACGAGAGTAAAACTTAGATGTTGCTAAGTGTTAACTCAACGAAGTAAGTCCGTTGAGTTAACTGTAACTCCACGAGGTCAGTAATATAATATAAAGTCACTCCGTTGAGTTATCTGTAACTCAACGAAGTTAGTCCGTGGAGTTAGCAATAGTAACCGACTGTATTCTGTTGAGTTTTCTGTGACTCAACGAGGTTAGTTCGTGGATTAAGCAGAACAGTTATTCTTTTAACCACGAACGAAACTTCGTCGGTCTAGCGGTTACCAAAATTTGAAATTAGTAGTGGTACACGCACCCATATAAATAGGAACCACGATGCATGTTGCAAGCCACGTTCTTGCAACGAGATTTATTTACTTTATGGATGCACAGTATATATATAAAACAGAATGTTATTTACGAGTTACCAGCACTTTTAAAAGAAAGGAGAATGCTTTGGAGGAATTGGAAGGAGAAGCAGCTGATTCAACTTCATTCGACAACAAATATTTATAGAATGGAAAGCTTCAAACTGGTATGTAATTAATCTTTTGCTATTTATTTATGAGCACATGGACTCGTTCTCTAAGCACTAAGCGATTAGTAAGAACACCTACCCAGGAATTTTTATTGCAGAGGAGTACTGAAAAATTTTCTGAACTGAACTTTAACGAAATTCTTTGGGGTGTAGTGTTTAGAATGAAAAAGTGCATATTATTAATGGTTAAATGATGGTTAATTGCATAATATTTAGCTTATCATATGAGAATTAAGCCATTATGTTATAATTGCACTATTATATGCTTTAATTGAAGAATCTGCTTAATTTTGGGGAATTAATGTTAATTTAGTACATTTATGAACTGTCGGTAAGTTACAGGCTGTGAAATTCTTAAGTATCCAAATTTTCTGATATTTCGGACAGTTATGTTTAACAGACCGAATATGTATCAGATAGTTTTGTTTAAAAATTGTCGAACAATTATGTTTAGAGAGAATATTTTATTTCCAGATGTACATGTGTCGAGATCTGGTAGTTTTACTTAAGTTATAACTCGTTAAGTTAGCATAACTGTATGTGTTGAGTTGCTATATTGAACACTAAGACAACGCGTTAGGTTAGCATTATAAACTTAAGTTGTTATTTTTGCACGTGTTTTATAGTTAAATCAACAAAGAAAGTCCGTTGAGTTATTTGTAACTCCACGGATTATATATTTTCTAAAATGCCACTGTAGCGGTTGTAGGAACAGACAGTTGGAAGGAAAAACCACGTTTGCACGTATCATGCAGGAATTCAATCGCGCATGGAGAAAGAATCATCGCCGTTGATCTGAAGGAAGGAAATCCAACCGATCATTCAAGCAGAAGCAGTTACTACTGAAGAAATATAAAAGAAAAGAAGAAAAAAAGAAGAAAGTGTGATCGATGGACGGCCAGCGTATACAAAGGAGCACTGAGCTTTCTGCATACAGTATCAGCGATTCTCCGAAGTATCACACCAACCATCGTTATCACCACCATAATCACCAATCATCAGAGGTTTGTGAGGATACTTGCCTGATGTCGGGTCGATTTCGAGCCAAACACAGTGCCTGACAACCACTGTAAGGAGTGATCGCGTCGCGGGAAGGGAAGACATTTTCACCAAGCGTCGACTCATATTTCAGGAGATCGTAAAGCTTTTAGCCTTGGCTTCGGGTTGATGCTTGTATGCTGAAGAGGAGATCATCTTGCAATTCTGGACTCACGATTCTATAGGGAGAGGAGATAGAATTGTAAGTGGTTTAATTTTCAGTGGTGTAATCGCGTTGCAAGTAGTGTCAGAAGTATTTACTGTCAAGTGAGATTACTTTACATTTCACATTTTGCCCATTTCCATGTTCACATCAAAACAAAAATACCAAAAACAATTTATCTTTGTTTGTATGTTGTATTTGAGTGTTGTATCGTGATTAATGTTATCTGTATCAGTTTTGTGATTAATTTTACAGTTTACTGAAATTGGTTCATACAAAAAACTTAAAGATTTTAATGGTTATTGTTTGAATCATCTGAATGTTAGTATTGCTTAATGATAAATCTAATGTTAACTAGCATTAAAAAGCTTAATTGATGTTATTTACAATCTGTGGAATCGCCCAATGGTTGGCCGAATTCCTCTGTAAATAGTAGTATTATAAAGAAGAGACAGGCTCGTGGAGTTAACTTAAGTCCATGAGGATAGTCCGTTGAGTTATCTATAACTCAACGAACTTAGTCCGTTGAGTTAACTGTAACTCAACGGAGTGCTTATTGAATATAAATTTGAATTGTTCACAATCAAACATTTCTTAAATTCGTTAGCAATTCCCTGTGAGATCGACCTGTACTTGCACACTAATACAATAGACACTGTGCACTTGCAGTTAAAGTACAAATTGAAATTAATATCTAAATTGTATGAAAGGTTGTTTTTTTACTTCTAAAAGAAAGAATAGGCATAAAGATAAATTAACTAAGTAAAAATAGAAGTAACAAATCCAAGTTTTTCTAGTGTAGTGCTGGGAAAACCCAAACATGTAGCTAACCTTTCTTTAAAAGAGAACGTAGAGATGACTGCTCTAGTAGAAAAACCATTAGGAGAAATTCTGTATCCTAAATTAATTGATGAACCTTCATGTATTCGATTGCCAAACTTTGAGGGAGATAGGTTTGAACTGAAATCTAATTATATTAGTCAATTGCCACATTTTCATGGATTAGAAAGAGAGGATGCCTATTATTTCTTTAGAGAATTTAACGAAGTTTGTCAAATGATGAAAATGCCGAACATGAGTATAGATGCTATCAAACTTAGATATATCCCTTTTTCTTTAAAAGACAAAGCTAAGAGATGGTTATATACTTTGTCGCCTTATTCAATTTCTACATGGACTGAATTTTGCTCTATTTTTCTGGAAAAATATTATCCAACACATCAAACGATTAAAAAGAAGAAAGAAATATTAATGTGTAGCCAAAAACAGGGTGAATCATTCTAGAAATATTTTGAAAGATTTAAAGATTTACTAACTCAATGTCCACATCATGCAATGAGTAAAGCACAACTAATAGGTATAATTTATGAAGGCATATATGTTTCAAGGAAATCTTTATTAGAATCTACTTGTCAAAATGGATTTTTAAAATTATGTAGTGATTATTAGAATCTACTTGTCAAAATGGATTTTTAAAATTATGTAGTGAAGAAGCATGGGCATATTTAGAGAATTTTGCAAAAAGAACTACACAATGGGAAAATTCGGTTGAAGCTATTGCAGATAAAAGAAAATTACCAAGAGGAATGCATGAAATAGATTTCAATACTATGCTTGAGGTGAAATTAAATGAATTATCAAAGAAAATAGAAGAGTTATCATTAAATCAAAAGCTAGTAGAAAAGAATGCAAACATAAATGACTTAGATATTATTTATGCTATAAACTAGAGAGATAACTTGGGAAATTGTTATCATCCTAATTGGAGAAATCACCCGAATTTATCTTGGAGAAACAACAATTTCCAGGGAGGAGAAAATATAAATGAGAAGAACATAAGTTATGAAGTATTAATTGAACAAGGAGCTAGAATAGAGAAATTAGAAAAGATAATCCAACAAGTAAACAATCGTCTAGAATTTATATTTGGAAATGCTGCAATTCAAAATCAGAATAGAAATATATCACTTAGATAGAAGGAATGAATGGAAGTTAGACCTACTAGAGGATTGCCAATACAAGCTATACCTAATCCTGTCAATAGAATGGTTAATGAAATTGATACCTCTTTTGGGAGGGCAGTTGAATGAAGCAGCATATCTGAAGCAACTATTTGTATGTATATATGTTTTTTATTTTTTTATTAGTTAATAGTAACGTAGAGTTAATTTTTAACTTAACGAACTTAGTCCGTTGAGTTATGCCTTAACTCCACGAGGGTGTGCAGTATCATGTTTATTTTTGTCTCTGCTAAATTTTTGTGTGTTTTACAGAATCGACAAATGGAATTAATGCAATTACCGTTGGATGCACTAAGAGAAGTACTAAGTAACTTGTCAGCTAAAGATCTGTATAGGTTGTGTTGTGTATCAAAGGAAATTAAAGACTGTATTGAAGAAAAATATTTTCAAGGACTACAAGCTGCAAAAATGACTAAGATTAGAGATGGATTCATTTGTAGGTCATTTAATCGTAGTTCAAATACCCATGAATATCTAGCTATGGAAGAAACTACTGGAATTCCACCTAATGCATTAGAAGGAATAAATCATATTATGGGGATAGATGAAGGATTAATCATATACAAGACGAGACCAATGTATGCAAGTTTATTATTACCTGATATTTTGATAAGAAATCCTATAACAGGAGAAGAATGGAATATAGGAAGACCTAATAGATTTGAAGCACCAACTGTAAATTATGGGACAACTTTGATATTTTCTGATAAAAATTCTGTAATTCCTGAAAAATTATATTATTGGAGACCTACAGGAAATTGGGGTGAAGATTTACGCTTAAGTGTGTATAATTTTCTAAGTAGATCTTGGAATGAAAATATTATGATATATCTTGAACAGAAATCATTAATTAACCAAACACATGTCATACTTGATGGATATATATATCTAGTCACGGAGATATCATTAGCATATGGATTTGATTTATACATAGTGAGCATAGACAGTTATGATGAATATATAGAAATTTTACCTGTACCGAGTGAAATAGCTAAACCACCATCTACAGAATTTAATGAAATTCAAATAGGAATGTGGTATAATGAAGAAGATGATCCTACTTTATGTCTGATAAGATGGTGGGATGAACTGATGAAATTTCAAATATGGATTATGGAAGACATAAATGAATGGAAGTGGGAAGAGGAGTATATTGAAATAGATGTAGAAATAGAAACTGTTACATTACCCTGGAACCAAAAAGGATCCCTTTCTGCATTACATATCATTAATGGTAATACACTCGTATTTGGAATTTATAATATATTACATGTTTACAAATTAAGAAGGAACAAGAACTGCATTACAACAAAATTAATAGCAAGAAGAACTATGACTAAAAAGTTTACTTGGACTAATACATTTATTCCATTTGTTTCTACTTTTCAATCATGTTCTTAAGCTGTGATTTTGTGTGTTTAATGTTGTGTGTATTTTGCATTTATTGTTAAAAAAAAAAAATTATAGTTTTCATTTTTAATTTATAAAAAAAATAATATATCAATCCAGTTTGTTGGTATCTGTTCTGGGAAACCAACTGGCTTGCTTGTGAGTCACCAAAGGCATAGGAGCTTGAGTTCCACACAAGACACTGATTTATTAATATCTGTTAAATGTTATTTTGTTTTATATTTTGCTTTTATCTGTGAATGAAAAGTTTTTCAGAATCAAAAATCGGAATATGTAGAAGGAGATACAAATGAAACAATGTATGTAACTAATTACTCATCCTCAATTTTAAATCAAGCAAAACTATATTCATGCCTGCTACAATTACTATACTTATTGTGAAATGTTTTTACATTGAGGACAATGCAAAATGTTGGTATGGGGGGGGAGGTAATTGAAGTAACAGCTATGTAAATTTGTTAATTAAAGAAATTGAAATGGTACTGCAAAGTTTTGAGGAAATTGAAAATTTTTATGAACTTGTTGTAACTATCTGATAAATGAGACTATAAAATTTTTATAAACTGCTTGAATGTTATATTTAGAAGGCTATATAAGATGCTATTGAATTTACTATTTATGCAAATCTAGATATAGTATCTTATGTTTTTCTGAATTTCATGAGTTTAACAGTTTCATGATTTTAAAATGAAATCAAAATGCTTAATAAAAAAAATCAATAAATTATCTGAAGTCCTGAAAGAGCTGAGATGTGAATTCTAGATTAAATGAAACACATATGATTAAAGATACATATAATTTGACTGATTGAACTTGTAGATTGATTTATGTGTAGATCTTATTAAACTACAGAAAAAGTATGAGCTTATTGTTATGGATTTATATTTTTAGTAACTGATAGAAACAGGACTATATGAGATTGGCGTTTTACTACATCTGTATTAATGAAATACATACATATATAGTATGTGATTAATGTTTTGTTTTGTGGTTGTAGTTTTTTTTTTTTTTTTTTTAAAAAAGGAAAATTTTGAGAGTTTATTGACTTGTTTGATCACAAGCCTTTTGTACTTGAGCAGATAAGTATGTAAGGATTGTTGACATGAAAAAAGACTCTTGAAATCTGGCAACCTAAGATCCTGATCAAATCTGAGATTGTTGACTGAAAGCTCGTTACATGGGTACATTAGAAAGCTCTTGTATGATTTAAGCTTGTCAAATTTACTTTTAAAGTACGAAAAAAAAAGAGAAAAAAAAAATATATATACATATACTGTTCTAAAAAGATACAAGTGTTTTGTGAAATGCAGATATCTTATGAATCGAGTATATTTTCTGTTATCTAGAATTGCTATAATATAAATCTAGAATTGACTTTTGAAGTTGTTTTAATGGAGATACAATTCTTTATTCTACTTGTCTTAATCAGATTGAATTGGATTGTATTCTGATTCGTATGTTGTTGAAATTTCTTCTAGAAATCTTATTGGAAAATTCAGGATGACAGATGATGAAAAGAAGAACAAATGATAATATAATTAACACCTATATGATGATGATATACTTGGTATGTAATTTACATATATTCTAAGTATATTTGCAGGTTGATTACTGAAACATACAGAATATATTTTTATGCTAAACAAAAGAAAAACAAAAGGGAAAGAATTAATTCTAGCACTTTTAAAGACCAATTAATTAGATCTTAGTTTGCTAAGGGACTAGCAAAATTTAGGTATGGGGGAAGTGTTTAGAATGAAAAAGTGCATATTATTAACGGTTAAATGATGGTTAATTGCATAATATTTAGCTTATCATATAAGAATTAAGCCATTATGTTATAATTACACTGTTATATGCTTTAATTGAAGAATTTGCTTAATTTGGGGGAATTAATGTTAATTTAGTTCATTTATGAACTATCGGTAAGTTGCAGGCTGTGAAATTCTTAAGTATCCGAATTTTCTGATATTTCAGACAGTTATGTTTAACATACTGAACATATTCAGACAGTTATGTTTAACAGACCAAATATGTATCAGATAGTTATGTCTAAATTGCCGAACAGTTATGTTCTGAGAGAATATTTTATTATTTCCTGAAGTACACGTGTCGAAACTATAATGAATGACTTAAGTAAACTTTCGGTGAGTTATCTATAATTATCCGAAATTACAGCTGAGCATCGGATAGTTATCCCTGTAACTCTCCGAAATCTCTTTTTATTTAGAAAATAGCTGAGGACACATGTCATGTTCTGGGAAAGTGACTTAGGGGGGGTTAGTGTCTGACGGAATTGAGCTGACGGAAAGGAAAATTATTGAATTCCGTCAGAATGGTGTTAGTGTGCATTATACTTGACGGAAAGGAAATTCGGATTTTACCGTTGTATAAAATCCAAAAATTTCCATTACCGTCAGAAATTTTCTCCTCTCGACCTTGGAGAAACCTCGCGACGTTCGCCTCCGCTGGACGCGAAACCCTCGACCGTCTCCCTCTCGCGACGTTCGCCTCTGCTCTGGACTCCCTCTCCCGACCTCCCCTTGAGCCTGACGCCCCCATCTCGACCTGTGAAGTCGAAGAACATTCGTCGCGTCGCCTGAAACCGACTCTTCCTCGTCGCATCTGTCGCTGCCGCAGCCCTCCTGCCCGTCGCTACTGTAGCCCTCTTGCTTGCCGTGACCTCTGGTTGAGAGGAAGAGTTGAGGAGAAACCTCGCGACGTTCGCCTCCGCTGGACGCGAAACCCTCGACCATCTCCCTCTCGCGAGGTTCGCCTCTGCTCTGGACTCCCTCTCCCGACCTCCCCTTGAGCCTGACGCCCCCATCTCGACCTGTGAAGTCGAAGGACATTCGTCGCGTCGCCTGAAACCGACTCTTCCTCGTCGCATCTGTCGCTGCCGCAGCCCTCCTGCCCGTCGCTACTGTAGCCCTCTTGCTTGCCGTGACCTCTGGTTGAGAGGAAGAGTTGAGGAGAAACCTCGCGACGTTCGCCTCCGCTGGACGCGAAACCCTCGACCGTCTCCCTCTCACGACGTTCGCCTCTGCTCTGGACTCCCTCTCCCGACCTCCCCTCGAGCCTGACGCCCCCATCTCGACCTGTGAAGTCGAAGAACATTCGTCGCGTCGCCTGAAACCGACTCTTCCTCGTCGCATCTGTCGCTGCCGCAGCCCTCCTGCCCGTCGCTACTGTAGCCCTCTTGCTTGCCCGTCGCTCGTCGCTACTGCAGCCCTCCTGCTCGCCCGTCGCTGCCGTAGCCCTCTCGCCGCATCTTCCTCGTCGCGTCCGTCACTGTGGTAGCCCTTCCTACTCCACCTCTGCCATTTCACGTCTTGCTTAGGTACAATTCCCCAACACTTCATATTAATGAATTTCTGTGTATTACTCTTCGTGATGTTTGGATTAATATTCGTGATGTTTAACACTTCTTATAATCTTCATGTTAATGTATTTCTGTGTATTACTCCAAACAGTGCCTAGTAAAGAAGCTTATATGGCATATCATCTATCATTGCTTGTATGACATATAACAGTTCAAATATGAAAAGAGAGATGGTTAGCATACAAAAGTAGATGGTTGGCACACAATCAAGAAATCTTTGTATGGATATTACCCTCTCATGTAGATGAAATAGAAATATAGATGCAAGGAAAATTAGGATATTACCCCCTCATGTACCATTTATTGATGTGATTCGTAAGATAATTCTGTTTGGCATAGGATATTATTTTGCATTTATTGTTTGGCATAAGTTATTTAATTCATTAACCATTTAATATTAATATATATTTATTGGTTTGCTTTCATTTTCAATTATTGAGTAGATTGACAAAATATATTATGTAGTAGTAAATCTTATAATCTTCTGTCGTAGCAGTTAATTAATATTTGATCTTATGTAGTAAATGAGTACTTCTGATAGAGGACGGGGTAATGGAGGACGAACTTATATGACTTGGAATGCTGATGCAGATGCATTCTTTTTAGATATTTTATCAGAAGTATTAAATGAGGGAAACAAAAAAACCCAAGATGGAAAGATAAAAGGGAGCACTTGGGATGAAGTAGTTGAAAAATACAATATTAGAAGAAATGCATGTATTACAAAGAAGAATGTGGAAAGTCGCTTAAAGACATGGAGACAAATTTATCGTAACTACTCAAAAATTGCAAATCAGAGTGGATGGGGATGGAATTTCATACAAGGGTATACTGATATAGATGAAGAGATATGGAAGGAGTTTATTAAGGTAAGATTTTTATTTACATACTTTAAGATTATCCCAATTGTATTGAATTTTTCTTAATATATATTCTAATTTTATGTAGGCACATCCAGAGTGTGAAAGCTGCAAGGGAAAACCATGTTTGATTTATGAACAATTACAACTCATTTTTGAAGGTACTATGGCTAGTGGAAATATGTCTAGACAGGCAGAAGAAGTAGACATTGTACCAAACACTCAAGTTCCAAATATATTTACTCCAGACATTACACAAGATGGAATGGACCTCGATTCTGACATACCTCCTAGTTCAGGAGGAAGTGCACATGTTCCATTGGAGCAGAGGAAAAAGGGGAAGCGAGCACGCCCTCATGCAGAATCTCAACAAATGATAGCAGAAAGTTTGAAAGATACGTCACGAGCTTTTCTTACTTTGTGTGAACAAGATACTGTTAATGGTGAGGTACGTAATGAACAAATGAGAGAGATGATTCACATACAAAAGGAGATGTTTGTATGTAAGAAGGAAATGTTTGGATGGAAGAAGGAAATGTTTGCATGGCAAAAGAAGTCTGAGTCTTTTTTAGATGAAGCTATTGCTTCAATATTTGAGATTGAAGATCTATCTATGACTGATCGATATAAAGCTACTCAATTATTCCAAAAGCAAGAAATCAGTAAAATATTTCTATCAATTCCAAAAGAAATGCGACAAGGATGGTTGAAGTTTCACTTAGAAAAGATGGAAGACTAAAGATGATTTACATGTTTTTTTTTTTGTATTAGATGTATGATGTAACTACTTATTGTTTGGACAAGGAAATGTGGAATGATATTATTATTGATGTTTGTTTATCATATTTTATTATGTTCTATTAATTGTGGAATGATTTCATGTAATATGTTTATTTGTATTACAACCTTGTAATATGTTTGGACATGAAATTTTGTAGGTGACGATGAATTTTGAAGAGGATTTTGAAGAGGATTTTGACGAACTAGTAAATAACACATTGATGTTATTTGAAGAAGAGGAAGAACATGCTAGAAGAAGGCGAAGACGTTTACTTGCTTTTTGGAATATTTTAGCAGGGATTGCAAGTACCTCAACTTTGTTTTCAAATACAAGTCGTATTTATAGTAAAGAAGGTGCAGATTATATAAGAAGATTATTAGATCCTTCTTTACCACATCAAGTTTACAATTGTCGAAAGATTTATAGAATGAGTCAAAGTGTTTTCAAGGGTTTTTGTGAATTAATGAGGAGGGAAGAAGTGCTGAAAGATACCAACAATATCAGTGTAGAAGAGAAGTTTGCCATGTTCCTTGTGACAATTGGGCAAAATCAAAGGTATGGAGTAACTACAGAACGATTTAGTCGATCAAGTTGGACAGTTAGTAAATACTTTAATGAAGTGTTGAATGCTGTATTACGACTAAATCATGTTCTTCTAGCAAGACCTTCATCTGAAACACCAAGTCGAATTCGTCAAGACTCAAATGTGTACCCATATTTTAAGGTACATTTTCACACCTTTGGTGTTTCCTTATCTTATATGTTATTTTAGTCAATATCAAAATAAAAGTGCATGTTTATAGGATTGTATTGGAGCTATTGATGGTACACATATAAAAGCAACTATTTATGGACAAGAAACAGCAAGATTTAGGAACAGGAAAGGTGAATTATCTCAAAATGTAATGGCAGCATGTAATTTTGATATGGAATTTACATATATTTTAGCTGGTTGGGAAGGATCAGCTGCTGATGCTCGTATTCTCCAAGATGCAGTTACTAGACCTAATGGTTTTCAAGTTCCACCAGGTAAATGTGTTTTCCACTTCTACAAGTTATGAAGACATCACCATACTAATATTTTTTTTATACAGGTAAGTTTTACTTAGTTGATGCTGGATATCCAAATCGACCAGAATATATTTGTCCATTTCGAGGTGTAAGATACCATCTATCTGATTATGTTAATGATAGAGTTCCTCGTAATGCTGTAGAAAATTTCAACTACAGACATTCACAATTGAGAACAGTCATTGAACGTACATTTGGAGTTGTGAAACATCGATTTTCAATATTACGTGGTCAAATGCCATATCCATATGAAACACAAGTAAAGATTGTCATCGCATGTTTTTTGCTTCATAATTTTATTCGTAAGACTGATAAGGAAGATTTACTTGAGGACTTGCTAGATGAGTTGGAAGAGTTAAATATTATTGATGACATACAACCAATGGGAGAGATACATATAGAAAGCAATGCCCAGGTTCGAATGACTCAAGAACAAAGAAAAGAAATGGCAGATAAGATGCGAGAAGATATGATGATGGCAATGTGGGATGGAAGAACTAGATGATATTATTTCGTATTGTAATATTTCAATTAAGATGTATTTGTATTTTTCGAATATTAGTTGTAATAAACTTTTGTTAGAATTTCCATCAGAATTTTCCGTCCTGCACTAAACCCCTCTCAGAATTTTCCTTTTCCTTTCCGTTACAAATTTTCCATTTCATTTCCGTCAGAATTTTCCTTTTCCTTTCCGTCAGAATTTTCCGTCATGCACTAACACGCCCTTAAGTGAATTTTTGGTGAGTTAGCTGTAACTATTCGAAATGCATCTAAGTATCGGATAGTTAGACCTGTAACTTTCCAAAATGTTATTTTTATGATTAAACTACTGTTGACACGTGTCGAGATCTGGTAGATTTACTTAAGTTATATATCGGTGAGTTGTTTGTAACTATCCGAAATGTATCTATCGGTAAGCTTCAATCGATCATAAAGTTATTTATAATTGGTCTTTTCCTTACCTTATAATATCTTTAAAAAGGTTTTACATTGAAATTTAGATAAAACACTAACAATATCAAAAAATCATGCATGCTAAATAATGACAAGTAAAGAAGTGTACGTATTAGAATATACTCACATAAACTAAATAGAAATTAAAATAAAAACTAAAGAAAAACCTCTTCATTTCAATGGGGCTAGAAAAAAGGTTGCAATCCTTTAACCCTTTAGATAAGGTTGAGGTGCATTCTATAAAGGAAAGAAGAAGTCAGGTCGAGTGGTTGAAACCATTACAAAATAAAATATGATTTTAAGATTACATTTGAAATTATCAAAACGTTGAAATTTCAAACTCAACCTACCAAAACCTTGAAGACGTTTTCTCGTGACTTATCTGAACTTTCATTCATGGGTGAGCGTTATTTGGTTTTTTGTGGATCATTATTACTTAATAGTGAAATGACTTTGAAAGGATAAGTTTAAAAGACCTTTTCTTTGTTTTCTATGTCATAGGCTTCACATACTTTATCTTTCGTATATTTAATCTTAAGTAGACCAATAATTAGATCATTCTTTGTCAATTTTATTGATTTTTTTATATTCAAATATTCCAATCTTAGCTATAGTTAAGGGGGGGTTTGTGCACTCGGAATCTAACGGAATTGAAAATTTTTTTCGTGAGATTCTGAGTTATGTGGTGTTTGTGCATTTTGGAATTCAAATTCATTGGGAATTTGAATTCCAAATATGTGCAAAAGTTGGGAAAATGAATTCCCAACCTAAAAGGTCGGAATTCATTTTTCGACATTCAGCCCTCGCATCCCGCTCGTCGCCCTCACCCACGTCGTCGTCGTCTCGCTCTTCGCCCTCACCCGCGTGCTCGTCGTCTCGCTTGTCACCCTCGCCTGCGTGCTTGTCATCTCGCTCGTCGCCCTCGCCTGCGTGCTCGTTGTGTCGCTTGTCGCCCTCGCCTATGTGCTTGTCGTCTTGCTTGTCGCCCTCGCCTGCGTGCTCGTCGTCTCACTCGTCGCCCTCGCCTGCACGCTCGTCGATTCCCCCTCGCGCTCGTCGCCACCAACACTTTCGAGTATCGAAAGTCTCTATTTCTCCTGAACGAACGCAGAAGCCCTCGCCCCGACTTGCACTTGCTTCTGTCACCGCCTGAATCTCATGCTCTCCGACTACTGGCGCTCACTGTCGCCCCATTGGATGTTTTCCCTGGTCTAAGGTATTGATTTTTGCCCTTACCGTCTTCCGCAAACACTTGTCTCGTCGAACACCCAAACAAGTCGTCCTGCCGATCGTGTCGTCCTACCGTTCGCGAGTCGTTCGTGATTGGATCGTTGTAGCCGTCCTGCGTCTGAAGCTTGAACAGGTACATTTCGTTGAATAGGTACATTCTGGTATGATTTTATTTTTTGATTTTATTTTCGTGCATCAATCTATAGACTTTGAAACTGCCTTTCTGGTCTTGGCAATGGCAACTTAATTTCTATCAGAACACCTGTCCTGTGTGTATTATTCATCACATATCGGTGTTGGCAGCAGTGATCTTGATTGGGGGGGAAATGTAAGCCGTCCTGGTCTTACAATTCTAATGCAGAAAACAATTTGTTGGAAATGGAGTGGTTGATGATACCACCGCCAATGCTCATGTTCATGTGCCTACAAGGAAGTGTGGTGCCCACTGCCTTCTGCTGGTAATTCTTTGGAGGACAATACGGTTGGAACCCAAAGGTGGCAACCACCCATAGACCTTTTGTGTTTCACTTTATCACACGTCATGTTTGATTACCAGATTCTTCAGACTATAAAATATTAGAGCTTACCATTCATGGTGTGTCATAAGGTATATCTGGTTGATTTGAAAATCCCACAGTCCAGAACTCTTCAAGAGCCTCAACCAAATAGCGTACCAAGTTTTTGCAAGATGCCAACTGAAAGGCTGACAACCAGATATCAAAAAATAACCATTTACTTGAAATCAGACTTTCTATTTGATCTTGTGGTTTCATAACAAGGAAGCATTTCTACCACTTGTATATTGGTGGTTGACAGTTTCTTTAGTGGGAAGGAGAGGCCTCAATCAAACTCAAGTCTCAAAAATATATTCTGATCACATATTTAGATATGAAATATATAGATATATATATATATATATATATAGATGTGTGTGTGTGTGTGTATGTATGTCAGTAGTCATTTATATATTATTTTTCATTTTATAATGATTAACGAGAAAGGTGCATTTTATATTTTGTTCATATATGTATTCTTAGGAAATGGAAAACAAGAAAGGATGTGGAAGATCTTATTTTAGTTGGAGTGTTCAAGCAGATGAGATGATATTAAGAAAGGTGTGTGATGCTATTAAGGAGGGTAATGGTAAAACTACTGATGGAAAGATACGAGTTGATACTTGGCTGAAGGTAATTGATGATTACAATAAAGAAACAGGAGGTAACATCTAAAAGAAAAATATTGATAGTCGAATGAAAACATGGCGACAAATGTACAAGATTTATACAAAGATTGGTGCACAAAGTGGTTGGGGATGGAACTACATTGATGGACATACTGATATCGCAAAAGAAGTTTGGGATGATTTTGTTATGGTTAGTTGAATTTTTTCAAATTTAAATTTAACATTTGATTAGCTTATAATTTGTACTAATATTTTTTTTCCTAATAGGTTCATCTAGAGTGTGCACAGTACAAGGGTAAAGCATGTCCTATATATGACCAGCTTCAAATAATATTTGAAGGAAATCTTGCAACAGGCTCAACTAAAATGAGTACAACAAATCTGAGAGCAGCTGTGAAGTTGAATGAAGATACAAATAACCTTGATAATGTACCTCTTACACAAAATACTATGGAATTTGAGGCTGAAACTCAAGATCCTTTTCCTACTCAAACTCCTTCTCCTAGTTTGAATGATGTAGACTCATGTAGGAAAGGAAAACGTCCACATCCACATGCTGAATCACAACAACTTATGGCATCTACAATGAACAATGTTGGTGTATCACTTATGAATTATTTTAGTGAGGATTTGGAAGAAAATTCGAGGAAAATGGCATACTCAGAGCGTGCCATACAACTACTAGAGAACATGATATCGATCCAAAAGGAGAAGATGACATTTACACAACGTATTGAAGAAAGGAAATTAGCATACATGGAGAGGAAGATGGAATTGTTAGAGAAAAAAGATCGTGAAGAAGATGATGTTCTCACTATTTTACTTTCACTTACAGATCTTACAGAAGAAGAAAAATACAAGGCAATGCAATTATTGGAGATAGAATCAAAGAAGAATCAATTTAGGCGTCTACCACCGAACATGAGAACTTCATGGTTGAAGTTCAATTTGAAATGATGTGCTTTTTTCATTTAAAAATTTAAATTTTGTTGAACATGTTTGAATTTATTGAACTTGTGTTATCCTTAATGTTACGTAACATGGTCTAAACATTTTGTTGATGTATGCATTGTTTTGCATTGTATGCTATTATTATGTTTTCTTTATTAAATCATAATTGATATGATAGGTACAGATGCAAGGATTGGAATTTATGAAGATGTCTATGTCCATTATTAATGAAGACGAAGAACGAAGGAAGAAAAAAAGAAAAGTTATATTGGGAACATGGAAATTCCTATGCGGAATTACTATAAATGGGATTCAAACATCCACCACTCGTATATACAGTAAGGAAGGAGCACAATATGTACAAAGATTGTTAGATCCATCGTCACCATATCAAGCATACAATTGCAGGAAAATTTATCGAATGAGTCAACATGTTTTTTTACAATTTTGTGGATTATTAAGAAATATGAAAGTAATATCAGATAGTAGAAATATGAGCGTAGAGGAGAAACTTGCTATTTTTTTAGTAACAGTTGGACAAAATCAAAGGTATGGAGTAACCAGAGAGCGTTTTCATCGCTCAACATGGACTGTTAGTACATATTTCAATGAAATGATAAATGCTATATTAAAAATAGGTGATATACTTCTAGCTAAACATGAAGTTGCTACACACAATCGAATTCAGAATGATGTTAATGTTTATCCATATTTCAAGGTACACACTTCAATCTTTATTTCTATTTTAATATTTCATGTTATTCATTTATATATTAATTAAATTTATTTTTGGTATGAGTAGGATTGTATAGGTGCTATTGATGGTACACACATTAAAGCCACAATTTATGGAAAAGAGAATGCCCGATTTAGGAATAGAAAAGGTGAATTGTCACAAAACGTATTGGCTGCATGCAATTTTGATATGGAATTTACTTATGTTCTCAGTGGGTGGAAATGTTCAGCTGCAGATGCTCGACTCCTTCAAGATGCAACAACTCAATGCAATGGTTTGCAAATACCACGAGGTATACAACTTATGATCTACCTTTATGTTACCTTATTTTCAAAATTGAATTTATTTCAAATGATGTTCAAATACATGCAGGTAAATTTTACTTAGTTGATGCTGGATTTCCAAATAGTCCTGAGTTTATATGTCCATTTCGAGGTGTTCGATATCACTTATCAGAATATGAAGGAAATCGACAACCAACAAATGCAGTGGAAAACTTCAACTACAGACATTCACAGTTGAGGACAGTAATTGAACGTACATTTGGAGTAGTCAAACATCGTTTTGCAATATTACGAGGATATATGCCATTTCCTTTCACAACTCAAGCAAAAATAGTGTTGGCATGTTTTTTACTTCACAACTTCATTCGTAAAGCAGATAAAACAGACTTATGTCAAGATCTTGAAGATGAAGTACAAGAAGATGAACGTGATATACAAGTTGAAGACTCTACAAATGTAGAAAGACAATATGAAATACTTAACACTATTGGGAACAACACACAAGAGCAAAGAAAAGAAATTGCAGATAAATTTCGTGAAAATATTATGTATGCAATGTGGGATGGTTGTGAATGAAAATATTACAAACATCATAATGAGTAAATTTTTTGTAATATGCCTTTTTTTTCATCATTACGAGGAATATAAAGTTTATAATTATCCTTTTGTTGTTTTAAATATGTAATATAACGGGAAGGTTATCAATTTATATTATGTTCTGATTTATTTTATATAATGATATATTTAATTAATTGATAAATGATATATAAACATTTATTTTAATAATATATTCATTTATTAATGTCAACAATTCATTAATAAATTAATTACATTTTCACTAATTATTTTAAGTCAATACTTAATTTTATTAAAAATCAATTTTATTCAATTCCCTCCAATTCTGTCACGTGCACAAACACCTGAAATTCAATTTCCGTCAAATTCCTGAACGTGCACAAACACTCAGATTTTGAATTCTTTTCGTCAAATTCTGTAGAATTCAAATTCCGTTAGAATTCAAATTCTACGGAATTCAAATTCCAGGTGCACAAACCCCCCCTAAGTGTCAATTTCTTTTTACTATTTCTTATGTACATTAATAGTATACAAGATAGAAATTGAAAAATTAAAAAAATTTTCTTAATTTTTAAGATTTATGTTATACAAGAAAATTAACAATAAATTCTCAACTTTCTTATATATAAAAAATCAGATATTCTAAATTTTTAGACTTCTTCTCGTCTAAAAGTAGCATAGGAATTATCTATACTTTATTAATTATTTTATTATTTAAAATTAATTATAATTAAATATTTTTTTCATTAATAATAAAATATTAATTTTTTTACATATTATTTAATTTTAATTTATAATACTAAAATAAAAAATTATTTTTATTTAATTAATAATAATATTTATATTATATACCTATTATAATATTATTTAATATATAATATTAAAATTTCAAAAATTATATAATTTTCTTATACTTTCAAATTTTAATTTTCAACTTTTTATTTTTAAATTTTTCTGACTTTCTCTACGTTCCAACAGCAAAATCACTACCGTACGACAGGGAAAATGTCAGGGAAAATGTGAAAGAGGGAGGAAAGTAAGAAGAGGCGGAAGACAAGGAATATATAATTAATAATATAAACTGCAGTCAAAAATGTTACCCACACGGGTAAGAAAAGAGACGACCTTTCATGCACCAAAACGTGAAAGCGTGTGAAAGTCACAGTACACTTCTAAACGCGTTAAAATTATTTAAAGTATTTTTAAAGATAATATATATATATATACACGTAAATGTCAAAAATATTCTTTATATATTAAAGGAAATTAAAAATAAAATAAAATCCAATGGAATCAAATTATATATTCGATGTGACCGTACATGATGTTCATATTATCGAACGTTGACGTCAAACACCGCAGGCCGTGGGTGCCGAAGACTATTGATTATTAATTAAAATAATTGATTTGATTTTATTATTAGTATTTATAATAAATAATTAGTGCCAATAATTAATCTATTGTATATAATAAATACATAATAAATCATTATGTTCGGAATGTCAATAGATATATTAATATTTATGTTCGGTCCTTCCTAACGTAAATATTATAATATATAATCTATATTAAAATATTATATAAGTTACATAAGTAAATATTGGATGTTACGAGATTATGATTGATCATAATTATTTTTATCTACCTTATGTGTATTATATAATTAACTTAATATCATAATTTTTTGATAACCAAAAATCGTCATGGCCCAAACCCACACATTTCACCGAAACCAACCCCCACGCACATATTTTAAGATGATTTCATCACCGCATGCATTACACCCATTTGTCGCACACATTCACCTTCGACAGTCGACATCCACCTCCCGTCTCTTCAGCTAAGGGGTGAAGGATCACCACAAGAGCTCTCAAGTGAGTCGACGATAAGCAGATTCATTTCAGCCGATGAATGCACGGAATAATGGGGTACATGAGCTGCTGTCCAAGTGGTTTCTCATGTTGGAGTGAATTTGCTAAGGTGTGGTTGCATCAAAACCGGCATTCCAAAGTCGTTCCTGAGTTGAGAGAGAATGAGTTCCTACCATTTTATCCACTGTAACGGGAGATCATTCAGTTTATATCTAGCTTTTATCATTCAAACATAAAAAATACTCCTTGCGGTTAAGGTAACGACTTCGTGCATGGTCAGCTCCTCGTACCAAAAGAATTATATCCTTTGATAAGTTGTGAATAGTTTAACCATAGATAATCTCTTAACCATCCCATCAAATAAGTGGATGATTTGTTAAATTGTGAAACGTTACATTGCCATAATGTGATGTACTTCCAATGCCAATAAAAAGTAACCCATACAATAGTATTTAACATCCAAAAAACTATCAAATAAAAGGCATCCCAAGCGGAAATATCACATGTGCCTCCCATCCTGAAACGTCACAAGAAAAACTATAACCAAAATCTTTTTTATCTAACATTAGCTTGGAACCACGCACATCTAAAGCACCTTTTACTAAAATCAATGTAGTTGTATGTAACCCTAGAGCAATGGCATGATGGACCAAGAAATCCCCAGGACCTATTGTTAAGAACAGTGAATTACTATTCTCATTCATAGCATTCAACCAACCCAGTAATCATATGTTTCGGCCCACATTGAATGCTGGACCATTCATCGAAGATAAGAGTACATCGAATCCATATGAAGTCTTACCGTGTGCGGATTGTATCCATTGTGTAAAGATGGGTTCAATCAAGATTTGTTTCTCAGGAGTACCAAATGCGAGCATGACATCGTTATGAACATAAAGTCCTAAGGTATAGAACCCCAAAAACAAGCTGGCCTAGCTTAAATGAGATATAATAGCTTCTTTATGGTCTAACATTCTTGCCAATACATTATCTTCATTCTGTTCCGGATTGTAATCTCTAATGAAAAATATAGCCCCATGAGCAAAGGCTCCTGTCATGATGAACTCGACAATGTATTGGTGATGAGAAAAAATATAGAAAAAGTATATAAGCTTATTGATATGAATTCATATTTTTTAGTGGATCGTAGAAGTAGAATTATATGAGATTTATGTTTTATTACATATTTATTAATGAAATATATATATATACTGTGTTAGAAAAAAAAAAAAAAAAAACTTTGAGAGTTTATTGAATTTTTTGATCACAAGTCTTTTGTAATTGAACATATAGGTATGTAAGGATTGTTAACTTTAAAAATGACATTTTAAATCTGGCAACCTAAGATCTTGATCAGATCTGGGATTGTTGATTGAAAGTTCGATACATGGGTACATTAGAAAACTCTTATATGATTCAAGTTTTTTAAATTAACTTTTAAAGTAAAAATATGCATATATTATTTTGAAAAGATGAAAGTATTTTATTAAAAGTACAAATATCTTTTAATCGAGTATATTCTTTGTTATTTATGATTACTGATGTATAAATCTAGATTAAACTTTTGAAGTTGTTTATTTGAAATACACTTCATGATTCTTCTTGTTTTAATCATATTAAGTTGAATTGTGCTTTGATTTGTATGCAGTTGAAATTTATTCTAAAAATCATATTATAAAATTCAAGATAACAGATGTAAAAAAAAAAATTTGATAGTATAACTACCACCTATTTTATGTAGTATATTTTGTATGTAATTTATGTATTTTTAAAATATATTTGTAAGTGGAGAAGGAAAAATAATGTTAAATTATATTACTAAATTATAGATAGATCTTTATATTAATCTAATCTTAGTATTCTGAAGATGTAAAATGAAGAAATATTTTTTATAAGGAATACAGATTTATGAAGAAAAGAAATAATTCTAACACTTAAGACATACCAATTAACTAGATCAAATTAGTTTGCTAAGAGACTAGTAAAAGTTAAGTATGAGGAAAGTATTTAGAATGAAAAAGTACATAATATTAATAATTAAATAATGGTTAATTATATAATTAAGTCATTATGCTATAATTACATAATTATATGCCTTAATTAAAGAATGTGCATTGTTTGGGCATAAATGTTGCACATGTTTATGAGTTTTTATGAGGTAGATAATTTGACAAGTTATTAAAGCTTTGTTATGCATAAATTCTAATATTAAGTCAAATTAATAACTTATTCTTAATTCATACATTTTATATGAAAATTAATCTCATTACGATGTATTCTAGTTCATTTTATAAAATGTGATATTATTTTATTTTATTAGAAACAAAGTATCTCGTAGGAATTTCAAGATAAACGAAGATTAAATGTAGAAGATCAAGTGGATCAATTCTCATCCATTGGATCAAAATCCAAGGGCATCAAGACATTTCCACAACCGTTCCTCATCCTACAACCACGAACATGGAAGATCACCACCATAAGTCACTATTCACCCACTCGTCATCACCACCACCACAAGTCGTGAACACGGAAGATCATCACCACAAGTTGCGAACACACTATCATCACAAACATCGCAAGTCATTGTTCACTGCTCACGGAAGTCACTGTTCACTCACTCACGGAACTCACTATTCACTCGTGCCAACAGCAAAATCACTAGCGTACGACAGGGAAAATGTCAGGGAAAATGTGAAAGAGGGAGGAAAGTAAGAAGAGGCGGAAGACAAGGAATATATAATTAATAATATAAACTGCAGTCAAAAATGTTACCCACACGGGCAAGAAAAGAGACGACCTTTCATGCACCAATACGTGAAAGCCGTTTGAAAGTCAAAGTACACTTCTAAAGGCGTTAAAATTATTTAAAGTATTTTTAAAGATAATATATATATATACACACACACGTAAATGTCAAAAATAATCTTTATATATTAAAAGAAATTAAAAATAAAATAAAATCCAATGGAATCAAATTATATATTCGATGTGACCGTACATGATGTTCATATTATCGAACGTTGACGTCAAACACCGCAGGCCGTGGGTGCCGAAGACTATTGATTATTAATTAAAATAATTGATTTGATTTTATTATTAGTATTTATAATAAATAATTAGTGCCAATAATTAATCTATTGTATATAATAAATACATAAATATTATAATATATAATCTATATTAAAATATTATATAAGTTACATAAGTAAATATTGGATGTTACGAGATTATGATTGATCATAATTATTATTATCTACCTTATGTGTATTATATAATTAACTTATACTTTAAAGGCATTACTATAATAATTTTTTGATAACCAAAAATACTCATGACCCAAACCCACACACATTTCACCGAAACCAACCCCCACGCACACATATTTTAAGATGATTTCATCACCGCATGTATTACACCCATTTGTCGCACACATTCACCTTCGACAGTCGACATCCACCTCCCGTCTCTTCAGCTAAGGGGTGAAGGATCACCACAAGAGCTCTCAAGTGAGTCGACGATAAGCAGATTCATTTCAGCCAATGAATGCACGGAATAATGGGGTACATGAGCTGCTTTCCAAGTGGTTTCTCATGTTGGAGTGAATTTGCTAAGGTGTGGTTGCATCAAAACCGGCATTCCAAAGTCGTTCCTGAGTTGAGAGAGAATGAGCTCCTACCATTTTATCCACTGTAACGAGAGATCATTCAGTTTATATCTAGCTTTTATCATTCAAACATAAAAAATACTCATATCATCATTGCAATTACCTATTCTCAACATTTTCCAACCATCTATGCCACTGATAATGGTGTATATATGATACATACATAGTTTATTAAGTTCGTCGTTGTAGTAACCTAGTGGGTTCATCAGTTCGTTAGTTCTGTTCTATTTTTTAGTGTGCTGCACGAAATAGCGTCTGTTGATCAGTATTTTGCTTGACTTTTGGTGTTCATATTTTACGTTTTATTTGTAGGATTAGTTGCAGGATTGGTATAGATTTTATTGTGATTTTTTGCTGAGTTATTTAGTGATTTTGAATTGGGTTTCAGTAGCAAAAAATAGGGTAGACACATCTGGTTTGCAGAGTCATTCTTCTACAAGGAAAGTCTCAGTTATTATGCTTGAATCAGGAGAAAATTCGAACTCAAATTCAGTGTGCAAAAGCAGTCTAGAAATTCACAGATTGAGCCATTGGATTCAAAAATCCGTAACTTCTTGAACTCTCAATAAAAAATCAGAAAATCAGTGGCGTGGTAAAGTTAACCTATTGTACTGGAAAATTCACTAATTTCCAAGATACACAATCGTTCAAAGCAAGAATAGGTCAAATTAGCACTTAAATTCCATGTCTTACACACCCTTAATTGATTACGCCATCCAAACCTCCAATTTCCTTTTGTGAACCACCACATTAATCAATAGTGAAGAATATGTGGACGTATGTCTGATCATAATCTCAAATAAACAAAAATTTTGAATAGTTCTTGCAAATCTCAAAATTTATCTCTTCATGATTGATCATTTTCAAATTGTTGAAATTTCAAAGTCAGCCTAACCAAACCTTGAAGACGTTTTCTCGTGACTTATCTGAATTTCTTACGTACAAAACGTTCATGGCTGGTCTTTTGTGGATCATTATTAATTAATAGTGCAATGACTTTCCAAGGATGAGTTTGGAAGACCTTTTCTTTGCTTTCTCATGTCACAAGCTCCATGTACTTTCTCTTTCATATATTCAATCTTAAGTAGACAAATAATCAGATCATTCTTTGTCAATTTTACTGATTTTTTCCTGTTCACATGCACTAACCTTAGCCATAGCCAAGAGTCCTCGCTAGAAATTTTAAAACAAGTATCATTAGGCATGCATTGATTTGGAAAATGGATAACATACACATTATTTCTCCTAGAGCAAAAAAATTTTGTTTCATTAGAATATTTATCGAGAAGAAGTTATTTATTATATTCATCTATATCTTTTATCACATAACTAATTTATATTAATTAGATTATATTCTAAATCATTTACTAACAAAATATGTTCAATACAAAGAGGCCTATTATATTATATGCCTTAGAACATCCTCTGGCTATTAGGATTTACTTTGATTTGCTTGTCTTGACCTCTTCTTATGTCACGAAGCATATATTTATTGATTTTTCTTTAGACAAAAGAAAAGAAAAAAATAAAAGACAAAAAGGTAAACAAACAAAAAGAGAAGAAAAAAAAAAAAGACGATGAAAAAGGCAAAAATGAGAAGACGAATATAAAAGAAGAAGGGAATTTGAAAGTAAGGAGGAGCGGCAAAACCACTGCCGTACGATAGAGACAAAATGTAAGAGGAAAGTAAAAAAAAGGCGGAAGACAAAGAATATATAATTAATAATTAAACTTCAGATGTAAATGTTGCCGGTTCCCCACATGCATGGCAAGCAAAGAGACGGCACCAATACGTGAAAGCCGTGTGAAAGCCCAAGTACACTTCTACACGCTCATAAAGGAGTGTTCATGTACCTAAAAAATAATGAAATTTTTTTTTGTAAACTACTTTAATGTTATATTTAGAAGGCTATATAAGATGCTATTGAATTTACTATTTATGCAAATCTAGATATAGTATCTTATGTTTTTCTGAATTTCATGAATTTAATAGTTTCACGATTTTAAAATGAAATCAGAATGCTTAATAAAAAAAATCAATAAATTATCTTAAGTCTTGAAAGAGCTGAGATGTGAATTCTAAATTAAATGAAACACATATGATTAAAGATACATTTAATTTGACTGATTGAACTTGTAGAATGATTTATGTGTAGATCTTATTAAACTACAGAAAAAGTATGAGCTTATTGTTATAGATTCATATTTTCAGTAACTGATAGAAACAAGACTATATGAGATTGGCATTTTACTACATCTGTATTAATGAAATACATACATATATAGTATGTGATTAATGTTTTGTTTTGTGGTTGTAGTTTTTTTTTTTTTTTTTTTTTTTAAAAAGGGAAAATTTTGAGAGTTTATTGACTTGTTTGATCACAAGCCTTTTGTACTTGAGCAGATAAGTATGTAAGGATTGTTGACATGAAAAATGACTCTTGAAATTTGGCAACCTAAGATCCTAATCAAATTTGAGATTGTTGACTGAAAGCTCGTTACATGGGTACATTAGAAAGCTCTTGTATGATTTAAGCTTGTCAAATTAACTTTTAAAGTACGAAAAAAAAAAGAGAAAAAAAAATATATATACATATACTGTTTTGAAAAGATACAAGTGTTTTGTGAAATGCAGATATCTTATGAATCGAGTATATTTTCTGTTATCTAGAATTGCTATAATATAAATCTAGAATTGACTTTTGAAGTTGTTTTAATGGAGATACAATTCTTTATTCTACTTGTCTTAATCAGATTGAATTGGATTGTACTCTGTTGTTGAAATTTCTTCTAGAAATCTTATTGAAAAATTCAGGATGAAAGATGATGAAAAGAAGAACAAATAATAATATAATTAACACCTATATGATGATGATATACTTGGTATGTAATTTACATATATTCTAAGTTTATTTGCAGGTTGATTATTGAAACATACAGAATATATTTTTATGCTAAACAAAAGAAAAATAAAAGGGAAAGAATTAATTCTAGCACTTTTAAAGACCAAATAATTAGATCTTAGTTTGCTAAGGGACTAGCAAAATTTAGGTATGAGGGAAGTGTTTAGAATGAAAAAGTGCATATTATTAACGGTTAAATGATGGTTAATTGCATAATATTTAGCTTATCATATAAGAATTAAGCCATTATGTTATAATTGCACTGTTATATGCTTTAATTAAAGAATTTGCTTAATTTGGGGCAATTAATGTTAATTTAGTACATTTATGAACTATCGGTAAGTTGCAGTCTGTGAAATTCTTAAGTATCCGAATTTTCTGATATTTCAGACAGTTATGTTTAACATACCGAACATATTCAGACAGTTATGTTTAACAGACCAAATATGTATCAGATAGTTATGTTTAAATTGCCGAACAATTATGTTTTGAGAGAATATTTTATTATTTCCTGAAGTACACGTGTCGAAACCATAATGAATGACTTAAGTGAACTTTCGGTGAGTTATCTATAATTATCCGAAATTGCAGCTGAGCATCGGATAGTTATCCCTGTAACTCTCCGAAATCTCTTTTTATTTAGAAAATAGCTGAGGACACGTGTCATGTTCTGGGAAAGTGACTTAAGTGAATTTTCGGTGAGTTAGCTGTAACTATTCGAAATGCATCTGAGTATCGGATAGTTAGACCTGTAACTTTCTGAAATGTTATTTTTATGATTAAACTACTATTGACACGTGTCGAGATCTGGTAGATTTACTTAAGTTATATATCGGTGAGTTGTTTGTAACTATCCGAAATGCATCTAAGCATCAGATAGTTAAGTTTATAAGTATCCGAAATGCACTTGAGCATCAGATAGTTAAATTTATGCACGTGTTGAATTTAAATGCTTTAGAATATCACGTGAGATGCACATATTTAACTCATTAAGTTAGCATAACTGTACGCGTTGAGTTACATGAATATTACACTAAGGTAACGCGTTATGTTAGCAGTTTATTTCTTTATATTTTCTAATATGCCATTGTAGCGGTTGTAGAAATAGACAGTTGGAAGAGAAAAACCACATTTGCACGTATCACGTAGAAATTCAATCGCACAGGGAGAAGAAAACATCGTCGTTGATATGAATGAAGGAAATCCAATCGACCATTCAAGCAGAAGCAGTTACTACTGAAGAAATATAAAAGAAAAGAAGAAAAGAAGAAGAAGTGTGTGATCGATGGGCGGATAGTGTGTGCAGAGGAGGATCGGCGTCGCAATTCTCTGAAGTACCACACCAACCATCATCATCACCATCATCACACCATAATCACCAATCATCGGAGGTCTGTGAGGATACTTGCCTGATGTCGGGTCGATTCTGAGCCAAACATAGTACCTGACAACCACTGAGAGGAGTGATCGCGTCGTGGGAAGGGAAGCCATTTTTACCAAGCGCCGACTCATATTTCTGGAGATCGTAAAGTTTTTAGCCTTGGCTTCAGATTGATGCCTGTATGTTGAAGAGGAGATCATCTTGCAATTCTGGACTCGCGATTCTATAGGGAGAGGAGATAGAATTGTAAGTGGTTTAATTTTCAGTGGTGTAATCGCGTTGCAAGTAGTGTCGGAAGTATTTATTGTCAAGTGAGATTACTTTACATTTCACCTTTCGCCCATTTCCATGTTCATATTAAAACAAAAATACCAAAAATAATTTATCTATGTTTGTATGTTGTATTTGAGTGTTGTATTGTTTGTGTTGTATCGTGATTAATGTTATCTTTGTCAATGTTGTGATTGTTTTATGTTTATTTTAGTATTACAGTTTACTGAAATTGGTTCGTTCAAAAGACTTAAAGATTTTAATGGTTACTGTTTGAATTATCTGAATGTTAGTATTGCTCAATGATAAATCCAATGTTAACTAACATTAAAGTGCTTAATTGATGTTATTTACAATCTGTGAAATCGCCCAATGGTTGTCCGAATTCCTTTGTAAATAGCAATATTAAAAAGAAAAGACAGGCTCGTGGAGGTAACTTAAGTCCACGAGGTTAGTCCGTTTAGTTATCCATAACTCAATGAACTTAGTCCGTTGAGTTAGCTGTAATTCAACAGAGAGCTTATTGAATATATAAATTTGATTTTTAACAAGCAAACAGTTCTTAAGTTCGTCAGCATTTCCCTATGGGATCGACCTGTACTTGCACACTAATACAATAGACACTGTGCACTTGCAGTTAAAGTATAAATTGGAATTAATATCTAAATTGTATTAAAAGTTGTTTGTTTACTTCTAAAAGAAAGAATAGGCATAAAGATAAATTAACTAAGTAAAACAGAAGTAACAAATCCAAGTTTTTCTAGTGTAGTGTTGGGAAAACCCAAACAATTATTTAGAACCTAAAATTGATATTATCTATGAAACTAAGAAAATCATAATGAAAATTGATCAAAAATTGAATGCAATGAGATAAGATGATATAGAAAGAAAGCTAAAATCACTAGATGAATTTACAAGTTATGCAAAATGACAATATAAATAAAAATTTTAATGTTGAAGAGCTACATAATTTGCCAAACATACTGATAAAAGAAAATATTAATGAAATAGGAGTTAAGAAATGTAATTTAAAAGAGGAAACAATAGAAAATCAAAATCATAAAAATGAAATACAAAAATATCATGAAAGTAATGAAAATCTAGAAGATGTATATATAACATTAAGATTTGGAATTGATGTACCACTAAGAACTCAAAAAGAAAGCAAAGTGAAGGTAAGTAAGAAAGAAATTCAAAATGAAACAGAACTTGTAATATCTAAAAACTTAGAAATCAATGAAGAACAATCTAAATTTGAAAATGAGACTAAAAATGATCAAAAGAATGAAATGAAAGAAAAAGAATCTTGTAAATTACAATTATTAGCACCCTGTTTGGTTGTGAAAAGTTAAATCAGGACTTGCCTGTTCATAGAACTTATTTGATTTCTTACCTACCTTCATGTTACTTTCATTTTGAATTCTTGGTGGTATATTAGTTACAAATTTTAATGTTATATATATATTTTTCAGATTTTCGTTACTTTCATGATGTTCTTGTATTTCATTTTCTTGATTTTAATCTTCTATTGTTTTTATTTTTAAATTACATTTTTTAAATTCTATTTTATTGATATTTTCTTTTATTTGTATGTATTTCAAATTATGTATATCTTCAACATTAAAGTTTTCATTCATATTGTCAATCAAAAATTAATGTGATGTTAATGTGGAACGTGTCACGTGGCAAAAATTAGGTGGAAGATGAGAAAAAATGGAAGAGAGAGAAGTGATTTCATCAAATATTAAAATTTACCACGAACAAAAATTTAACCTCGATGAAAATACCAAAATCTTTTTGAACAGACTTAGGCATAAATTCGATCAAACCAAATTTTTGTTTGATCAAATTGAACTTCATTCGACTGGACTAAAATGAAAATTTAGTCAGATCGTGAAATTGATTTTTTTTTTTTCAATTTCTACACGACGAAGGTGATGTCATTTTTGGCCCAAGATAGAGAAAGCAACGAGTCATTTGGTCTCCAACAAAAGGTGAAAATGGTCTTCAAGACTTGAAAGAAGAAGATTACAAGTCATAAGATGTGTGAAGGTGATTGCAGATTGTAAGGCCTGCGAAGGAGTTGATAGGTCGTGGGGAGAGCTCAAAAGGGGAAGTGTGAACACCTAGTAAGTTCATGTATCATAATTGGCAAAAGCTTTTATTTTTACAAAAGTCATGCATCATTTCGCATAAGTACTTTATGTTTGCTTGTTTCATAATTGGACTAAGATAGTGATCTTTAGTTTAAGCTCATTTATGGCTTGTTCCCACTTTATTGTACAAAGTCAAGAATGCTATACAACTTTCTAATAGATCCCTAGGTTTTATTTCTTCTTGGGCCTGAAGGTCCATTTCATGTTGGGCCTGAAGTTTGAACCACTCATCTACTCCTATTTTCACACTTAGATGGATATATACATTACTTAGCATCTATTAGTTCACTTGAGAGGCCCACTTAAGTCGGGCGTATAGAATGCTTAATACCTTTCCTACACATATTTAGAGAATTTATCAAGACTCTTTGATTAGGCTCAATGAATTTTATTTCGAGGACATAGCGTTGTTTTTACGTGTTTCTTAGGTTTTCCTTGTTTCTCCTTAATAAATTAGGTGATGACTCTAAATTCTTTTCCATCCACCTTTTCTAACTCAATTAGACTTAGAAGAGGGTGTGAGATTACATGTTGAGTTTGCTTGTTCTATCAACAAAAGCTTCACACTTTCATATTCTTCTTCTAATGTTTGGTGAGGCTGGCACTTAATCACTCCTAATGCCTTCTTTCTAGTAAAGAAGTTCATCAGTGTATTTTCCTCATCTTAAAACTTCCTCCTCCTTTAGGCATTAATTATCATTTAACGGCAATACTTAAGGGGACAGATGACTTGCTATGGGAATTCCTTGTCCTTAATCTTAGAAGAAGGAATCTAAAAGCTAAATTTCAAGAGGATTAAGACCAAGAAGTAATTGATTAATATTAATTGTTAGTCATTCATCCTTTTCTACATGTTTACAACTTAAAACTCAAATTTTAATAGCATTTTAAGGGAATAAAGTTGTAATTCAAATTTAAAAACAAATGCAAAACACTCATGTCTTATAATCTCTTACTTTTTTTGCTAATATTCCAACACTAGTTGTTGTGTATTTCCATGAATCAGTTGGGACAGAGAAAACAAATGGCGTGGACGTTGGCACACTTAAAAATCATTCTTAGCACAAGAGTAGCAGTACTGGTGCCCTTTCTGTTGCTAGCGAATTTTGTCATATGGAACTCATCGAACGAAGTGGATCAGGAAGTACTCAGCATACAATAGCTGCAAAAGATGCGATATTTAAGTAATTAGCAGACAACAAATTATACGTAGACAACATATAATTGCGGATGACCATTTCAGAGGATTTTAAAAATGTAATTACCTTCCAAATAAGCATATAAAATTTTGCCACAGAATTGCTGCTCTTAAGATCAACATTCCGAGAGAAAATCCAGTAGACGGCTGCGAGTATTCCATGGCCCAATACCTGCAGAACAATAAGATTTATTTAATTAATTAAACGGAGTCTCTCGAACTCAAATATGATTCAAAAAAAGAAAGAAAGAATGGAATGGTAGAGTTGAAGAGTTCAATTATCGATGAAAAACTTACCGACACTGTCCTGCAGACAACGTTGGTAGAAGTAACACCCACCCCCATGCATATGGCATAGGCAACCATTATAGACCCAACACAAACTTTAAACACCTGCCCACAAGATTATTTCATTATTTATTTATAAGAGTTGGCACCCAACGTCTAAAAGTCAATCGATCAACCAAAGCTTTTTTAGGGAATATATGATCCTGAGAACCAACTCTAATTAGTTGCGGTCCTGTGGATCGTATATATAAAGCAATCAAAGAACACTCACTCTTTCTTGACCAAACCATATGGCAAAGGTCTGGATACCGTCAGCCTTGTCTCCCTCAACGTCGGGTATATCCTGATCGAAAGTTTGAAATAAGTTACATATGTAGATTGACTTAATCGATCATAAAATCATATACGCATGTGTTGTTTCCTCGATGCGAAATATATATACGTATATGTGCTCCTGCTTGTGTTACGCACGTACCTTGGCTAGTGTCACAATGCAATACAACAAGGACACAATTGCCGTAGAAAATATAACTGGCTTCGTGAATATCATTTGTTTATTCAGGACATATACCTGCATGTTTATTTACGGACGTAATTAATTATATATAATATTCGTTAGAGATGGGATGGGAGGGCAATCTACGATCTTTAAAGAGTTTTGCATGAATCACCTGCATATGCAAGAAGAACGCAAGTTGGAAGAGTAGGCCTCCCCAGCCAACAATGAAAAACAAAGCAAGGAATGGATTGCTCTTCCACCTGAGAAGGGGCAGCTGAAGAGAATGGACGGGAGTTACAAATTAACCTATTTTCCAACATTATTATTTCCCTACCTTGTCAGCTACTGGGCTCTTTATCATTTTTTCATAAACAATAAAGTTCTACTTTAGATATGTGCCATGGGCAGTGGTCAAGGAATGATTGTACGCACTTTGAACAAGTGCCAGTAATTGTGATTTTATTTTTATTGAATTGTTGAACGTGTAATCTTATACTCCCTTCTTCGTATGATTATAATATCTCGATCTTAATTTCATCCGAAAAAAAACAATACTCACCTTGGCAGAATACGCTGTTCCCATGAAAAATGCGATGACAACGAAAGCCATAAGTGCAGGTGAGCCAGACATCAAGGCCACCGCAAGACTCTGGAAGATTTCAATGCAAACACAACGTTAATTAATATATATGTAATAAATAAAAGTCAAATTGTTAATTTATATATGCGTGCCTAATTTGAAAGCTCGTGCAAGAAATTCGTGATATGTATATGTTCCGTACCACAGAAACAAAGGCGGCCATGAGTATCGTTGCTGCCATCATAGAAATCTCCCCGGTAACAAGTGGAAGGTATGGCTTATTGATCTGAAATCATATGGACATGCATTAGCAAAAGGAAAGGAAAATTTTATGGAAATTTACTGCTTAATTAATTAGGCAATGGACTTATATTTATACGAACCCTGTCGATGTCCACGTCGTACACTTGGTTCACGACATTAACGTAAAGGACCATAAGCATGGCAACGGTGAAAGCCTGCCCATGCATGAGATTAATTAGTAATATGATTATCTTCCATGCATGATCAGTGAATAATTAATGAATTAAGAAGGTTCACACTCGTGAATTACCTGAGCGAATCCCTGGAAGAATGCCGGAGTAAGTTCTGCAACGCTCGCGACCGGAAGGAACGAAACGGAGGAGATCGCCACCGCCTGTGATCAATCGACCCAAGCTTGGTGATCAACAAGTTTATTTTCTCAGATGAAAGTTAACCGGGAGAGGATTAAACTACGGGAAGGAAGGACTAACGTTGCCAATACATGCGTAGAGGCGACTTAATCGAGCGAAGACGTCCCACCACTTTAAAATAGTATTGGAACTTTTGAGGTTCTCTAGGCCGCCACCCTGCGGGGGAAGCGGTTGGGCCCATTCCTCGTTTGTGCTGGAAAGCAACCGATGCGTCTGCGTTGGGTTCTTGGGCGTGGATCGGATGGGGGTGGTGTGGCCGGGCTGATCAGGAAGCGAGCAGTAATATGTACCACTCCGCGCTTGCGGGTGAATGCTAACACTTAGCTTACCGCGCAATCTGAACCAAATTAATTCCACGTACATTTAATTGCTTTTTAGTTTGTCTAATGTCTGATCACAAGTAATTAATGGATGTTACAGTTGAATCGGAAGGAAAAAAGCCAACTATATACAACTAATTCTGATGTTTTTCCTCATCGGGCAAGTCGTTCACAACACATGTAAGTACCTTTTGCTTGGAAGAGCTGGGACCGAGCATGTTGTTGTTGGTGCAGCACCTGCAAACGTATTCATTATGGCCCAGTGGAAGAAGAAGAAGAAGAAGAAGAAGAAGAAGAAGAAGAAGAAGAAGAAGAAGAAGAAGAAGGAGAAGAAGAAGAAGAAGAAGAAGAAGAAGAAGAAGGCATGATACCTTTGGGCAAAAGCAAGGCAGACAAGTTACCGCAGTATTGCTTGGCGAACATGGTTATGGATCGATCTTCTCTCGAATCCTTAATTTTTTTGGTTAAGCTGATGTCTAAAGCTCAAGCACCACTTGTATTTATAATACCACAGATTGTCAAATATTACATGTTGTAAACGACCCTCGTCAACTTTTTCTACACCTCGGTATTGCTTTCTACCAAGGCGACAAGACTCAAGCATTCCGTCCCTTGCAGCGCCCTTAATTAATTATGTCATTCAAACCTCCAATTTCCATAGATAAAGATTCACCGGATGTCTAGTCCCAAACCATCAGACATTCAGTCTAATCCCATTAGACATCTAATCTAATCCATTAGACGTCAAGTCTAATCCACCGGTCTGATTCCATCGAACATCTGATTTAGATTACACTGTACAAGCAATTTGGTCAATCAAGGAAAACCAATAGATGATTGTTTCGTTACATATTTATTTTGGAGGGATTTTGATATAATTTTTCCATTAAATCCTATGAGGGTTTTTGGAAACAAAGGAAGAAGAAGAAGAAGAATACATTATTCTCAAGAGAGAAGTGGTGGTTAGGTTTTTCTTCTTCTCTTTTACTGTTGCATCACCTTGATCACAAGGTTGATCGAAATGTCGTTTGTAGTTAGATTGAGCTGAAATTTTAAAAATGAGGTCATGACTTGATATTCTTTAGGTTAGACAGTTGGATTGATGATTACAGTAAAGATTTAGATTCGAAGGAGGTTTTAGAGAGAAATCATCATTGTAGTTTTACAGCATGCACTTTTGGTAGAATGTTTGAAGGGTAAAACGAAGTCTATTTGAGCCAAAATTTTGTCAAGAGAATTAGGAACTTGTGTATCTTCATTTCTGCTAAATTTCATGATTTTTTGAGTAGTGTAAAAGTCATTGATTAATTTGTCTCAAGGACAAGATTCTGTTACTACTTATTTTACCAAAATGAAGACATTATGGGATGAACTTGGAATTTTTAAGCCTAAATTTAGTTGAACTTGTAATGCTATCAACAATCTTAAGGAGGGCAGAGAAGAAGAAAGATTAATACGGTTTTTATTAGGTCTTAATGACACTTATTTTGCCATTAGAGGACAAATTCTTTTAAGTAGTCCTCTACCTAATGTTGATAAGGCATATGGTCTAGTGTTGCAAGAGGAAGTCCAATGTAGTGTTGCTCATGTTTTCACTAATAATGACAACTTAGCCATGATTGTTGGAAAGGGTAATTAGAATAAAAAATTTAAAGGAAATTTTCAGGGAAAGTCAAAAAATACCAAGAAATTATATTACAAACATTGTGAGGGTACTGGACACACAATTAATAGATGTTATTGGCTTTTGGCTTCCCTGAAGGTCATAAATTGCATAAAGTAATTCCCAGAAAGAACAAAATAAGGAATCCATAATGCTATCGGTTCTGAATTTCAAGGAGTGGTTCCATCCATCACACCTGAACAATATGAACAGTTAATTAATTTGCTATCTTCAAATGTTTCAACTACTAGTGATGGTCCACAATTTAACATGGCAAATTTGGTAACCTCAATTCCCTCATGCTTAACCTCTGAAAAATGTGCTAGAGAGGCCACTAGTATTTATGCCATGTTTGTTGCTTTTGGTGAAAAAATCTGGATAATTAATACCAGTGCTACAGATCATATGAGCTATGATCTGGATCTATTACAAAATATCAGAGGAAGTCAGAAAATTCATCTGGTGAGGCTACCCAATGGTAGTATAGTTTCAGTTCAATCTTTGTAGACAATGATCTGACTTCAAAAATACAGCGGATATTCAATACAACTTTTTATGTATACAAAAAGCAAGCGATAGTCTTACGAAGAATATTACCTTTCTCGTACTTAACATATATAATAACCTCAGCAAGGTATCCAACAACTACATGGAACGATGTTGCAGTGAATAATACTAACAACATAGTGCTGAAGAAACATAGTACCTTGAAGAATATGTTATCTAAAACAATTTCACACTGTTCAGGTTGCAAGGAGAGGAAGGATCTCTGAGGCAACTGCAAAACCCATCTTCATCCAATGGGACTGTTCTTGGTAGAGAATGGTTGGGGATCACACCCACCTTGATAAAAGCAGAGCTAGGAGTAATTAATGTCTATAAAAATCTAAGCTTAGTGATTAATGTCTTTATAATTTGATCTATTCAAAATCAAACATGGGTAGGCAGCTGTTGTGCTTAAAGTAATATGTTTTCTTTTATGGAATATATATGAGAATAATAAAACTAATGGAATAAAGGTGTGAAAATAAAGTTCGATGATTTTGGTTTTTTTAAGAAATTAGAACAAATGGCACCTATGTTATTGCATAATCATTAAATGCAATTTTTAAAGTTACAGAATCATGGTAGTCATGTATGAATAGGCATGGTACCTATGAAAATACAAGAAATGAGAAAGTAAATTGATTTCATTAATAAATATAAAACATCAATATATAGTGGTTACCTAGAAAAGATAAATACAACTTCAATAATCTAAGACTAGACTCATATATAGTGTATTGATACTCTAACTAGACTCACACATAATGTCTTGATACAACAGTTCCTCTCAAGTTGAAGTATTCAGCTTACAATAGATTTTTTCCTCTCCCTCTTTCTCTCCCTTCCACTACAACCACCCAATTCGCATTTGTAACACTAACCCCATTCTCGACCATCATAGGCAAGACCTTATGCTTCATTCTGGACATTGAAAGGCTCCTCTCTTTCCACTTCTTTGAATCCTCCAGTAGCAAACTTGAAGGCTAGCCCCCATTTTCCTCCTTTGTTTCCAGACAATGCATCCCATCACAATAGTAGTAGAAGAAAAGAAGATTTGGGTGAATCAATAGTGTAACATTCTTCATCAGCTCCCATATTTTGATTGGACCTTAGTGTCTGAAACCCTAGCTAGAAATGAGTGGAGGAAAGACAGCATAGAGGGCAATAGTATAGGAAGTGGCAATCTAGTAGATGGCAATGGTGGGAACAAGGTTGGATCTGAGTTTTTCTTCTATTGATTTCTCAATCAATTCTTCTCCCTTAGGGAGTAGTAGTTGGGGAGAAAGGAAGGGTTGAGGATCTGCAACAATGGTGGGAGAATGGCCACAAAGCCTTAGCGACAATGGTGGATGCTAGATGTACAAGAGGCGGCAATGGTGTGTGCTATGATGGAGAAGAGTCGATGGCAATGGCAGACAACTATGGTTTTGGTTGGTGGTGGGTGGCAGCTATCCTAGAATTTTAAGGTAGGAAGAGGGACTTGGATGCAGGAGGTGCCTCAGTGGCCTAGAAGTTGGGTTGTAGGTGGTTGGGAGGGTGGTAGCAATGGTTTCCCTCTGCCTTGGATTTCTCACACTTTTTGGAACTTTCAAAAGTTAATTTTGATATCATGTGAGAAGACAAGAAATGAGTGAAAGTATATTGATTTCATTGGGAAACATTAAGGACTTCTATATATCAAGGTTACATAGAGAAGATAAATACAATTTAAACAATAAGGAACTAAACTCACACACAAGATCTTGATGCTCCAATAGTATCAAGTGTTGAAGCTTGCAAGTAATTTTTTGCAGCTTCAAGTATATTTGAATCACTATCTAAGAAGCAACAATGCGATTTGGGATTCAGACATTACATGATTTTGATTCTGAAATTCAATAATTTTCTAAAATTTAGGATACAACTTGGCTTAGATGCAGTATTAAACAAATAATATGGTTAAATATAAAGATTTAAAATAATACATTCAAATGTCATAAAATAGACATGTAAGTCATACATGACATGATACTATAATTCCTGTGAATTGCAAAGTCAACAACTACATCTAGTAGATTTGATTATGGAAATTATAATAAATAGCCAATTCTTACTGTTCAGGTCTCAACACTGCAAAGTACTTGCTCAAATTAGATATGTTAATATTGCTACCATTCAGGTCTCAACACTGCGAAGTACTTTATCAAATTGGAGATGTTAATATTGCCTTCTAAGTTCCAACTTTTTATGAAATAGAGAATGTTAGAGTGGTATATATATATGTATAAGGGTGTAATCGGGTATTCAGATCCTTTGGTTAGGAGGATCCATATACATCTTGTATTTATACTCTTCTTCACTAATGGAAAACCCTAATCTCAATTATTACCCTAATTAACTTGATATCAAACACCAGCCTTCTCTGCATCCTAGTTCAACCATCACCCTCTCTTCTGCTCTTACATTAGAGGCTCTCCTGCCTTTATGTCGGTCTACTGCAACTTGATGCCTATTTCAATGAGATTTTTTAGGCAAACAATCCTCCCTTGCTTTCTTGTGTCAGTCTCTTGCACTCTGTCTCTCTGTCTAAATGCTTTCAACAACACAATGGAGACACCCAAAGACTCGTGGACGGTGAAGCTCACTACCACAGGTATGAAATTCAATGACTCCAATTATCTCCATTTTGCAAGCACATTTGAGACTTTTTCATTTTTCAACTATCTCCACATGCGTGAACAGCATATCACTGGTGACCCATCAGATGAAAAAGTGTCTGACCATACTAACTGGTACGTCACTGACTATGTGGTGATTTTGTGGATTCTTAAAAGTATAGAAGACCATATAGCTCATGGTATTTCCCATTTCCACCTGGCCAAATGAGTGTAGGACACTCTTCGTACAACGTTGGAAACAACCAAAACATCTTGTGGGCCTCTAAGGTGTATGAACTCCTATTCACCCGTCAGTAAGGTGACAACACTGTTTAGGCATGGTACAGTTGTCTCCAAATCTCTCCTAGATGAATTGGAAGTGTACCAACCCTTTGTTGCTGATGTCACCAGTCATGAAACACTACCACAAGGAACTCACGATTACTATCTTCCTAACAAGGCTATGACCAGAACTCTCCACTCAAATTCAAGGGCAGATTTTGGGCACTGATATTGTACCCTCGATGCAAACTACCTTCAACTGTGTACTGCGAATCCCCACTACTACTCCTCTGATTTACACTAAAGTGTTTCCCTAGCTGCTACAAGTGGAGTTCATGGCTCTTCTTCTCAGCACGGTCAAGGCCACTTGGGTGGCAAATAGTGAACACCTGGCATCCAACTACAGTGGGAAAAATCATCCTTCCAATCACTATTGGGAAAAATTAGAGCATTTGTAGGCTCCTCCATTTGCTAACATTGTTTTTGCCGATAAAGAGATTGATGCAGCTAGCTCAATGTTTATTCACAGAGTTTAGATCTCACAGGCCAACTATGATGAACTATTGATGTTGTAGGCCCAATAAAATAGTGAAGCTTCTACCGCACACATTCTCTCATCTAGTATATCTACTTTTCACGTCTCTAATAATACTTGGATAATAGATTTTGGTGCACCTAATCATATTTCTAACAACTTGTCACTTTTTAATTGTTTGACAGAATTTTCCAATATAAATTCTGTTGCTCTTGCTGATAGACATAATTACTTTGCTTCTGGTGAAGATAGTACTCTTATTATTTCTAGTATTTTTCTTGACAAAGTCCTTTATATTCCTAATTTTCCTATAAATCTTTTATCTATTAGCACTATTACTAAATAACTTTATTGTTTTGTCACTTTCTATCATTTTCATTGTACTTTTCAGAATCTGCAAATAGGAAAGAAGATTAGTTTGGGTCATGAACATGGTTAGGGTGTCTATGTCTTTCCTAAAGATGATACATCTTGCAGACTTGCATTGGTGGTGACTTCTAATGACTCCTCTTCTCTTTGGCATCATCGTCTCAAGCATACCTCACTTTGTAAGCTATGTGAGGCTTTGCCTTGGTTTTCTATTGGTCAAGTTAGTTGTCAGGCCCTGCCTTGGTTTACCAAAGGTCATAATGTTAGTGCCTTTAAGGATCTTTGTAACAAGTTGGGGATTATTCAATTTGTACTCTCCAACTTGAGGGAGTGTTAAAGTTGTATATATATGTATAAGGGTGCAATCAGGTATTCAAATCCTTTGGTTAGGAGGATCCATGTACATCTTGTACTTATCTTACTCCAATGGAAAACCTTAATCTTGATTATTACCCTAATTAATTGAGAAAATACTCAAAAGATGTAAGAAACTAGCCAAACAAATCTAGCTAAACATAGACACCAACAAAGGCTTGAATTGAAAAAACAGAAAATAAAATGGACAAAATCGAAAGCCCTTACCTCACAAAATGATTGTTTATTGATGTGACGTTACAATGTCAGCTTTACAGTGAAGCCTCAAAAATTACTTAAAAGACCTACTTGGTTTGATATGGATGTCTACAAAGCTAATATTTTAGATAAAGTAGCAGATCATCTCATAATAGGGCATGGTAATCAAAATGCCATTGAGCGATACATTGCATTGATAAAGGATGTGATAAGAAGATCCTTATACCTTGTCAATATCAGTGTGTGCAGGTGTCTCATAACGAGCTACTGTGACAGCTAGCCCTGAACCATCTGATAGCTCAAACACTGATTGGATTTTCCTGCAAAAGGAAGTATTGCATGGCTAAATCAGAAATTTGAAGGTGTATGGACAGAACGAAACTGTATCTTACCCTTTACCAAACGTGGGCTCCCCATATAATACTGCTCGATCATTGTCCTTCAGTGCTCCTGCTAGAATCTCACTAGCACTAGCAGTTCCTTTATTTACCTATCAATACAATCAACAATAAAACCATTTTCCAACCCAACAATAATTCTCATGGCCGACAGCTTGAAAAAAGGAGGTACTGGCAACCTAAAAAAAGTCCTTCATTAAATTCCAAAATTTGATTATCTCATTGATCAGCAACTTTCTTAATGGCATTTTAGGGTGGTGACATTTGCACAATTTAATGCAAAGATGCACCAGAAATAAATCCATGGTTGGTTGACAGATACTGACAATAATAAAACTTCCAAATTTTACTGGGTCTGAGAATATCTTAAAGATGGAACAAAATTTCTGATATTATCTTCATATGTTTTTAAGGATATTTCTATAAGCAGTGAAAGAGGATTGTAACCTAGGTAAGCATTTCAAAGGTCGAGTACAGCATCCAGTCTAGCATTGATAAAGGCTATTTTTTTTCTTAATGACAATGAATACAAAGACTGCAGCAGGTAAATTACTTTGTTAAGTTTTAGAGAACAATATTTGAATCTTGAGGGACTATGAACACCATATAACCATGGCTAATTCAACTACATATAAGATTCAATGTTCTAAAAATGAAAAAAGACCATTAAAACATTGTCTAAATGTTTTTTTACCACATACCACTAACTTTTTAAAAATAGAGAGAAAAGATTTAAAAAGATAATTTTTTTCTTTTACTGTTTAGACAAACTTTTGATGTCTAAACTTCAAAAAATAATGTGTATTTTGAATTTTAGATGTTATCATTTAAATATTTTCTTGGTTGATTTACATGCTTGTTGAGTTGTCATGAGCATGCTTTTATTATTTTGATAGCTTATGATTTAGCACTTTAGTTATGCTTATCTATTTAGTTATGTTTGTCAATGAAATGACTGGCTATTGCGTGATAATTTTGTTGGAGTGAAGAAAATAAGTGGTTGAAAAATGGAATTAGACAGATGTAGTCAATCACTAATCACATACCTCCATAAATAAAGGTTACATAAGGGAAAATTAAAAACACAAGTAATCTGGGACTAAACTCCTTTATAATATGCTAGACTTTAACACTCTTTAAGTTGGAGTATACATCTATTATGTCCAATTTAGTATAAAAAGTCTCAAAAGGTTATTACTTTGAAGATTAAGCGTAAGAGGTGAAGATAAAACCCCTTGTCACAACTTATGTATAAAATGGCAAACAACTTCTAAGTTCTTAGTGTGCTCATGAAAAATGAAATTATTTACAATAAAGATATTTGTCTGATTGTCACACTACATTGGTATAGGTCTCTCCACCAGAAAACCTAGATCTAATAACAATAACCTAATCCACATTATTTTGAAAGCAATTTGAATCTGGGTAAGCTCTGACTCTTAAGTGAGCATTTCTCCTATAGACATGGCTCTTTACTAGTGCATTTTTGACATAGCTAATACATGTAAGGCACCTGCCCATTGTACTTTTTTAGACTCATGCATAAATTGGTTCATTAGATGATTGCATAAGATATATTTGGTGGGTGTCTGTTGGATGAGTTTCTAACCCAGTTTTCTGTGAAAACCAGGATCCTAAAGAAGCTCTGAATTGGTATCCTAAAAAGACTGTCTACACAATAGATGTACTCTTCGGCTTGCAGCTCAACATACATGTCTCCCAAAGGAGGTCAAAAACTTAATAATTCCTCTGACATAGGATCATGCTTTGACATATGCAAACTCAATGTCCAGAAAATGTCAAAGCTTTCCTATATCTTTAATGACTATGTGCATCATAAGTTACACTTTCTCTTCAATGACTATATTGTCACATCAATCAACAAAATTTCAACAAATAAATTGCTAATATGAGCATCTAGAGTTGCTGTTCTTGTAGAAAGTCGAGTGCTCTATAGCACCAATCTAGAAATCTCTTGTCTGAATTTTTCTCAAATTGAGCTCTTGGACTTTAATTTAGGTTATATATGGTCTTCTTCATTCTGCAAACTATCTTCCCTTTGAGCAATATACCTTGAAAGTCGTTTCATGAGAATAGGAACAATTAAATCTCCTCCTCATGTCTGATACATCTCCCATGACTGGTCCACTGTAATTGATAAAATTACTCTGATGGAGTTCAATCTTGCAATTAATGAGAATGATTTGGCATGGTTGATGCCATACATCTGAGTGAAGCATTGAGCCACTAGTTTCACTTCATCCTAGTGAACTGTCCCATTCAGCTTGTGCTTTACAATGTAAACCCATTTTAGGTGACTCCACTTGCTCCTACAGGCTGAGAAACTAACTTCTAAGTGTCATGAGAAATGATCAAAACTACAATCTCCTCATCCTTGACTACTATTTGAACTGCAATCAATAGAACCTTTTGGTAGTTCCGAGAAACAGACTCAAAGAAAATGAATAAGGTAAAGATACAAAAGGAGGGATGAAGATGATCATATGAAACATGATAGGATATGAGATGAGTGATACAAGAGTGTTTACCCTTTCATAATGCAATATAAAGGTCTAAGCCAATGGTAGCTTGATTTACATCCATGGAAAAGGGAAACTTTGTTGAAGGAAGTGGCTATATTCAATGGAAACAATGATATACCTATAGAGGGCGTGTCCCTTAGTGTCCATAGTCAAAGTATCATCTCTACCTATAATAAAGGTTGGTAAAGGAAAAAGACAATTCACATCAAAATACAAATGAGACTCAAAAAAGTTTACATCATCTGACACAATGTACTTCCTTATAAGTGATAAGGTCAATATTAGGATGCAGAAGGAATCCCCTTTGTCAAGTATTATGTGGTGAGAACATTAGGCCACAAACATTTTGAGATGCACATCTGTAGCCAAATGATACGTGTAACATCTAAAATGTGTTTGTGTTTACCCTTAGCAGCCCAATTTTGTTGTGATGTGGATGGAAATTTAGTCTGATGTATGATCCTCAAGGAAGCATAATGAGACTAAACATTAGATTGAATAAATTCAAGGGCATTGTAGTGTGTGAACAATTCAGAGTAACATCAAATTGATTTTTTATTTCATTAATGAAAATGAAACTTGAGTATATCCAAAACATGACTCCTATTCTTAAGCAAATAAGCCCAAGATGCACATGAAAAATCGTCCAAAAAGATAATATAATAATGATAGATTGAAATAAATTAGACTTTAGTAGAACCTCAAATATCACAATAAACTAAATCCAATAATTTTTGACACAACACTAAATGATGACACCTAAAGGTAGCATAGTTGTGCTTACCAAGCTAACAAAACTCACACTCAGAAGGAGGAATAGATGGTCAGAGGTATCCACTTTTGGTTTTTGTATTTATATAAGGGGGAAATTTGATAACCTAACTTAGTAAGAAAAAAAATGTGGTATCAATATCAAGTGTAAAAGTTGAGTATCACCCTATGACTCAAACAACACACAAGATATTATGACTAAAATCCCTCATACAAGAACTTGAATTTGTTGTCAAGTTCCTTGGGGTATACAATGTGACAATCAAGAAACAATTTTATTGCAAATAATCTAGCATTTCAACAAATGACAAAGTAAATGGAGGTTAATTGTCACTTCACAAGAGACATGGTGATGAAAGATGGTCAGATATGGATGCCATAGATGCTAATTCTTATGATATATCATTATGAACTAGCAACTAGACACCTTGTCCTTACTAATGATTCAAATCAATTCTCTTCCCTATTTGCAACCACAAAAGGTATGGCAAAATGGAAAAGGTCATATAACAAAGCAATTATTTTGCAACGATACTAATAGAAAGAAGGTTAACAAGAAAATCAAGTACATATAGGACTTTGCCTAGCTTATGTTGGGACACTTGTACAACTTCTTCACCATAGATAGAACAAGTATGACCAACTATAAAAACAAAACTAGTATTTGAAAGCTGGGATAATCGAGTAAAAAGCTCTTTTGTACCTAACATATAGGAAGAGGCCCCTTAAGCCACTAATTTAGGGATTGTCCTTAGAGGTAAAGAATGCATTTTTACCTTAGGACATAGCAAGAGATGCTATGGCAATGGTGTCAATAATCAGATTCTGTAAGAGTTGCTCAAAATCTGGTTGAGATATTATATTATCAATTAAGAGTTAGAAATAAAGCAGACTCAGTGAACATGTGTGCCATCTATAGTCAAATAACCTTTTCCTAGCGCTTGTTAAGCATGCGCCACAAATGTCTATAGAGCTAGTGTTGATATCAGTTGCATTTCTCTGTACAACTGCCATGACTGCTCTCCCAAGAAGAACCATTCCCTTAACCACGTATAGCTGCAAAGGCCAATTTTTCTTCTATGGATGTAGGTGTAGTAGTGGAAATCTGAAGAAACTCTAGAGAACATGGTCTATATATCTAGAACTGTTACTTCCTTAGATTTGAGAGGAAAGGTTTAGTTGCAATCAAGCTCCTTTCAGTACTCTCTTTGTATGGATATCTCAATCAAAGGGGGTTGGTATACATTAAGCTCATCCATAAGGCCTTGAAGAGTGGTGAAGGTCTCTTAAACTAAATGATCTCCCTATCAAAGGCTGAAAATCTACTTGTAACCTGGAAGATTCTTGAGCTGTTCTTATGTTCATAAGTAAGTCAAAGTGTCTCTTAAATCCTTTTTGTTGGTTGTAACACCACTAGGGCTACCATTAGTTCCATGCTATGGACTAGCCAATAGACAATGACTGAGTTATTTACATACCAATCATCATACTCATTACCCTTCACATCAAGGGCCCACTTGTGAGATGCTTTAGTCCAATGTGTTGTGATAAATGTCTGAAAGCTTTGGGATCAAAGAAAACAGTCGTTGCCATGTAGATTCTTTGTGGTCTCACTGAGTTTCTTGACTAGTGACTTGTGAATAGTCATGAGATACAATGAAGCAATCTGAACTGGCCACAAAAATAGCTGTTTGAAGCTCATTGTACAATTGGATTGCCTCATGAATGTGTGTGATGGGACTGTCACATACCTATGATGAGAGAAAGGGTCAATGGCAGTCTTGGACATGGATTTGAACAGCAACATGACCACCAATGTTACAGTACAATCATAGATGGGGGATGGAGGTGTGAGGATCAAGTTTCCTACAATTTGGATGCTAGAACGAAGCCCTGCAAAGAATTGAAAAGGGGATAGCTGGCCATGGGCAGAAAAAAGGTCAGGCATTGCTGATGGGAGATTAAGCAGCATTGGCAGTGGTTTGGAAGCCTCTAGGGCTTCATGTAGCAGAGAATCCCAGTGAATCAGGGTTCAGGGTTTGGGAGACTAGGACTTCTTCTAGGGATGGAAGGCACTGGAGACAGTGGCAGAGACCTATGTTGGTGCAGTGGCATTTTGACTGTGGAGGGTTTGAAGGTGGTAGGGAAAGGGATTTGGGGTTGTTGCCAACTAAAGTTGGGTTTTGGTGCTAGGTCTTTCCCTGATAATCTAGTACCACGTGAAGAAAAGAGTAAATGAAAGAACTAGATGGATAACCACTAATTACATCTCTATTTATAGAGATTAGATAACAGAAAACTCAAACACATGTAGGATTAAACACCCCTATTACATGCTAGACTCTTAACAGTTGAGTGGAATGAAGCATCAGTACATATTAGATTTATGATTATAGAATTATATTACACATATTGAATTATAATTTATTTTATTTAACGAATTATGTAATTTAATTGTATACATGTAAATATATTCATATTTATTTATTTTTATTTTGTGCTTTTTAAAAAAAAAACTCATTTAATTCTCTTTTTCCAAGACAATTATTAGGTTTTCAATCTGTTAACGTCCATTTTCATTCTTCAAAACATTGGAAAAACTGCTTTGAGATTATAAAATAATTGACCTGATCCTTTTAGGATGAGGTTAGTGTCTACTAAGAGTAATCATAACAGAGAGGATAATTAATCATATATAGCAAAGACAAATGTTTACCAAATTGAAGACATATCATTCGGTATATTGCTACAATCTATAAACATAAAACAGGTATCTTTACACCAAAGAACATGATGATTTGAAGTAAATGAATAGTAATAGTGAGCCACACATGGATATCAGAAAACTGGGTGAAAGAAGTACTGATCTGCTGAAAAAAATGAACAAAAATAAATTGGAACAATCCAATATTGAAACAACATTATACTATAAGTTATGATGTCTCAGTATCTAGAGATTGTGAGGCATACCAGTACAGTAAGAGGTTCTGATACTGCTAAATCAACATTTCCATCGGCTTCATATATATCCCGGACACCTCGACTATCACAAATATATACAATCACACCTTTTTCCAACCTAAATAAAACGGTTTCAGAGTTATAAACAAATAATTATTTTAAAAAAATAAATTTACTGAGTATGCCTGAATAAATATATAAAATAACATGCATTGCATGTTGGAAAAAATATGATGAACTCAGATGGAATTTACAAGGAAAAACCACATGAAAAGCAATAAACAACTGAAACCATAATAAAAATAAAATATTATCATGGAAGTGAATAAAAGACTATATAGATGGCCTGAAAAAAAGGTGCAGGTGGCTGTCTGCCTAGAGGCACATAAGTGACACCCAAGCATGTGCACAGGTGACCCACACGTCCACACATCATCCAGGTCAAGGTGTACCAATGTCTGGACCCATAGGTGTGCACAGGTGCCTGGGTGGGTACTTTAATAACACTGGAAGTTCAGATAGCTACTAATTTTTTCAGTTGAGGTCTGAGAAGTTTCCAATGATCTAAGCCTCTCTCTTGCTATGAAGAGATTGATAACCAATGATTAATTGTTTTGAGCAATGGTTGTCATGTAGGCTGGCAGATTATCATTTGGTGGAAAGCTGACTTCTATTCTATCAAATGTGCCTATACATCATTTGCTTATTTTTAGAATTCTTATTTACGTGAATAAAAATCCTGAAAGTATCCAGTGTTAGTCTCTTTAGAAAGGAAGTTGCAAAGGGAATCCAGTTTGACCACATATGGTTGCATGGAGTAAAGCATGTCATCTAAAACGGTGATGTAGGCCTTAGAAACTTTTGCTCAAAAAATTTGGCTTTATTGGGTAAATCATTATGGCACCTGCATAGTGGTCAGAACCAATCCATGTGCCTTTGGTTATATATAATTAGGAGGTGATGGAGTGTGGTTCAAAGCTTATGGTTGGGAATAACGTTGGTGTTAGGTTTTAGGATGATGTGTAGGTTTGTGACCTCCACATATCCAAGTTGTTCTGCGGCCAACTGGATGCAGAGGCTTCCAGCACTGGTAACAGTAAACAATCAAGTGCTCAATTTTGATGCAAATCAGGCACTCAATCAGATGCTACTCTTCGAGATGTAGCCTCTCCACAAGAACACGGTGGTGTTAATTCATTAAAAAAAGATAACTTTTACAACCAACCTTTACATATATATATTTTTCCTAACCACCCTTCTAGTTATCTATATAAACATTTATATTTTTTTACATAGTTACCAACATACACTTTTCACCACTGACTTACTACACTTCTATCTTAACATACATATTACATAAATACCCTGCATATAGCCGAAACATCCTCCAATGGCCATTCTGATCATACCTTTTGTTACATGTTCCTAGTATTATTCTCTGTTGCATCTTCTATCCAAGTGTTTTGAAGTATTTGGAGCATTTTGTGGTAAGGATACTTTGGTATGTCCATTTCAAAAGGAACTTTAGTGAAATGAAAACTTCTGACCTTTATTAAACTTCTATTTGTGCTTTTGACACAATTTACTTCTTGTTTCTACAGAATCTTCCACACAGGTATGGTGATAGACCAAGGATGGAACTTTTTCAGTCAAGTCACTCTACCAGATCTTGAGTTATGGGAGAGTGAAGTTTCAGGTGGCTTAATTCAGTTAAATCAGTTGGATCCCTACTAATGTGTACTTTTTGCACGACAGATTTGGCTTGGTAGCATTTCAACTTTGTACTTCAAAGGTGGAGCTTTCAATTAATAGGAATTTGTAGGTTTTCCTAACATGAGAGTGTTTGGCATCTTTTCTAAGTAGTGAAAGTCTTTGCTAGTAGGGCTACAACCTCTCAGGGAGATGTATATCTCAAGCTTTTGGGACATTGGGCAGACTCTAATGACTAAATCTGATAGATCAAGGTTGAAGCTGTGGCCATGCATCTCCTATGCTATCTGGTGGCATATGGGAATAAACGTCAGGGTTTTGCACAATTTTGCCCATGATGAGGCATACTTCAAGTCTCAAGTGATGGGTTGTGTAATGTAGTCTAAAAGCTGGAGGAACAAGAGGGTTTCATCAGGCAAAGCAATTTCAGCTCCGCTTGATCCTCTCTTAGCATTATGATGTGTGACCATGAGCCTGTTCACCTGTTCATTTGGGTAGCAATGACTGATTTATGCGTCTTCAGGTGCTGGAAGTCTTTGCTGGTAGGGCTACAGGCTCCCTTGAAGATATAGATATCTTGACCTTCTAGAACATTTAGGCAGACATTGATAATGTTAAAGCTGACAGATCGAGGGCAAGGTTGTGGCAATGCATCCCCATGCTATTTGATGGTATGGGTGGTCAGGAAGAAACAGCAGGATCTTCCACAATTCTGCCCACGATAAAGCATACTTCAAGTCTAAGGTGATGGCTTGTATGGAATACTAAAAAAAACAGAGAGACATGAGGGGTTAATCAGATGAAGCAATTTCAGCATGACTTCTCTCTTGAAGCACATATTTATTATCTTTTATTTTGTTCCTTCATCAGTTTGATTGGTTTTCTGATTTTCCTCTGGTCTGCCTACAGCTTGTGTAGGCCCCTTGATTTTCCTATAATTTTAAAGCTTTACTTTTGATGCTGCTCGAAAAAAAATTGTTGTAAGTTGTAAATCTCAAATATGCAACAAGTGAAAGAACAAAGACTTCTGCATCGTTTTCCTAAGTGCCACCAGTTTATAAGTTATTTATGAGACAAACAAACTGCATCATTTCATTAAAGATAACTTGAGATAAGTAGCAGTCAATAAGATACAAATCTATGGAATCTCACCAGATCTTTGCAGTTTCTATCCCTTCTGGAAAAAGGCCACCACTACACTCATTTTGACAGTCAGAGGATAATTACAAGTGAAATCCAAAGCAGATTTCAAAGTTTAAACATAGAAAAGTTAAGTACCTATTATTTCGAAGGTCTAAGACAAATGATTTTACATTATTCTTCCTTAAAGTTTCAATGGCTTCCTTGACAGCTTCTGCAAATAACACCATATTTGAATCACAGTGCAGCATTTCATAATCCACATCAAACTTGGCTTCATGAAGGATAACTAAATTACATGTGCACACAATGTGCAAGCATGCCATTAAATCCAGAACGTTTTATTCTATGCCAGGCAAGTCAAATATTTGAATTCTTATATAACATGGCCACTAGAAATTGTAATGTACTGATGTACCTACAAAATAAGATATGAATATACACAAATATTACAACAACAACAACAACAATGACAATCTAAATTATAATCTCGATACATAGGTCTATTATCAAATCTTAAGTTAAATTACATAAATTTAAATATTTTCTTACAATTTCTAACCTCTGCTTCTTTTAATTTATTCTACACTAATTACTCTCCTCTCCTAACTAATGCATTCCTAAATGTCCCAAAGACATGACCAAAAAGTCAATTTTCTCTTATTTTATCTTCAATAAGTGAAACTCCTACTCTATTTTTAATAAAATCAGTTTTTATATCCCTTATAATATTATCACTCATCTAAGCATAGACATCTTAGTAATTCTAAATTTTTGTATATAATTATGTTTTATAGTCCAATATTCTGAGTCATAAGGTTCAGCTAAGTGAATGAAAATTTTATAAAATTTTCTTTTTAATTTTAAAGGTATTCTTTGATCACATAACACTCCAAAAGCATCTCTCCACTTCATCTATCCTACTTTAATTCTATGAATAGCATCTTCTATAATTTCATAAATTATAAATCTTTTCTTACAATTTCTAACCAAGTAGTTTTAAGTCTACCTCTAACTTTTTAATTTCTTCAACACTAATAAATTTTTCTCTCCTAAATGATGCATTCTTAAGTTTCCTTAAGATATGATCAGAAGCCCAATTTTCTCCAATTTTCTCTAATTTTATCTTCAATAAGTGCAACTCTTCCTTTATTCCTAATGAAATCATTTTTCAGATTCTTTATAATAATACCACTCATCCATCTAAGCACGTGCATACTAGTAACATTAACTTTTTGCATAGAACATGTTTTATAGTCCAACATTCTAAGTCATAAAGTATGGCTAGGCAAATGGCAATTTTATAGAATTTTCATTTTAATTTGAATGGTATCCTGTTATCAAATAACACTCTAAAAACATTTTTCTACTTCATCCATCCTACATTAATTGTATGAATAATATTTTCTATAATTTCAACATTACTACTTATTACATATCGTAAGTATTTAAAAGTCTTGCTTTTATAGATCTCATGACCATCTAAGTATAACTTTCATCATTATTCTAAATTTAATTAAACCTAGATTCTATATATTTAACTTTAGGTTTACTCAATTTAAATCCTTTGTACTCTTAAAGTATTTCTCAATAATTTTAATTTAGAACTAATTTTTAGCTTACTTTAATCAATTAATCCTACTGGTGGCATATTTTGAGTGCACTTACCAACCTGAGAGACACTGACAGCTACACATGTTCCTGTGGTATTTACTTTCTCGGAATCATTCTTAAGGAGAGTCAAAAATTTTATATGGTTATCTCAGAAATCATTTGAAAAAAAGTCATATAACAAATAATCACAAAAAATTCAAGATAGACTGATCTTATATATTAGAAATTATTTTTGCAATTAGCCAATACATCATTTTGTTTCTTTTTTCACCAAAATTAATTTTAAAAGAGGACATAAGGGTAATAAGAAATTACAGTGTATTTTGTCAATCAAACTACAAAAATTACTTTTCAAAGAGGACATAAAAGTAATAAAGGTATTGCACTATTTTAAGCAAAAAGGCTGCGAAGCACCATTGAAAGGCTACACATCCTATTCCAATAATTTGAATGGGAAAACTAGCAACAAATCTTTTCTTGAATGGATGGACTTCAGGGAGACAACTATTTTCATAAACAACAGAACGATAATCTTTGATCAAAATGTATGCCCTTTCATGTATAAGGTCAAAGATGACATAAGACTAACAAAAGAATTGCACCAACCATATTTTTGTGAAGGGACATAAGTGTACTAAAAGAACCACACTAATGGTATTTTCATTAGGGGACAAAAGAATATGAAAGGATCACATTAAGATTCCATTTGTTGACCATAATTTACATGTAATATAAAATTATATTACGTAGTCTAATTACAATGTTTGGCATCCAAATGTAATCTAATTATAAGATTATATAAAGAATAAATTTTATCATTTAAGCTCATATTTAGCTATTTGAGTGATATTCCAAAGGACATAATTTCTCATAATCTAATATTAAAACTTATAATAACAAAAACTCAAATATTGTAATATAATTGCGAAACATAATTCAATTAGATTACCTTACATTACATGTTGATTACAGTTAGCCAAATGAGCCCTAAGAGTAGTTTTGTCAATCAATATGAAAAAACTGTCAATTTTATACATAAGGTAAAGCAGAATATGTAGTTTTCTTCGTGCATCAGGATGTTTGCAATTTTTGGCTGAAATTTACTTGTAAAAATCTTCTTTCTGTTGCTTATATCCTTTCAAGTTTCATCTTCCTTATTTCATTGTCCAATCTTGGTTGGAATTTATGACAAGGAGATGTGTAACAGGAAAAGATTTGGCCCCCATGTAAAGTGTAGTATACTGCATGACTGGAAGAGATTTCATCCCAAGAAAATGTACCTAGAGATTCACACACCTGAAGAATTTTGGTTAAAAGTAGTCAGTTTAATATAGCCAATTCTGGATATCTCCTTTCCTGGAACTGAAATCTCGCAAACCCTAGATTTCACTGGATTGATTGTTACTTTCTCCCGCCTGTCAAATTTATAATAACATGTAACATGAAAAAAAAGTCACTAAATGACCATTTTCAGAAACAATATTAGAATAAATTTTTTGGAGCATATATATTTTTCATGGGTCTGTAAAGACAAGCAATTCTGTTTTACCCCACTTGGAATTATCAACCACAAGAGTTGTCAACCTAATTTTTGATCATCATGGATGACAAAGTATGAATAATTGACTCTTACATCAAAATTAGATGTTTTCCTTCAGCTCCACTTCTTATTACTAACTCCACTGAGCTGCCCTCTGGTCCCCTGGAAAACATCACTATTAGACCGAGTCAAAGAATAAACTGCAATCCACTAATTAAAGGCAAAAAAATGGCTGCATCCTTCTGGCAAATTAAAATTATCAAGTTATAAGAAGAAAATAGAAGAACATGTTTAACATTTTCTTCCCGCTGGCAACCAATCATTTGAAGGTCACATAAGCAACTGTAGTACACATCCCAGAAAAATAAGTGAAAGGAAATAAACTTGCTTATATATTTCAGTTTACTTATTCTGTTGATGTAGATGCTTTCAATTATCGAGGAAGTGGCATGAACAAGAAAAATACAATCTATTTAGTATCAGTACATTCACTGCCTATGTATAAATGGGTCATGTTGTGTACTTATCATGCTAGTTAATTAGTTGTGCTATTGTCTCTATTATTTTTCAACCACATCAGTGCAAAGTTTGGTGAAATTATGATTATCTATAATATTATTGTTATATTAATGTTATAGATAAGTGTTATAGATTAGTGCCATAGATACGTACATGGTGGGGCCCACATGCCATGAGAGAGTCAAAGGTTTGGTGGGGCATATCGATTTGGTCTCTTGTATTCCTACAAATATGGGATAATCCTAATCATTAATGACACTAGGATAACCTAGCCTCCTCTATCTCTCAAGGACCAACAAGGGGCAGTATAGGAATATTCACCTATTGTCCATCGACTACACCTTACAGCCTGATCTTAGGCCTTGACTCAACGTCCATGGATGAACCTAGTGAAAGCCTTGTTCCACTTGTCATAGTACCAAAGTCTAAGCTTTATAAAGAAGGAGAGAGGCATTGGCAAAGGAACACCCTAGCGTGTGCATCAATTTCTCTTATTGTCACGAATCATGATACAAGCCTCTCCTACCTTACTTGCCAACATTATTAGTTATTCTTTGTCTGCTTGTTGGATGAAAGTTGATGTGATTGACTATTGCTGTGCTTGATGATGGTGTATACATTAATAACTACTATTAGCGCTTTTTAATTATCAATATGGTTGACCAACGTTCAAGTCTACTTGCAGCTAAATGATTGACATGATTAAACATTGTTCATATATGTCAATGAAATGTCAAATGTCAATGTGATGAGTGATGTCTTCATGGACAAGGTTGAGAGATTAAATGCTTAGAATGAAGAGTTGTCTTTGAGCTTGGTGCAACGATGAAAGCCACTACCCTACCGGAAGATAGGAACAAAGATGCCATCTGCATGAGATTGCTGATGCTCAACATTCCCTGCTATGAAGTGGTAGAAGATCCCAACGTATGGGATTTACCAAGAGCAACTTTTTGGATACCAACAAACTCTATTAAATCAAAAGGTGTTCTTGACTTCTCTCCCTAAGTCAAGGGGGACACCCTCCAATGGCATAGGTCATAATTGAAGAGTCAACCCCAAGCTACCTAGGAGGATTATAAGGTGGCACTGGAAGTTCACTTTCAAGCAATACAATACAAGGAACTAGTTGGGGCACTCAATATATTGAAGCAAGATGGCTCACTAAAGGAGTACCGGAGCCAATTTGAACGGGTAATCAGCTATCCAACCAAATGCATTGGATGAGTGCAGGCTTCCTCGTTATTTGATTTAATAATGGTTGAAAGATGAGATCAAGTGGGAAGTACAAATGTTTAGACCTATCATGCTCTCCATGGTAGTGGGCCTTGCTTGAGCTCAAGACAAGATATAAACAACTATCATAAAATCTGGTGGAGTGACCCCACCAAATGGCTATTGCCAGCTCCTGGAACAACACAAGTATAAGACTAATGGCTCACACATATGAAGGACAAGGACAGGCACAACAAAGGCCTATGTTGCAGGACAAGTGGCTCTCAGACAAACAAAAAGAAACTGTCAGGCATCCAGCTGAAAATAAAATTGTATCTTGAAATACACATGGCCTGCAAAATGGAACTTTCCAACTTGGTATATAAAGAGAAGGCACGAGGAAAATGTTTAATTTTTTTAGATGAACTTACTGCAAGCGCTCTGCTGCATCATATATGTCCATCCCTTCTGTACTTGCATCACCAATGGCCAAAATTATGTCTCCAGGCAAAATTCCAGCCCTATATGCAGGGCCTCCTGGAGTTGATGAGATCACAACAAGCCCTGAAGAAGACATGTCTATTCCAGTGGGATAAGCAATCGACAATCCTACACCAGTAAGAGCACCTTGAGTGCCAGACTGCCTTCAAACAAAAGAAAGATGACATGTGTAAACCACAAAATGAGTACAAGGACTCGTAAATAATGCAATAAGCACCTTATTTCATAGTTATATAAGCAAGAAGAGTTTGATGAATTAACTAGCATGGCTGACAGTGGGATTCATTTGGTAAGTACTTGCCACATGGGATGAATGTAGAATAAAAGGTAATCTATACAGTCATTCTAAAAAAACAACTGCAAGAAACAGCAGTATCTGTACCAAAGGCATTTTATTGCATGCAGAACCACATGAAGAGTTATGCCTATATTTCCAATCTGCTCTAATTGCATATGCTTAACAATATTTAGAAACATTGGATGTTAAAAAAGCAACACAGACAAATGTGCTTTTAAATTCTGACAAATGTGGGTAAAGTGTTTTCTTCAATTGTATACATGCATTTCTTTAATTTTCTTTCAATTAAACTTGTTATAAATTACTTGTTTCCAACAATGACAACAATAATTGCAAAAAACAATGTCAACAGCAATGCCGTAATCCAACTTCAGGGTCAATGACAATAATCTTTTACTTTCAGTCAATTTCAATAGAAAGAGATTTTTGTCAAGGATCTGATAAGGAACTGAAAAGGTAAAGTTCCAGTGAGGAGTTTTCATCATCATAAACGTCTATTTCTAGACATCTACTTATTGTCATGAAAAGTAAATTCTCTTGATTTTGTTCTGATTTACAGTGGAGAATACTGAATTTGTTTATTGCATTTAAGTCACAAAGGAAGCTTAGAATTGGACTTCCTAAAGTACCCTAAAACTAACTTTCAACCTTAATTTGTACATGTTAACTTTTAAAGAATGCAGTCAGACTCAACAATAGATTATGCACAATTATATATTCCTCACAATGTCTATGTAATTCAAAGGTGTTAGTTTAGCTATAAGATGTTACAATATTGCTGTAATAAAAAATAGTTTATTTACATGGCATTGTAGTAGCAATGCAACACTACACCCCATGGCTTCTCTTCTGGAATACCCAATTGCATCATGAACCAGTACTTAAGATACAAAAGAATTAGAATTTACCCGCAAACTCTTCAGCTTTTCCGGTTCCAGAAAGCGAGTGAAAGGATCATTTAATGTTGAAAGCATCTTTTTAATTGCTGCATCTAAAGCAGATTACCATTCAAATTAGATGAAACCAAAACAAATAACCTAAAAGAAATTACAACTTGTTTATATGCCTTAAAAACCTATCATTGTGATTATTAACAAGAACACAGGTATGGCATGCTAGTATAATATTTTTAAAATGCCTGTATACTTTACATAGAAAAACAAACAATAAAGGAAAGAAAAGAAAATGGTAAATAGTGTATAAATGTAAGAGAATATGAATTGCTAAAGTTATTAGAATCTTTCTATATTTGGTTGTTGTTATGTACTATAGGACAACTGGATATCCATTTATCTAAAGCTCTCTCTCTCTCTCTCTCTCTCTCTCTCTCTCTCTCTCTCTCTATCTATCTATCTATCTATCTATCTATCTATCTATATATATGTCGCCCTTCAAGGCTTCATAGATTTTAAGAATGAAATCAGCAAATCTTAGATAGATTTGTAGAGTAATGATAAATTTCAGGTTTTTAATGATTTACATTAATTTTTTTCCCCATAGTCGGAAATTATTGGTAATATAACTATATTTTCCTGAAATTTCTGTTTTTCTTTATTTATTGAATGAAATGAAGATATATTTAAAAAATGTATTTTCAGTTTGTTCATGATATTTTTGGAAAAAAAAAAGACTGTTTTCAAGTATTTTTCATGATTTTAATTTCTGATTTTTCTATATTTTAACTTTTTCACTGTTTTATAGTAAATCTTTGTGCAATACATGAATTGCATTGATTTCATTTGATCAATTATAAAAATGATAAAGTTTTAACTTATGTTATTGTACTAGTGAAGATGACAAGCAGATCTAACCAAAGCATCATTATGAGTAGAATCTTGCTAGAAATGAAGATCTTGATTAACTCCAAGGGTTTCCTATTGATAACAATAGGAAAAAGATTCAATGTCGATACTGTGGGAAGAAAATAAGAGGAAGTGGTGTATCTAGATTGAAACAGCATCTAGTTGGTGACTAAAGCAATGTTATAAAGTGTCATTCATGTCCTACCAGTGTCAAACATCAACTAAGGAAATTGTTAAGGGATATAAATATGGAAAAGATTGAGAAGTACAAGAGAGATGAGCAGTTCAAAAACATCTTAAAGCAGAATGCTCAGGGAATTACATTTCATGACAGTCTAGAACAGAGTCAGAGATTCTCAAAATCTATTCCTATTGATGACAATGACGACAAGATTGACTACTTGCCCAACATGGTGAACAAAGAAAAGTGATAGTTTTACAAAGAGAAATGGAAGCAAAGAGAGCAATTTAGACCCTCACATGGTACTTCAGACTCCAAACACTTTAAGAAGTGGGGTACATGTAATACATGTACATTGCATCTTTAGAACATATGGTCAAAAATTCAACTATTCAAAAGAAGCAGCAAGACACTATAAAAATAAATGGCTTACAAGCTGTCTTTCAGAAAAAAGTAAGTTAAAGCACATTGATAATATTTAGATGTGTACCCTATTAAACCAAGGTATGGCATGTGTCAATAGCAACATGTTATGCAAGACAAGCAATATTTAGCCTATGTTATCCTGAAAGAAACTTTAACCATCTAAAGAGTTTAGTGGCCCATAAGTTGAAAATAAGCAAGGTGTGATTAGTTTGTTATGTGGGTAAAGAAATTAGTAAATAATATTGTGATTTAGATGTAATTAATTAAAATTTTTAGTTGTATTTGGGATCATTTTCCATTTTTTCTTGTTGGATCTTGATGATTTACCAACATCCATCTACCAATTTGGGATTTGAATTTTAGTGTGGGGAAGAACTTTTAGGGGAAAACACATGGAAGGAAAAAAAACCATTTTGGTTAAAAACTGTAACTTTGCAAGTTCCAATGTGCCTAGCTTAGGGTATTGATGTGTGGGCTTCGAAATTTGAGGCACAACTACAAAAACTGATTTATTTTAGGATATTAACAAGTAACTTGTTTTTCAAATAAAAACAAAGAGACTGTGTCTATAAATGTGTTTCAATAAAAATTATGTTAGAATGTGCATTGAATTTGTCATTATGTGTTGAAAATTTGCAGAATAATTGATGAGGCTATATGCTAAATTGATAGTGAGGGAATAGCAAAATACATGTATTTTTCTCAATCTACCAAAAAGGCAACAATTATGTACCAAAGTCAATCAATGGGAATCGGTTTGTCTCATGGTAAAGGATCAGAAATGCTAAAATAAGGTCATAAATACCAATGGTCATATATATAGAAACTCAATCGATTTTTCAGATTATAATACATTAAGTGTATATCTATTTGTATCAATTTTGTACTCAACCATGTTGTTACAAAATTTTTTTACCTTTGAGTTATGTGTCAAATAATCAAGCCATCAAGATAATGTACAGTTCAAACACATTGCCCCATTCCAGAAGCAAAAACAATGTAAAAACACACACAACCAAGGCTTAATCAAGTCTAAGAGAAAGGTTGTGTGCATTTTCGTAAGTTTACTTTTGAATGAATTTGACAAACATAAATGTACATGTTTCTTCTCGTGTGTTCATTGGTTCATTGCGAAGTGCTTGTTCTCTGTAGCGAAACCAACTTTGTCCATTGAAAGTTTTGTCAACATAAGCTCGATCAACAGTCTTCCATGCCTCTAGAAAAAGAATATTTTCCTCTGTGAGTGACCCTGCATTTGAATCATGCAATGTTTGTAGTATAATTGCAATACTAAATTTCAATAAAAAAAGACCGAGTGAAACATGTAATAAGAAACATACTAACAGGTAAGTTCCAGAAAAAAATACTCACAGGATGGAGACTTATTAACCGTCACTGGTAGCGACACCATAAGCAAGAAAACCAAGGTAGGCCGGATTAGGGAAAAAGGGATATCGGTCCCCCAATTGACTTGAAAATTTAATATCTTCTTAAGATTGATAATAGATCGCCTGAAATCTATGTTACTGAAATTGAGCAGTAGTAACCAATTTCGAGCCGGAAAGCTAAAAATATTGTGAAATTGCTTCTGAAATTTGTAAATGTGCTGCATGGCTCTTCCAGAAAATGTGACTCGTTTGCAAATTTCTCTCCTTCTAATGGATTTACGTTCTGTAAATTGCAAAGAAATGCCAAAGTAACTTGGTTGGAGTGCAGCGGTTGTCTGCCCTTTATACTCCAGGACCTACAAACAAGTTTAAACTGTCTTGAAAACAGAACTATGATAAAATAAAACTACATGGGGCTAGTATGTCTGCATTCGTTAGGAATTACAAATAATCTATGCGAATATAAAGGCAGTAATTATGTGAGAAAAATCTTCTATCAAGCTAGGATTTTGCGTGATACAATTCGACATTCTTAAACTAGAGTCAAGAACAAGAAGGCATTTAATCAGTCTAGAAGCAAAACCCATCACCCACGAGAAACGTGTGATCTAATTCCCAAACTGCATAGTTTCAATATTCAAATTGATAAACTAAATATCTATAAAGTTCGCAGGAAACTTCTTTTTCCATAAAATATCCAAATATAGTTGGTTAATTATCAAAAAACAACGGCGTTACTATTCCGGACTCGAACTACGGCAACAACAAAAAGCCATGCTTCGAAGTAACGAAAAACGAAAGGATTCTTGGAGTCGAAACCTTCGTCCAAGTGCACGATTTCAATTCCTTCTCTATTGAAAGTAAAAAAAATTGCAAATGAAAGGGAGAAAACCGGTGTCGACATCGAGGAGGGGAGATTACACATTGGCGTCCAGCAGGCGCGAGGGATCTGGAGTACCTGCGGTTGGAGGTGGAGAGTAGGAGAGGAGGAGGGAAGGAAGACGAGATGACGGAGTCCATGGAGGTGGAAGCAGCAGCAGCAGCAGCAGCACTCGTCCAACCTCGTCTGGTCGTGTCTTCTCGTCCCTCGCGGTTGGAGGTGGACCGAGGGCAAAGGAATGAACACCCTGCCCTTTTATCTTGTACACGTGGCAGACTTGTACCATGCAAAGTTTGCGTCAGCCGTTCTTTTTCCCTTTTCGGATTTCACCCTTCCAATATCCAAATTTTGCTGAGCAACTCACCGTCAAAAGAAATATATATCCAATTTTTGTCTTCTTCTAAGGGAGGTGTTGTGCATCAAATAAAAATTTTATTATTTTTTAAGTGTTTCTGTATCAAATAGATTTTTGAAAAATTTTAATATTTTTTTTTTCTATATATAAGAAAAATTTTCTTTCATTTTTCAATTTCTTGATATTCGAAACTAATGAAAAATGAAAAAATAAATTATCATAAAATATATTAATAATATATAATTTTGATATGAAAATTATTTATATTCTTACTAGATGGAAATTGATATTACGAGAGATATGTGAAATATATTTTATATTGTAACTATTATCACAAATAACTCTATCTTGTATTATCTATGGTAAATTTTTTTATTCTCCGTATTACAAATAAATACAAAAAATATTTAATTTATCAATTTCAACATTTTCTATGAATAAATATACATATTTTATATTTTATCATTTTCTATTTTATGTACAAACATTTTGACTTTTTACTGATTTTCTATTACTTTTTTGTTATTTTTCTTTCTATCAATTTTCCTAATATTCTATCATTTTCTTTCCACCATTTTTAAAATATACAAACACTTCCTTATAAAAAAATGAAAAACATTGATAAGAGAAATCTCAAACACGAAACTATTGTCTTTTCGTAGATTAAAAAAAATCTCAAACATCAATAAGATATGTTTGTTCTTATAGAATTGTGCTCTTCTTTAAAGTTGCAAAGAACCAATGCAGATACTTCAAAGAAGAACTACACTGAAGCGTATCTTCAGATGCATATATTTTTTACAACTCAGCACTTAAAGTTAGTTCCAAACATTTCGTAATAACTTCTAAAATCAAAAGCACACCGCACCGATCTCTCCGCCTGTGAGGTACGACTGCATTTGTTGCAAGTGTGGGCGCTTGGGTACCTGTAATAATATAATATAGGGTTAAAGTTAAAAGACACTTATAATAATATTTTATAAACACATATATGTAGAAAATCAATTGGACAAGTACTTATATGTCGACCAATACATATATGTGTGAAATAATAATCAACAACAACAACAAATGCTGCCAAAGACTTTTTGGAAAAGGAAAGAGTGATGCCAAATTACACTTCCAAGGCTACCAACACCACCAGTTAGAAAGTTTTCAGATCTTTGAGTACTTTCAGAAGGACACAAAGTAGATGTATGTACTCTTTGAACATAATATCAAGGAAAGATATTTAAACATGAAATATAAATATCTAAAATGACAAAAAATATATATAACTTCTGGATATAAACTTAAATTATCTAAGAATATCTTCATTCTATGATATAAGTGTGAGTTTCTTACAACTTATTTTGATGTAAACTATATGCATTGATCTTGGATAATTTTTATTTTACAAAGTGAGTCCAAGAAAATGGGTTTCTTTTCACGAGTTTTTTGCTCAACAAAGGTAAGGTCATTTTTAGCAGAAATGAAGAACATAATGGACCACTTGGGTCTAAAAAAGATGAAAATAGTCTTTAAAGTTTGAAAGGAGAACATTACATATCATAAGACACACAAAGATAATCATGGATCACGTAGCCCACAATGAGGTTGGTGGGCTACAAGGGCCCGTACTTGGGAGCAATTAGGCTTTTGAGGACCCAATCGAAGGAGAATAGACATTTATAGGCTTAGAAGAAAAAGAAAATAAGAAGTTTTTGGACCTAAATGAAAGGTAAAACAAGCCGCGAGGTTCAATAGAAAAGGTATATGAGCTTACAAATGGAAACACTCATTACTTCGAAACAGGATGGAATTAGGTAGCAGGAAGAGCTTGAAAGTGAATGTACCAATAGATATCTCTCATTAAATGACGTTGAGTACTATCACATCAGAATTGGCACTCAAGTTGGAACCTAAATTATTTGAACTATGCGTTTACCATAAAAATATATGTATAAATAACAAAATATTGGAGGGGGAATGTGCCAATGTCCAATTACCCAAATATCTTTACACACGGTTAAATTACCAAAATACCCTACCATGACCAAATTGTTGTAATACTCTTGTCATGTCTAAATTACCAAAATGTCTCTATGCATGACCAAATTACAAAAGTACATCTCTACACGTGTCCATATTACCAAAAGTACCCTTACACATGCCTATATTATGAAAATGTCCCTACACATGCCTATGTCATCAAAATGCCTCTAAGCATATTCAAATTACCAAAATTCCCCTTCACATGGTCTAATTACCGAAATATTCTTATGCATGGCCAAATTACAAAAATATCCCTATGCATGGCTAAATTACAAAAATGCATTGAAGTGTTATGCATTATTAGATATGAACTTAAACCATCTCAAATATGAAAAATATCACGGTGCAAGCCTACACCATCTTAAATATGAAGTATCACATTGTCTCTAGATGTAAGTATTGGTTCCTTTAGAGATATATGAGGCACGCGTAAGTAGGTTTTGAGAAACTTAATTATGTAAAGTGTGATGTTGCATAGCTACAGGATTGTATGCAGAAATTACTAGATATGGATTAATTGATTAATGATCTATATAATGATGCACGATTTAAACATGCAAAAAATAAAATATAATGGGTAGATTGATTAGTAATGTATGAAATGATGCTTGATTAAAATATGCAAAAATTAAGATATATGGGTTGTTTGATTAATAATAATCATTATTTAAATATGCACGAATTAAAACTACATGGATGCATGGTTTATTATGGAATATTGCGAAATGATGTTTAACCATATAGATGCATGCATGGTTGACTGGGCGTAAACGAGGTGGAAGATGGGTGTATGGCGTGCAGGGGTCTGAAGAGAACCCAAGATCTGGGGGCGAGGAGGGTTTGTTTTGAATCACGCATAGGACCATCTGGCGAATCGCGTGAAAATGGAACCACGCCTCCGTCGACAGGTCGGAAATGGCGTGGGATTTCCTCACCTGCGTCGAGGAAGATGGGTAGACGGAAGAGGTAGGTCGCCGTGAGGTTCCGGCGATGGCAAACTACGGTGCTGCGGGTTGGACGCGGTCGAAATGGCTGGGCGAGGTTGGGGCATGGAACAGGCTACGATTGGGCCGAACATAGGCTTCGATCTGGGCTCAGGCAGACAGCATTCGGGTGCGATGGGCTCATTGTCGGCTGTGATTGAATAAATAACTGAATTAGGCTTAAATTAAGTGATTTAAATCATTCTTATTAATTAAGTGATTTGTTTAAAACTTTTTATTAAGTGATGTAATTTAATTAAGGATTTTAATTAAATGTTTATGTGATTTAAATTATTAAGGACAAGTATGGGAGACAAATGGTTAAAGGTGGAATAAGATCTAAGAAGCTAGAATAAGCGCACACAACTCAAATATTGAAGAAACATTAGACCTCAAAGTAGAGTATCTATAATAAAGTTCTCCAACATAAGTCAGAAATATCTAAATTCCCGTACATGAGGTTGGAAAATATTTTCAATCTAAACCACTCTCTTCGCGAGCACATTCCAAATCCAAATAGTTCCTTTTATGAGTGTATGCTAAATCCAAATCATTACCTTCGTAAACATATTTCATATACAACTACCAGCATATATATATATATATATTTCAAATATAATTGCTCCTTCCATAAGAGTATTTCAAATACAATCACTTTCTCTATGAGCGTATTTCAAATATAACTACTACTTTTGTGAGCTTACTCCAAACACAAATATTCATTCTGCGTTTTCCAAATATACATACCCCTTAAATGAGCGTGTAATAAACATTTTGTTACAAATATACGTGCTCCCCTATATGAGTATATTACAAGCATTCATTACTCTGGTACATGAGATAAAGTCACTCAATTCTCCGCTACATGAACAATGATATATTTGAAATATGATAAGCTCCACTACATAAGCAGCGATATATTTGAAATATGATAAGCTCCACTGCATGAGTTTAAATCCAAAATGTGTTGATCGTTTATTAATGCAAGTATAAATGTTCATGTATTAGATTCTTTTCGTTTATTACGTATGACAACTGTTTATGAGATTTTTCATGATAATTACCAAACCCTCGGCGGAAAAGATTCGCAAGAAATTTAAAAAGTATAAAAGTACTTAATAAAATCTTGCTTATCTTCTATTAAATTGTGCGATCTCGCTAAAAATGTTTCCATACACACCTTGCTTCTCTTGGAAAACAAATATGGATCCTAGATACTAGAGCTACTGACCACATGTTTGGTGATACGAGTTTCCTTCATAATGTTTGCCATGTTACTCGATGCCCTCCAGTTAGACTACCCAATGGCAATACAGTCAATGTTCATGGTGTTGGCAATGCTTCAATTACTAGCACCTTATCTATTATCAATGTCCTTTATTTACCAGAATTTTGTTTCAATCTGTTTTGTTGATTTTTATCCAAATCTTTGTTACATTCAGGACCTGCATACGAGGACAGTTGGAGTTGGGAAGCACTTCAATGACCTTTACATCATCATTTCAGATGATCCGACGAGGCAGGCCATGGCTACAATTTCTGCTAATGTCTAGCATAGGCGATTAGGCCACCCACTTGATGATTCTATTTTTAGATTGCTATCTATCAGTAATGAGAAACAAACTTGTTGTGATGTATGCCACTTAGCTAAACTAAGGCATTTGCCATTTCAAACATCTACCAATAGAAGTACTCAACCTTTTGATCTCATCCATTGCGATGTTTGGGGAAAATTTCTGGTTGCTACTCACAACCGCTTTCATTATTTCTTGACTATTGTGGATGATCACAGCAGGTGCACATGGACCTTCTTAATGAAGGACAAGTTAGACACTATCATTGCGTTGAAACACTTTATTACTCTTGTGGAAAATTAGTTTGACACTACTGTGAAGGCTACAAGGAGTGATAATGGAGGAGAGTTTGTCTCCCACTCCCTACACAGTTTTTTGGCTGAAAAGGGCATAGTCCAACAGCAGACTTGTCCTTACACCACCCCCCAACAAAATGGGGTGGCAGAACAAAAGCATAGACACCTACTTGAGACTGCTAGGGCTCTAAGGTTCTATGCCGCCATCCCATTACAATTTTTGGGGCGAATGTTTGCTAACAGTTAGTTACCTTTTTTAATCAACAGATTGCCAACCAAAGTTCTGCAAAGGAAAAGTCCTTATGAAATTCTTTATCAAAAATAACTCAATTATTCCTTCTTAAAGACATTTGATTGTTTAGCATACGCCTTCAACACGCATGTCCAACACAAGCTTGATCAACGAGGATTAAAGTGGGTATTATTGACCACTGCAATTTTTTTTTATGTTCATATATCAACCTCTCAAAGCCAACTAACACTAGTTGCTAAATATTTATCAATGAATGATAGTTCTAGACAAAATGCAAGCCTCGATTATTGACCGCTGGAATTCTTTTATGCAAGCAAGAAGATGTCACGAGAATGATGTAAACATGTTTAAAACATCACCACTACTTGGAGTTCTCGCCTCTCTTTTTGTTAGTACTTAGCTCTATTTTCAAAGTGTGTAATGTTATCACGCTTCATTCTTCCATCAGTCATCCCTTTTCATCCATGAAAGATGGAACCCATCCTCCTTGCTTTCTTATCATGCTTTATCTTTCCATCCATCATCCTTCTTTCTTTCTTGCAAAAACAAATCAATCCTCATCTTTAGTTCTCACCTTGCTCCCATAAGCCATGGGTACTTGCATCTCCATAAATCAAACTAATACTAGCTAGCTGTTAAGTATAAATCAAGGATCGAACTAGTTAAATTGTTAGTCTTCATTGTTGACAACACCTTCAGCTATTTAAACTAATACTAGTTGCCAAATACTAACGAAGGATGAATGTTACTCTACATTTTGCTATATATTTTTTTGGTACAGCTCAAAGATTCCGACTGACAGCTAAGAGATTAATCTAACGTAACAATAGGTCAATAGAGAGAGAAGTGCGTCGAGAGATGGCCGGTGGATGGTCACAGTATAAAATTGTATCATGAAATATAAAAATAATGATGTTGAATTCTACCAGATACTCACCATCATACATGTGAAGAAGGTGATAGTTTTTCAAACTATTATTTTGAAATATTGTATCTCTTAATTCTTTTATTTATTATTCTCTTTGTTACGAAAATCAAATTTCGTTAAAATTTAAATTCTATGAAATTCAAATTCTAGATACATAAATATACCTTAAATGTCAATCAATCAATGATCGATCCAGACAAAATGCTAGCCACCATTATCGACCACTGCAATTTTTTTATGCTGATATATCAATCTCTCAAAGCCCAACTAACTCTATTTGCTAAATATTAAATCAATCAATGGATGGATCTAGACAAAATGCTAGCCTCCATTATTGACCGCTGCAATTTCTTTATGTTCATACATCGACCTCTCAAGCCCTTTCATATCCTCGCATTGATAATTTTGTAGGTGCATGCTAATTCCACCATATGCTTCTGCTACCTCTATTATTTGTCATTTACGTATACAGCTGGCAAGTGGCTCAGCCATGAATTATTTCGTCTCCTTCTTTTGTGTTTCCCTGCCAACCAAACCCAATCCCCCGAGCAGAGAAGATAAGCGAATGATGTTTCAGATGTCTTACAAATGATGCTTAATTGACGTACATACAAAAAAAGATGACACCCAAGAGATGAGATTGAAAATTCAAGCGTCATCTCGTAGCAATAAAAAAAGCACGATGCCAAAATAATAACATCATTTGCTTATCCTTTTGTTGTCATTGTATTCGTCGATTTTTGAAGTTCAAATATAAGAGTTCTTACAATAATTCAAATAAAACAAAAAGCTCTCTCTTGTTAATGCCATTTTCAAATTAGATGTTGTGTACCAACCCAGGCTGGCGGAGCTGGAGCGGCTGGCAACTGACATGTAAACCATCTCACGAGCATGTGATTTCATTAAATCGTGCATCTGACGTTTTCACTGTCGTTTGTATGATTTGACATGATGCACGTGATTTCGTCGAAAATATATATAAACGATTGACTGTAACCACATACATGTGTTCGTCGATCTCTAAAATTAAATCTGGGACTGGGTTTTTGAATTTTAACTTTGTGATTTTAGATTTCTTTAATAATTCAAATTAAATTTCTTCTTCAATACTTTCTGCATTTTACATCATCCATGAGCCCAACTCTGTCTCTTTCTTATTTATTTTGCACTCTATAGGCAAGAAACCTTGTATATTTCTCACATTGATCATGTTGTACGTGCATGTTAATTCTCAGCCTTTTCACGTTAAGCTAGCACTTAAGGATTTCTTGAGCTTGTAGTAATACCCTCATAAAAAGGCCAAGATGAAACGAGAGGAGCTAAATTGGTGGAGCGGGAGAATTGATTATATCATTGCGGATAAAAACAAAAACGTTTAAAATGGCTAAACCAAACTAATACCAGCTGCTAAATATCAATCAATCAATACTAGTCTCCATTATTGACCACTGCAATTTTTTTATGCTGATATATCAACCTCTCAAAGCCCAACTAACACTAGTTGCTAAATGTCAACCAGTCAATGAATAGTTCCAGACAGAATGCTGTCTTCCATTATTCTGCTTCTAATGTTTGTCTGTCGAGGCTAGCGCTTAATCACTCCTGATGCATTCTTTCTAGTAAAGAAGTCCATTGATGTATTTTCCTCGTCTTAAAACTTCCTCCTCATTTAGGCATTAATTATCATTTAACGGCAAGGCTTAAGGTGACAAATGACTTGCTATGGGAATTCCTTGTCCTTAACCTTAGAAGAAGGAATCTAAAAGCTAAATTTCGATAGGATTAAGACCAAGAAATAATTGATTAATATTAATTATTACTCATTCATCTTAATTAAGTAGAAACACAGACAAGTACATCATCCTTTTTCTACATGTTACAACTTAAAAAACTCAATTTTTAATAGCATTTTAAGGGAATAAAATTGTAATTCGAATTTAAAAACAAATGCAAAACACTCATGTCTTATAATCTCTTCTTTTTTTTGCTAATATTCCAACACTAGTTGTTGTATATTTGCATGAATCAGTTGGGACAGAGAAAATAAATGGCGTGGACGTTGGCACACTTAAAAATCATTCTTAGCACAAGAGTAGCAGTACTGGTGCCCCTTCTGTTGCTAGCGAATTTTGTCATATGGAACTCATCGAACGAAGTGGATCAGGAAGTACTCAGCACACAATAGCTGCAAAAGATGCGATATTTAAGTAATTAGCAGACAACAAATTATACGTAGACAACATATAATTGCGTATGACCATTTCAGAGGATTTTAAAAATGTAATTACCTTCCAAATAAGCATATAATATTTTGCTACAGAATCGCTGTTCTTAAGATCAACATTCCGAGAGAAAAGCCAGTAGACGGCTGCGAGTATTCCATGGCCCAATACCTGCACAACAATAAGATTTAGTTAATTAATTAAACGGAGTCTCTCGAACTCCAATATGATCCAAATAAAAAATTGTGTTAATGGAATCGTAGGGTTGTAGAGTTCAATTATCGATGAAAAACTTACCGACACTGTCCTGCAGACAACGTTCGTAGAAGCAAAACCCACCCCCATGCATATGGCATAGGCAACCATTAAAGAGCCAACACAAACCTTAAACACCTGCCCACAAGATTATTTCTTTCTTTATTTATAAGAGATGGCATCCAACGTCTAAAAGTCAATCGATCAACCAATGTTTTTTTAGGGAGTATATGATCGTGAGAACCAACTCTAATTAGTTGCGGTCCTGTGGATCGTATATATAAAGCAATCAAAGAACACTCACTCTTTCTTTACCAAACCATATGGCAAAGGTCTGGATACCGTCAGCCTTGTCTCCCTCAACGTCCGGTATATCCTGATCGAAAGTTTGAAATAAGTTACATATGTAGATTGACTTAATCGATCATCAAATCATATATGCATGTGATGTTTCCTCGACGCCGAATATATGTACGTATATATACTCCTGCTTGTGTTACGTACGTACCTTGGCTAGTGCCACAATGAAACGCAAGAAGGAGATAATTGCCGTAGAAAATATAACTGGCCTCGTGAATTTCATTCGTTTATTCAAAACATATACCTGCATGTTTATTTACGGATGTAATTAATTATATATAATATTCGTTAAAGATGGGATGGGAGGGCAATCTATGATCATTAAAGAGTTGATGTTTGCATGAATCACCTGAATATGCAAGAAGAACGCATTGAGTAGGCCTCCCCAGCTAACCATGAAAAACAGAGCAAGGAACGGATTACTCTTCCACCTGAGAAGTGGCAGCTGAAGACAATGGACAGGAGTTACAAATTGACCTATTTTCCAACATTATTATTTCCCTTCCTTGTCAGCTACTGGGCACTTGATCATTTTTTCATAAACAATAAAGTTCTACTTTAGATATATGACTGGGGTAGTGGTCAAGGAATGATTGTACTCATTTTGAACAAGTGCAAGTATTTGTGATTTTATTTTCATTGAATTGTTGAACATGTAATCTTATGCTCCCTTGTTCGTATGATTATGACCCCTCGATCTTAATTTCCTGATCTTAGTGAAATGAAATTCATGATCTTAATTTCATCCGAAAAAAACAATACTCACCTTGGCAGAATATGCAGTTCCCAGGCAAAATGCGATGACAACGAAAGACATAAGTGCAGGTGACCTGGACATAAAGGCCACCATAAGACACTGGAGGATTTCAATGCAAGCACAACGTTAATTAATATATATGTAATAAATAAAAGTCAAATGATTAATTTATATATGCGTGCTTAATTTGAAAGCTCGTGCGTGATATGTATATCTTCCGTACCACAGCAACAATGACCGCCATGAGTATCGTTGCTGCCGTCATAGAAATCTCCCGGTGACGAGTGGAAGGTATGGCTTATTGATCTGAAATAATATATACATGCATTAGCAAAAGTAAAAGAAAAATGTACGGAAAATTACTGCTTAATTAATTAAGCGGTGGACTTGTATTTATACGAACCCTGTCGACGTCCACGTCGTACACTTGGTTCACAACATTATTGTAAAGGGCCATGAGCATGCAAACGGTGAAAGCCTACCCATGCAAGAGATTAATTAGTAATATGATTATCTTAGATGCATGATCAGTGAATAATTAATTAATTAATTAAGAAGTTTCACACTCATGAATTACCTGAGCGAATCCCTGGAAGAATGACGGAGTAAGCTCTGCAACGCTTGCGACCGGAAGGAATGAAACGGACGAGACCGCCACCGCCTGTGGTCAATCGACCCAAGCTTGGTGATCAACAAGTTTATTTTCACAGACGAAACCGGAAGAGAATTAAACTAGGGGAAGGAAGGACAAACGTTGCCAATACAAGCGTAGAGACGACTCAATCGAACGAAGACGTTCCACCACTTTAAAATAGGGTTGGAACTTTTGAGGCCGCCACCCTGCAGGGGAAGCGGTTGGGCCCATTCCTCGTTTGTGCTGGAACGCAACCGATGCGTCTGCGTTGGGTTCTTGGGCGTGGATCGGATGGGGGTGGCGTGGCCGGGCTGATCAGGAAGCGAGCAGTAATATGTACCACTCCGCGCTTGCTGGTGAATGCTGGCACTTTGCTTGCCGCGAAATCTGAACCAAATTAATTCCACGTACATTTAATTGCTTTTTAGTTTGTCTAATGTCTGATCACAAGTAATTAATGGATGTTGCAGTTGAATCGGAAGGAAAAATGTCTACTATATACAACTAATTTTGATCTTTTTCCTCGTCGGGCAAGTCGTTCACAACAACACATGTATGTACCTTTTGCTTGGAAGAGCTGAGACCGAGCACGTTGTTGTTGGCGCAGCACCTGCAAACGTATTCATTATGGCCCAGTGGAAGAAGAAGAAGAAGAAGAAGAAGAAGAAGACAAAGGCATGATACCTTTGGGCAAAAGCAAGGCAGACAAGTTGCCGCGGTATTGCTTGGCGAACATGGTTATGGATCGATCTTCTCTCGAATCCTTAATTTTTTGGTTTAAGCTGTTGTCTAAAGCTCAAGCACCACTTCTATTTATAACTCCACAGATTGTCAAAATTTTACATGTTATTAAACGGTCCTTGTCGAGTTTCTCTACACCTTGGTAAGGTTTTCTTCCAACAAGTGTATATATCCATCATTACGTAACCATGAGCCATCCTTATCGGATCTGGATAATCCGGATCCGTCTCCGAAGTGTATGTATTTGTGGTTCCTGACATATGAAAACTTGAGAAAATTTTACATCATCTGTTCATCTCTCGCTCACTGATTCCACAGATCTTTTAGCCTGATTCTTTAAATCAATCTGTAGATGCTTATTTTCCACTGCATTTTAGCGAAGATCTACTTCTCACACAACTGCCTACAACAAACGAATGTTAGCTATTAAGCATCAGGCAATAATATATAGATGTAGCTAAATTGTTTGTTACCATTCTTAACAATAAATTCAGCTACTTTTGAAATTGCCAGCCTCCATTTTTTATTTCACATTTTGTATTCTTTTATATTCAGACGTCAAACTCTCAAAGCAAACTAACACTGGCTATTAATTAACAATCAATGATAGATTTAAACAAAACACTAGTCTCCGTTCTTGACAATGCATTCTACTATTCTTTTATGTTCATACATCAACATCTTAAAGTAAACTAATGCTACTTGTTACTTATCAATCAATCAATCAATCAATCAATCATACATCTAGACAAAATGCTAGCATTCATTTTTGACAACAAATTCTACTGTTTTTATTTATTTATGTCAATTCATACATCAACTTCTCAAATTAGGCCAATACTAGTTAGATATTAAGTTTATCTTAAGAGAAAATATTTTTATTTACAAGTTTTTCTTGGTTTGCTCGAAATTAAATTAGGTGTCCTTCCCTTCACCCTTCTTTTACTCGTCATAGTAGAAAAAAAGGGGTTGCAATAATGAGTGGAGTTCTATAAAAAATATTGTTACAGATCGATGGATCTAGTCAAATTGTTTGCCTGCGTTCTTGACAGCACGTTTTGCTATTTTTTAACGTTCATACATCAACAACCACTCAAACCAAACTGATATCAGCAGCAAAATATCAGTCAACTATAGAACTAGTTAACTTGCTAGCTACCATTCTTGACAATACACTCAACTACTCAAGTACCAAAAAGATGTTGGTGTAAAAAAGATAGGAATTTATGGGATGGGAGGTGTAGGGAAGACCACCGTCATAAAGAAAATCCAAAAAGAAATGAAGACCAATAGGAGGAATGTGTTCTAATCAGTGGTCTGGATCATAGTTTCAAAAGTCATCGATGTCACTAGCATCCAAATGCAAATAGCTGAGGACTTTGACCATTCCCTTGACCATTCCTAATCAACGAGGAAGTGAAAAAGAACGACAAAGGGCTCGAACTCTACATAGAGCTCTCATGAACAAACAGTTGTTATTGCTCATGGATGACATATGGGACATGCCGCACTTGGAAAATATTGGAATTCCAACGTCAACTATTGATTGTGATACAATTAAGATTGCATTCACAACAAGAAGTTTGAAAGTTTGTGATGCCATGGCTCCCCAAAAACAAGTCATGGTGACACCAGTGAATGAGGAAGACTTATTGAAACTCTTTGGAAAGAATTTAGGTTCAGAAGAAATTCTACAATATGCTAGATTCTTGAATTATGCAGTGCAAATTGTCAACAAGTGTGATGGATTACCATTGCAAGGGCAATGACAAAATGCAGAAAGCTTCGTGAATGGCAAGAAATGGTTGAAAATCTTAATCACTCTCTTCATCAAGAAATTCCAAATATGGGAAATGTGATGAAGATTTTAAAATTCAATTTCAACAGGTTGGAAAGTGATAAGCTTCGATCTTGCCTTTTATATTGCTGCCTTTATCCCGAGGATTGCATTATTATTATAGAAGATCTCATTGATTAGTGGGTTGGAGAAGGATTAGTAGATTCCCATAAGGAAGGACAAAACATCATCAACACACTTACATCTGCTTGCCTCCTTGAAAGTGATGGTTATTCTAATGATGAAGTGACAATGCATGATGTGGTTTGAGAGATGGCACTCTGGCTTACAAATGATCCAGATAATTATTTTGAAGTGTATGACAAACCAACTGCAAGTAATTTGCATAGTTATAATGGATGGGATAAGACCAAGAGGATATCTCTCATGAGTTGTGATTTGAAAAGTTTACTTGATTCTGATGTTCCCAAGTGCCCCAATCTTGTTACACTATTATTAAATCAGAATGATAGATTCTATGAATTCTCCACAATCAATTTCTTCAAGTTCATGCGGTTACTCTGTGTTTTGGATCTAAGCCATACAAGTCTAAAGGAGATCCCAAGGTCAATCAAGTTTTTGGTTAATTTACAATTACTCAATCTATCTTGGGCAGAGATTGAGTGTCTTCTCATGGAAGTGAGTAGGCTGAAGAAACTAAAGACATTAAACTTAGAGGGCACAATGTACCTTGAAAGGGTCCCGCAAAGAGCCATCATTAAGTTGGTGAATTTACGAGCACTATATTTGGCATATTCTAGGTATAACTTTGCAGTAGCACACGTTGTAGAAGAAAATCAACTCATGTTCAAGGACTTGGAAAAATTGAAGCTTCTCAAAGATCTTAGTATAAATGTGGACTTACTTGTTAATAATTCTACCCTTTTGGCAGCTATAACTAAAGTATACCTTCAGAATTTTGATTGCAATGATGATCATATGAAGTCAGCAATTTCTAATTTCTCAAAATTGCATAAACTCAAAATACAGAGATGTTCTAATATAAGGAAGATAGAATTTTTTAGAATTCAACCATTCGTCCTTAGGGACCTCGAGTTGTCTTATCTAAGCATTTCGAGCATCATTGTGAGGGACAACAGAATTATGCAAAATCTAAGTGCAGTGGATATTAGTTCTTATTCAATGTTGAAGGATGTGACGTGGATGACAGAACTTCCAAGCTTAGAATATCTTTATTTGTCTGGTTGTGATGGAATGAAGACAGTTGTGGTTGGAGATGACGAAGCATGGAAAGAAGGAAGAGTGACAAGAACAAGTACTTATAAAGAAGACAATGAAGAACATGAAAATTGTTACTTCCCCAAGTTGATCATGTTAAATATTTGGCATTTGCAGAGTTTGGAGAGCATTTCCAAGTTGACATTTTCATTAAGCTTTCCTTCCTTGAAAATGCTGGACGTACAAAATTGTCCCAAATTAGAGGATATCTGTTTGGGAAATGATAGTGCCAAAGACATGAAATACATGTATGGAGAACAAGAATGGTGGGATAGATTGAAGTGGCAAGATGAAGACACGAAGTCTACTTTCCTTTCTCATTTTGAACCAGGAGGTCCAAGGGAATGGAAACATGGATGAAAATATAAAGAAAAGTATAGAATGATTTCATGTTATTAAGGTAACCACTTGCTTCTATCTTTAAATTAAATCTTACCTTTCTTGTTTTCAAATTATTTAAAAATGTGCGGATGAGTGGAGTAGTAACGATTTTTTATATATTGTCGATTTGTGTGTCTTCAGGAAAAAGGCAAAAAAATGGAAAAAAATCTTGTTGGTGTATCGTGGAATGGCAAGGCTGATTGTCTCGGATCGTCCCATGCAATGCAAATAAGCGTGATTATTAAATAGACTTGTTTATTACTTCTTCCACCACTACTGGCGGTGTGCTAATGGACCATTCGATGCCAATGCGATGGTTATCGGAAAACGCACCTTCATGCATGTCACCGGATGCTTTAATATTTGTATTGTCACTCTTTTGGTAAGTGATTAAATAAACTTTCTTTCTTCACGTCATCAACAATAGTGATTACTTTTTTATTTTATGATTTAATTCATGGTTTAATCTGTATAATATAGCTTTCTTCAAATGCCTTACAATTACTTATAATTAAATATTAAAAAATAAATGATCCATAAAATTAATATAATTTAATAAACTTACTCTATTAACTTAAGTATTAACTTAATAGATTGATCTTGTTGAGTTAAACTTAAATTAATGAACTTGCAAATATAAATAATAATATATGTATCACGTATAATAAATAAATAATTTATAAGTTTATAATACTAATATAACGTGTTAACTTAAAATTTAATAAAGTAATTTAACGTATGTTTAACTTAACAATTTAAATATATGCAACTCATCTTTTTAACTTTTAAATTTGTAATTCAACGAATTGTTACTGTACACTATACCTGAGACAAATATGTAAAAATAAAATATATCATGTTTAATACTATAAAATCACATGTAAATTAGATTTTAAATTTTTTAGAAATAATATTTTACTACATTTAATTCTTTAAAATTATACATATTTTATAATTAAGATATGTAATCATATAATTATGATATAATGATTTAATTTTTATATGATAAACTAAATAACATACGATTAATCATTCATTAACTATTAATATTACGTAATTTTTCGTTTTAAACAATCATCTAACGAATCACGCGAGAAGGAAGAAACATGCCTCCATTGACCAGTCGGAAATGGCGCGGGATTTCCTAACCTACGCCGAGGAAGACGGGCGGACGGAAGAGGCAGGTCTAACACAAGGTCCAGGCGATGGTGAGCTACGGTGTTGCGAGTCAGGCAAGGTTGGGGCGTGGACTGGGCTACGATTGGGCCGACATAGGCTTCAATCGGGGCTCAGGCGGATAGGATTTGAGTGTGATGGGCTCGATGTCGACTGTGATCGATTTCGGTTGGACAAGTGGTTATGGGAAGAAAAAATAAGATGGTCACGGAAGAAAAACGATTTTAGTGATTATGAGTTTGATTAAATTAATAAATATATTTAATTGAGTAATTAACGATTAAATTAAGTGATTTGGGATTAAATTAAATGATTTAAATCATTATTCAGTGATTAATTGTTAAGGACTTTAATTAAGTGATTTATTTAGAAAATTGGATTAAGTGATTTGGGATTTAATTAAGGATTTTAATTAAATGTTTAAATGATTTGATTAAGTGATCTAAATTATTAAGGACAAGTAGGGGAGACAAACGGTTAAAGGTAGAATAAGATCTAAGAAGCTAGAATAAGCGCACACAACTCAAATATTAAACAAACGTTAAACCTCAAAGTAGAGTGTCTACAATAGAGCTCTCCAACATAAGCCAAAAATATCTAAATTCCCATACATGAGTTTGGAAAATATTTTCAATCTAAACCACTCTCTTCGTGAGCACATTCCAAAGCGAAGCAGTTCCTTCTATGAGTCTATTCTAAATCCAAATCATTTCCTTCGTAAACATATTTCATATACAACTACGAGCATATATATATATTTCAAATATAATTAGTCCTTCCATTAGCGTATTTCAAATACAATCACTTCTTCTATGAGCGTATTCCAAATATAACTACTACTTTTGTGAGCTTATTCCAAACACAAATAATCATTCCGCATATTTCAAATATGCATACTCCCCAAAGATGAGCTTGTAATAACTATTTTGTTACAAATATACATGCTCTCCTGTATGAGCATGTTACAAACATTCATTACTCTGTTACATGAGATAAAGCCACTCAATCCTTCACAACATGAACAATGATATATTTGAAATATGATAAGCTCCACTACATGAGCAGTGATATATTTGAAATATGATAAGCTCCGCTACATGAGTTTAAATCCAAAATGTATTAATCATTTATTAATGCAAGTATAAATGTTCATGTATTAGATCCTTTCCTTTTATTATGTATGATAACTGTTTATGAGATTTGTCATGATAATTACCAAACCCTCATCAGAAGAGATTCGTAAGAAATTTAAGAAGTAGAAGTACAAGAGAAGCCTCCTTTCACCTTGTTGTATCAGGAATCCTCGTTCAAAAATGTGACAGTAAGAGAAAGATATGCACGCATCTCTCACTTTGATTTTATCATTTACCTAAAAGATTACAACCTATTTTGGCAATTCAAGCTCCAACAATACCTCAACCAACGCTATTATTCCGCTTCAGAGAGGACTTTACCGCATCAAGAATTGATTGCCAACAAACATTTTATAAGCACTAATAAATAAATAACTTACGTAACAATATAATATATTTTACAACGTTGCATAAGAGAAAAGAGAGAAAGTTCAAGAGGAGGACAAGTTGTATTGTATCGTAGAATACGATCTCTTCAATTCAGAAGCTTTAACGCCATTCACTTCAAACCAAAATTTTATCATACAACTATTTTGGAAATTATGTCATGAAAAATAAGTCATACGTAGAAATAATTTCTCAATATAAATTTTCAATATTTAATGTAATTTATAATATTACAATATCAATAAAAACAGTTTATAACATACCAAATATCCATTACAATACTTATTTATTTAAAAAATAACTAAAAAGTAAAATTAAAAATCTATATACAGCAGCACCATTCTAACTAACAAATATCGAACTTCTACTCTTCTTTATTAGAGCTGCTAGGGATCAGACATGACTACAATGCCATTTCTGATTAAAACTGTCACAATCAAAGAGTCTCTCTTGTTAGTATTCATTTTCTTTTTATAACTGGCATCTTAACCTTTCGTTACGTGATTAAGAAAAAAAAAAAAAACCTATCGTTACATGATATTTATTAAAGATATGAGAGACTTTGCGACGTTTCCAAGTCTTAGACTAATATATTTGCCACCCATTAATGTCAATAAATAAAGAGCAACTAACTAATAGACGCATGCTCAATGCACTGATCGTCACTACTCATGCGTGAGTAGCTATTCTTTCGGTGTCCTACGTCAATTTGAAATATATAACTATAAATTTTTATAAGAATCTTCCTACGTCCATGTTATTTTTACAAATCATTATTAAAAATTTAGAAACGTTTCATTCGTAATCTTACTTTGCTATGGATAACAAGAGAGAGAAGAAAATGTGCTATGAATTTGTAATTTTTATCCAGGAAATTAAGCTCTACCGTCGTCCAACAAGGACGTCCAAAATTCATCTGCTTTAAAACAATCCTCCACAAAAGGTGATGTGTGGATTCCATGCACATATTAAAATGTGAACTCACGACGTATGTGAAATTTCTCTATAATCGTGGACGCGCACATGACGTTCTTGTGATATAAATGTGATACAATAATAAAAATATGTGATTTCGAGTCAAAGTGCGCATGACATTTTTGTTAGATAAAATATGTGGGTCTGTGCAAAACAAAATATTACCATGCTTCATTCTTCCATCTATAAATAGGCCATCCATTCCTCACCCTTGTAACCCACCCTTCTTTCTTTCTTACAAAAACAAATCAATCCCCATCTTTAGTTCTCACCTTACTCTCATAAGCCATGGGGAACATCCCTTGCACCATTGACATCGTGAAATGCATCGAAATGTTCAAGTTGGATACTGCTACATCTTTCTCTTTGTACCGTAAGAAATATGTTAACGAGCTTAAATCAGAGATGGAAGCTCTGCGAAGGTTCAAAGATCGCGTCAAGGGAATGCTCAACGTTGAAACACCAAGAACCGTGCATGAGGTAATTAGTTGAAAACATGTATATTTCTCGCATTAATAATGTTGTAGGTGCATGTTAATTCTTAGCCTTTTCAAAATAAGCTAGCACTTATGAATTTCTTGAGCTTGTAGTAATACCATGTTCTAATCATCTACTTCTCATAAACAAATCTAAAGGAGGACTTTAGAGACTGGATGCATAAGGTTGAAGATTTGGAGAAGCAAGTAACAAGAAGTCTTCTTAACTCATCAGAACAGAGGAGTTGTTGGTTTCTGTCTTGCTATAGTCTTGCAATAGAGATCAACGAGATGCTTGGTAGTGTTCGAAGATTGGATGGAGAAAAACACAGATTTGGTGACATCCAGTTTAATCAGGAACTAATTGTAAATGTTCCATATCAGGACTCAACATTGATTGGCAGGGATGAAGCATTGTCTGAAATTCTTTGCCATCTAGAAGAGGTTAATACAAAAATGGTAGGGCTTTTTGGGATGGGAGGTGTTGGGAAGACCGCCATCTTAAAAAAAATCAAACGAGAAATTCTAAAATCCAAGAGCCACAACTTCCAATTAGTGGTTTGGATCACAGTGTCAAAGGATGCCAATGTCACCAGGATCCAAAACCAAATAGCTGAGCAGTTGCATATTTCACTACCACCTCAAGGTGGAAGCGAAGAAGAACGACAGAGGGCTCAAACTCTACATGAGGCTCTCATGAATAAGAGGTTGTTGTTGCTCATGGATGACATATGGGAATTTCTGAACTTAGAAAGGGTCGGAATTCCAATACCAACTATTGATTGTGATACAATTAAGATTGCATTTACAACAAGAGATGAGCAAGTTTGTATTGACATGAGTTCTCAAAAAAGAGTCTGGGTGAAAACATTGAGTGAGGAAGACTCATTGAAACTCTTTCGAAGGGTTTCAGATTCAGAAGAAATTCTACAAGATACTAGATTCTTGAATTATGCGAAGCAAATTGTCAAGAAATGTGATGGATTGCCATTGGCTATTATCACCATTGCAAGGGCAATGGCAAATCAGAAAAAGATACATGATTGGGCCAACATGATTAATTTGCTCAATGACTCTTTCCACAAAATTCACGGTGTGAGTAACATGTTGAAGATCTTAAAAGTCAGTTTTGATAAGTTAGAGAATGATACATTTCGATCATGCCTTTTGTATTGCTGCCTTTATCCTAAGGATTTCGACTTTCATATAGAAGGTCTCATCAATCGCTTGGTCATTGAGGGATTGGTAGAATTTCAAAGCGAAGGACAATATGTTATCAACAAGCTTAAGTCTGCCTGCCTCCTTGAAAGTGGTCAATATTTTGATGTTACTGTGACAATGCATGATGTGGTTCGAGAGATGGCACTCTGGCTTACAAATGGATCAAATGATCCAGATAATTATTTTAAAGTGTATGACCAATCAACTGTAAGTAATTTGCATAGCTATGATGGATGGGATAAGGCCAAGAGAATATCTCTCATGAATTGTGATTTGAAAAGTTTACCTGATTCCATGGTTCTTGATTGTTCCAATCTTGTTACAATATTATTATATAAGAATTGGAGTTTCCATGAATTCTCTACAGTCAATTTCTTCAAGTTCATGCCGTTACTTTGTGTTTTGGACGTAAGCCATACAAGTCTAAAGGAGATCCCAAGGTCAATCAAGTTTTTGGTTAATTTACAATATCTCAATCTATCTAGGACGGACATTAAGCTTCTTCCTGTGGAAGTAGGTAGTTTGAAGAAACTAAAGACATTAAAGCTAGAGGATACATATTTCCTTAAAAGGGTCCCGCAAAGAGCCATCATCGAGTTGGTCAATTTGCGAGCACTCCGTTTGGTTGGTTCTCGGTGTGACTTAAGTCAACAAAGAACATGGTGTCCTTGGTATAAACAATCACAGCTCTTATTCAAGGATTTGGAAAAATTGAAGTATCTCAAAGATCTTAGTATAAATGTTTACTCAGAAAGTCATTTCCAGACAGTTGTTGATAATCCTACTCTTTTAGCAGTTATAACTAAAATAGCACTTTGGGATCTTGATTGCAATAATGTTGATTTGATGTCAGGAATTTTTAAACTCTCAAAATTGCGTCGTCTCCAAATACATAGTTGTTCTAATACAAGGAAGATAGAATTTTTTGGAACTCAACCATTTCATTTTAGGGATTTTCGATTGTATGATCTAAGCATTTCGAGCATCATTGTGAGGGACAACAGAATTATGCAAAATCTAAGTGCAGTGGCAATTATCAATTGTTCAATGTTGAAGGATGTGACGTGGACGGCAGAACTTCCAAGCTTAAGACATCTTCACTTGTCTAATTGTGATGGAATAAAAACACTTGTGGTTGGAGATGATGAAGCACAAGAAGGAAGAGTGACAAGAACGAGTACTTATAAAGAGGATAATGAAGAACAACAAAATAGTTACTTCCCCAAGTTGATAATGTTAAATCTTTGGCATTTGCAAAGTTTGGAGAGCATTTCCAAGTTGACATTTTCATTAAACTTTCCTTCCTTGAAAAGGCTTGATGTACAAAATTGTCCTAAATTAGAGGATATCAGTTTGGAACGAGATAGTGCCAAAGACATGATATACATATATGGAGAACAGGAATGGTGGGATGGATTGAAGTGGGAGGATGAAGACACAAAGTCTATCTTCCTTTCTCATTTTGAACCAGGGTGTCCAAGAGGATGGAAACACGGATGAAAATATAAAGAAAAGTACAGAATGATTTCATCTTATCAAGGTAACCACTAGCTTCTATCTTTAAATTAAATCTTACCTTTCTTGTTTTCAAATTATTTAAAAATGTGCGGATGAGTGGAGTAGTAACGATTTTTTATATATTGTCGATTTGTGTGTCTTCAGGAAAAAGACAAAAAAAAATAATAATAATAAAATTTCTTGTTGGTCTGTCGTGGCATGCATGGCAAGGCTGATTGTCTCGGATCGTCCCATGCAATGCAAATAAGCGTGATTATTAAATAGACTTGTTTATTACTTCTTCCACCACTGCTGGCGGTGCGCTAATGTACCATTCGACGCGAATGTGATTGTTATCGGAAATCGCACCTTCATGCGTGTCACCGGATGCTTTAATATTTGAATCCATGTGGCAGAATGCTTTAATATTCGATACGTGTCACCGTGATTAAATAAACTTCTTTATTTTCTTAAATGTACAATACTTCATACTGCGATTCGATGCTTTGAGATTATCGATGAGCATATTCAAATACAAATACTTCTTCCATAAGTACATTTAAATACAAATTCTACTTCCATAAGCATTCAAATGTAAACGCCCCTTCCATGAGTATGTTGAAAGCATTCAACATTCTCATATATGAGTATGTTAAATTACGAAAATACCCTTATATCTATCAAAATTACCAAAATACACCTATAATTTCATAAATTACCACAATATCCATATACCTAGGAAAAGTACAAAAATATCCTTATACATGTCCATATTACTAAAATGACCCCCTACACATGGAAAAATTATTAAAATACCTCTATGCATAATTGAATTATCAAAATACAATTGCATGCCTCAAACTATGAACATACTACCCTTGCACACATTGACAATATCAATTGTTCTAAATTACTTGAAATATCACAGTTATTCTTAAATACAAGTTTAGATTATCTCAAATATGAAAAAATATATGGTGTTCCTAGGTAATAGTCTAAACTATCTAAAAATGTAGATTTGTATATTAAAAAATGCATATATATTCAAATGTTTAGAAATGTTATATGCTTCTAAGGAAAATCTTGAACTGTATAAAATATTATTTATTTAGATAATATCCAAATAACTAAAATATATCATGCTCATAAAGAAGAGCTTAAATTGTTGAAATACATGTATATCCAAATGTTTAAAAAGTATTAGTTGCTTGACTAAACTATTTAAAACATTTGACATATAAAAAGCTATTGTTTATGAGCTATATGTCAAATACAAATCCTCCTTCCATATGTGTATTTCAAAATACAAAGATTCATGAGTTATACTTCAAAACAAAAAAGGTTCTCCTTCTTGAGTCTTACTTCAAAATACTAAAATTCCAGTCCATGAACTATATTTCAAAGTACAAATGCTCCCTCTATGGCTGTACTTCAAGATACAAATACTTATTCTATAAATGTATTTCAAATACAAATGCTCTCTCTATTAGTATCTTTAAGTACAAATGCCCCTTCCATTAGCATATTTAAATACAAATGCTCTTTTTATGAGCTTATTAAAATACACGTGCTCCTTTCATGAGCATTCAAATACAAATGCTTTTTTCTTGAATATATTCAAAATACAACTGCTCCCTCTGTGAACATATTCAAATACAAATACTTCTTTCATGAACATTCAAATGCAAATGCTTCTTTCATTAGTATATTTAAATACAAATGCTTCTTCCATAAGCATTCAAGTGCAAATGCTCTTTCCATGAGTATGTTGCAAACATTCAATATTCTCATATGTGAGTATGTTACAAATATTAGTTTATTGCATGAGTTAAAGTCAGTCAATTTTCCACTACTACGTGAGCTTTTGTCTAAAATGTAATATGAATCATTTATTAATGCAAGCATGCATATTCTTGTCTTAGATTCCTTTCTTTTCTTCTGTATGGCAACCATTCGTGAGATTTTTCATGGTAATTAATAAATCCTCAATCGAAGTCATTTGAAAGAAGAAAAATGACAATTTTAAAGTAGTGAAAAGCCCATGTAAATAATGACAATAATAAGATATGCAACTTCTTTATGATCTAAAACATAGAGTATTAATTGGCTCTTTTTTCAGATGGTAATAAAAGTAAGGAAGTCCTGATATATAAAACTAGTTGATGTAGTCAACACATTTTGGCTTTACTTAAATCATTGAAGAAATTAATAAGCCTTGCAAATGTTATATAATATTGACCTCAGACTAAATTACTCTAAGATATGAGTCTAAATTATTTAAAATATTATAGTTACTCTTCGATACAAACTTAACTTATCTGAAATATGAGAAAATATATGGCATTCTTAAATGAGAACCTAAACTATCTAAAAATATATATTTAGATATTCAAAAATGCATACATATTCAAATGTCTAGAAATATTATATGCTCCTAAGGAAGAACTTAAATTGCATAAGATATTATTTCTTTTGATAATATCCAAATAACTAAAATATATCTTCCTAAAGAAGACTTTAAATTGTCTAAAACATATATTTAGATATTAAAAAGTACATGTATATCTAAATGTTTAAAAAATATCTATTACTCTTAGATATAAAACTAAATTATCTAAAATATGATCTAGATATATATCTAATTATATAAAAATATATCTAAAGTATGAAATTACTCTTTATATGAGCTAAAAACATTCGACATATCTCTTCTATGAGTTGTACTTCAAAATACAAAGACTTTTTTCCATGAGTTATACTTTAAAATATAAAGGTTGTTCTTCATGAGCCATACTTCAAATTAGAAAGGCTTCCTTGCATGAAATTAAGTCTTAAATTTATAAGCCACACGTGCAGGATACTTATTGAAGAATATCGATAAGTATGGGTTAATCCATAGGGAATTGGAGTCTTCAAATTATATTTAGTTATTAACCTTAAATCTACAATAAGGTTTAGTATTGTTAAATTATATTAATCCTAAATTTATATGTTAATTTAGATTCAATAGAAATTTAGATTAGTTTTATTAATTTACGTTACTCCTAAATTCATATGGATTTTAAGTCACCCTAAATCTACATTAGGTATTAGTGTAGTTAATTAAATTATCTTAAAATTATATACTTTACAAACAAGATTATTTACGTTCCTACTCCTAATGAACTACAAAATTTCATGCATCTTCCAAATTTCAGAACTTAAGCTATGCAACACCAAAATTCTAAAAAGCTAATAAAGTGTACTAACTAGAAAAATTGTTAAATTCCAAAAATCTATTACTCTATAGGAACAAATTTATGCTAAAGAGCACAAATGCAGCACTACTTGTCTACATATACCCTTAGTTTAGGAAAATCACATCTTTTAACTCAATCAACAGAATTACTTCAAATTAGTGGCCATCAAAAGTTGACTATTGAATTAAAGGAAAAAATATGAGATTGAGTGCCACAAAATCCGATTGATGCAAAAATCAAGAGATCAAATGCTGTGTGAAACTCAGTCTATAGGTGTGATGTGAACCTAAGAAAAAAACACTTTTGAAATCACTCTTGCTTTGGGCTAAAAATCAAAATCATTTTCCTACAATCAAACACCCTTAATCCACAACAAGGTACAATTGAAGCAATGTCAAAATCACAAGCATACACTTCTTAAATTCACAAAAATCAAAAGGGAAATGTTGCTACAACATGTAGATTTGCAATAGCACCCAAATCACCTCATTTCTATACATGAAAAGTATACTTAAACAATGACAAGAACAAATGCACGAATCTATATATAAATCATACAAGAAAACACAAGAAATATAAACACACAAACTTCAAACTCTAGGTCACCTAGATCCCTTGCCCTTGTACTCTTGCATCTAGGTGCTAGTTCTTACACTACCACTACCAGTCTAATATGTATTGAGCCTTCCTACCTTTAGTATGACTACTAATACTATGGTGGTGTTTACTCATGTTCATTGCTATGACAAACCTATACCTATACTTTAGTAAGACTCAGAAACAAAGCAATCAACAATCTTGTGGCTTAATTAGCTACATCTATAGCACTTGTTAACATTAAACACAACTAATATGCATAACTGTCACACCTAGTTAACATTTTTCTTAGGTATCACAAGGAGAGCCTAAAATCATGAGAAAACTAATAATAAGCTAAATACCTAGTAAGTAATCCACTATAAAATTAATGTATTAATTAAATATAATACAAAATGGAACTTGCATAATTAATAAAATGCAATTCATACAATGTGTTCCTAACACATAATTTTGAACTAGCTCACTATAGCTTTGATACTCACTCAAATTTCCTGGTATACTATAACTACCCAAGGTAGCAAGTCAACTCTAGTTATATATATATTTTAATAATTCTATCTTTTAAATTCATAAGAAGATAGTCTACAAATATTAGAAAATCAAATAAAATTTGATTGATAAGCAATAGATACAAGTCTCAAGAAATTGCTAGAAATATACTTTCCGTCTGACCAAGCTCGGTTCGACCAAGAAAGTCCAGTTTGATCGAGTTCAGTTCCACCGAAGAAGAATCAGGTGAAATCGACAATTGTAGTGCCCGTCTGAACATCCTCGGTTCAACTGGAGAGGATTTCTAGGATAAGGATTATATATTAACCATGTAATGGGATAAGGATTATATATCAACCATGTAATGGGATAAGGATTATATATCAACTCTACTACGCAGTAATATCACATACCAACCCTGTAACGAGGTAATAGTCATGTGTCAACCTTGTGATGAGGTTTGTAGTAGTCACACTAATTATTTAAATAATACCAATAGTTATTTAGTTATTTATAACAATAATGTGATTACATATCATGTCTAATGTAAATTTTTATATATATGGATGATAAAAGGGAAAGCATATTTAATTATTATGCAAGATAATTTAAAACATTTAACCAATCTATATACTATTTAACTAAATATTGATGAAATATAATGAATTACTTATCAACTTCTCCAAATTTTCTTCCTCCTTTCTCTCTCTATTTCTTTTTTCTTCCTCTTCCTCCTCTCTCTCTATCTCTCCAAATTTCGCGTTCAACGATCGTGAAAATAATTCACCGTCAAAGCCCACCTCCTTTTATTTATGCATTCACCGCCTCATCGTTAGTTTTTTTTGGTCCTTAAGTTTTCTTTATTTACAACTAAGGACCTCTTTTTTGTATATATATAAACATCACAGTAATAAATCATTAATTAATAAAAGTAAGGAACTCTTGATTATATATAACTGGTCTAGTCTTAAACCATGCATCCTGACCTAGCCATCCATTAACCCATCTAGTTGACATGACTCAAGATTATCATGATCCTCCCATTGCCCTTATTGAACACATTTTAGCATTTTTACTTAAATCATTGAAGAAATTAATGAGTCTTGCAAATGTTATATATTTAATGAAGAAATAGTTTTAGCACTTTAGAAAGACTTGTTAATTAGATCATATGAGTTTGCTAAGGAACTAGTAAAAGTTAAGTACAGGAGAAGTGTTTAGAATGAAAAAGTGCATAATATTAACAGATAAATAATGGTTAATTGCATAATATTTAACTTATCATATGAGAATTAAGCCATTATGTTATAATTACACGATTATATGCCTTAATGAAAGAATCTGTATAATTTCAGGGAATTAGTGTTAATTAAGTATATTTCTGAAGTATTGGTGAATTATAGGCATTGTAATTCCTAAGTATTTGAAATGCTTGTTATTTTGAAGAGTTACATTTCATGTACCTGACAATTATGTTTTAAACGCTTAAAGAATATTTTATTATTTCCTGAAGGATATGTGTTGTAACTTTAATACATGACTCAAGTGGATTTTGGGTAAGTTAGATGTTAATTATCTGAAATGTGTCTAAGCATTGGATAGTTAGGTTTGCAAGTATCCAAAATACATTTTTATCATAAAACTTACTAAGGACATGCGTCATGATTTGGAAACTTAAGTTATCTTTCAGAAGGTTAGATGCTAACTATCTGAACTACATATAAGTTTTAGATACTTATAGTTTGTAACTATTTGAAATATTCGAACTTGTTAAGTTAGAATTATGTATGTATTGAAATTAAATGCTTTATTATGTCACGTGAGTTGCATATGTTTAACTCATTAAGTTAGTATAACTATACGCTTTGAGTTACTCGAATATACACTAAGGTAACATGTTGTGTTAATGTTATAAGCTTTTAAGTTATCCTTTATTGCACGTGTTTTATAGTTAAGTCAACAAAGAAAGTCTGTTGAGTTACAGTAACTCCATAGACTAATTATTTTCTAACATATCACTATAGAAGTTGTAGAAACAGGTAATTTGAAGGAAAACCATAATTACATGTATCACACAAGAATTAACTCATGGAATGAAGAAGAAATCGCCATCATTAATATGAATAAAGGAAATCCAACCGATCATTTAGGCAAAAGTAGTTACTACTGAAAGAAATATAAAAGAAGAGAGGAAAGATGAAGAAGTGTGTGTGAAGGTGGAGGACCATGCTAATTGTAGGAAGTGTCAGAAGTTTCTTAAAATTCCACAACTCTATCACAATCACCAACCATCGGAGGTCTATGAGGATACTTTTTAGATGTCGGGTCGATTTTGAACAAAACACGGTAACTAACAACCACTATAAGGAGTGATCACATCACAGGAAGGGAAGCTATTTTCACCAAGCACCGACTTATCTCTTAAGAGATTATAAAGCTTCTAACCTTGGTTTTGGGTTAATGTTAATATACTAAAGAAGAGATCAACTTACAAGTCTTCGTTCACGTTTCTATAGGGAGAGGAGGTAAGATTGTAAGTGATTAAGTTTTCAGTGGTGTAATTGTATCGCATGTAGTGATGAAAGTTTTTACTATTGATAGAGAATTTTTACATTTCACCTTTCATTCAACTTCAGGAACATATCAAAACAAAAATACCAAAAAACTAATTATCTATGTTTACATTTAGTATTTATGTATTATATTGTTTGTTTTATATTGTGATTAATGTTATCATTGTCATTATTGTGAATGTTTTATGTTCATTTGATTCAGAAAATAGAAAACAATTTTATAGATTACTGAAATTGATTAATATAGAATACTAAAAAAATCTTAATGGTTACTATTCTAAATATCTAAATGTTAGTATTGATTAATAATAAATCTTAGATTAACTAACATTAAAAAGTTTAATTGATGTTATTTACATTCTGTGAAATCGCCTAATGGATGGCCAAATTCTTCTGTGAATAGCAGCATTTAATTAGAAATTATAAGTTAGGCTCGTGAAGTTAACTTAAGTCTATGATTATAGTCCATTGAGTTAATTGTAACTCAATGAAAAGCTTAATTGAACACATAAACTCAAATATCAAAATCAAAATAATACCTAATTCTTACTCAATCTCTATGAGATCGATTTTTAATTGCATACAAATACAATATATACTATACACTTACAGTTAAAAATATAAATTAGACTTAATATCTAATTAGTATGAAAAATTATTTGTTTAATTTAAAAGAATTTATTAATATATGCATAAACAATCGCTCAACACGTGTTAACGGGACAATGATTATAAATCAACTTTACTACGCAGTAATATCACATACCAACCCTGTAACGAGGTAATAGTCATGTGTCAACCTTGTGATGAGGTTTTTAGTAGTCACACTAATTATTTAAATAATACCAATAGTTATTTAGTTATTTATAACAATAATGTGATTACATATCATGTCTAATGTAAATTTTTATATATGTGGATGATAAAAGGGAAAGCACATTTAATTATTATACAAGATAATTTAAAACATTTAACCAATCTATATACTATTTAACTAAATATTGATGAAATATAATGAATTACTTATCAACTTCTCCAAATTTTCTTCCTCCTTTCTCTCTCTATTTCTTCTTTCTTCCTCTTCCTCCTCTCTCTCTCTCTATCTCTCCAAATTTTCGTGTTCAACGATCGTGAAAATAATTCACCGTCAAAGCCCACCTCCTTTTATTTATACATTCACCGCCTCATCGTTAGTTTTCTTTATTTACAACTAAGTACCTTTTTTTATATATATATAAACATCACAGTAATAAATCATTAATTAAAGAAAGTAAGGAACTCTTGATTATATATAACTGGTCTAGTCTTAAACCATGCATCCTGACCTAGCCATCCATTAACCCATCTAGCTGACATGACTCAAGATTATCATGATCCTCCCAATTGCCCTTATTGAACACATTTTAGCTTTTTTACTTAAATCATTGAAGAAATTAATGAGTCTTGCAAATGTTATATATATATCTTGAACTCTGGACTCCACACGTTGTTAACCAATATATAGGCTATAAATTAATTATCTATCAGTTGCAAAAATAAATGGTTATATATAGTCAAAATGGGTTTTATCTGACTTAACCTTATCCAAATGACTAAATTCATCCTGTTAATTATTTAACTCAATAAATTAAATAAATGGTTAACCGATAATAGACTCCACAAAATTAAAGTTGCGTCTACTTGTCCATTTTATAATTATCCATTAACCATAGTGAAATTGATAGATTAATAATTAAAAACTATATAAATCATTTAATCAATCCGACTTGTAATTTTACTATTTTTACCTATCTATTTAAAACATATCTAAATATAAGTTTATATTATCAAAGAAATAGGAAGAATAATAAAACAAATAAAAGTATAAAATATACCTATCTTCTACTTGAATCAATTAATTGATCGAGTTAGTGAATCGATAAATTGAACAAGTACTTCCGATATATGTTCAACATATATATTAAGAGTAAACCATATATTAAACAACCTAATACAAGTCTAATTGGCTATTACTTCACTGAACAATTAATTATTCGATGAAAACAATCAATAAGTAGACCCCTACCACCAGAACAAGATCCTATTCCACACTCTAAACACTTACCTAGCTATCATGTAAAGCCAATGCTCTACATCTAAATGTTGGACCTCTCTCAATCGATTTCTAATAAAAGTTCATCAATTACCACGAAAGATTTCATAAACGACTGTTATTCATCATAAAAATAAACAATCTTATACGGAAAAAGTTGCATTTTTATTAATAAAAATAAGCACAACAAAAAAAATTGCATGCTCATGCACTGGAACATTTTTAAATTTTAAATAATCCCTAGGAGCTTATGTAGGGGATCTTTTTGTAAAATAAGGAGTTTCGGCTCGTGTTAGAGTCTTTTATGTGATGAAGGGTTTTCAACTTATATTAAGGAACTTATATTTATATGTCAAGGGATTTTTGACTTATGTTGGAAAACCTCTTATATGATAGAGGTTTTTGACTCATGTTGAGAAATCTTTTATATGTTCAAAGATTTATCAACTCATGTTGGGAACCTTTCAAATATCAAGAGATTTCAACTTGTGTCGGGAAACTTTTTATATGATAAAGGTTTTCAGCTCATGTTGAAAAGCTTTTCAGATTTTAAGAGATTTTTTATTCGTGTTGAGAAATCGTTTACATGATAAGGCGTTTTTGGCTTATAAAGTATTTAGGCTATTGATTTCTTTCATAGTAGTTGCTCTTATTACGTCAAATTTTTTATCTAGTGATAGACAAATTTGTTACAACAGAAAAAAAATTGTCACAACCAAACTATTGTGACATTTTTATATCTATTTTTCCGAGACGACCAGCCTTGCCGTGCCTCGATATTGGAATTCATAGATGTGAAATAACTTTTCAGCCTGCAATTCAAAGGATTTCTTCTAAATGAAGAATATATTGAAACTTCGTAACCCAATTTGTTCAATGCTTCGGTCGACGTCTTAGATAGGTTGTTTTTGGTTTTCATCGTCTTTAAATTCAAATCTCTTACGGTGGTTATACTTCAAATAATGATGGGATTTTGATCTTGTTTCCTCTGCAAAACTCTTTATCGGCTTCAAGCGCTGCTCATGTTGTTGTTGTTGCTATTTGGATCTGAATTTGACCTGTTTATGCTGGTATTGAATCCATTGAATCACGTTCTAGAATCTACCGGCAACAGACATCAAGAAATGACTAAGAGTAAAATATTACCAGATGAAATGTCCCTCCCTCCTCCCGTTGAGGCTGAATAATATAAAGGAAAAAAGGTTGCCTGGATGGTTGCAGTCATAAATAGGAATTAAAAGGTTATGTTGCTTGAAATAACTCCTTGTTTTGGATCCCATGCAATGTGATTGATGTCTGCTAGTATTCCTTTCGAGTTTGGCCCTTTGTCTTCCTAAATGAGATTTACAGTGGTAATTTCTCCTTCCTTGGAGAGGTTGCTAATGTGTCCTCCATCAGGCGACCCTTCCTTCAAGGAGCTCGACCCTAGCCCTTCCTTCAAGGTGCTTGACCTCGAGAGAGGATCTTCAGCAAGTGGATGATAGTCGATTAAGTTGGTGACATTAAAGGAGGGAGAGATGGAGAACGAGCTAGGGATGTCGACGATGTATGCATTGTCATTGATGTGCTTCAATATACGACATAGACCATACTGTTTGTTCTTTAACTTGTTGTAAGTGCTAGTAGGAAAGTGTTCTTGACGTAAAAATACCATCACGAGATCCCCTTCGTTAAATATTTTTCGTCAACGATGTTTGTCAACGGCTGCCTTGTAACTAGCGTTGGCCTATGTAATGTGTTGGCGAACCTCATGTTGAATGTCACAAATGGAGAAGATGAGGTCGTCAACATTGTGATGAAGAGGGAGATCTGTTGTTGTTTGGACTCTTGGAGGTTGTTATGAGAAGCCAACCGATAGAACTCTTGTGTATAGTCAGCGATGGAGCGAGTTCCTTGACGGCATTGCTGATATTGAGCAAAAAGAGTTTGCTTGTAGTCGGTGGGAGAGAAATCAAACACATAAGAGACGTTTCATTTTGTCCCGTGTCCGCACCGGTTGTTTTTATTGTTGAGCACGATTCATAAGTGTTTGGACCCACCACGCGGACGCTCCACCCTTTAGATGGTATGCCACCAGCTTCACCTTTCGATGCTTCGAGATTTCCATCCTAGTCAAAAAAAACATTCGACCTCCGAAACCCAATCAAGGAATTCTTCGATATGTAGTTGCCCGTTAAAGGTGGGCAAGTCCATACTTAACTTGAAACCTCCTAAATCTTCCCATTCATTCTATCGTCAGCGTTGTCGAGGAGGGTGCTTGAACTCTTCTTCTTCACTTAATGCGTCCTCCAAAGGTGGAGAGACTTGTCGCCGATACAAAGGCCGTCATGGCTGTTCAGGAGTTTCTTCAACCAGTTGCGCCACAGTCATTGTCAGCCGTGCAAGGGATGCGCGTAGCTCCTCAAACTCTTCCCTTGTGATAGCTTCAGTCATACCTTCACCAAGATGATCAAGAGCTCTGATACCACTTGATGTAAAATCAATTGCATGCCTCGAAATCCACCACTGTCATCCGTCGGAATTACACCTTGTTCTACAGCAGTCGGAATCCACCAAATATATCTGCAATAATTTAGAATCCATCAAATCACATTTCGGAATCCACCAACAATAGATGTCAAGAAATGACTAAAATATTAGCAGATGAAAGTGTCCCTCCCTCCTCCCATCGAGGTTGAATAATATAAAGGAAAAAAGGTTGCCTTCGACGGTTGTAGCCATAAATGGGAGTTAAAAGATTGTGTTTCTCGAAGCAACTCCTCGTTTTGAATCCCATGCAACATGATTGATGGGTGTTAGTATTCCTTTCAAGTTTGGCCTTTCGTCTTCTTCAATAAGATTTACGGTGGTGATTTCTCCTTAGAGAGGTTGCTAATGTGTCCTTCATCGGTATCTTATATATTTGCCTCATTTCGATTGGTGGATTTATATATTGATAAGGATTTTCAACACAGTTTGCGTCAACTGTCTTTAATTCAGCCAGATTTCTGTGTATGCATGGCTTTTCTTCATGGATCTGCTCTTAATCTGCTGGATTGAATCCTGTTGCGTCATCTTTCGTTGCTTTTGCATGCTTCCTGAGCTTTAAATCGGTATTTTTAAATCGTCTATTTGCCTCATTTTGATGGGTGGATTTATAGATACTGATTTGCATGCATATATGCATGGTTTTTCTTCATGGATCTGCTCTTAATCCGCCCAATTAAATCCTGTTGCGTCATCTTTCCTTGTTGGCATGCTTCCCAAGCTTTTAAATCCGGTATCTTATTGGCCACATTTCGATCAGTGAAGTTGAGGGCATTGATTTTTGAAGTTAACATCAGCTCCCCCGTAAATGTTCAAAACGTCGTGTTTCATCCGAACTTGCATATTCTTGCAAATTCCACACTTACATTTCCATATTCACATATTTAGGCCATCCTTTCACCACTGAAACTTTCCTAATTCCCGCCATATATATATATATCTATACATGCACTCATTCACATATGCACATGTATCATCATGCTCATCGATTTATTTAGATTACTCCTCTAGTACACATGCAATCGTACTTTTACACTCACATTCACACATACATACATAAATGACATGACATACACATAAATGCATACAAACATATATACATCAACTCTCACGTTCATGTATTATCACACATGCATACTTACACAGTCCCATGTCTCATGTCATGCATACACTAAGGGAGTGTCCGCATATCTAGAAAATGGTAAAAAGAAAATGATATAATTTGAAATATGTATATTTGTACATATAATTAAAAATGATGAAAAATCACACAATGTAAAATATGTAGGTTTACATATAAAATAAAAAATATTAAATTTAATAGATTAAATATTTTTTATATTTATCTATAAGATAAAAAATAACAAAATTTATTTCACATATCTCTCGTAATATCAATTTACATCTACTAAAGACAAACAAATTCCCAAATTTTGCATGAAAAAGTTTCTTACGGTAGATTTATCAAAATGTTCGCTAGAATACACATACACCATCTATCTTTAAAATATTACTAACAATCTTTTAAATACAAGTCGTCATTTCATTCAAATGTTTATTTACCTTTTCTTCTAATTCCTATATTCTCGCTTTTAAATGTATTGTAGTATTGTATAGAGCACAATGGTTGAATTACCGACCGCGTCCATCGCGCTGCTGCATTAGCAGTTTTCTGGCCTCTCGGCTTTTAGTGAGAAAAGCGGCTGCATTTGTTCCTCATTTTTTGGTTCTTATACGCAGGGCCCTTTGTGTCCATTCCAATTCATTCCATGTCAATTTATATTCCACATTTCAAATGCTTTATACGTCTTTTATATATATATATCCGTTATATATACTTTTTTTTAAAAATTTCAGTTAGACCGAGCTCTGTTTCGGTCAGACCGAAAGTTATTTTGGTCAAATCGGAACAAACTCCGGTTTAACTGATTCGTCTCTTTTTTATATATATATATATATGTTTTATATTTTATATATTTGTATTTGATATCATAATTTCATTTTAGATATTTATATTTTATATCTAAAATGCTTGACTTTTTTTAGGTGTTTATATCTTTATATCTAAGATATTTAATTTTTGTTTTAGATATTTATATTTATATCCAAAATGTTTTAATTTCTTTCATCTTGGATATTTATATTTCATATCTAAAATGTTTAATCTCTTTTATCTTGGATATTTATATTTCATATCCAAAATATTTAATCTCTTTCATCTTGGATATTTATATTTCATATCCAAAAATAACTAAAAGTCAAATTCAAAAATCTATATACAGTATTATTCTAACAAACAAATACTATTCCCGAACTTCTGCTCTTTTCTATTAAAATTGCTAGAAGTCAAATATAATTTATAATATTACAATATCAATAAAAACAGTTTATAGCATACCAAATATTCATTACAATACTTACTTAAAAAAATGACTAAAGAGTAAAATTGGAAATCTACGTACGGTGCTATTCTAACTAACAGATATCACTCTTGAACTTCTACTATTCTTTATTAGAGCTGCTAGGGATCAGACATAACTACAATGTCATTTCTGATTAAAACTGTCACAATTTGAAACTAACGTAATCAAAGAGTCTCTCTCGTTATTATTCATTTTCTTTTTATGATAACTGCCATCTTAACCTTTCGTTACATGATATTTATTAAAGACATGAGAGACCTTACGACGTTTCCAAGTCTTAGACTAATACATTTGCTACCCATTAATGTCAATAAAGAAAGAGCAACTAATTAATAGACGCATGCTCAATGCACTAATCGTCACTACTCATGCGTGAGTAGCTATTCTTCTGGTGTCCTACGTCAAATTGAAATATATTACTATAAATTTTTATAAGAATCTTCCTACGTCCATGTTATTTTTACAAATCATTATTAAAAATTTAGAAACGTTTCATTCGTAATCTTACTTTGCTATGGATAACAAGAGAGAGAAGAAAATGTGCTATGAATTTGTAATTTTTATCCAGGAAATTAAGCTCTACCGTCGTCCAACAAGGACGTCCAAAATTCATCTGCATTAAAACAATCCTCCACAAAAGGTGATGTGTGGATTCCATGCACATATTAGAATGTGAACTCATGACGTGTGTGAGAAAGCTCAAAGATGTAATAAAATATGAGATTTCTCTATGATCCAAGAGAGTTTATAATCGTGGACGCGCGCATGACCTTCTTGTGATATAAATGTGACACAATAATAGCAATATGTGATTTCTTTAAAGAGTCAAAGTGCGCATGACATTTTTGTTAGATAAAATAATGTGACACAATAGTAAAATATGTGGTTGCCTTATAAAATATTTGATTTCTTTATGATCTGAAAGGAAGTTCTTTGATATCTTTGTTGGATAGACGTCACACAATAATAAAATACGGGATTTCTCTATGATCCAACAGAGTCTAAAATGATGTATGCATTACCCGGGAATACGTTTCGAGATTATATACGTATTTTTGATCTTTGTACATGGGAATATGGTCTTTGACGGCCGCTTGTTTCACAAGGCAATAACTTTCAATAAGTAATTAGTCTTGTTTCAAATGTATTGTTTCTTTATGTTGTGAGATAAGTACATATGTGAGAATAAAAAAAGAGTCATTCCTTTGATGCAAATGGATAAAGAGACGATGAAGAGAAAATTGTAACTCTATTTGATGATTTTAAAAATTATGTATTAGTCTAAATTGTTTAGAACTCATTTATATTATAATATAAATGAGACCATGGTCCGACCTGTACGCCTGACATTATAGATCTGTCACGATAAAAAAAAAACGTACGTCACAAGTGATGGAGAACTAAGAAATCACCGCTGCCCACTGAAATTCTCGCCTCTTTCATTGTTGGTTACCTTATTTTGAAATTATGTAATCTTACCATGCTTCATCTTTCCATCTATAAATAGACCACCCATTCCTTCTTTCTTTCTCGCAAAAACAAATCAATTCTCATCTTTAGTTCTCACCTTGCTCCCATAAGCCATGGGGAATTGCATCTCCTGCAACGACAACTTTGAGGTTGTCGAATGCATCAAGATATTTCAGTTGGATAAGGCTATACGTATCTCTTTGCACCGTAAGAATTATGTTGATGAGCTTAAATCAGAGATGGAAGCTCTACGAAGGTTCAAAGATCGTGTCAAGGAAATGCACAACGTTGAAACACCAAGAACCGTGCATGAGGTAATTAGTTGAAAACATGTATATTTCTTGCATTAATAATGTTGTAGGTGCATGTTAATTCTTAACCTTTTCACATTAAGCTAGCGTCTTGAGCTTGTAGTAATACCATGTTCTAATCATCTACTTCTCATAAACAAATTTAAAGGAGGACTTTAGAGACTGGATGCATAAGGTTGAAGATTTGGTGAAGCGAGTAACAAGTCTTCTTAACTCAATAGAACAAAGGAATTGTCGGTTTCTATCTTGCTATATCCTTGCAATGAAGGTCGAAGACATGCTTGGTAGTGTTCGAAGATTGGATGGAGAAAAACATAGATTTGATGACATCCAATTTAATCAGGAACTAATTGTAAATGTTCCATATCAGGACATAATATTGATTGGCAGGGGCAAAGCATTGTCTGAAATTCTTTGCCATTTAGAAGATGTTAATACAAAAATAGTAGGGATTTTTGGGATGGGAGGTGTTGGGAAGACCGCCATCTTAAAAAAAATCAAACGAGAAATGCTAAAAACTAAGAGGCATGACTTCCAATCAGTGGTCTGGATCACAGTGTCAAAGGATGTTGATGTCACCAGCATCCAAAACCAAATAGCTGAGCAGTTGCATATTACCTTGCCAGCTCAAGGTGGAAGTGAAGAAGAACGACAGAGGGCTCAAACTCTACATCAGACTCTCATGAATAAGAGGTTGTTGTTGCTCATGGATGACATATGGGAATTTCTGAACTTAGAAAGGGTCGGAATTCCAATACCAACTATTGATTGTGATACGATTAAGATTATATTTACTACAAGAATTGAGCAAGTTTGTATTGACATGAGTTCTCAAAAAAAAGTCTGGGTGAAAACATTGAGTGAGGAAGAGTCATTGGAACTCTTTCGAAAGGTTTCAGATTCAAAAGAAATTCTACAAGATGCTAGATTCTTGAATTATGCGAAGCAAATTGTCAAGAAATGTGATGGATTGCCATTGGCTATTATCACTATTGCAAGGGCAATGACAAATCAGAAAAAGATTGATGATTGGGCCAACATGATTAGTTTGCTCAATGACTCTTTCCACAAAATTCATGGTGTGAATAACATGCTGAAGATCTTAAAAGTCAGTTTTGATAAATTAGAGAATGATACTTTACAATCATGCCTTTTATATTGTTGCCTTTGTCCTGAGGATTCCGAAATTGATATGAAAGGACTCATCATTGATTGGGTCACTGAAGGATTGGTAGAATTTCAAAGCGAAGGACAATATATTATCAACAAGCTTAAGTCTGCTTGCCTCCTTAAAAGTGGTCAATATTTTGACGCTAGTGTGACAATGCATGATGTGGTTCGAGAGATGGCACTCTGGCTTACAAATGGATCAAATGATCCAGATAATTATTTTAAAGTGTATGACAAATCAACTGTAAGTAATTTGCATAGCTATGATGGATGGGATAAGGCCAAGAGAATATCTCTCATGAGTTGTGATTTGAAAAGTTTACCTAATTCTGAGGTTCTTGATTGTCCCAATCTTGTTACACTATTACTAAATTGGAATTGGAGTTTTCATGAATTCTCTACAGTCAATTTCTTCAAGTTCATGCCATTACTCTGTGTTTTGGATGTAAGCCATACAAGTCTAAAGGAGATCCCAAGGTCAATCAAGTTTTTGGTTAATTTACAACTTCTCAATCTATGTCAGACAATGATTGAGTGTCTTCCTATAGAAGTGGGTAGTCTGAAGAAACTAAAGACATTAAACCTAGAGGGCACAATGTACCTTGAAAGGGTTCCGCAAAGAGCCATCATTGAGTTGGTGAATTTACGAGCACTATATTGGGCATCAACCTTTTATGACTTCGAATTAGCACATGATGTAGCAATTCAACCAAGAACATGGTGTCCTTGGTATAAACAATCACAACTCATGTTCAAGGATTTGGAAAAATTGAAGCATCTCAAAGATCTTAGTATAAAGGTCAGATCAGAAAGTCATCTCGAGATACTTGTTAATAATCATACCCTTTCAGCAGCTATAACTAAAGTAAACCTTTGGGATTTGGATTGTAATGATGATGATTTGATGACAGTAATTTCTAAATTCTCAAAATTGCATGAACTCGAAATAAAGGGTTGTTCTAATATAAGGAAGATAGAATATTTTGGAACTCAAGCATTCTGCCTTAAGAAACTCAAGTTGTCTTATCTATGCACTTCGAGCATCATTGTGAGGGACAACAGAATTATGCAAAATCTTCGTGTTGTGGATATTTGGTTTTGTTCAATCTTGAACGATGTGACGTGGGCGGCAGAACTTCCAAGCTTAGAATCTCTTTACTTGTATAAATGTGACGAAATGAAAACACTTGTGGTTGGAGATGATGATGTACAAGAAGGAAGAGTGACAAGTAATTATAAAGAAGGCAAGGAAGAACATCAAAATTGTTACTTCCCCAAGTTGAGCATTTTAAGTCTTGGGAAATTGCAGAGTTTGGAGAGCATTTCCAAATTGACATTCCCATTACTCTTTCCTTCCTTGAAAGGACTCTTTGCAAGAAATTGTCCCAAACTAGAGAACATTTGTTTGGGACGTGATAGTGCCAAAGACATAAATTTCATAAGTGGAGAGCAGAAATGGTGGAATGTATTGAAGTGGCAGGACGAAGACACAAAGTCTACCTTCCTTCCTTATTTTATTCCAACGAAATGAAGACGTGGATGAAGATATAAAGAAAAGCACAGAATGATTTCATCTTGTTATGGTAACGGCTTCCATCCTACCTTTCTTGTTTTCAAATTATTTAAAAATGTGCGGATGAGTGGAGTAGTAACGATTTTTTATATATTGTCGATTCATGTGTCTTCAGGAAAAAGGCAAAAATATGGAAAAAAAATCTTGTTGGTGTATCGTGGCTTGGCAAGGCTGGTCGTCTCGAAGGATCGTCTTATGCAAATAAACGTGACTAAATAGACTTGTTTATTTTGTTCAATATATTAGTTCTTCTACCACCAGTGGAAGTGTGCTAACATACCATTCGATGCGAATGGGATGGTTATCGGAAAACGCACCTTCATGCGTGTCACCGGATGCTTTAATATTTGGGTTGTCACTCTTCTCGGTAAGTGATTAAATAAACTTCCTTATTTTCTTCCATATATAATACTTCATACTTACCATTCGATGCTTTTAGATTATTGAAAGCTACACATTGAACTCTTCAAGTCATCAATATTCGTATGGTTCTTGCAATGAAAGGCATTCTAGAATATGTAAAAGTAAAAAAAGAAATTTACTTTTTAGCTTATGTAAAAATAAAAGAGGAATTCTTTTTAGAATACGTAAAAATTAAAAAAAATGAATATCATTTTACAAATCCTATCAATACTCTTGAAGTTAGTTTAAACACATCTTTCAGTTGATGCAAGTTTTCTTCTACACAAGTAAGACAAACAATTCATTTTGTGAAGTAATCTTTGAAATATTTTTGGAAACACGTTTGTAAAAATTACAGCTCACCGGTAAAATAGGGAAGGAAAGGAGTTGCAAATTAATTATAGAGATAAGGAAAAAAGAGATAGAGATAAGGAGGAAATGATGAATGGCATTGAAAAGAACAATTAAGAGATTGTATAAATGGAAAGTACCGCTGATGATATATGTGTTGGAGCAGACCACGAGGTTTTAAATTTTTAATTAGTTTTATATCACATTTACCAATTTTCATATGTCTTTTATGAATTTCAGTTTTAACCCTGTTGCTCTTTTACCAATTCTAAATCTACATTAGGTATTGGTGTAGTTAATTCAATTATCGTAAAATTATATACTTCATACAAACAACATTATTTAGGTTCCTACTCTTAATGAACCACAAAAACTTCTTGCATCTTTCAAAATTCATAACTTAAGCTATACAACACCAAAACTCTCAAATAAATTCTCGTTAGAAATCTAATAAAGTATTCTAATTAGAAAAATTGTCAAATTCCAAAAACCTATTACTCTATAGCAAAATTCACGCTAAATAAGATAGATGTAGAGCTGCCCATCTACATACACCCTTAGCTTAGGAAATTCTTTAGCAGAACTTTCAAGTTTAGAACATCTTCTGTGGTATAGATGTAATGAAATAAAAACAATTGTCGTTGGAGATGATAAAGCATAAAAAGGAAGAACGACAATAACAAGTAACAAAGAAGACAAAGAAGTAAATATAAATTTTTATATTTACTTCGTATTTTTAAATATAAAAAGAATGACAAGAACTATTTTTAATTTGTTGAATATTGCTGGATGTGGATTTGAATGTAAATATAAAATGTGTACGAAATTTTTGGAAAACGGTGAATGTTATCCATCTTGATCTTTTCATTGTTACACGTGAATATGGCTGTGAATTTAAAACCAAGGATTTTATTTTAAAATTTTCAAAGAATTTTGAATAGGAAATAGGTGTTTTCTATCCATAATTTTGCTACTTATAGTCTACGGGCCTAGCGATGGATGGTCAAAGAGATTCTCTAAATTTTTTCCCAAACAAGATGAAAGAATTTCCTTTGCATGTTGTTCATCAGCCTTTTTATAACAGAAAGCTCCTTTACGAATTAAGGAAATAGTTTTCTGATGTTTCCTTTGTCTTTGAGATTTGTTTTTCTTTCGCCTAATTAATTAGATAACAACAATTAAATTGAGGGAATATTTTTCTAATTTATCTTTCGTCTTTATCTAAAGACATGGGGAAAAGTTCATTGCCTTGATATATTGTAGTGTTTGTCTCACAAAGTATTGTTTTAAATTTAATCGTCCATGTTTTGGTCAAGATTTAAAAGTTTTAATTAGTACTTATGTATGAAAGCATCGTGGTCGTACATACTTATTAATTAAATATTTAAATTTCCAAAGTCTATATATCCAAATATATGTGAGAATAAAAAAAGAACCTATCTTTGAAGTAAGTGAATAAAAAAGAGAGCCATTTTATATATTTTTTGTACTCTTAGGTCGAAAGGTGCGAAGAGGTGAACTTGCCATATGGCCCTTACTAGTGCTGGTAGTGAATCCTCTTGCAACCTAAGGTGGGGGTTGGACTTGATGTGTAGCCTAATCATATATATATATATATATATATATATATATATATATATATACCAAGTCTAAATGTTTTGTATACTTTTGATCAATTATGGAACCGTTTGTAAAGTTGAAACTTTGTTTTGGTTTCATATTTGTTTAGTTTATATATATATTTTGTTAAACCTGCAGCAAGATTAAGAACATATTTTTCACATTTCTTCTTTTATGTTTACGTGGTAGTTGTCATTTTTCAGTAAATTTTGGGGACATGGCAATATCGACGATTCATTACTTTACAACAGATACATGTGAACAAAGATAAGCTTCGTCTATAGCATGCAAGGCAAAAATTGTTTTTATAAGTATCCATCAACTTCCTAAGGTATACGTCGTGCAATAATATATAGCTTTTAACAGTCTGCAACACTAATTAACTACTTATTTTTACAAGTGTCTCGTGTTTCTTCGTACTCTTCTGCTTTGACATGATTTTTGTTGAGAACGTCATCAAAACATAATTTACGGCTACAGCTTTTTGACGTGGATAAGAAACTAATTACCATGTAAAGTTAACAATCTACGAATGACAATAGGAATTATGAATTCTCTACATACTGCATATGCCTAATGTTGGCATCATCATCCCAAGCATCAATTCCAAAAGAGAAGTTGTACGTCCCATCGACAATTTTTAAACTGAATCATCCACATCGACGTACGTGATAAGACGCATGTAACGGAGGTTGAAGCCGACGCTCTCGTACTTAATATCTTGCCATGACATACCTTTGCATTTCGATGGATATGCATATAAAAATATAACCTTTGGAAAATCAATTGGTAGTGGGGACAGAAGCAATGCTACAAGGATGCAAGTACGACAGCCATCTACTACCTTATGCTTGTAAGAAGATTAGCATTTTCTTTTATCGATCTCTATTTGATGTCTTGGATTGCACGAGTTGTTAGTCTTATTGGATAATTACTAAAATAGGAACAATTTCCAATAGATATCTGAATTCGCGGGGACAAATTTTGAATCGAAGTATGTGAATTCAAAAATTTGAATTCAGGCAATATACCCCAATTTGTAAAAAAGTCAATCCAAACATCTAAATTTAAATTTGAATGGCCTTTTCACTTTGGCGTACCATCTTTTATCCAAAAAGGTTAAGTTCAACATTGGAATCAAAACAAACAAATAGGAATATAAATATTTGACAGAAAAAAGATAATCATAAATATATAAATAAAATTATAAGGGTAAAATGTAATATATAAATTATGTTTGATACATAAGGTAGGTTTGACATGACCCCAGCTTTCATATACACTGAAAAAGAAGGAGAGAGCTAATGGATAGTCAAGAAAGATCCGATGACTCGTAGCGAAATGACGGAATTACCTATTTAATATGGAAAACTCAGACGATATTAATAATGAGTGTTTTTAATGTTGACGTTATTCACCATAATATTTATTTAACGCATTAATCGTATATATGTGTTAACGTAATTAACATTAATGTTATAGTTATCTAACATTTTAAAGTTATACATATTTATAACGTAATTAATATTGACGTAATATTTATTTAATCATATTCTAGTTATTTATGCTTATTATCATCATCATTTATAATTAAAACTAAAAAAAACAGACTTAAATATATATCGAAGGCATTTCTAAAATTTTACTCACATCTTTGATATACTAACATCTTTATTAGAAGTTAAATATACTCATATCTTATGTCAAATGTAACCTTCAAGTTTTCCTTTAAGGGACATCCTTCTTCTCAGATTTTTTTAATTTTACCTTAACAAATTAAGTGATAACTCCAAAATCCTCTTTCTCCTCTTTTCCTTTTGAATTTGTCTACTTCGTGGCATTTCGATTTTGACGCATTAGATAATGATCAAGAGATATATATTCATCAATTAATTTGATCAAACATACAACACCAAGTATATGAATATAATATCCATTCTCATTAATGTCTTCTCACGACGTGACGTCTTCACACACCAGCAGTATATTTGAACTTAATTTCTATAGGCTAAAAAAAATAGATGAATGTATTGTCAAGATCGGTGGCTAACAATTTGACCAGTTCTATCGTTAATTGATATTAAGCAGCTTGTCTTTAATTATTGGGTTTGTAAGGTTGATGTATGAAAAATGAAAAACTAAATGTATTGTTAAGAACGATGGCTAGCAATTTGACAGGTTCTATTATCGATTTATATTTAGCAACTAGTTTTAATTTGATTTGGAAGGTTGATGTATGAACAAAAAAAATAGTTGAATGTATTGTCAAGAATGGTGTCTAGGAATCTGATTAGATCTGTTATTAATTGAAATTTTGTAGCTAGTCTTAGTTCGATTTGGGAGGTGTTGTGGACAATATCTTTCGCCGTTCTCCCACCTCATATTTAAACTTGTCTCTATCCTTTCTTGAATACAAACAGAAACATATGGCCTTATCTAACTTGAATAGTTTCATGCATTTCACAGCCTCGAAGTTGCAGGCATTGCAGGCAAACCAATTCTTCATGGCTTATGGGAGTAAGGTGAGAGGTAAAGATGAAAAAAGGTCTATTTCTATGAAAGAAAGATGAGTTTCATAGATGAAGAATGGATGAAATAGTTTTATTAATGAGAGAATATTGAAGTATGATAAAATTACATAAAAAAAAAAAATTACATAATTTGAAAATAGGGCAACCAACAATGAAACAGGTGAGAATTCAGTGGTAGATTTCTTAATCTATCTTCGCATCATTCTAACCATGATTCTTCTTGGTTACACCACCAATAGAAACCAAAAGACGTCATGAAAATAATGTAAAGGTAGATTAAAACCACCGTCCACCAACACTTGCTACTACTGAATTCTTCATTGTTGGTTCATTCTTCCTTCCATCTATAAAAGTAAGCTATCCGTTCTTCATCCACCAAACCCATCATCCTTTCTTTCTTTCATGAAAATAGACCATTTTTCATCTCTAGCCCCTCCATGTTCCCATAAGCCATGGGGAATTGCATCTCCTGCAACTGCAACTTTGAGGTTGCGGAATTCATCAAGATATTCGAGTTGGATAAGACTATATGTTTTTGTTTGTGCCCATGAAGGGATGGAGATAAGGTTGAAGATGTGGTGCGAGAACTACGAAGAATGAAAAACGATGTCACAATACAATCTCCTATCAACAACAAATACAACCAAGAACCGAGTGCAAGGTAAATTGAAAACTTTTTATAGTATATTTCTTACAAAGTTATGCACGTTAATTCTTAGATTTTTCACAATAAGCACATACCAATTTCTTGAGATTGTACTACCATGTTCTAATCATCTATTTCTCATAAACAAATTTAACTAAAGGTGAATGTTAAAAGCTGGTTGGATGAAGTGGAAGAATTGGATATGGAAGTAACAAGACTTCTTAGCTCGTTGGAAGAGAGGAGTTGTTCATTTCCATCTAACTATAAGATTGGAAAGAAGGTTAGCAAGATGCTTGAAAGGGTTCAAAGATTGGTTACAGAAAGAGAGAATTTTGGTGACAGCCTCATTAATCCAAAAGTAATAGAAGATGTTCCATATCCAATACCAAAATTCTACATTGACAGAGACAAAATATTGTTTGAAATTCTTTACCATCTAGAAGATGTTAATGCAAAAATGGTAGGAATTTTTGGGATGCCAGGTGTAGGGAAGACCACCATCTTAAAGAAAATCCAAAAAGAAATGAAGACCAATAAGAGGCATGTGTTTGAATCAGTGGTTTGGATCACAGTTTCAGAAGTTGTCGATGTTACTAGCATCCAAATGCAAATAGCTAAGCAGCTAAATATTACCCTAACATCTCAACGTGGAATTGAAGAAGAAGAACAAAGGGCTCTAACTCTACATAGTGCTTTGATGAACAAGCAGTTGTTATTGCTCATGGACGACGTATGGGATGTTCTGGATTTAAAAAAGATTGGAATTCCAATGCCAACTATTGATTGTGACGGGATTAAAATTGCATTTACAACAAGATATGAACACGTCTGTATTGACATGGCTCCTCAAAAACGAGTCATGGTGAGATCAATGAGTAAGGATGACTCATTGAAACTCTTTGGAAAGAATTTGGATTCAGAAGAAATTCTACAAGATGCTAGTTTCAAGAGTTATGCAGAGCAAATTGTCAAGAAATGTGATGGATTACCATTGGCTATTATCACCATTGCAAGGGCAATGACAAAATGCAGAATGCTTCATGAATGGCATGAAATGATTAAAAATCTTAATCACTCCCTTCATCTAGAAATTCGAAATATGGGAAACATGATGAAGATTTTAAAATTCAGTTTTGACAGGTTAGAAAGTGAAAAGCTTCGATCTTGCCTTTTATACTGCTGCCTTTATCCAGAGGATTGGGACATTGTTATAGAAGATCTCATCAATCAGTGGGTTGGAGAAGGATTGGTAGATTCTCATAAGGAAGGACAAAACATCATCAACACACTTAAGTCTGCTTGCCTCCTTGAAAGTGGTCGAACTTCTGATGTTTATGTGAAAATGCATGATGTGGTTCGAGAGATGACACTCTGGCTTACAGATGGAACAAATGATCCAAATAATTATTTTAAAGTGTATAACACATCAACAACAAATAATATGCCTTATTATGATGGATGGGATAAAGCTAAGAGGATATCTCTCATTGATTGCAATTTAAAAAGCTTACCTAATTTTGAGGTTCCTAATTGCCCCAATCTTGTTACACTATTATTACATCATAATTGGAGTTTCTATAAATTTCCCAAGGATGATTTCTTCAAGCTCATGCCATTACTTTGTGTTTTGGACCTAAGTGATACGAGTCTAAAGGAGATCCCAAGGTCAATCAAGTTTTTGGTTAATTTACAATTTCTCAATCTATCTAGCACGAAGATTGAGTGTCTTCCCATGGAAGTGGGTAATCTAAAGAGACTAAGGACATTAAATCTTGGAGGCACAGGATTCCTTAAAAGGATCCCACAAAGAGTTATCACTGAGTTGGTGAATTTACAAACACTAAATATGTTTTACTCTCAATATTCTTTACAATCAGTAGAGAATAAACAAATGATTGGAAGTGATAGCAATGTTTATAACCAGGAACATCAATCTCAATTTATGTTCAAGGATTTGGAAAAATTGAAGCATCTAGATGATCTTGCCATAGAAGTTAATTTACAAAGTCATTTCCAAATACTTGTTAATAATCCTATCCTTTCGGCAGCTATAACTAAAGTTACACTTTCTGGTCTGGATTGCAATGATGATGACATGAAGTCAGCAATTTTTAAATTCTCAAAATTGCATCATCTTGAAATTGCCTATTGTGAGAATTTAAGGAAGATACAACTTTTGGGAACTCAACCATTTCTCCTTAGACAACTTACTTTGTCTGATCTAAGTGTTTCGAGCATCCTTGTGGGAAACAAAGAAACAACAGATGTTATGAGTTCCATTTCCATCAGAAAAACTGTTAATCTCACATGTCTTATGCAAAATCTTCGTACTGTGGATATTTTCCAATGTTCAATGTTAAAGGATGTAACATGGATGGCAGAACTTCCAAACTTAGAATATCTTCAGTTGCTTAGATGTGATGGAATGAAAGCACTTCTACTTGAAAATGATGAAGCACAAAAAAGAAGAGTGACAAGAACAAGAGCAGGTGGTAAAGAAGACAAAGAAGAATATCAAAATTGCTACTTCCCCAAGTTGACAATTTTAATCCTTCGAAATTTGCAGAGTTTGAAGAGTATTTCCAAGTTGCCATTCCCATTACTCTTCCCTTCGTTGGAAAGGCTCCATGTACATGATTGTCCCAAACTAGAGAATATCTGTTTGGGACCTGATAGTGCAAAAGGCATAAAATACATATATGGAAATCAAGAATGGTGGAATAGATTGAGGTGGCAGGATGAAGGTACAAAGTCTACATTCTTTTCTTACTTTCAACCATGGGTATTTTAGGCTGAAATCACAGAAGTGGCATGCACGAAGATATAGACGAAAGCAAAGCATGATTTCATCTTGTCAAGGTAAGTACTTCAATCTTCAAATTAAAAAAGTGCCAAAATGGTTGAGTGAAGGAACGATTTTCTACTTGTTAATTTGTGTGTTTTTTTTTTTTTTTTTTAAAAATCATCTCAGACTGTCCTTTTCAAATAAGTGTGATTAAATAGACTTTTTTATTTTCTTCTATGTATTGTATTCTTCCACCACCAATGTACTACCGTACTATTTATCCAATGTCTATGTGATGATTATCGAAAAGTGCAAGTTCGTATCACCGGATGCTTTGCCTCGTCTGCGTCAAGTAGCATCTTCCTTTATCTCTCTATTACCGCATGGAAGCATCTATTGTTGAAACAAATTCTTAATGTCATGCATAATATATAGAAAAAAATGTGTGTGACAATATTTGGATTGTCGCAAATCACCCTTTCTAATAAGTGATTAAATAAACTTCTTTATTTTCTTCAATGTCTATGTGATGATTATCGGGAAGTGAACCTTTAAATCGCACGTCATTATCTATGGAAGGCATTCAAGAATATAAGAAAAAGGAATATATATTTTACAATATGTAAAAAGTACAAAGGGAATATTATTTTTAGAAAATGCAATACTTGCTAAATTAAATGAATACAAATCGTAACTCTTTTGATGTAAATTTCCATTAATGCAATTTTTCTCATATATATATATATATATATACATACATGTACACACACATAAGGCAGATAAGAAATAATTGTAATAATTTTTAACTGTTAGGAAAATCTTTCTCTAATGTTTTGATGATATAAAACTTAATAGATAGTGCAATTAGCGAGAGGATTTTAGCTACCACGTATGTATTTAAAACTGACATTTCTCTGATGTTTGTTTTTCAACATATACATCACAAAAAATGATAGAGTCATCCCACCATTTCCAGTGATTCAAGGTGTATTCTAATTGTTAGATGGAGGTGGGCGATGGTGTCCTGAGAGTACGTAGACATCACCACAGGTCATTGTTAGTTATTTAATTTATATTAATTATATGTGTTTTACAATATTATATTAATACTTTATCAAGGCCATTGAAATATAATTATCTATTAATTAATTTTGTTTCAATTATACATTTTTAAGAATTGATATGAAGAGACATGAGGGATAAGAATCCAAAGGGAACATAGCAACCACCGTTTCATGGTCTTGCTTGGAGAGGGCAATTGGCTTGGCAAAAAGGACCTATTTATTTAGTGATTTAAGTGACACATCACTTATACTGCGTCCATAGATTTTTTCTAATTAAACTTAAATAGTGACCTTATTTCTTTTCATCGATCTTTTCTTTCCTTTTTTGAAATGTACTTGTATATACGGAGGAAGGTGTTGATTCACTACTCTTACACTCACCAAGATATCTAGAAATATAAATGACTTCATCCATAAACAAGGAAAATATATTTATGTGCCGTGTTACCTTTGACGAAATTAAATTCCCTTATTAAGATCAGAATCGGAACAATAGAAATGAATCCAAATCATAATAGAGGCTTGAGGTTTACCCATGCATTGAACTTGAAGATTATAATAGAGGTAGTGTAACGAGGGAAACGACCATTGTTGATAGTGACATGACAAAGATTGTGAACAGAATTGTTGCGGCCGAAGACTTAAAAAGTTGTAATATGAAGATTGCCAGGAATAAAAATCAACCTCTTCATTGAAGTGTCCAAGTGACTTTACAAAATTCTTGAACAATGCAAATGAAGACTTAAATTATTAAGTGGAAGTTTATGCATCGCTCTTGCAGTGGAAAGTAAGGGAAGACGGGAGAACATCTTCCTCCATCTCTCCCGTATTTAAGCCCATCGTAATATGATTTCCCCACCTTCCTCCTTCGGTAAAGTTGGGCAATCGCAAGAGAACTCGTCTCGACCCCTTGACACCTTATTGAGTACGACTCGCTTGTTGCACCCATCGTTGAAGGAGAAGGTCTCGATTTCGCGGTCGTCGGAAGAGAATGTCTCGACCCCTACGTTTCTGCACGGCAAAACCCTCGTTCCCAGCTTCTTACGCATCGACAAAACCCTTCTACACGACACCGCAGTTGCACAAAACCCTCGTCTTTGGCTTCCTACGTGTCGTCCTCCACTTCTTCCACTCATGGTTGGCCTTCCACAGTGCTCGAAGCTCGTGGTCACACATTCATCCTTCTTCGTCCTTCGTCCTTCGTCGCAACTATCAGTAGGCACAAATGTTCCGAAGATACATTGCAGTGCTCAATTTTTGTTTTGGTTTTACGATACTACAATTCGATTTCAACAAGTTCCACTACCAACATGTTGTTTTGATATCATGTCCGATGTTGGTCAATTGATGTTGTTGGTTTCAGTGAAAAGTGTTGAAATGTATTTGATTTCTAATTTTGTCATAATGCAACTTGTTGATTTCACAATGTTAGATGATTTAGATGCAATATGCTGTAAGCATGTCATTTATGAGTTTTTTGGATGTGGACATTGATGGACTTTATCTTATTGTGGGGAAATAACTTCAGAAGCATTAGAAGCTATTGCTTTAGATGTCATTTAACTTCTACTAGCTTTAAGATATGAATAATGAATTTATTGAAACAAGGTAGATTTGATGTAAGCTTCAAGATGTAACATTATTAATACTTGAATGAGCAGAAACAATATGAGACAAAGAAGACATAAGAGAAAAGTTTCACACCATCTGAAGTCTAGCTTCCACAAAAAAAATCCAAAGTCTTGTTCAAATGAGTATGCTGGCTGTGAAATTTGGTAGAATCTAGATTTCCTCATGCTAACGTAGATGGTAAACTCAGGTCTTTACTTGTTACGGGCTGGTGCTATCCCATTAATTATTGTCTTTAGTGGACATATTTTCCATATGTTACATAACCAAACTTAGTTATGGTATTACAGCAGAATGGAATAGATATATTACATTATGTGATCGTTCCTTTTTCTAAATCCTTAAACTCCCCATGCAAGAGATCATTAGTAACTTTGATTACATTATGTGATCCAATTTGTTAGTAACTCTTGAGAGAGTTTGGTGTATGGATTTTTATTTTTTCTTTTAATCATGTTTGGAGTGACCACCGATCCATCAATTTGATGTATCCATTTCAATGCGAAATTTACCTATGGCTATCACTAGGATTCCCATCAATTGTGACTAGCATTAACGTCATCTTGCTGCCTATGATAGATTTCTTCCATCTGTTATATCTTACAAGAAATTTGATCATATGATATTTGCCACTTTCTTCTCTCTCTAGCATCATACGTTTATTTTTATTTTTATTTTTATTTTAGCGATTTTCGTTTAAATATTCCAGGTATAAAATATTGCAACTTTTATTTTTTGATACATATATTTTATATCTAAAATATTTAACCTTATATTTACTTTCATATATATATATATATATATATATATATATATATTATTATTGCTTTTGTTTCATTTCTTACTGTTGTTGTTGTTTTGTTTTTTTTATTTTTTGTTTTTAATGGTTCATCTCCTCTAGCATTCATATGGTTGTCTTGTCTTCCTCATCTTCAATGGGTATGCCCAGCGGAATCCAGTGACAAAACGACGCTTTTCAAAGTTCACCGTCACCATAGTCCAATCTCATCTTAAGGGGGTTTGTGCTTAGGAAAGGTAGTTTTTGGAAATATTTTTTCAATGTTTCCCTAATATAAGAAGATCATTCGAAGATGATTTCCCACATCAATAATGTTGGAGATGATTTTCCAACTTCCTCACTTTGTAAGGTTGGGAGACATTTCAAATCTAAATAGTTTCTTTTATGGGTGTATTCTAAATCCAAATCATTTCCTTCGCAAACATATTTCATATACAACTACCAGCATATATATATTTCAAATATTTTTGATCTTTTGTTAGAAGACGTGGGAATATGGTTTTTGACGGCCGCTTGTTTCACAAGGCAATAACTTTAAAAATGAATAATTAGTCTTGTTTCAAACGCATCATGTCTTTATGTTGTCGGTCAATATTTTTAAATTTTGATACGTGCGAAAGTAGGATAGGCATACCTTTGATGAAGACATACGAACCTTCCAATAAATATTTAAATTTCCCAAGTCTATATATGTGAGAAATGAAAATGTAGGTGATAATTTAATAGGCCAGAATCGAGATGAACGACTTTTCACATTTGTATGTAAGTCGACATCGTGGCAATATGACAATCAAAAAATCAATGTCAATGTAACTGGATCTATTGTCATGATGGTGATCAACAATTTGACTAATTTTATCATCGATTGATATTTAGCAATCAATCTTAATTCTATTTGATTATGTTATATGTGAGAAATGAGAAACCTAAAGAAAATTCAAGGACTCCATTGGTGGTGTACATTACCCACTGAATTGTGGCCTCTTTCATTGTTGTTTACTCTATTTTCAAATTAAGTAATGTTATCATGCTTTATTCTTCCATCTATAAAAATGGGTCATCCATTCTTCATCCACGAAACCCATCCTTCTTGTCTTTTTTCTTTCTTATCAATGCTTTATCCTTCCATCTATCGTCCTTCTTTCTTTCTTGCAAAAACAAATCAATCCTCATTTGTAGTTCTCACCCTGCTCCCATAAGCCATGGGGAATTCCATCCCCTGCAACTGCAACTTTGAGGTTGTGGAATGCATCAAGATATTCGAGTTGGATAAGGCTATACGTTTCTGTTTGTGCCCAAGAGGAGATGGAGATAATCTAATACAGGAGATGAACGATTTGCGACAGATGAAAGATGATGTCAACGATGTGGTCATCTATCAACAACAGACACAACCAAAAACCGAGTGCAACGTAAGTTGAAAATATGTTGTCGTATATTTCTCACAAAATTATGCATGTTAATCTTTAGAATTTCACATTAAGTACATAAAAAATACCTAATCTTGTAATACCATGTTCTAATCATCTATTTTTCATGAACAAATTTAACTAAAGGTGAACGTTAGAAGATGGATGCAAAGAGTGGAAGAATTGAATATGGAAGTAACAAGACTACTTAATCCAGTGGAAGAGAGGAGTTGCTTATTTCGATATAACTATAAGCTAGGAAAGGGTGTTGACATGATGCTTGAAAGAGTTCAAAGATTGGTAACAGAAACAAAGGATTTTCCTGACATCCTTGTTAATCCCAAACTAATTGAAGATGTTCCATATCCAATACCAATATTCACCATTAAGAGAGAGAAAACATTGTCTGAAATTGTTTGCCATCTAGAAGATGTTAATACAAAAATAGTAGGGATTTTTGGGATGGGAGGTGTTGGAAAGACCACCATCTTAAAGCAAATCAAACGAGAAATGATGAAAAATGAGAGGCATGACTTCGAATTAGTGGTCTGGATCACAGTGTCAAGGGATGTCAATGTCACCAGCATCCAAGACCAAATAATTAAGCAATTGCCTCAAGGTGGAAGACAAGAAGACAAACAAAGGGCCCAAATAGCCAAGCAGTTGCAAATTTCCCTACCATCTCAAGGTGGAAGACAAGATGACGAACGACAAAGGGCTCAAACTCTACATGATGCTCTCATGAACAAGAGGTCGTTGTTGCTTATGGATGATATATGGGAATTTCTGAACTTAGAAAGGATCGGAATTCCAATACCAACTATTGATTGTGATACGATTAAGATTGCATTTACGACAAGAGATGAGCAAATTTGTATTGACATGGGTTCTCAAAGAAGAATCTGCGTGAAAACATTGAATGAGGAAGACTCGTTGGAACTCTTTCGAAAGGTTTCAGATTCGGAAGAAATTCTACAAGATGCTAGATTCTTGAATTATGCAAAGCAAATTGTCAAGAAATGTGATGGACTGCCATTGGCTATTATCACCATTGGAAGAGCATTGGCAAATCAGAAAAAGATTAATCATTGGGACAACATGATTAGTTTGCTCAATGACTCTTTCCACAAAATTCACGGTGCAAATAACATGCTCAAGGTCTTAAAAGTCAGTTTTGATAAGTTAGAGAATGATACATTACGATCGTGCCTTTTATATTGCTGCCTTTATCCTGAGAACGACGAAATTTATATAGAAGATCTCATCAATCAATGGGTTGCTGAAGGATTGGTAGAATTTCAAAGTGAAGGACACTATGTTATCAACAAGCTTAAGTCTGCTTGCCTCCTTGAAAGTGGTGGATATTCTGATGTTCATGTGACAATGCATGATGTGGTTCGAGAGATGGCACTCTGGCTTACAAATAATTCAAATGATCCAGGTAATTATTTTAAAGTGTATGATACATCAACTGCAAGTAATTTACATAGCTATGATGGATGGGATAAGGCCAAAAGGATATCTCTCATGAGATGTGAATTGGAAAGTTTACCTGATTCTGAGTTTCTTTATTGCCCCAATCTTGTTACACTATTATTAAATCAGAATGATAGATTCTATGAATTCTCCACAGTCAATTTCTTCATGTCCATGCCGTTACTTTGTTATTTGGATCTAAGCTGTACAGGACTACGGGAGATCCCAAGGTCAATCAAGTTTCTGGTTAATCTACAATATCTCAATCTATGTATGACAGAGATTGAGTGTCTTCCTATGGAAGTGAGTAGTCTGAAGAAACTAAAGACATTAAACTTAGAGTACACATATTTCCTTCAATGGATCCCAAAAAGAGCCATCGTTAAGTTGGTGAATTTACGAGCACTAAATATGAAAGATTCTGGTTATGACTGGAAATCAGTAGCGAATAAAGTGAATCGACGAAGAACATGGTGTCCCATGTGTGAACAACCACAACTTATGTTCAAGCATTTGGAAAAATTGAAGCATCTAGATGATCTTGCTATAGAAGTTAATTTACAAAGTCATTTCAAGGTACTTGTTAATAATCCCACCCTTTCAGCAGCTATAACTAGGGTAACACTTACCGATTTTGATTGCAATGATGATGATTTGATGTCAGCAATTTCTAAATTCTCAAAATTGCGTGATCTAAGTATTCACATTTGTTCTAATTTAAGAGAGTTGGTATTTTTTGGAACTCAACCATTGCTCCTTGGAAGACTTTTGTTGTCTGATCTAAGCATTTTGAGCATCATTGTGAGGGACAGTGGAATTATGCAAAATCTAAGTGTGGTGATAATTGAAAGATGTTCAATGCTGAAGGATGTCATGTGGACAGCAAAACTTCCAAACTTAAAAGATCTTTCTTTGTTTGCCTGTGATGAAATGAAAACACTTGTAGTTGGAGATGACGAAGCACGAGAGGAAAGACCGACAAGAATAAGTTATTATGAAGAAGACAAGAAAGAACATCAAAATTGCTACTACCAAAAGTTGGTACGATTAGGTCTTGAACATTTGCAAAGTTTGGAGAGCATTTCCAAGTTGAAGTTTCCATTACTCTTTCCTTCCTTGAAAAGAATCTTTGTACAAAATTGTCCCAAACTAGAGGACATCTGTTTGGGATGTGATAGTGCCAAAGACATGAAATATATATATGGAGAGCAGGAATGGTGGAATGGATTGAAGTGGCAGGATGAAGACGCAATGTCTAACTTCCTTCCTTGTTTTGAACCAAGGGAATGAAGACATGGATGAAGGTATAAACAAAAGCACAGAATGATTTCATCTTGTTAAGGTAACCGCTTCTATCCTACCTTTCTTGTTTTCAAATTAAAAAAGTGCGGATGAGTAGGGTATTAACGATTTTTTATATATTGTCTAATTGTGTGTCCTCAGGAAAAAAAATAAATAAATAAATAAATAATCTTGCTGGTGTATCGCGGCATGGCAAGGCTGGTTGTCTCGGATCGTCCCATGCAAATATGCGTGATTAAATTGGCTTGTTTATTTTCTTCAATATATTAGTTCTTCCACCAACAGTGTACTAACGTACCATTCGGTGCGAATGCTATGCTTATCGGCAAACGCACCTTCATGCATGTCACCGGATGCTTTAATGATAATTGGGTTGTTGCAAATCGCTCTTCTTAGTAAGTGATTAAATAAACTCCTTTATTTTCTTCAATGTGTAATACTTGGTACTACCATTCGATGCTTTGAGATTATCGAGCATATTTAAATACAAGTACAAATGCTCCTTCTATATGTATATTCAAGTACAAATGCTCCTTTTATGAGTATATTCAAATACACATACTCCTTCCATGAGGATTCAAATACAAATACTCACTCTACGAGCATATTTAAATACAAATACTCCTTTCATGAGCATTCAAATGCAAATACTTCTTCCATAAGTATATTTAAGTACAAATTCTTCTTCCATAAGTATTCAAAAGTAAATGCTTCTTCCATGAGTATGTTGCAAACATTCAATATTCTCATATATGAGTATGTTAAATTACCAAAATACCCTTATAGTTATCAAAATTAGCAAAATACACCTATAATTGCATAAATTACCAAAATATCCATATACATAGCCAAAGTACAAAAATATCCTTATATATGTCCAGATTACTAAAATGACCCCCAACAAATGGAAAAGTTATTAAAATACATCTATGCATTGTTGAATTATCAAAATGCACTTGTATGCCTCAAACTATGAAAATACCCTTGCACACATTGACAATATCAATTGTTCTAAGTTATGAGTCTAAACTATTTGAAATATCACAATTATTCTTAAATACAAGTTTAAATTATCTCAAATATAAAATATATTTAGTGTTCCTAGATAATAGCCTAAATTATCTAAAAATGTAGATTTGGATATTAAAAAATGCATATATATTCAAATGTTTAGAAATGTTATACGCTCCTAAGGAAAAACCTAAATTGTATAAAATATTATTTATTTAGATAATATCCAAATAACTAAAATATATCATACACATAAAGAAGAGCTTAAACTATTGAAATATATATTTAAATATTAAAAAATGCACGTATGTCCAAATGTTTAAAAAGTATTAATTGCTTCTAGACATGAGACTAAACTATTTAAAACATTTGACATATAAAAAGCTATTCTTTGTGAGCTATACGTCAAATACAAACCCTCCTTCCATGTGTGTATTTCAAAATACAAAGACTCGTTCATGAGTTATACATCAAAATAAAAAAGTTCTCCTCAATGAGCCATACTTCAAAATACTAAAAGTCCATTCCATGACCAATATTTCAAAATACAAATGCTCCCTCTATGGGTGTATTTCAAGATGCAAATACTTCTTCTATATACATATTTCAAATACAAATACTCTCTCTATGAGTATATTTAAGTACAAATGCTCCTTCCATTAGTATATTTAAATACAAATGCTCTTTTTATGAGCATATTCAAATACACATGCTCCTTTCATGAGCATTCAAATACAATCTTTTTTTCCTTGAATATATTCAAAATACAAATGTTCCCTCTATGAGCATATTCAAATATAAATACTCATTTTATGAACATTCAAATGCAAATGCTTCTTTCATAAGTATATTTAAATACAAATGCTTCTTCCATAAGCATTCAAATGCAAATGCTCTTTCCATGAGTATGTTGCAAACATTCAATATTCTCATATATGAGTATGTGACAAATATTACTTTATTGCATGAGTTAAAGTCAGTCAATTTTCTACTACTACGTGAGCTTATGTCTAAAATGTAATATGAATCATTTATTAATGCAAGCATGCATATTCTTGTGTTAGATTCCTTTCTTTTCTTCTGTATGACAACCATTCGTGAGATTTTTCATGGTAATTAATAAATCCTCAATGGAAGTCATTTGTAAGAAAAAAAAATGAATGCATAATAAAATAAATAAAATTTTAAAGTATGAAAAACCCATGTAAATAATGACAATAATATGATATGCGATTTCTTTATGATCTAAAACATAGAGTATTAATTGGCTCTTTTTCCAGATGGTAACACTTTACAAAAGAAATCATTAATTAATAAAAGTAAGGAAATCCTGATATATAAAACTAGTTGATCTAGTCAACACATTCTGGCTTTACTTAAAACATTGAAGAAATTAATAAACCTTGCAAATGTTATATAATATTGACCTCAGACTAAATTACTCTAAGATATGAATCTAAATTATTTAAAATATTATAGATACTCTTAGATACAAACTTAAATTATCTGAAATATGAGAAAATATATGGCATTCTTAAATAAGAACATAAACTATCTCAAAATATATATTTAGATATTAAAAAACGCATACATATTCAAATGTCTAGAAATATTATATGCTCCTAAGGAAGAACTTAAACTGCATAAGATATTATTTATTTTGATAATATCTAAATAACTAAAATATATCATCTTCCTAAAGAAGAGTTTAAATTGTCTAAAACATATATTTAGATATTAAAATGTACATGTATATCTAAATGTTTAAAAAATATTGGTCACTCCTAGATATAAAACTAAATTATCTAAAATATGATCTAGATATATATATATCTAAAGTACGAAATTACTCTTTATATGAGCTAAAAACATTTGACATATAATTACTTTCTTCCATGAGTTATACGTTAAAATATAAAGTTCTCCTTCATGAGCCATACTTCAAATTAGAAAGGCTTCCTTCCATGAAATTAAGTTTTAAATTTATAAGCCGCACATATGCTCATTGAAGAATATTGACAAGTACATGTTAATCTATATGGAATTAGAGACTGTAAATTATATTTTAGTTATTAACCTTAAATCCACACTAAGGTTTAGTATTGTTAAATTATATTAATCCTAAATTTATATGTTAATTTAGATTCAATAGAAATTTGGATTAGTTTTATTAATTTACGTTACTCCTAAATTCATATGGGTTTTAAGTCACTCTAAATCTACATTAGGCATTAGTGTAGTTAATTAAATTATCCTAAAAGTATATACTTTATACAAACAACATTATTTAGGTTCCTACTCCTAATGAACTACAAAAATTTCATGCATCTTCCAAATCTCAACACCAAAATTCTCGAAAGCTAATAAAAGTGTACTAACTAGAAAAATTGTCAAATTCCAAAAACCTATTACTCTATAGCAACATATTTATGCAGATGCAGCAATACCGGTTTGCATATACCTTTAGTTTAGGAAAATCATACCTTTTAGCTCAATCAACAGAATTACTTCAAATTGGTGGCCATCAAAAGTTGACTGTTGAATTAAAGGAAAAAATATGAAATTGAGTGCCACAAAATCGGATTCATGCAAAAATCAAGAGATCAAATGTTGTGTAAAACTCAGTCTATAAGTGTGATGTGAACCTAAAAGAAAAACACTTTTGAAATCAATCTTGCTTTGGGCTAAAAATCGAAATCATTTTCCCTCAATCAAACACCCTTAATCTACAATAAAGTACGATTGAAACAATTTCAAAATCACAAGCATACACTTCTTAAATTCACAAAAATCAGAAGGGAAATGTTGCTGCAACATGTAGATTTGCAATAACACCCAAATCACCACATTTCTATACATGAAAAATACTCTTAAACAATGACAGGAACAAATGCACAAATCTATATATAAGTCATACAAGAAAATACAAGAAAGATGCACTCACAAACTTCAAACTCTAGGTCACCCAGATCCCTACCTGTTTACTCTTGCATCTAGGTGCTAGGTCTTACACTACTACTACTAGTCTAAGTATGCAATGAGCCTTCCTACCTTTAGTATGACTACTAATACTATGGTGGTGCTCGCTACTGCTGTGCTCATGTTCATTGTTAGGACAACCTGTACTTATGCTCTAGTAAGACTCAAAAACAGAGTAATCAACAATCTTGTGGCCTAATTAGCCACATTTGCCATCACGTCTGCCCCATTTGCAACGTCCATAATGCCTCCTGCCATATTTGGCATAGGGAGCATCACATTTCATTAGCCTCTTCTCTTAGTCTTTGGAAGTGTTCTTCATGAATTGCTTTTTAGACTTTTCTAATGAAACAAATTCTATCTTTTGGGTGGGTGTAGTCACAGGGGTAGACGTCTTAATCTAATAAACACTACCTCTCTAAGCTATATTCTAAAAATCATATTTTATTGCCAAAGACAAATCTAATGCATCAGGATAAGTGATTGACTTTTACATTCTCACAGTATGCTATATTTGTAGATCTAGTCCTCAACAAAATTTGCATATTTTCCTATCCTCTATGGCAATGTCACTTAGTGCAAACATGGAAAGTCATATAAATTCTTTTTTATACTGCATCATCGTCATAGATCCTTGTTGTAGTCTTTCAAACTCCTTTTTCATCTACATACTAAGAGGAAAATACTATTGGAAGAATTTTTCTTAGAAGTTTGACTATACCTAAGGTGACACCATCCAATCTTGGGTCCTTTCCATGGTATCCCACCACTTTAGGGCTGAACTTCAAAGCATATGAGTGGCAAACTTTTGCTCCTTTGCACTACATGGGTAGTTCCTAAGCAACCTCTCCATATGATGTATCCATTGGTTTGCTTCTTAGAGATCACCCTCATCTCCTAAGAATGAGAGCAAAGTCAACTTGAGGAATTCTATAACATTGGACTTGTTAAGTTGTTCATTTGTTTCTCTCTCTGCACCTACACTACTAGAGTTCTATCCCACACTAGAAGAACCTTCATATTCTATTTTTGTAACCTGTATGATACCAAAGTACATTAATCTCTTATTAAACTTCTCAACTAAACTTATCTAAAACTTCTCAGTCAAAACCTCCTAACCAAATCTGGCTCTAATGCCAATTAAATTGTCATGCCCCAACTAGAAACATAATAATCACCACATTAATATAAGAAGAAAATTTTCACTTATAAAATTATTAAAAGGCATGAATATAACTCCTCCTTAATATTAATGCAAGGTAGAAACTTATAAAGAGTTATAAACACATATCTATATATGTACAATACCTATAAAACTTCTTCTTAAAGTTTTAAAATACTACAGCTGTACATATATCTACAAATATTAGGTTTAATAGTTATTATATCAAGTTAACATCAAACACTACTAATATATATAATTGTCACGCCTGGTTAACATTTTTTCTTAGGTATCACGAGGAGAACTTAAAACCATGAGAAAACTAATAATAAGTTAAATACCTAGTAAGTAATCCATTATAAAATTAATATATTAATTAAATATAATACAAAAATGAACTTGCATGATTAATAAAATGTAATTTATACAATATATTCCTAATACATATAATTTCAGGCTAACCTACTATAGATACTCACTTAAATGTCCTGATATGCTACAGTTATCCTAGGCAGGCTAACTCTAGTCACATATTAGCTTTGTAATGGGGGTAATGATTATATATCAACTCCATGACAAAGTAATAGTCATATACTAGCCTTGTAACGAGGTAATAGTCACATATCAGCCTTGTGACGAGGTTTACGGTAGTCACGCTAATCATTTAAATAATATCAATAGTTATTTAACGATGTATAACAATAATGTGATCACATATCATGTATAATGTAAATTTCTATGTATATGCATGATAAAAGGGAAAACACATTTAATTATTATGCAAGATAATTTAAAACATTTAACCAATCTATATAGTACTTAACTAAATATTAATTAAATATAATGAATTACTTATCAACATCTCCAAAATTTCTTCCTCCTTTCTCTCTCTCTATTTCTTCTTTCTCTTCTTTCTTCCTCTTCCTCCTCTTTCTCTCTCTCTTTCTCGTCCTCAACGACGGGGAAACTAATTCACCGTCAAAAGCCCCACCTCCTTTTATTTATACCTTCACCGCCTCATCGTCAGTTTGTTTTAGTCCTTAAGTTTTCCTTATTTACAAATGAGGACCTTTTTTTAAATATATATATAAACGTCACAGTAAATACTTGACATCAGAAATCATTAATTAATAAAAGTAAGGAAGTCTTGATATATATAACTAACAGGTCTAGTCTCTTAAACCATGCATCCTGACGTAGGCCTTCATTAACCCATCTAGTTGACATGACCCAAGCTTATCATCTGATCGATCCTCCCACTTGCAAATTCAATAGAAGGAAGTTAAAATTCTAAGCACCTACGCCACCACTTGTAATTTTAAACACCTACGATAAAAAAAAATGTGGGTTCCGTAGAAGTTAGACTTTAATTAAAATTCTACTACATCTGACGCAGCACAATTGTCGTTTGAGGCTACCGTGAAATCAAGAACGAGTGGTGGCGGGAAGGCGAAGTCTGGGAACGCCTACACACACACACATATTCTGTTGTCACGATCATGTTATATATGATTACCAAAAGAAAAGAACGCTTCCACCCACAAACATGCCATGGACTTCGTCGTCCCCCATTAATGTCATGGGACGGCAAAGGCCGGGGGGGAGGCGAAGGAGGACGAAAGTCAACTTTTAGCGGTACATGCACCTTTGATTTCGAGGTGCAGGTAAGCGGGGCCGTCCGCCGAGTACATGCATGTACCGGCAGGCACATTTATAAATCAAAACGGGCTTTTCGATGGGACGGCCTTTATAAATAGAGAAACCATCACTCGCCGCCGCTCGCCACAAGACCCCTCGACCTGTGTCGTACGTGCGCCGGGTAAGATCGATCGTCCATGGCTTCCGCCACCACGTCCTCCGTCGTCGCGTTTGCTCTCCTCTTGTTCTTGTGTGCGACCACCGGGCATGGAAGATTCCGTGTGCTGAAGATGGAGGATCTTGATGCCGCCACCACCACATGCGCTACTACTTCCGGGGGTACAATTAAAACGCTTTTGAAATTTGTTTGAAGGTGTAGAAAATAAGATTCTTTCTCTTTAATTAATTCCACTCTAGCGAGAAATATGAAACCACAGTTAACGCGGCAAATTAAAGTTGGTTCACATTGTATTGAAACTAAGTACGCACCGTGTGGTTAACCTTAAACTCTATATAATAATAGTCTTATTCTTTCATTACTAGTTAATTTTAATGTAAACTCTCTCAACATCATATCCAAGTAAATTTTACATGCATGTTGCACGATGCGTGGAACGTATTGTAATCGGTGTTTTAAATATGTGTCATTTGCGAAAAATTCAGTGAGAAATAATAACTGAACATATAAGTGGTTACATTTAAAGAGAAAACATTAACAACCTATTTAAACTCTATCAATCAAGTACAATTATTTTTTCATATGCATGTATAGATAAATAATATTTCTTTTCTTTTTTATTTTGTAGCCGATACGGACCCCTACACGATGAAGGTGAGCCACGCATACGGTCCATGCTCGCCGTTGGATTCCAATCTGAAGGTCGATCTCTCGGAGCTGCTCGTCCTGGACCAGCTAAGGGTCGACCACATCCACGAAAGAATGACCAACGCCATCGCCCACGGCGCCGGCGACGGAGTGCTCGAGAACTTGAGGCGGGTGGCCTTGCATCCAGGGCAGTCGTTCAGCGCCGTAGGGGTCTTCGTGATGACCGTCGGGCTCGGCACGCCGCTGAGGAACCAGACCGTGTTCTTCGACACCGGGAGCAACCTTTGCTGGGTCCAGTGCGTGCCCTGCACCGACTTCTGCTACGTCCAGAGGGAACCCTACTTCAACCCCACCATCTCCAAAACCTACAAGGACGTGCCCTGCTCATCGGCCTACTGCCAGCTGCCGGAGTTCAACCGGTGCAACAAAGCACACAAGTGCGTGTATGGCACGTTCTACCCCGGCGGCCAAGCCTCTGGTGGGTTCCTCAGCCAGGATACCCTGTCGCTGACGCCCACCGACGTCATACCCAACTTCGTCTTCGGCTGCAGCGAGAACTTCCAAGGGTTCTTTGGGAGAGCCGCGGGAGTCTTCGGCCTCGGCCGCAAGCCGTTGTCCGTCATCAACCAAGCGGCGGAAAAGTACAAGAACCAGTTCTCTTACTGCCTCCCCTACTCCGGCAACGCTACTGGCTACGTCAAGTTCGGTCCCGCCGCGAAGAACAAGTCCGTCACCCCATCGTTCTACACCCCCATGCTCACCATCCCCAGCGACTCCACCTACTACGGCATATCCTTGACCGGCATTGGCGTCAACGGCAAACGCCTCGACTTGAACTCCACCATCTTCTCAGAGGCCGGTACGATCTTGGACTCCGGGACCACCGTAACCTACCTGCCGCCGACAACCTACAGGGTGTTCCGGGCGGCAATGCGAAGCGGCATGAAGGCCCTCGGGTACGGGGAACCAATTAAGGTGAAAACGTTGGACACCTGCTACAGCCTGAAGGGGATGAGCGGTGGAATGAGGGTTCCCTCCGTGCAACTCTTCTTCTCGGGTGGGCAGCTCAAACTCTGGGCGAGGAACATCGTGATGCCAATGAACGGCTCCGTTGTCTGCCTGGCCTTCACCGGGAACAAAGCCGACACCGACATGAGCATCATCGGCAACACCCAGCAGAAGGGGTACGAGATCTCCCTCGACCTCAAACGCAAACGCATCGGCTTCGCCAGCCACGTGTGCTGATTTGATATTCGAATTGACGGCGACGGAGGCCGGTGGATCCGTCGCTCGATCAATTCCCACCCACGTCGTTCATGGACGTACGTGATATTACCACCTGTGCCACTGTCACCAAGATGCATGAACTCGATAGATATTACTTTATCAATATATATATATATATAATCCGAGGGTTGTATGAGTTGGCACTATTGTCGGCTGTTTGAGTCCGTCAGATTTGTACGTTTTATTATATCATAATTATGCAATTATTATGTCATATGTATTGTTTTGTTACGCTACACAAGAAAGAATTCCAAATACAAAACAGGAAAAGATCACATAAAAAACAACAAAAAGCTCACAAGCAAATAACATTGGAGAAGAAAATTAGTTACTTTCTTCTTTTATTGTTTCTTTCCTTCCACCAAACCCAGGAGAATTTATATCAAACCAATTTTTTACCTTTAAAGATACGACTAAAATCAAATCAATTAATTGACAGTAAGGAATTTTCAACTTAAATCCATTTTAATATTATATAAATTTTTAACTTAAAACTAATTAACATAAGAATCAATCATTATATAAGTTTAAATTCTATTATTTTCTTATCAGATGTACATGATAGATTGGTGGCTGTGAGTCAATTCGTTCCAATTCACTTATAAATCTCGTATATTCATGGCTACGAATAGATGAGTACAACATGATTACTTCTGGTCCCAACTCGTTGAGTTGAATTAAATTTTCGTTAACTTTTGTTAGACCTGGCATGAAATTAAAATTTGACTTCTACCACTATTGGAACATTTCTGGTTGCATGGATGATACCAACCATCATCTTAAAATGATCTGAAGGCTAATATTTTTCGAGAGAAAAGCTATCGTCAACATCTGCCTCCACCACCATCGACAGCTCTATCTTTGAATGGTTATAAATAATGTGCTAGATATTATAGCATTTTCATGTCAACTCATTCTTAAAATTTAACACCAAAAATTTTAAGGTCTCTTATAATCTGAACAAGGACAAGTGAAATGTGAACCACAAATGACAGGACTTTGTTGGTTCCATGGACTTTGGAAGGCACCACCACATGATATGATGAGAACAAACTTGTGAATCCACCACAAGTTTGGTCTATAATTTAATAATCAAGGTGCATGATGCACTTGCTTTGACTTTGTTCAGGATTCATTGGCACAAATACTTCTTCTCTTTTGTTTTTATTCTGCAAGAGCTTGTGATCACTAGTGTAGGCCGAGCTCCATCATACAATCAGGATTTTTGTGGAGTCCACAAGTTATATACAAAAGTTTTGCTTTTTAAGACAATATCTATTGAACCTGGACGTGTATCTGAATAGTGACAAAAAACTTCTAACATATTATTAATGGGGATTTGAGTATTGAGACTTACACTTGCCATTTAATATCTTACTTCCATATCAAAAAAAAGATAATACCTATTAAAGAATTAAATAAGAACTCCTTCATTTTCCTATTGATGAATTCTGAGCTACCAACACTTTGGAAAAACATTATTCAAGTATTAAAACTTTGGAAAAGCAACAAATATGTTATGAAAACCAAGCTTATGCTTCAAAGGAAAAAAACACAAGTATCTAGTTGCATCATCAACAAAAAGAACAAAATAGGAAAACCACTGATTTGAAAGGAGCCTTGCCCTATAAGTTACAATGAATTTTGTCAAATGATTCATTGAACTTATTTAGAACTCTTCAAAAGTTAACCTCTTACTTTTACTCGTCAAGCAGCTATTGCAATTAATTGAAACTATTTGTTCTCGTACTAAATTAAATTCAACCTTTTAAGAACAGGCAGGATCTTATCATTGGGATGTGCCAATCTTCTATGTCAAGTTTGAGAATCAACCCTCTAATTACAATTTGGCAAAAAGATAGTAGGCAAATTCTTGCAATTTTATGTCCTGTTGCCAGTAGCTTCCTTCTCTAGAGATCCTTCATAGAACAATTATCCTTAATGAACTTAACAAAACAAAGATAATTAGATATTAATTTAGAAATAGAAACTAGATTTTTCTTCATTTTTGGATCAACTATAACACATTCTTTAATGGAAGATTGGAATTGTTTATGATACAGTTTCTGACATAAGTAACAATAATAAGATGCTTACCATTTTCAACAATAATAGAGATAGAATGATTATGTTTGGAGACAGAAGATAATATACCTGGATTATTAGTTACATGATCAGTGACACCACTATATAAGTGTTACTCAGAAGCATCACCATCCTCAATAGTCATGGTAGCAAAAACTTGAGAAGCTTCAGAAACAAAAGTAAACGTAGAAGTCTGATAAATGTTAATAAACCTATCCCAGCACCTTAAAGTATCAAGACCATTTTTCCCACAGATTTGACATTGAATTCCACAAAGATCATTATCTTGATTATTTCTTTGATCTTGAGTAAACCTAAGAGTTCTAAAGTTACTAGGATTGTTGAAACTCTGACCAGTTATTTGAGTAAACTTTCTCCCTTAAGAGGTAAATTCAATAATTTTTCTTTCCTCTAGTATTTCCCTTAATGTACTGTTTTTGACTGTTAAAAGTAGAAGAATGGTTTATGGTGTCAGGTCTCCTTTCTTTTATCAATTCACGACTGAAGTAAAGGAACAAGATTATCATAAGTGGGAACTGGAGTTTTTAGCATGGCTGTAGTTAAACTATCATATTCAGGTCCTAATCCTTTTAACAAAATAAAATCTTGTCTTGATTATGCACAAGTCTTCCTGTAGCAACCAACTGATCAGTAATAAGTTTGAAATCACCCAAATATTCAATTGAAGTTTTACCTCCTTTTGTAAATGTTGAAGTTTTGAGATAGGTTTGAATTCTCTGGCCTGTGAGTTTTGTAAGACTCCCCAAAGATCAATAACAGTCTTTTGTCCTATGTTGAGACCAAGAACATCAACAAAAAAGGTTCCTGTAATCCAAGCTTTAATAAGTCGATCAGACCTTTTCCAAACTATATAATCTGGATTAGGTATGAAAGATCCATCAACTTGCTGGATCTCCTCCAATGGAGCCTTTACAGATCCTTCCAAGAAGCCTTTCAAACCACAACTTTCAACCAAAGAGCGAACCTGTAATTCCCAATACATGAACTTCCACAGGTTTAGAGTATCATGACCCTGTTGTACTGGTAATCTGTGTAATTCCCAACAGAAATACCACAAAAAGAGGGTCATGATACTTTAAGGTGCTTCCATAGTTTTAATAACCTGTAATCCAGCTTTCAATCTTTTTTCCTTAGGTTCAGTTTCCCCTGTTGCACTAGTAATCTGTGTTGTATTTCTCATAGAACTAAATCAGCAGTTGGTATTCGACATCCTTAACAAAAAATATGGAAACGAAAGCAAGTAAACACAGCACAAGATGATTCAAACTGGCCAAAGATCTGCCAAAAAAACCAAATGAGTCGCAGGAAGAAAGACCACCTCAAGTAAATCTAAAAGAATGGAAGGAAGGAAGAACTTAGCGGTAATGGAAGAACAAGATTCAGTGTCAGAAATACGCTAGGAGAAAAATATGCAAAATCGCAACAAAATAAAACCCTAAAACAAAAAAAATATTTAGTCATCGTTGAAAAATCTAACGAAAATCAACGTAGTAAGAGGAACTCCAATCGAATCCCTTCTACATGGCTTTGATATCATATGAAGAAAGATGATCCAATGGCAGAAGAAGGAAGACAACAATGCTCGGATGAGGAGCAACGAGAGAGAAGAATTTGCTATTGTTGATATCTTCCGAAAAATTGTTCATATTACATCAGACAAAGGTATTTATACCCAACACTTATAGCAATCGTAACAACAACCTTTATTAACAGATTACAACAAAATTATAACAACCTAAACCTCGATAACAAACCAAGTACAGAAATCAAATAAGACTCAAAAAAAAAATCAAGTGATAGTTTTTGCAACAGACTTGTGACTCAATAGATCACCAATTACGGCCCACTGTGGACTTGGGCCCATGGGGCTCGGCCCACAGGCCGACGTATGCTGTCGTTGGTGCCCATGCGCGGCGTGGCGGTGCCATCCCCGCTGTCCGTTAAATCGATCCAACCCAGCTCCCTCCCCCTCCCCTCTCCCCTCTCCCTCGGCGTCGAGTCTCCTCCCTTCCTCCGTCTCCCCCGCGATCTCCTCCACACTCTTTTTCCCGCCGGAGCAACATCAGGTACTCCTCGATCTGCTCTGATCTTCTTCGATTTTGATTTGTTTCTCGTCAGATCTCGTCCATCCTTGACGTGTCTGGGAATCCAGATTTACTGTTTATGCTGAATTTCACTAGGCTTGTTTTTCAATAAGGAAGGTGAGGTAATCTTCAGTTGTGTCGTTCCTTCCTCTTCTGGGGAAGAATGGAGAGTTCAGCTTGATGCTCTTAGGACTTTTTTCGTTGTCATTGTTTTCTTACCAACAGTTTATGTAAAGAATGTTTATGCTTTTATAGGTGGTGGGTTACATTTTTAGATTGGTTATGTGGTTCCGTAAATGGACTGTTGTTGTTGTAGATCGTGTAGAAGAAACAACGAGTTGTTGTGATATATTAAATATTCGCTCCATTGATACGTTGGATTTGTATTACTCGATGAAATCTTATGGTATTTATTTATCAAATCCTTGTTAATCTAAAAGCTGGGATTAGGAATATAGTCATGGATGTGAGATCTGATGGTTGCCACAAATTTTGGATTTGCATTAGTACAATTTTTGAATCCCGTTAAGGGAATTGATGGAAATTATGTATTTCCTTATAGAGAAAGGAGAACGACATTCAAACTAGATTCAACAAGTACTAGCATACAACTTTGGCAAGAAAAATCCAACGAGGGGAAGCCTAGTTTTGAGGAGTGGTATTTCAATAGAAGGTGCACTGTACCTTTTCCCTTCTTCCATCCCTAAAAATTGCATTTTACCCACTAACAACAATAGGTCAGTCTTTTTTAGGTATTCAGTGGCCCCACCGAACCTGTGATGCATTAGATACAATGAACAAGGTCTATTCTGGTTGGGATCTGGATTGAATTGAATGGATGGCCAACTGGTCACACCTAATCCATTTTTGGAGACAAACCTTTTGCTTATCTGAAAAATTCCTAATGGCTGTAAAAGTGAAAGCTGAAGCAATGCAAACTAGGTTTATGTGCAAAATGAGAATGGCAAGCTGAGCTACCGTACCCCTGAATTTCACACTCATACTAATGAGTTTGTAACCAAATGATTCTGAAGATTCAAAGGTTCAGGATATCATGGAATCCTCATTTGGGATCATTCTGGAATTCTCAATATCAATGAAAGTGCAATATTCATACATTGAGGAGACTAACTCCAACTAAGAATATTTTAAATGAAAATGATGTGTGAAGTTGGAGTTTTAGAAACCTTTGCTAATACAAAAGTGGTGCATGGCTATTAGAAATTCCAATTTTTCTTTGGAGAGACAATGAAAAGAAATTAATGGCCATAACACAATAAGAAAAATGAGTCTTACATGTGCTTGGAATTCATTGTCTTCCGAAAATGTTCCACATTTTCCTAGTATGGGATACCATCTAGTAGGTATGATTAGGATTTCTTGTATGAGCTCCAAAAATTCAAGTCAAGCATGAAATAAATTAAATTTTTTATTTTAATTAAACCATTTTGGTAAAATGGTAATTAAGAGTGACCCTACAATCAAATTGCTATTCTTCTTTTGTTACTGTTCCAGTTCATTGGTGCATAGCCAAACAGGAATTAATTTTTTTCTGGTTTTATTCCAAATTCAACAGGTGTAAAATTGTCTAGCAGTTGGTTTGTCTTAATGAACACCAGTTACCGCAATGGCATTATTGGTGTCTGTCATAATTTTCTTGATTGTTTGTTGTCCTTCAGGCCGCACTTACATTTCCCATGTCATGCTTTATGGACAACTTTCTAAGGCCATTCCTTGCTTTTGCAGGCTTGATGGATGTCAATAGACGTCAAGGTGGAATTCAGGCTTTGTTAGCTGCAGAGCAAGATGCCCAACAAATTGTTGCTGCTGCTAGAAATGGTATGCATGTTTTTTGTAACGAATTTGCTTTCCTGTAAAATGTAAAAGCGTATGTTTACAACTTTATATGTCCGAGATGTGGAAGAGGCTTGGCCTTTTTCAAAGGGATATACGAATATATATTCATTGACAAGCATAACAAGGATGATATATGTTTGCAAGTCTTCAAGTCATTGTGTTTCAAATAATTTACAATATTTAATTTTTGTGAAGCTTTATGAAAAGTATTTTGTGAATCAGTGGATTTTGAATATAGTACTTCTGTTGATTTCCTTAGAGATGTCTAAATATACCAGCCAAGGAAAATTGTTAGCCTTTATTGCATAGACATTCTTTGCCCTGGGCCCTTGGTGTATACATTGTGCGACCAATTATATGGTGCATCTGGAGTGTTAAAACAGAAGTTCTAGTCTGTTTATTCCTTATTTTAATTGGTGTATCTGAGATTTTACGCATCATTAAGGGGGTAAAAATTGAGTAGTTCTTCAACAAAAAGGAAGGAAATTATGACAAGCCATCTCAAGTTCTAGCTGTGAAATTAATATTATGATGATTTGATCCATCCTCTAGTTGTTCAACAAGTGATCCACTTCCTGAGTAATTAAAATCATTATCGGGGTAAAAATTGAGAAGTTCTTCAACAAAAAGGAAAGAAATTATGACAAGCCATCTCAAAGTACCGGTAGTGAAATTATTATTATGATGATTTCAAAAACAACCTCCAATAGTTCCAACGGGTGATATGCATCCTGAATAATTAAAATCTTGATAATACAAAAAGGTCAAACAAAATTTTTGAGAAACAAGCATTTCCATTATACTTGAATATGGCATGGTTTATGAAAGATCATACTGGAACTGAAAGGGTATTCATATATTGTTGGTTAACGCGGTCAAAGAAAAGGTTGATGTGAACTATTTTGCCTCTTATCATGAAAATTTGCGGGCTGATTATGTCATAAATTTCCATAAAGCGAAGGCTACTAAGGTGGTCGTTTGCATGCAATGATGCAAAACTACCATCTCAACAGGAATAAAACTATTGTGAGCAAATATAACTTGCTACGACCTATTCTTTCTATTGTGCAACATTGCCGATATGGATAAAACTGCATATATCAAATTAAATAGTGTCAGGAGTGCTGATGGAAAAACGAAAAAAACTTTAAATCAGTAATCCAAGTCTGACCTGTTTTTTAATCATTTCTTTTGTATTTGAACTATGAATTTTGCTTTTCACAACAAAACATATGATATTAAATAGAGTTTGCTTCTATTTTGATTTCAGAAAAGCTGGCGAGATTGAAGCAGGCCAAAGATGAAGCTGAAAAGGAGATTGCAGAATATCGTGCTCATATGGAAGCTGACTTTCAGCGCAAGGTTGCAGAGGTAAAACACAAGTGCATAAATGTATACGTAGACGAATGATCGTTGCTGATCCTGATTTTGCTCATTGTTTTTGGTCATCTTAATCCTAAAACAGAGCAGTGGAGACACAGGTGCCAATGTTAAGCGTCTTGAAAATGAAACCGAGGCAAAAATTCAACACCTGAAATCGGAAGCTGGAAGGCTATCCAACGAGGTGGGGCAGATGCTTCTGAAGTATGTGACTACCGTCAAGAACTAGGTAGTAGACCTGGTCTCTGCTGGTCCAACAATATATTTTCCATTCACTCTAGCTGCTATTTCTCCGTGTGAGAAACACATGGTAATTGGTTATTGACAAATGCGTTTTCGCATATTGCTTTCGTGTGGAATACAGGGTTGTCTTCTCACTAGTTAAAAAGAAGAAGACCATCTTTTTATTTGTCATGGCTTTTGCGGATATGAATAATGCAGACTCTGAGGAGATGTGTATGCTGCCTTCTGTTTTGATTAGATGGGTGATTAAAATTTTGGATTTTGTTTACGAGAAATATAATAAACTTATGCTGTTCATTTTCTTTTGTCAAGTGCATTTTAAACATGGACGCCGACCTACATGGAAATGCTTGTGGAACACAAACACCTACTTCTGTTTCCCATTGTTTCGCTTTAGGTCTAAGCCAGCGACTCAGCAAATGGACGTCCATGGAAATAAGTTTATTGACCATCGACCATGGCAACCATTCAAACAATTCCAAGTCTGCAAATAAAGAAGTCACATGTAATTGCAAATGAGTCGAGAGTGAATTGTCTGAGTAAAATATCATTAGAGTATAAATTTTGGACTAACCTCCTCCCTTTGCATGACCCATTATGTGAAATAAATAACTCCTGATATGTGCAGAAAAGCAAGCCCTCTATGTCAATATATGTGATCAATACAAGGAAGCATGCATTTCATTATTTCGTTATTAGAGGCAACAAAGAAACACTAAAATTAATTAGAAAAAACTATTATGTCATGGCTCTCTTCAGGTACAAGTTTACAGAATGATTGATTAATCTGGCTTAACGTAGTTTTCTATTAACGTTTCAACCAAGCCATAGCTCAAGGTTTAAAAAACATGGATTATGACCTAACTTGTAGCTCTCCTTTTTCCTCACCTTAGTCTTACCTATTTACATCACTCGCAGTCAACCTCCACCATTAACATTGATCACCAATGGCATCAAACCCCACCATTGCTATACTTGGCAATCACTATCATAATTGTCCATCACCAAAATTCTTGTCTACCACCATTATCATCTTCATCAATCACTACTGTTATATTCATCCATCATCACCACCATGTCAATCCGTATCACCATGTTCAACCATTACCATCATTGATGTCCACTACCACCATCTTCATTGCCACTAATGGTCACTAGCACACCTATTTTCACCAAATTTCTCTTGGATACTTTGCCAACATTAAGAGTGTCAACTCTTAGTAAGCCTACACGTCTCTTTTAATCTCAAGATCCCACAAGAAAAGCCAGAGGAAAGAAAGGTTGAGGAAAGCATTTGCTGTATTCCACAAATAGAATACAAGGACTACTATCACTATGACTACCACTAACACTACTATCATCACTAACCACTACTACTAATATTATCATAACTACCACTATCACCATTATCACTATGACTATTATCACCACCACTGCTACAGTTACTACCACTATAACTACCACTACTACTACCACTACCATCTACCATGTGATACACCACTATCATATATCATCACTATTACAATGAATTATTACCATTGCCTTATTTTTCAAAGTAATTTTATTTTAAGGTGCCATTAAGTAAGATTCTTAAAGACATTCTTCTATCTCCTTGTAAATATGAGAAGTCAAAGTAAACAGATGCATTTGATTATTAGATAGTTATAAATACATAATGAAAGTTTTACTTAATTTAAATAAGTATTGATCCTTAACCTAAACATCTTAAAATTTATAATCTTTGTTAAATTTTATTTATTAATCTTGTAATAAAAAACCTTAATGAGTGTAACACAAATTAAATTTTGATATGTAATAGATTATGCTATAAATTAACTAACCATATAGTTAAAATTTGATTTTCCAATAGAAATTAACAAAATAAGAAATATCTTTAGATAACAATAGAGATGTTAATTGAATCAGACTAAATCATGCTAACCTAATTCTTAACAGGATCAAACTATGACACAATTTAGATTAGAGATGTCATTGACAGGCTTAACACAATTTTTCAAGTTATGTTAGGCTACCATTCAAATCATATTGGCGTGATTCAATTTGAATATGTAGGTCGGTATGACACGATTTTGATTTTTAAAAATAATATAACATTTACAGAAATGGTATACTAAAAACATTTACAAAACTTATTTGTATTAATTTCAATATATCGAAATTATGACAACAAAAACTTCATTTAATTTTTAGTATATCATTTATGATTAATTTTTTTAAGTTTAGTATATTAATTTTATAATTTCATATACTAAAAAATGTAATCAAACCATACCATTGATTAACAAAACATGAATGAACCACAAATCATGGATTATGTCAAAGTTGTGGCATTACCTTCCTTAACGTAACATGACTTTGACACGTATCTAATCAAATACAATTCATCTGAAGGTGACATTACTCAAAGGTAGCCCCAGATGTATTTTTCCATTATTTTTTATTTTAATTACATATACCAAGTATAAAATAAATTGACGTGGACTATTTAAGTATGAAGTTTTAATATAGAAATAGACTTTCTTCTCTATTATATTAATATTTTTTATTTGTGACTATTTTTCCCTCTTGAAATTGTGTAAAGCAGTTTCCTATTAAAGTCAAACAAAAACATCTACTTCAACAAATCTGAGGAACAACATAATTGCTCCTTAGGTACAATACTCCTACATTTGAAATTAATGAATTACCCTTAAGTACTAAAAATATCTTAAATATATAATAAATATTATTTATAATGAAATACATGAAATATTATTATTATTATTATTATTTAAAAAATTTAATATATATATATATATATATTTATGAATATTTAATATTATTATATGAATATAAAAAATTAAATATAAATATTAATTTATACTTATTAATAAAAGAAGTTTTGTGTTTTGATAATACAAAAACTTATATCAGGATGAGTTTGTAATTCATAGATTTAAAGACAATACAAAAGGCAAACCAAGTATTGCAACTAAGTTATAAAAACCTTGATATAGATGGACAGAGAGTTAAACTTAACAATCTATAAATATTGAAAAGACAAAAATATAGAAGGTTAAGCTTTTGAACATTCAAAGAATATTTGGAAATTTAAGACGTTAAGTTGCTGTTAGAATTAACAAGTTAAGTTCAGGCGATAGTGATACAGATGAGCAGAGAGTTAAAACTTAACAAATCAGAAATATCGAAGAGATGGAAATTTAAGATGTTAAGTGTCCGTTAGATTGAAAAATTAAATAACAACGGAAACATAAAAAGTTAAGCTTTTTGAAGATTTGAAGAATATTCAGAAATTTAAGATGTTAAGTTGGAAAGTTAAGCAAAATAGCAACAAAAACATAAAAAGATAAGCTTCCAAAAACTTGAAGAATATTCGAAATGATAAGCTTCCATCGGTATATAAAGAAAAGTTAAGGTTCCAACGACTTTAGGATTCCAAAAAGAATATTGGAAGACTTGAGATATCTAAGTCTCTATTGGTCGGAAATTTTTAGAAACTTAGGAGAGTAAGTCTTAGTCTAACCAAATAATTTGCAAATCATTTGATATTTTGGACAATGGATCCTTGTTATATATATTTGGGATTCATACTCTCAAGCAAGGACGTTTGACTTCTAAATATAAGGACTTGTGGAATGTTGGATCAGAAGATGTTTAAGAAGCATGAATTCATGAAGGATAGCAAGAGAGCTAATAGTAAGAGAACAACCCAATATACAAAAATTTTTAAAGAAAATATCTTACATAGAAATTGTTGAAGATCTTCTGCTTTAAAGTTTTAATAGTGAATATCTTTCAAGGTTTGGTTGGTTCTAATTTTGATCTTAAAATTAGAGATTTGTAAATATTGTGAAAAAATTAATAAGCTTAAAGGTAAATTAACTAAAAATCTCTTTGTGTCCTATTTTATTTTATTTATTGTAGATGCTTTAATTTACTCTTTCTCCACCTACAATTAACATAGAATTAATATAACGATTTATTCATCTTAATATAAAAATTTGTAACTCACCGTTCACTTTTTCTCTAACGAAGTCATACAATCTTAATAATTAAATATTATAATAAAAAGCATTGTGTTATATAAAATTTGTTGCGTACCATAAGCAACTAACCAAATATAATTAATTTACATTTAAAAGAAAAAGAAAAAAAACACAAAATGACAATTTTAAAAATATATAAATAATATTAGTCTACTGGATACACGTCATTCCTGCCACTTCAACGCGAGCCTCAACGTAAACTCCATCTATTTCATCCCATTTCCACTCGACTACGGTTAGGTCTCGTTCTCCATCGTCCATACTGAATTAGGGTTTCCTGCAGAAATGGGAGGAGGAGCAGAAGGCGGCGAACCACAGTCAAGCCAGTGCCACTCGTACGTAGGCCTCAATCTGTTCTGCTCTATGCTGCTTTTCTTTCGCCGTTCGGGGCTTCGTTTTCACACACGGTCGCACCCCTGAATTCGCTGGAATCTCAAGCTTTGCTAATCGGCCAATCGATAACAAAATCCGTAGCACCAGAGATTTCTTCTCGGTTTCTTTTGTATGCCTCCGTCTTCCCTGTGGTTGCGTGAGATCTATGGATACCTCTGGTGCCGTGGTTCTCGAAGTAAGCTCCGACGAAGATGACGCTCGATCCAGCGAAGATAGGTCCCCCAATTGGTTTAAGGAGCTTTTCGATGATAGTCCGGAGGAGGTTCGGGATACGGATGTACTTGTTATTGACGAGCTTTCTTGCGCCCCTGCGGTATTGTCGAAGAAGAACTCTTCGGATCAGTTGAAGGATAGTGTTGTAATTGATGACGACAAGGAATGCGTCATCTTGGACGCAGATCCAAGTAAGCCTGTGGATGTTGTTCGGGAGAAGGATGAATCGGATGAGCTACTGATAGTTGCCGAGAAGGGGCAGGTTTGGTTTTGCCTTTGTCATTTGTTTAATTTCTTTTTTCTTTTCGCATGAATTTCCTGGTCAAGATCCATAGATTGTAAGCTTTTGGATAGGATACAACTATGTGTTGTTTTGTTCTTTGGATAACTTCCTAGTATTCTGAGTTTCAACTAAGCTCAAGCGCTGAATTTACTGGTTTCAAAATAGAGAAATGCTGAATTTAACTATCTATATTGAAGCTTGAGTAGGAATTATGTGAAGGATGAAATATTTGTTCCCTATTCCTCTCTATTCTCTCCCATGTGTCCTAGTCGAATTCACAAATATATAAAGGAAATACTACATTCGTGACAAGTCTGATAATCAACATTTCTTCCAATACCCATCTGTTTCTGGTGATGTTTATATAGCTATTGCTTTGATTTATTTTTTTTGCATTTTCATTTACATGTATGATTGGATTCTTAGTCATTATATACACAGATACTTATTTCAAAACACTAAATTGATCAATTTTTGCCTTTTTTGGTCAAAGCATTGCCTTACTCATGGTTTCAAAATTTGACTTAGATCGATGATTTTTCACCAATTCAGATCATTTTTCGGTGGTTTTGATACGAAACTTGCCTGAACTTCTAGATTGACGATCTGCACTGGCAGATATTGAACTGAAACTCTAACTTGAAATATATTGGACTGTGTCTTGGATTATATTCAATTGTAACCTAGATTTTATTGAAATGTAACCTAATATATATTGAAACGTAACCTGAATTTTGTAACCATTTATCATTTTCAGTTTGTTTCAGTTATTTGTACATGATTTAAGTTTTTTCTCATGCATGCAACTACTATATTTCTACCTAATTGACATTTTATGCATGGTAATTGCTTAGAAAATTTATCTAGGTGTTTTTATATGCTTATTGTAGTTTGTTTTATCTTGTCCTTGAGTTTCAAGTTGAAATTTAGAGTTTTTTGGCCATTTCCACATAACTATTGTGTTTCCACTGATATGATCTTCGATGGATTTTCTTTTTCCAGAGGACTGATCATCAATACGATACCAATATTTTAAACTATAGTTTTTCCTTGTCTTTTTCCTAAGGTGATTTTGCACCTTGTCACCACCTTTCTCCTTGAAAAATTTATTTCCAAATAAAAAATTATTTTATTACTTTCCATATTTAAATGATAATGAATTTGTAAATGAAATAAGGGCTGGATGGATTTCCATATGAATTAATGGAAATATGGCCTGTACTTACCATTATCTTTGGTGTATTTTATATATCTTGTAGTGAATTTCAGCTCAATTAAGTGCAAAGATGAAGTTACAATTATGTGTTAGGGGAGGTTTTCAAATACAAAATGTCAATTAAGGGGGATTCTCAATTTTTGGCCTATATTTTCTTTTACATGCATGCATACATACATACAAAGGTGCCAAAGCATTGAGGTGGTAGCCTCTTGTACACCTTGATCGCCTAGGCACCTAGGTAAATGCTCTAAGCACCCATACTAATATATATTTTTATGTATAAAATACATAAGTAAATAGTTTATACTAACATATAAACATGTGTAAACAACAAACACAATATTATGATGTTTAAAATTCATTACTTATAAATTAACTTGTTATAAAAGTCAATACATGATAACAAAATATGATATACAGCATCTAAATTGTTAGTTCCATCCTAGTTTTGATGATTATAAAACCTAATCAAGGAAAAGTAGCCAATAAAGGAAAGGAAGAAAAGTTTAAGAAAGATCAAGCATAAGAACAAGTCTATTGAAGATCAAGAATATTGGATTAGGCACATCAAGTGAAGTTCAATTAATTATTACTTATTTACGTATTATAAATGTTTGTACCTTTTCCTCCTAGCTCTTAATTTGTAATGCATGTAGAATAGGAAAAAGATTCATCATAGAATCCATGATACTTATTTTACAGGAAAACTGCATAGCCCAAAATCACTTTACCACCTTCCAGTGATTAACTGAAATATCATAGTAAAATTGCATGCTTAGAGCATATAAAATCATTATTAATTTAATAGCATAAGTTAATTCATGCATTTACAGATCTATAAAGATTCAGTCAATTACCTAATACCAATTAACTAAAATTATCTATACTTTTACATCAGGATTATCACTCATTCATTCTTCAAAACTTAGCATAGAAAATCTTCTGTGATTAGTCAACCAACTTGAATCGGTATATCAACCCATCATGCTCTCATATTCTATGACTGATTTTGTGTCGGACAACTAAAGTTTAACCTAGCAATGTATTAGTTCAATTGATTTTAGGTCAAATAATAGAAAATCTGCCAGTGAGGAATTCGATCAATCAAGTAAAATGGGTTAAACATTCTGCTCTATCATGGTTAACATGATCAGCAAATAAATCAACCGATTTTCTATTAGGTTAATCAAACCATTTGATCATTGGACAAAACAGTCAACCAACTTTGTACTGGTTAATGGAATTTATTGAACATTAGGGCAATTTTCTAACTATCATCCACACAATTACTTTCATCCAACTATAAATATAAGGGTGCTATTGATGTAAAAACATACTTGGACACTGACACATCTTGCCAAAATATTCTTAAGTCCTCTCTATATTCAATTTCCTCAATCTCCAAGTTTACATACATACATTTGAGTCACTTTGTACATCTATCACATTCTATCAAGGTGAGCCTTTAGGCAAAAGCACTTCAACAGTTGTAGGCTACTTTCTCAAGCTCATGCTTAAGTCTTTGAGCTATGAGAATGACCCTCAATGTTTAAAGGTGTACACTTTGGACGTGTTGAGGTAAGGAAGCAAGAGTTTTGTCTCAAATTGTAAGCAAGTTGTGGTGTAAACCTAAGAAAATACCAAAAGTTAGTGGATAGGCTTGAGAGGAGAATCTCTTGAAGAATGGACATAGCTCGTTTGGGTAAACTGCTGTAAACCTTGTATGCAATATTTTATTATTTCTCTACCTCCACTTTAGTGTAGAAAATTTATTCAACTCATTTTATCATCATTTAAGTTAACCACACTTAATTTCTTTATTTGTTTTAAAATCAAAGCATCTTCTCTATTCATCCTCTTCCAAAGAAGCCAATGATCCTATCATCAATGATACTAGAATAAAATGATCTTTATTAGAAAACATAAAAAATACCTTACATAGTATTAAATCTTTCATGGATCTCTAATTTGGTCCAACAAAGATCTAGTTAAGTCCTATAATGTGTTAGGTGTATCTGGGTGTTGCCCAAAAAACACCTGGGCACAACACCTAGATGTCCTTAACAACTATGGTTTCTTGTTAAGAATGTTGATATGACCTCATAAGCTCTAGTACCATGAGTGTGCCTCATGGAATTAAAATTTGACACCTCCTGCAAATTTTTTTTTTGCTAATAGTTCTATCATTTACATTCAGAGAGTGGTCATAACATTTGCATGACATGATTCTTTGGAACGCAAGGTCCTTTCTTACCATGTACATCTGCATGCCCATTCTGCTTTGATAGACATAGACTATACCAACTGCAATTCATTTGGCAGACCTGTAACATTTGGGTGATTCATCCTGCAACCTGCCTTGCAATTCATAGCATGAACAAGAATTCTAGGGGACAAATCAACAAACTAAATCTCTTTCTCTACATTTGCAATGTCCAGTGAAAATAATTTCAACATGAATGGCAGTTGCTATACCCCCCATGAGCTATACGATGCATCTGTTATTTTTATGTATATGCAACATATTAGTCACCATTATTCCTGAAATAAGATATCTTGATATGATGCTAGCATGAGAACTAGGAAATGATGACCCATTTAGAAAGGCTTTTATGTAGGTCCAGAACTGCAGGTGAACTGGGACAGATAAAATCAAATACAATGTAGTTGACTGCTTATCTGCTCTTTAGACGATAGTCCCTTGCTCTTGTTTTGGAAACCGTGTGACATTTTTACCAATGCTTGGATGTCAGGAAATAGTTTCGATTGACCAAACATCTTTGTGATGCGAACTTAAGTGATGAATTTTCATTAACTAGGTTTTTAGCCCCACAAGTGATTGATTAAAGTGCTGGCTAGGTGAAAATAAAAAGTGAACATTGAGAGGGGCATCTTATGTGAAAGTTATGCCAACAACCATGAAGTGTTTTTGTTATGTTTGCTTTTCAGCCTTTTAAAGTTAGTAACAATGGTTGGTTAGATTTGTGCATGCAAATAAGAGTCGTAATTGTAAAAAATGCAAGACAACATTAATATCAGGATTCTCATTGTGATATGTCTTCCATTCCAATTGGCTTTGATTGCTTGTTCACTCAAGTGATTGAGTCTAACGAAGAAGCAAATCAAGTGATGGAATTTTTTGGTTTCTTTACTGGTTGGGTTGATTCTCCATTTAAGAGGGATGCATAGATTAAGTGTTTCTAATCCTTTTATTCAATGCAGCTAAGGGAAATAATCTGTCTAAAAATGGTAGATTTACTCATAATTGACTAGCCCACAATTTCCTGTCATAAATTAAAAAGGATATTATATTTCAAAAGTATCATGTGATTTGCTTTATATTAAAATCCCTAAGAAATCATCTGTTGAATGTTCTGTTAATTCCCTCGTTTATTTTGCTCAAAAAAAATCTTTCATTTGTTGAAATTAAGTAAAATAATCCACATTTCTTCAAAAAAAGGAAAAATAATCTGCCAATTAACTATATTTTTTTTTGTTGATTTTTCCTAACAGAAATAATCCCCTTTCCTGTCTGACTTTGTTCTTTTGTCTGGTTTTAATTTGTCTATTAGCACCATGCTGATAGCTATTCTAAGTAGGACACTAGATTATATGATGTTTTATTTGCTTTTTTGGCCAAAACTGTGGAAATATTGTTGCCATTCTTGTTATCTCTTTCTTACCATAGTATCATACCATAGTATCATCTGTGTGGCAAAAAACGACTTAATTAATAATATGCAGTATGCTGTTTTTATGTTGCTCTGATGAACTTGTATGAGTAGTTTGATCATTGATATCATGCATAGGAAGTTAAAAATCATTAGTTGAAACTACTCTAGAAAGCATAGATTCTTTTAAACTGGTGCCACACCTACATCAAACACGTGTTGGGCACAACATGGTTAGGATTCTTTTAAGTTTTGCCTTGGCATTGCCTAGACAATGCCTAGGTTCCCATGCACCCCACTTTAAACACTTGAATTCTTTGGTGCCTTATAATTGTGGAAACCTATCAATAAATGAGCAGTATGCTTGCTTTCTATTGCTCTGTTGAAGTTGTACTGTTGTTCAAGTTGCATGATCAGATGCCTAGGAGGTTAAGTTGTTAATAGAAGCTATAACTACTTTAATTATCTGCTCCTTTGTTTGTTTTAATTGTTTTGTGTCATATTCAATTTGCAGCTAGCTTGCAGAGACTACCCTCATCCACGACATTTATGTGCTACATTTCCTTTCAGCACTACTGCGCATGAAAGGTATTGCAGCCAGGTCAGGTTTTTGCGTTGTACTATTCAGCACACAGTAGACATCGTACACTAGGATCTTGCATTGCTTTTTTAGGCAATAATCTAATTTGTATGACTTAATTCATGTATTGTGCAGTGTCATTGTTATGTATGTGACACACTTGCCCCTTGTGTTTTTTGGGGTGATGGCACTTCTAGTGCTGATCATTGCCATTCAACGGATAAGGAGCATATGTGGAAGCTGCAAAGGCAATCTTTTAGGCAACGTAATATTACAAGTTTACAAAAGGTTCACAACAACAATTTCCCCTTGACCCCATCTAACAAGTTCGGAAGCTTGGAGCGAATACCTCCATGTCTTTCCAACAGACCGTTCTCTCAGTCACAGATATCCAGCCCGCTTCAAGCTTGTTCTGGTAGTACTTTTAGCACCTCTTTAATAAGTCAAAGATACAATCAGCAGCCAACAATCCATTGTGCCCCAAGAACCTCCAGATCCCGTATGTTGACTCCAAATCATGCAGCCCACAGAGAAAAACATACTAGGATTTTGCCACCTCGATCATTTCCATCTCCAATTTTTAAAAGGTCTTGTACCTCAGGACGATATTTTCCCAGCAGTAATGAACATAGTGCTCAGCAAGTTCTGATTGCAAACAATACAATGGTCAGGAGAACACCACATAAGAATCGGCATCGACCAGCAGTGGCATCTCAAAGTCCTCGTGGTTGTGGCCCACAGCATGAGATGAATAATCAGTGCCCATCGGTAATATCAGAAAAAGATGCTAACTTGCAGAGTTTTGAGGATGTATTTTCACGTCTGGAGTCTAATACAGATTCCTCCCCAGATGGAATGCTTACTTCTGGTTGGAATATTCCACAGGTCCAGAATGATGATCTGGTTTGTATTCCTGACTCTCAACACAGGAAGATTAATTTGACAGGTAGCCCGTCTTGTACGACATCATTTGAATCTGATCTGCGTAGTCCGTCTTCTTCTCAAAATAATCCAGGGTCAGACACAAATCCTGTTGAAAGTTCAGTCACAGCAAGCTTGAATTCGTCCCATGTGAATGACACTTCATTAAACAATTTATCCCATATGCCACTGGTAAAATCCCAGATATCGCCCGTTGAAAATTGTGATTTTGGATCAGTAGATGTCCTCGGTGGAGATTGGATGTCTATTTACAGGAGTGCTTCGAAAGAGATTTTCCATGAACCAGATATGCCTCCTGGTTTGCCTTCACCAGAACCCTTCGTCTTTGATTTTGAGGTGGATTGGAATGGCTTGTAGCTATTATAATACGCTACTCTTGTTCAGATGCAATTTTTACAACCTTGGTTTTTTAATTGGGCAGAGTGGTAACTGTTTGTTCCACTATGAGGTCTCCTTGATGGGGCATCCGGATGTCATATACAGCTTTCGTTCTGTAAATAGGAATTTATGTCATGTTTTTCTAGCTTAATGTTATTATTTTGGATATAGAGGCATTAAATTAAATACATCATTTCATTTTTCACCGCAACAGTGGACAATGTATTGATCTTATCTGATGTATATCGAATGTACGAAATAGAAGCCAATGCACTCGGTTAAAATTATCATAATCGTGTATTTGACTGCCTGATTAAGACATTATCAGCGTACATTCAACAATTGTTTTCAATGATTATGCATTGATGGCAGCTTAAGAAAGCATTGGCTTTTCATTTTTGTGCAAGCTAGGTGTATCTCTGTCGCAAGGTGATAATGATAATTATAGATTATATATGTTAATCTTGTTGGTTCGATACGAATCGATTCATGTTTAACACTGTTTGTGTTGTGCTTTGTTTGCCCAAATGGCTAATGGTGTAGCTTACGCATAATCTGACTTAATCGTGTCGTATTGTGTGGACTTACCATGTTAAATCATGTTAATTTGTTCATTGTTACAGTATTATAAGATAATAAATTTTAAAAATTAGATTTTAAAAAAATAATGAATTTTTTCTTCATTAAAGTTTAAATTTTAAAATGCATTGCAAATGATAAACCTTGCAAAAAATACATAAGAAAGAAAAAAATGCATAATAAAGAAAAAATTAAATTTTTACAAAAATAAAAGAATTAGTTACTTCTTAGCTTACTTCAATATTTACATTTAGAAAATCATCAATCCAATCATTATTTTTTTTTATTAAGCATGATGACAAATTATCATGAAAGTACACGAAAATTTCTAAAATAGTTGTCTTTAACCTAAATTTTTTTCATCTAAAATGTTTTCCCAATGCTAAAACTTGATCATATGTTATGAAAGAAATTAAAATGATTAGTAGACCTTCAATCAGCAATTTAGACCATTGGTAGACTTATGTGTAATTTTCAAAAATTTAAAAACTTTTGCTAAGTAAAATTAAAAAGATAAAGACTAAAAAATAATTTTAAAAAAGTTTTAAAACTTTTTTCTAAATAAAGTTAAAAATATAAATGCTAAAAATAACTTTAAAAAATTTAAACCTATTTTTAAGAAATAGCCTTTTAAATTAAAATAAAGAGACCTCATTACAATTTGTCACTGTCGAACTAGTCGTTACTTGTAAAGAAAAAAATAGGCTAATTTTTTTTAACCAATCAGTTGTAGCACAACAGTTATAAAAAAGACTAAAAAATAATTTAAAAAATTGTAAAATTATTTTAAAGAGATAAGTTTTAAATTAAAATACAAAAACCTCATTGCATTTTGTCACCAGCTAACAAAATGCAACTATAAATCAAAAAAAGAGAGCTAATTTTTTTTTTTTTAATTCAATCGGTCGTAGCTCAACAGTTATAAAATGGTACAACTCGAGGGTTGCAGAAAAACATGAGGTAGGATTGGGCCAGAAATAACTTTCCTTTGCCGAAAAGATATTTTATTTGATCACTAATTAATAGTTTCTTGCTTTTGGAAAGATATTTTCTTGATTTTGCTCGCTTTCCTTTCGTGCATGTGTTTTTGAAAGTCTCCCGCGTTCCACCAACTCCGTGACAAAACCCTTCCTTGTGGGTACGTACGTCTCTTGGACATCCAACTCCACCTTCGATGTGAGGAAGATTCAAAGTATGATGGTTGAGACAAAACTGGACTTTGAAAGCGTTGTGAAAGAAGAAGGAATTGGTAAGCTGGTTTAACTTGAGGTGTTTGTATCAAAGATGTTAATTGAGTAAGACCTCATTGTGTCTGCAAGGTTTAACTTGGTTAAATTATACAATTAACTGACTGGCACGATATGTTTTTTTGGAACACGCCAAGCTCTCTTGTTTGGTAGACTCAAGTTATATTAATATCACTTTGTTTAGGCACGTTAGAGACTTTGGTATGCTAAATTTAGTATAGATTTTATAAATCTCGGTATATCCATTTTACAATCAATACATTAAAAAGTATGTGTAAAACATAATATAATCTAATCGTTTTGTTCACCAATATAATATGAATGGACCAGAGGTTATGGGTTATATTCAAGTTGTCACCTTACCCTTCTCAACGTGATACGATCAAACCAAAGAGTACCAGGTACAAGTTAAGTCGTGTTTGATCAATAAGATAAGATCCATTGACATGTCTAATTTATACGAGAACTAGTCATGGGGCGCTGAGTCTGTGACGGACACCAACACAGTCGAAAACCTTGAGTGATGAATAATCATGATGGCTTCCAGAAAGGAATATATTGGTCTTGTTAAGATGGGAGTGTTCTACTTGGATTCCCTCTTAGGTGGGAGATTATCCAATGTAATCTAGGAGGACAAAGGTTGCATCTTTGTTGAAGATTTCTAACCATTAAAGTTTCTCAATCATCCCAACAAGTTGGCCAATGTTGTGGACATGGAGTTGTGAAGTGAATGGACATCTTTTCATGGTACATAATTCTAGACAAAATTGTTCAGGTCTTAGTTTGTCGATGATTTATATCTAATCAGCGTGATCTTCTCACAAAAGTGGATTAGTTGTATATATATGTAAATGAGGTACATCATGCATATTGTTTTTGATTTGCAGTTCAAAGCTTTTCTTTGAAGGGAAAATCACGGAGATCAGAACTGCGATAGTGCAGCTCGTGTTTTTTTTATCAGTAAGTGAAGATCAATTCCAAATGACTATTTTAAATGCATGTTTCTTATGATAGCGTTTTAGATCGACCTTTTAAGATGGGTTCTTCCCAATATCATCATAGATAGCTAGGTAGCATTTTATTGAGATTTGCAGTTACTTTTTGGATGAACTAAACAGCTTGATCAGCAATCAATGCTTTGCAGTTGCTTTTTAGGTAAACATCTTGATCAGCAGTCAATAAAGGCCTTGAATTTTGTAGCAAACGATTTCTTTAAATAGAAGGGAAGAAGGGAAATTTGTTCTACCCTGTGCTTACAAATTTCTTGAGTCACCGATAGGGGAGGAGATGTATATATCTTGTCTCCATTTTCCTATCCCCACTGGTCAATATCATTTTGTCATATGTATCCAATATCTAATCATATGTCACACCAACGTATATTAAGGAGATGTTTGTACACCTAGAAAATGTTCCCATCATTTTTTAAGTATTTGTGTATCAAAAGAGTTTTCAAAGAATTCCATCATTTTTCTCCTATATATAAGAAAAATTTTCTTTTATTTTTCAACCTTTTGATCTTCGAAAATGAAGGAAAAGAAAATATGAATTATCACATATTATATTAGTAGCATGTAATTTTAATATGAAAATTGTTTATGTCTTTAGTAGATGAGAATTAATATTATAAGAGATGTGTAGAACAATAAATATTTGTGAAATATATTTATATTGTAACTATTGTCACAAATGACTCTATCTTATATTATCTACGACAAATTTTATTATTCTCTATCTTATAAATAAATACAAAAAATATTTAATTTATTAATTTCATCATTTTTTATTTTATAAATAAACATATATATTTTATATTCTATGATTTTTTGTCATTTTCTCTTCTGTGTACAAATACATGTATTTCAAATTTCATCATTTTTTATTTTGTGCACAAATATCTTGATTTTTTACTAATTTATTATTATTTTTTGTCATTTTAATTTTCATCATTTTCTATGATATTTTATTTTATTTTTTCTATTATTTTGTAAATGCATAAACACCTCCTAATTTATATGGAGGAGGGGATTTTTGTCCTGAACAATAAACCTCTACCATATATATGTACCCAATAGTCAATCATATACCACACTAATGCATCATGATTGGTAAAGTGCATGAAAGAAGCCAATTGGAGTTACCAATGCAATATTATGTCCCCACCATGTCATTTTGCCATATGTACCCAACAATCACATACCATACCAACACATTGTGGTTGATGGGTACGTGAAGAAAATAAAGTTGGGCACAGAAGATTCCTACTCTAATGACATTATGGTTGATAGAGTACATGAAAGAGAATAGGGTTGGAGAAGGCGTAAGATTCCTGCTCTAAGGAGGGTGGGGATCTCTTGTATTTTCTTGTATTCATTCTATCTCCACTAATTATATGTTTTTACATATGCATCCAATAACCAATCATGCATGTATCACATCAAATGTTGTGATCAATGAGGTAAATGGAAGGATCCAAGGTTGGAGATACAAGATTCCTAGTTCATCTGTATAGAGGATTTCCTATATTTCCCCATTGATATTATTTTTTCATATGCACTTAATTGTTAGTTAATCATGTATAATGCCATTTCACTGAGATTGATGGGATACATGGAAAGATATTATAAGATTGGAGTCAAAACATCTCTACTTTTATGGAATAGATTTTGTTTCTAGCTCTCTACGCAAAAAACAAGTGGTGATTTTGTTGCTTCTCATAAGATAGATTTAAAAGTAATTTTGTTGAGTTTAATGTTGTAGATATATAGTTGCAGCTAAAAATATTATAGGTATCCATCTTATGGTTTACGTATATTAATTTAAAATCTATCAATGATGAAATTTGTACTTGAAACAAATTAATATTTGCAAAGAAGAAATATCTGTTTACTTTAAACGTAATCTTTATTGTTAATAAATTTTAAGATAATGTATTTAAATGGTAAAATGAACACTTACAGTATTTTTAGTTACAAGAATTTATAACCACATTTTCTCTTTTTTTATTATTTTAAAATGAGTTGAAATCAGAAACTAGGTAGAAAGCCTTGCCCTTGATATTTAAAACACAACAAATAATCAGACTCAAATTAACTTGTGATTGTTATCTCTGGAAATCCTTTGTATATAAGATTGCAGACAACTACATATATTAAATACATTGCACATCTAAACGAATGTAAAGTACACAGTGACGGGTAGCATATATACGTATACAAAGAAATTACATTAATCAACCTAATTACCAAGAAATTCATGCAATCACCTAATTAATCTACCCATTAGACAAGATTATTTTATTTTACACACCATATATACTTAAACAACAACATATATATCATGCATGCTCACAGACATATGTAAACAATGCATCCATCCGCAAGTAATTAACCCACTATTAACAATAAGTGCATTCAAACACAAACAAACCACAATGATTTAATCGACCCATATGTACTAAGATTACAAATTTCATGTAAGCACCCAAGAATTAACGATGTTTCTTAATAATAATATGAATAGCACACGCTGGTATTAATCACGAGCTTTCGCAAACATCAAGCCAAGCAGAATTGAATCAGACCACGATTCATTTGGACCACGAAATGACCTCCGACGTCGACGGCGACGATGTACGGGAGCGGCGGAGCTACACACGGTCGGCCTTCTTGTCGAAATTTCCCACGGCCGGCAGGTGGTCTTGCCTCTCCTGCTGGTCCTGCAGCAGCTTCAGCTGTCGTTGCTGCTCGTCGTGGTAGTCGTAGATGTATGACGCCCCGTGGTAGGTTCGGTCCACGCCGTGATCCTCGTCCGACTGCTTCATACGAAGGATTCCGACCCTCTTCAGCAAGAAGAAGAGGGGGCCCATGGTGACGCTCACCCATCCAATGGTGGATAGCACCTGGACGACCTGAGCTGCCAGCAGCTTGCCGCCGCCACCCATGAAGAGTCCGTAGGGTCTGCCCTCTCCGTAGATCTCGTGCACGTACTGCTTCTTCGCGAACAGGCCGGTGAAGATGATCCCCCATATCCCACAGCCGGCGTGGAGCTGCGCCGCCTCCAGTGGGTCGTCGTACTCGATCTTCTCTGCCAGCAGGTTGAAGCCCATCAACACGATGGCTGAAACCACCCCAGACACGATGGCTGCCCATGGCTCCACCACCGAGCACCCGGCCGTCACGCCCACCAAACCACCTGCATGCGTACATCGACGTATCAGAATTTGAAGCTATAAATATATATATATATATATATGTATGTATGTATGTATGTACCTAAGAGCCCGTTGCAGACGGCGGCGACGTTCCAGTGATCACCCATTAAGCGCTTGACGAAGAGGGTGGTGAGGCCGGAGGAGCAGGCAGAGATGGTGGTGGTGACGGCGGTGCGACCAACCGCGGACCACTGTCCGTAGAAGTGGCCGGGATCCTTGTAGGTAGTGGATATGACAGCGAAGGAGCCAGGGTTGAAACCGAACCATCCGAACCAGAGCAGTAGAGTGCCGAGGACGATGAAAGCTGGGTTGTGTCCAGGGATCGGTTTACGTTCGCCCGCAAATCGCCCCAACCTAGGGCCCTCAATCCAAGCACCCCAGAAGCCGGCCACGCCGCCAACGATGTGCACGACGCCCGAACCTGCGAAGTCGATGGACCCAGTGTTGAAGAGGAGTTTGGTCTCCCTGAAGGGACTCGCCCACCCATCGGCAGACCAGAACCAGTGAGCGACGATTGGGTACACAAAGCCGGTGAGGAAGGAGGAGTAGATTAGGTAGGAGACGAACTGGGTCCTCTCCGCAATCGACCCCGACGTGATCCCGGCGGTGGCGATGGCGAAGGCCCACTGGAAGATGAAGAAGGAGTAGTCAAAGTCTTCTGTGGGTATCTCCTTCAACCCAAAGAACTGTTTCCCGATGAACTCGTTCGACGGCGCTCCGTAGGCGAAGGCGAATCCGAAGAGGTAGTACGAGATTCCGCCGGACACCGCGTCGAGCAAATTGGTCAGCAGCAGGTTCATGTAGTTCTTGTGCTGGACACAACCAGCACAGAGCATCGCGAAGCCCAGCTGCATGGCGAACACCAGGTAGGTGGAGAAGAGAAGGTAGGTGGTGTCCACGGCGTGTTTGGCGTCCGTGAACTTCCCATCGATGTTGTCGAAGCGGTCGCAGAGCAACGTGACGGCCGTGTCGGAAAGATTCGCCGGAGCCAGAGAGGCTGTGCAAGTCTTCTGCTTCTTCTCCTCCGCCGTGCATGAGGAAGGCAGAAGACATAGGAAGAAGAAGGCACAGAAGAGTATCGATCGACGCATGTTTGCTCGCTGTTCGATGCACCGGACCGATCGGAATTGATGAATGGCGCGTCGGTAGTCCGGCCTGCATTTATATAAAGGGAAAAAGCAAACGATCGCTAAGATTTTCAACACAAGATCATTACATAAATGATTAAAGAATCTTTCATCATCTCTTTCTTTCAAAATTTCTAGAAATTAAGATTTAAAACATACGAGAAAATTAAATCTTAGCTTTCTCAAAAAAAAAAAACACTAAAATTTTAAATATATTAATTTAAAATCTATCAATACAAGGATTACATAAAAATAAGTATCTATTTCTTTTATTTATTTTAAACGTAATCTTTATCTGTAATAGATTTAAATTTAATATAATTAAACTATAAGATGCCTTTTATTTTTTGGTCACCACCCTGTAAACAGGCGGTAAAATTCTATAAAAGAGCCTATAAGATGAATACTTATAATATTTTCAACTCAAATCAAACTCATGTATGAAGCGAAGAATTGGGAAAAATGATATAAATGTCGGAAGTGAATCGTTCGGATTCGAATTTAAGTAGATTCCATGGGAATCCGAAAACAAAGCTTTGGGTCGGGTTTCACGGATCGTCGTCGTCCTCCTCCCGTTGCCGACTGGAACGAAAGGGACGTCGGATATTTAAACATCGGTAGACCGATCATGATATTTAAACATTTCGCTAAAACATCGATCGCGCCTGACGATAAAGATGTTAGCTTTTTATTTTTCCTTTAATACGATCGAGACGAGCATGCTAATTGCGCCATGATTGCAGAAAATTAAGCTTTTGTGATACTAGTAGTCCTTTCGATCGTGAATATTTAAAAGACGCCGTTCAATTAAAAAAGGTAATTAATTAATTGTGGTGAGTTCTCTTTAAATTTTGCAGTGATTAGTTTTTTTTTTTTTTTTTTTTTCTTTCATGGTAATACAAGCAAATATTTCTTCTCTGGAAAGAGCTCCAACATTGCAAGAAGAAAATGTGGAAAATAAATTAACTCATTTTCCTCAATGATTCAATTAGTTTAGTATTCATCATTTTGAGATCATCAAGGGTTAACAAGATTGGTTCCGAGAGAATTGATTGCGTACGTAAATTACTTAAATTAATCAACACATCTCTATCGGCGAAGTCAACGGCTTGGAATATTAGTGTTTGCTTAATCTCTTAGCGGATCGGCTGATGGAATCTTAATTTAATCTTCTTCTTTTTGTTTTTAGTCCAAATTTGGAAGGAGCATGTGATCTTCACGTTGTTGAATCTAACAAGCGACGATTACAAGTATATTTTGCTTTGTCTGCACTGTTGCCGCCCTTCACGTATGATTCCTTTTGTTTTCTCCCCTTTACGTTTCTAAAGATTCCATCTTTGAGGACGCCTACCAATGCTGGAAAAGTGTTCATGCATTGACTAAAATAGAGATTGAGCTTGAACTTGCATGATGATGGATCTCCTTTACTCATAATCAATTTGTTTTGAATTAAAATGTCGTATGGCATCAAAGTACATTTACGCACATCTATTCATAATATACTTATAGGCATATATAAATAAGCTAGGAGAATATTGGAAAAGTCTTAGGCTAACTAAAATAGGAGCTAAACCTGAATGAGTTAGTTAAAATTTCACATGATATAAATAAGCTATAAAGAAAAGGAAGAGTGTTGGAAAAGTCTCACAATAACTAAAATAGGAACTGAAGCTGAATAAACTTATATGATCATGGATCCCTTTACTCATAATTAATTTATTTTGAGTTGTTAAAATTTTACATGATATTAGAGCAAATTCACATACATGCATTCATTAATATTAATAATCAGTTTATTTGAAGTTGAAATTTCATATGATGACATCAAAATAAAGTCACGCACATTCGTTGATAAGATGCTTGTAGGCATATAAATAAGCCGCAAGTAAGGAGGAGTGTTGAAAAAAATTCACATCAAGTAAACTAAAGGATTGAACTTGAATTAACTGATAAATCTCTCTATTTATAATCTACTAGTTCTAAGTTGGAATTTCAAAATATGATTGCTTCTGTTTTCGACTTCTTTATTTATTAATCAAGGTTCTTCTAAAAAGAAGAAGATGAAGAAGACGAAGAAGATCAGACTCTGATTGGTTGGATGATTGAGATACAAGGAAACTCTCATTTTCAACCCACTCTTTTTGATTCCTTCTTCTATAAAAAACAGCATGCACGTCGTTTTTAAATCAAAGAATAACGAATGCCTAGCGTGCATGACGGTATGAACCACGCGCTATTATTTTATGTACTGAATCTGCTTATTCTTTGATAATTATATATATATGTGCATCGCATCCATTGGGATTTGACCAAGTCTTGCCTTGATCTTTCGCAGGCATGCTGGATTAGTTCATGACTACCTTGCTCCTTTAAATATATTAATTTAATGCAACCAAAGGAAATTCGTTGGATCGCACCACATTAGCAAATAAATACATACATATATATATATATATGGGTATGACCTAAGCCAACATTACATTCGAGCTAAATCGAAAGTTGATAATTGACACCAAGTGCTTGCATGGTAGATGATTAATCAAGAATCTATGCTCCCTTTTAAATTTGAAGAAAAAGATTCAACAGACTAGAATCTTGCCTTCCAAACCGTATCAAGCGCGACTAGATCCCAATGGGAATCTTAATCTGTGGCTTTCGGTTGCAAGTTTGAAACTTTGAAACCGAAAAATCGATCTGTGGATTCAGGTCTCTCTTAATTATTTGATATGTGTTCTACATCACGGTCATCTTTAAGCCATTTTTCATATATGCGTGCGCATGCCGTTGCCTTCAGCGCTAACGAGAATGGTGGTCACTTTCAAGATGATCGTTTGGGATGATATGAATAATTAAACACCGTACGTAAAGTAATGTATTTTCTATATCCTTTAAAGAAGTGAAAGTCCGAACTCGAGGATCCGTTTCATATTAGGTCGGAGTTCTTTTCTCTTTTGATATGGGACGCATTGTCTCTACACGTCTTCTCATTTATAACTTCTTATATTTCTTATACCCACAGCTGCTTCACAATGAGAACCATCTTTGATATCAAGTGAAATTCTAATTCAAAATAAATTAACTATATCAATGTTGCACTTTTATGAATTTTTTTTTTATATTTATTTATATTCTTTATGCATATAAGTAGCTTACAACAAGAACAACAAACTCTGATATCAAGTGAATGTCGTCTAAATCAAAATCGATTGGATGTGGGTGAAGGATTTTCTTTCATATAAGGAGGTCAAATCCTTATTTTTCTATTAATCTTAGACTTTATTACTTATGGCTTTTTATATTTTTTATATCTACAAGCGACTCGTAACGAGAACCAACATGAATGCATGGTATATGAAACTTCAATTTAAAACCAATTGACTGTGAGTAGAGGATCCCTCTTTATATAAAACTAAATTCTCTATCTTTTCTATTAATGTAGGACTTTATCTTGACAATCTGTATTCATATTTTATTATGTGACATTATTTTTGGTTAATTAGTTGATATTTTAATCTTTTGTGCTTCGCCACAAAAGTGAAATTTATGCTAACAACGATCATGCTATATATCAAAATGCATTAAGTGGTTTTCTTTTGATAAATTTATTCGTATTCTTTTCCTCTGATATATTGATTGATGTGTACATCAAATCTTTTCATTTTTACTATCAAAAAATAACTCTAAATCCCCCCCCTCCCCTTAACCTTGTTTTCTAACATTCTACTTTAAACTCCATTGAATCATACCTTCCAATATAACCAATTAATCTTATTTGAACAAATGAAAAAAGAAAAGAAAAAAAAGATCACATTTATTTATCTATTTTACTAATTTAGATTATATGAACCAATGGTTGAACTGTTATCGTCTGAAATATAGCTCTTCCTACAATTAAGGAGGTTGCATTTTAATATAATTTAGGATATATTTCAATACAACTTGAGCTATGTTTCAATATAATCCAAGTTAAGTTACATTTCAAATACAATTAAGTGGGAAAAATGAAGTTTTTATGTAAGATTATATAGCAAATCAAACAATATTAGACAAAGGGAGAACTTACGAATTGGATCAACAACATTCTGCACAGAGGCATCCAGATTCAACAAATAATCATCTAAGACTAAAGCTAGAAATGTTTGATTTGCACTTTACTTTTATTGTGCAAGAGACAATGGGATGAAATTAAGCACGGCATTCTTTTACATGGTGTCACAAAAAATCCACAGTAACAACAAGCAAAAATGCAAGACAAGATCATAAAAGCAGGATTAGGGCTGTTGCAGAGAGGGCAATAATATTGCATTGTTGCATTAGGGTTCTAGAAATAGTCCTCAAACACAAACAATAGATAAATCTGGTCTGTTGAAGTACACTGAAAACATCTAGGTCATCTAAAAGGATGAACGAAAAATGACAAACTAAGCATGACAAAACGACACAAAAGAACATTAGTCTTCAACACTCTCCTTCAAGTTAGGCAAAAAGATATTGTCAGTGCCTAACTTGCTTGATAGATCTTTGTACCTGTCGCTAGTAAAGGTTTCATCAACATATCAGCAAGTTGTTCTTCACTCATCACATAAACAATCCTGATCATTATTCCAGTAGTAATTTTTTCTCGAATAAAGTGGCATTCGAGTTCTATATGATTCGTCCTTTTCTGAAACATTGGATTGGCAGCGATGTGTTGCATGGCCTTGTTAGTGTTGTAAAGTTCCACAACTCCTCCCAGCTCCACACCTAATTTAGTGAAGAGATATGTTAGTCAAGTAGTTTCAAAAGCAATTATAGCCACAGATCTATATTTGGCCTCTATAGAGAATCTTACACCTAATAGAATAAACTGGTTACAAGGTTTACTTTGACCAAAGAGCCTTTTTAAGAATCAAGCAACATGTTACAAGGTTTGTTTTTGGTCAAAGGAGAGTGAAAGATCAATGCAATTGGTGGATTTTTTTTTTCTTCTGTCTGATAATGGGTCAAGTAAACTTGAGACTTGCATGGTCGAACTTTTACACTTTTAATGTGGTTTGCGAACTTCATTGCTATTTTGAAGTTTTGAAAAATGTTTCTGAGTTTGGGTAAGAAATTATTACTTATTCATGAAATCTTGCAGGAACTAAAAGAATCAAACTCAAAACGAGGGAAATCAAATTATGGTGATAAATTGGTAGAATCCTTGAAATCTACTAGTGTCCATAACCCAGTTTTATCGCTCAACTAAAAGTTTGGCACCAGGAAGTCTAAATCAAGATCCATTGAGTAAGAATTCATCCTTACACTCGAGATCAAAGCATTTTAAAGTTCGATATCATTAAATCCGAAATGTGATAAACTCAAGGAAACTTGAGTTTAATAAGGTACATTCTGATAATAATGGAGAAGATATGTTGACTAAAGTAGTGATGAAAGACAAGTTAAAGACTTGTAGCCAAATTTCAGGTTTGGTGCAATCCTCCATGTAGTTGGGAGGAGGAGTTTGTTGGGTTTCCCTTCGCATAGATGATGACCTATTTTTGTCATTTATTTAAATGTGCAAGAACATTAAAGTCTTTTTCCCACATGAATCTTGTTAGTATTGTGAAGGAAGAGAGAGAATAATAACACAATTTTTTTCACAAGAGGAGTGACGACTGATTTTCTTCCATCTCTTATACCTACGATTTGAACATATGGTTCTTCAAAATATACACGCTTTTTTTTATCCTCTCTCTCTCTCTCTCTCTCTCTCTCTTGCCTCCTCCTACCATCCCAAATCCTATGGACCGCCAACTCTACGACCACATGCAACTTTTTCATTCTCACCTCTCCTCTCTGGTTTATGACACGTTACTTTTCAATTTTATTTTTTTTCACTTTCGATGAGTATTCATGAATATTTTTCTTGATTGAATATAGATTTTGTTTCTGTTCCCTAAAGATGCTTGGCTCTGTTACCAACCTTGTTCGAAATTAAAAAGAATAATTAGGTAAGTTATAGAAGAATACTTTCACAGTATACCATTCAACTTTCTACTCTTCTTCTTCGTAGTGTAATCTTCCTGTAAATGTTGTTTGATCTTCTCCACTTGAATGAAATAGTTCTTCAATTTTTTTGTGAATGAATCATGTGTACGTGAGTTAAATGATTGTGTTCTGATTTTTTATAGAAGATTTTCAATTTTAGTTCAAATGTAATGAAACAAATCTGGAAAAGAAAAATTAGGAACGGACAAATGTCGAAATATGTGTTAAGGTATAGTTAATTTGTAATTATAATTATACTTTTATTTAGAAGAGAATTTTGGTAAGTTATAAATTAGATTAGAATTTGTTTAGTAAAATTTATTGTGATTAAATGATGTTTTAGAGAAGCCGTAAAAAGGCTAATGACTGGGGTAACCTCTTCTCGTTATTTTATAGATACAGATAGACGAAAAAATTATTTCTTAGAATTTGAACTAATAAGCACAAACTAGGACAAATAGGAAAGAGTAGTTCACTGATAACCAGAAGAGGAATGGGAAAACACACAGTTTGGGGGTAGGTGTGGATGAGTCACGTCTTGAACAAGGGGAAGATCACAGCTAGTTACCGTTGGGAAGATCACAGAAAGATTATTCAAGTAACCTGAATCCAAAACTCAACATCACCATCAAGCATGTCAAGAGCTGCCATTTCCCAAAAAATGAAGAGCAACATGTATAGATATTATCATAAAAATGCTATACAACTACAAAAGTTCTCTTATGCGACAAAGCAAAGCTACATTGTTGATTCCTGCACAATTATGGATGCCCCGAAAGTGCATCCTAAAGATGAAAGCTTAATCAAATAAAAGACGCCTCTTGACTCTTTTAGTCTTAAGAGTACCCATCGACAAGATCTATCACAGTCATAGCTGTCTTTCCAGAATTCTGTTTCTCGGACGACGTCAATGGATCTTGATTTAGACTTCCTGGTGCCAAACTTTTAGTTGAGCGATAAAACTGGGTTATGGACACTAGTAGATTTCAAGGATTCCACCAATTTATCACCATAATTCGATTTCCCTCGTTTTGAGTTTGATTCTTTTAGTTCCTGCAAGATTTCATGAATAAGTAATAATTTCTTACCCAAACTCAGAAACATTTTTCAAAACTTCAAAATAGCAATGAAGTTCGCAAACCACATTAAAAGTGTAAAAGTTCGACCATGCAAGTCTCAAGTTTACTTGACCCATTATCAGACAGAAGAAAAAAAAAATCCACCAATAACATTGATCTTTCACTCTACTTTGACCAAAAACAAACCTTGTAACATGTTGCTTGATTCTAAAAAAGGCTCTTTGGTCAAAGTAAAGTAATTTAGGTGTAATTAGTCAAATAGTTTCAAAAGCAACAATAGCCATGGACCTATATTTGGCTTCTGTAGAGGATCTTAAGATGGTTCATTACTCCTTTGTTCTCCAAGAGATGAGAGAAGTTCTTAAATATACAGCAAAACTGGTTGTGGATTTCCTTGTAAAGGTACAACTTCCCCAATCTACATTACAATAACACTTAATAGTTAAATCATTGTCTCTAAAAGAACTTAATGATTCCTTGTCTAGGTCCATGCTTCAAATATCTGATGACTTGCAAAATAGCTTCATAATGTTCCTTGTAAGTTTACCAATGTAAATTGGCTTAAATAATCAATAACATAACAAATGTTAGGCCTAGTAATACTTAAATATATAAGTTTACAACTGATCTTTCTATATTGTGGGATCGTTGAGGAGATTATTTTTTTCATCAATGAGGTCATGACAATACTTACGTTGACGTGCATTGATCCCAACCAGAGAAGAAGCCACCTCCAGACCAAGGAAATATTTAAGTCTTCCCAAGTCCTTAACAAACCAAGCATAGTCCTCCCATTTTCTATATTGTCTTTGCAAAGCAAACCAAGCAGCACAGAGAAAGGGACATAGTTAATCTTTGACCTACTTTGATACCATGTCATCAAAAAATCCTCAACAACAATGAGTGGAAACATGAAACAAGATTACAGAAGTAGGATTAAAGTTACCATAGAGAGGGTAATAAAATTGCATTGTTGTATTACGATCCTGAAAATAGTCCTTAAATACAAACAATAGATAAATCTAACTCATTCAAGTACATTAAAAACATATGGGCCGTCCAAAAGGATGAATGAAAAATGATAGACCAAGCATGACAGAAAAACATCAAAGAACATTAGCCTTCAACACATGGTAAGCACAATATTCTATCAATGATGCTCCAATTTTTTTCAATTTCTCTTTTTCTTGCAATATTTTTCTGATAACTAAGGTAACTTTTTAAAAAAAATTTAAATTCATGTTTTCCTTTTATAAAACTGATTTTAAAAAAATCAAATATAATATTTACTATTGAAATTAATAATTATCGTTAGAATGGTATTTTATTTTTCAATCAGGAATGTTCAAAAATGAATCTTAAATTTCAATGCGTTGATAGTGGCAAACATGACATGCATGCAACTTGCAAATAATATATATATACATGAAGAACGCTGGAATGTTGTAACTAATCGCCTACATCTCCATTAATGCGTTCAAGGACCAACGAATCCATCAAATCAAATCATGGTTTAAAATTAATGATATATACCAATGAACCAACAAATGTCACTTGCGTGTATTACAAACGTAGAAGTTTTCAAAAATATCTAATTAATTGTACATCAAGATCTAAATTTGAATGGTTAATTGCCTACATCTCCGTGAATATGTTCAAGGATCGATGAATATTCTATCAAATCAAATTGCGGTCTTAAAGAGATGCTATAGGCTTATGTCGATGGGAAACACATTCAAGAGAAGTATCAAGTAAGGAACAAGATGTTACAGCAGAAGGGACGCATAGTTTTACATGGAGAAACTGCCCTCACCCAGAAAATCCTGGATGAAATTCACAACTCAAAAGTGGGAGATCATGCAGGTATAGAAAGATGCTTTCTACCCTTAAACATAATTTTTTTTGGCAGAGAATGACCAAGGAAACTAGGTGATTCATTAGAGAATGTCAAATTTGCCAGAGGGGTAAGTATGAGACTCTTAAACCAATGGGACACCTACATCCTCTGCCTACTCCAAAAGCTCTATGGCAAGCCATTTCTATGGATTTAATATGGAAAACAAAACATATGAGATTTTAGAAGATAGCATCCAAGAATTTACAAAACCCAGCAACTTTATGTGCACTGTCATTCCAATTACTACTTTTAAAAAGACATTATTGCCTTTAAATGTATACCAATGACCATGATGAAGGACAAATAACATGTTCAGTCACAACAATTATTTAATAATGTTAGTGATTACAAAAATCAGATGAAAATAACAAGAAAATGTGTTCTCTCACGTTATTTCAATAACATTATGCTAAAATTTCATATCATTTAAATAATAGTATTAAATACAGATATTTCATGAAGTAACGTAGATGTACAGTGACCTACAAAACAACTATATAAATGACATCAATTGTCACGATAACACTATTTTTACAAAGCGCGGCCCCCACTGTTGTTACTCTCTCTTCTACAAAGAGCAAGAAAAGAAAAGAAGAATTGGAATTATCACATAGTCTACTTTAATGATAACCCAGGAAAAACTTATATACGGATATAAAATGACTCCTAAATGGATGCAAGACTTACATGGTCTACGAACTTAGAGTCTAAGTGTCTCAGGTGCATATAAAGAATGTGTTAATTATCCTCCACGCTCAAATTACTTGATTTCTCGATTGTCTTTATTAGGTTGTTAGAGTTGCTGAATGTGTATAAGTGTAGGCATCCTATTCTATAACTAAATTAGTGTCAAGATGCAAGCCTAAGTATAAAATAAATTTGAAAACGAGATGAATGGCTCCATGGGGGCCCATACTGGATGAGATGAAGTGAGAGCAAAAGGAAGAGATAAGAATAAAGATTCTAAAAAGACTAGATAGAGAGGACAGGAGTCGTGCAATTATTTTTCATTCACATGTAGTAACGAAGAAAAATTTACTAAGTGTGACTTAATCATGGTGTACTTGTATGTGACTTATGTTAGTCTAAAGCAAACAAGATAATAAAGTAAAATAACAAGGCTTAGATAAATGTGAAAATGTAAATTAAACATAATACATAATGCATAGATTATTATGGGATAATGTGCATGAGCATGAATTAATATGCAAACTATATCAATGCATGATTTTATATGCAAAGACTAGATTTGAACGATTTATCATGTGAAAACATAATTCAACATGGTGCAATAACATGATTTAATATACAAAGACATGTTTTGAATGATTTAATATGCAAACTATATGAATACGTGATTTAATATGTAAAGACATGTTTTAAATGATTTAACACGATTTAATAAGCAATAACATGATTTAATCTGCAAACTATATGAATGCATGATTTACAAAAAGATTTTGATATTAAACTTGCATGATTAATGGAGAGAATTTAAAGCTAAATATGCACGACTAATAAATGGTAGGATGGATTTTTAATATTATATGAAATGAAAGATAACAAATTAATCATGTGATGAAAATATGATTCAAGCAATGAGAACTTGACATGCCTTATCATGATCTAAAGTGGGATGCAATCCGTTTAAACAATGAAGATTTGATATATTGGAAATGTGATTAAATGGTAATGATCTTAATGATTCCGTATACATATGAGACATGACATGATGTGTGGTTAATCTGGTATTACTGCTGGAAATAAATAATGGATGAAATGCATGGTGTACTACATGATCTAATGCATGATTAAACTTATATTCTTGCTGGAATTAAAATGCCTATGAATGTGGATAAGATGCTTAACTCATTCTACAAAATAATGCATGATTATAATAAGTATGTTGAAATTGAAATACATGATGCATGATTATAATAAGTATGTTGAAATTGAAATACATGATGCATGATTATGCTTTAAATGGGTAGGAATTAAAGTACATGATGGATGATTATATTTTTAAATATGCAGAAATTAAAATAATGGCATGGTTGTATCTTAAATATGCAGCAATTGAAATACATGTATGGTTTTATATATCTTAAATATGCAGAAATTAAAATACAAGCATGATTATATTTTAAATATGCAGAAACAAAAATGCATGGTGAATGAATATATTTTTATAAAATAAAAAAATATCATGCATGATCGTATTTTAAAATATGCAGAAATTAAAATAGTAGCATGGTTTGATTAATGATTTATGAAAATGGTGCATAATTATATTTTTAAAATATGCAGAAATTAAAATACTAGCATGGTTTGATTAATGATTTATAAAAATGATGCATAATTATATTTTAAAAATATGCATAAATTAAAATACTAGCATGGTTTGATTAATGCTTTATAGAAATGATGCATAATAATATTTTTAAAATATGTGGGAATTAAAGTACATGCGTGGTTTGATTAATGCTTCATAAAACATGGAAGAAAACTTGTTCCACCCCTAATTTACATGTGGTGCCATTGAGAACATAATTTTATGAAGTGAAAAATAATGGAACGGTCGCCGGAAGTACTGAAAGTAAAACGGGGGCTTACTGGTTTCGTCGTCAGAGCAGCAAAGAAGGAAATCCCACAACCGTGTCCTCGATGAGGGGAGGAACGTCCGCGGTGATACTCCAGCGACCAGTGGGTTTGGCGATGAGGTGCTTCTGGCGATTGACAGAAGTGGTTGTCTGGCAGGGCACGGTGGTGCTGGAAGAAGTTCGGGCGGCAGATGGCGGAGCACGGTGGTGTTGGGTTGAGTCCGATGGAACTTCGGGTGACGGGCAGCAGATAAACCCAACAGTATTCACGCCGCCGGAAGCTGACAGTGGAAGCTTGTCAATCAATGCCTAAGTCTGTGTATCCTGCGATTCGTCTGGGGATGGGATGGTGCTTCTGGATCACTCGATAATTAGTAGAAGGTTGGGCAGGGTGTTTGGGAATCTTTGGGGCCGCTCGGATCTCTGCTCGGTCTTGGTGTGTCGCAGATGGGATTTTGTATGTTCGGTGTTGGGTTGCAGGGGTGATAAGCACAAGCAATAGTGTGGCTCGAGGTCCAAGTGCATTGGCAGAGGGCAAACGTACCACTGTATGTGAGGGTGCTTCGATGTCTACCTTGCTCTGTTTGCCCAAGTAATCGGGCAAGGGAAGTCAAAGTGAGAGAGTCCAGATTGGGTTACGCGAGGGTGAAAGGAAGATGGATCGACGGGGTTGCCTTGTTCGAGGGTGAGGGTTGCCTTGTTTCAATAAATATGTAGAAATTAATTTTCAATAATTTATTTAGATAATCTATAGATTAAATAAATAGTGTTTTAAATTACATAATAATATATATTACATTAGAACATAATATATTTCAATAATTTGTGTAATGTTTTAAATTACATAATATGTTGTAGAAATTATTATGTTAGAACATAATAAAATAACTTTAGTCTTTTACAAAAAAAATATAAAACTTCAAAAGCAATTTCATCTTTTTCACCCTTGAAGATCAATTAGGAATCCAAGGAGAAACCTCAAAACTATTCCTTGGGCTCCTACATTTTAAACTATGGTTGGTTAACAATTTGTAGTAGTGGTGATTGATGAAGCAGAGAAAAGCACATGTCTTTGGGCTCCTGGCTACTCTACATCTCAAGCATAGATGGAGCAAGTTAGAGCGTTTAACAAATTTAAGGGGTGTTTGTGTACTTAGAAAATGGTGAAAAACGTCGAAAAGGAAAATGGCGAAAAGTTTTTCACTATTTTCTGGGTGTTTATATACCAAATGATTTTCCGTTATTTTTTGCCATTTTCCCTTGGTATATAAGAAAAATTTTCTTTTGTTTTCCTACCTTCTTATCTCTGAAATTGATGAAAAATGAAGGAAAAGAAAATATGAATTATCATAGAATATATTAATAATATGCAATTTTAATATAGAAATTATTTATGTCTTTAATAGATGAAAATTGATATTATGAGAGATATGTGGAATAATAAAGATGTGTAAAATATATTTTATATTGTAACAATTATTATAAGTGACTTTATTTTATATTATCTATAATAAATTTTGTTATTCTCTATCTTATAGATAAATACAAAAAATATTTAATTTATTAATTTTAATATTTTTATTTTATAAATAAACATATATTTTTTATATTTTATGATTTTTCATCATTTTCTATTCTATACACAAATACATGTATTTCAAATTCCATCATTTTATGTTATATTATGTGCACAAACACTTTAATTTTCTACTGATTTTCTATTAATTTCTGTTATTTTAATTTCCATCATTTTCTGTGATATTCCATCATTTTATTTTCGACATTTTCTAAATGCACAAACAACCCCTTAGTCTTAGTCATAAAGAAGTGTCTTACATTTTTAGGCACAAACAAATATACATGTCAAATGGGCTGGGTTGACGTGGGTCGACCCGACCCAACCGTAATATATCAGCTCCACTTGACCTAATCCAAAAAATTGGGTTGGACTTGACCGATAAGTTTTAAGATTTCAGCCCACGAGGTGGGTCAGGCTAGCCCACATAGGTATAATTTATAAAATCTATATTAAAGTATATAAATGATTTATAATTTATAAATGATGTATGACTCATCAAATTAGAAAATGCATGTAGTAATTACATACGTTCAATTTTCATTTAATTTAACAAATTAATGGTGATTTGTAAACAAATATGTATATATATATATATATATAATATGTTAAAAATAATCAATAAATAAAAATATAATATATAAAAAACATGTAAAAAATGAATACAAATAAAATAAAAAATGTAAAAATAAAACAAAATAATAAAAAAATTATAATATATATTAATAATACTTAGATTTAATTTAATATATTTACTAAAAAAGTTTATTTATGTTACTAACCCGTGGGCTGGCCAACAGGCTGACATGCTGGTGGCCCACGGGCTGGCCCAAGCCGAGCCCGGATGGGCCGACCTGAAAAAATTTTTAATTTTTTCGGGTCAGCCCTACCCAACTCGCAGCCTGTATGGGCTTTCATCCCACTGACATGTCATGTCTACAAACACACCAAACCAACCACTCCTTAGTCCTAAAAGAGTCTTCTCCTGTTAACAGTGAGGTAACAAAACTCTTTTCATATAATATTACACTTGCAACAATAAAGTAAAATAAGCTTACAACCTAAGAAGAAGCTTGCTCTTGCTCTAAGGAAGATTTAGAGAAGAACGTACCATGGAAATGATTGATCTTTAGGTGTCTGAGCAATCTTTAGCTTTGAACTTGTTTAGGAGTGCAAGAGAGAATATAGTTCAAGCCAACCCCTTCTAAGTTGCTAGGGTTCCCTTATTTACAGAATGGATGTGTGTAGAATGCTTTTGAATGACTAGTTTCGTTATAAGAAAATGAGGATATTGTAATAGACAAGATTATCACAATAAAGAAAAAAAACTGTTATAATATATCTGTCACGATAGTCTTATGTCTGTCATAACAAAGGCCATCATTATAACCTAAATATAATGAGGATACAGTAATGGTCTTTCTTAACAATTATAAAACATAGAGATTTTTTGTGATAATCATACTGTCAGGAAAGAAATATAATGACAATTGTGACCATCACTGTAAGTCAAATAAATATGTTAAATTAAATATTTTATCACAAATTGTTTTCATCGAATGACCCTTGTATATGTATACAATAATAAATTATTAACATATATTTATGTATTTTTATTGAGTTATTTCATATGATTATGAAGCTTCATGAATAATATTCTTATGCTTCATAACAAGAATGACAAATGAATGATATTTTTAAGGATTTGATTGCAAAACGTGCTAAAAAGAGATAAAATTCTATAAAAGCATCTACAACCCTCATCTGCTTTGATTGCGAAGAGCATTTAGGATGTGAAGATTGGAGTTCAATTATAGAATAATTTTGTTAATGCTTCTTTGCTTTTTAATATATTTATATATATATATATAGTGCATGTGTCATTAATAGGAAATGTAAGGTCTAAAGCGTCGTTTGTAATTTTATAATTATCACACCCTTTATATATGAAGGGCATGCAAACCTGAGGGCATCATATAAAGAACAGTTCCAATCATCACATCTACACCTCTTGCTTCTTCATACATGCTTAGGAGTTGTGAGAATTGGTAGCACATATCAGCACAAACCTTTATCTTGGAGCATGGGAAACTTACTTGACCTTCATTCCTGTATTCATTCGATTTGTGACATCCCTAAAGGAGCTCATCATTCCTCTCCTTTAGGATTGCATAAGAATATTAACATGGCTTATTTGTTTTAAGGCACGAGGAGGCATGAAGAAGGTCGTGTAAATACTTATTCACATGTTAACATAAAGAGGAATGACCTAAGTACTTGTAAAGTAACTTAACCTTGATGTGTATATGTAACTTAAGTAAATTAAGACAACAAAACAAAGTAAAGCAATAAGGTATCATTAATTAACATGGCTTATTTGTTTTAAGGCATGATGCATGGTGAGGCATATGTTGTATGTACGTAGGCATGTAGGTAATATGAAATGTATGCATGTTATATATATATATATATATGATATGTATGAATGAAATGCCTGTATGTATATTATGCATGAGTTGTATGTTATATATGTATACATGATTTGTACATTATATATATATGAGATGTGTATGCATGTATGTGTATTGTATAAGTATGCATGATATGTACGATAAGAAAGTCATATGATGATATGAAAGGTAATTTTCAAACTATGTGATTTAGTATGATATGATATACAAGATGATCTAATGATTTAATATGATACGAACGATGGTTTAAACTAGATGACTTAATGATATGCAAGATGATTTTTAGACTGGATGACTTAATGGCATATGCAAGATGATTATTAAACTATATGATTTAATATTAGATGATATGCAAGATGATTATTAAACTATATGATTTAATATGATGGCATGCAAGATGATGATTAAACTACATGATTTAACATGATGGCATGCAAGATGATGATTAAACTACATGATTTAATATGATGGCATGCAAGATAGATGATTAAACTACATGATTTAATATGATGATATGCAAGATGGTTATTAAACTATATGATTTAATATGATGGCATGCAAGATAGATTATTAAACTACATGATTTAATATGATGATATACAATATGATTATTAAACTATATGATTTAATATTAGATGATATGCAAGATGATTATTAAACTACGTGATTCAATATGATGATATGCACGATGATTATTAAACTACGTGATTCAATATGATGATATGCACGATGATTATTATATGATTTAATGTGATATGATGTGATGATTTTAATTACATGATTCGTTAAGATATGCACGATGATTTTTACTTGATTTTATATGATGATGATTTTAATTATATGGATTTATAAGATACGCAATATGATCATTAAACCATATGATTTAGTGCAAGATGATTCTTAAATTGTATGAAGCAATATGATGTACACGTAATCTGCAAATTATTATTTAAATAAAGCTATATACAATATGCATGATTTACATGCAAACTATTATTTAAATAAACCATATCATATGCGTGATTTAATTTTGTAAACTATTACTTAATTAAAACTATATGATATTCATGATTTAAATGCATGGTAATGATTCAAATGAGGTGATTTAAAGATTAATTAAGTAATTTGATTAAAGTGATTAATGATTAAATTATGTATTTAGGTGGTTCCGACGCCAATTCTGCTTACTCGACTGAGAGAGAGGGAGAGAGGAAATATAACGTTAAAAAATACACAAGTACGTATAAACCATCACTTTTTTATTGAATTTATGTATTTTTCGTTTTTTTAATTTTTTTTCTTTATTTTTTAATTGTATATAAACATCATATAGGCTACATTAATAAACAGTAATATTCAAAAAATAATTAATACACTTGGAATTTCAATTTTAGGAAGAAATAAAATTTCAAATTACAATGTAAACACAAAAAATGTACAAAATTCATTTCCATTTTGAAAAATTCTAGCATATCTCTAGATTATTGATAAATGATATATCAACATCTAATGATATAATTATATAATATGTTAATTGATTTATATGGTAAAATTACTAATTAATTGTATTTTTACTAATTATTTAAATAAATAAATAATTAATTAAAAATAATTATATTACATTATTATCATATATAAATATAAAATTTTAATTTATATTTAATTACTAAACATAAATTTTAAATTCTATTTTCGTCCAACGATATATAATTTTAGTTCTTGGGAGCTCCGAACAGCACCGGAGAGAGAGATGGAAGGCGTGAAGCACCGGCAGGTGGCGGTCAACGGCATCAACATGCACATCGCGGAGAAGGGGGAAGGGCCCGTGGTGCTTCTCCTCCACGGCTTCCCGGAGCTCTGGTACTCCTGGCGCCACCAGATCGCAGGCCTTGCCGCCCGTGGTTACCACGCTGTCGCTCCCGACCTCCGTGGCTACGGCGACACCGACAGCCCCGCCGAAGTCACCTCTTATACCATACCTCATCTCGTCGGAGACATGGTCGGTCTCATACACGCCCTCAGGGAAGACCAGGTGGACGTTAAGAAAACGCTTGCAAAGATTTATAAGCTCGTGGAACTTCTGCACCAACCGAATCGGATGTACTGATGCATTTTGCTACTGGTGTTTCCCGTATGCGTTGCAGGTGTTTGTTGTTGGGCATGACTGGGGCGCAATAGTTGCCTGGTACTTGTGCCTTTTCAGGCCGGACAAGGTGAAGTCATTGGTCAACTTGAGTGTGCCCTTCAAGGCATGGGATCACGACAGGAAGCCCATTGAGTATTTTAGGTCTCTCCTTGGTGATGATTTCTACATATGCCGATTCCAGGTATCAGGCAGCTTCCATATTCTTGGTCCATTTGGCCTTATGGAATGTGATGTTATAATAGATGGTTTTTACACTTGTATTATAAACTTATTGATATTTTTTCGATTCAGCAACCAGGATCGATACGGCTGCCCCATGTTGGCAAAACACGAGAAAAGATTAATTGAAAAGTGTGCTTTCTAACGTTTAATGGTGGACTTTTCTGTTTTCTATACTTTTTTCTTTAATATTATGAGATTTTAGAAATATTCGTCAGAGTATATATAGTCATAGTATTTAAAAATTTTGGCATGATTATGTCCTTATTTGGGAGATACTAGTCTCAAATTATTGTCTAAACCTGAACTAGAAGGCAGAAATATTGTAGCATTTAGGTCCTTGTGGCATTGCAAATGTGTGACCATCTGGGTCTTTTTCACCAGACTTGTAGGTGACCTTAGCTAGGGAAGTCCACAATACCCAAAGAGGTGTTTTAAAGTTATCTTACGACTTTATTGATTGTTTTTATGTTTTATTAGTTGAATGCAAAATGTAATATATATTTTTTTGTATTATGAAAATTTATTTTGGATCTACTTTTGTGAATATTATGAAATTTTAGAAATGTATGCCTGAGTATAATTATAGTATTTATTTAGAAATTGAAATTTGTTAATGTGACATGGTTATATTTCGGACCTAGCTATTAGTGTTAATGTTATACCATTAAATAGTACCAGAAGAGAACTGTTGGAATGAGGTGGGAGTGGAGTAGGAAGGAGAAAAAGAGTACTTATCTGTCCTAATTTTTCTTTTTAGAAGATAGGATCTTTGTAGGATCTAGAATCTAATCCAATTTCTTTAGATGCACAAATTTGTTTTGCCACCTAGGTGAGGCCTATGCCTAGGTGATAATTATGGTTATAGAAGGCCACAACCAAATTACTGGTACAGAAATACATGCAATAGGAATCTTATCACTGTTTTCTTGTATATTTTCAACTTCATTGTAAATTTGGATGCTGATGATACTCTATCCTTGGTAACCTTGGAGACCATGATCAAAATATAAAGTCCAACCTTGTCAACTTATTGTTTTTCAATTTCTTTGTGGATAACTATCACTTTTTAATTTCATTTGCTTTCCTACATTTTAAAGTTGAGAAAAGTTCATTACATTTCAGATTGTTCTCACAATAGGAACTGAAAGATTATTTCTGAACGATTTTTTAGGAGCCGGGAGTTGTTGAAGCTGAATTTGCCCAGCTGAGCAATTCATTATTACTCAAGAAATTCTACACTTCTCGTAATCCAAGGCCACTTGTCGTCCCCAAGAATCCTGGTTTTGGTGCTGTATCTCGTGCTCCGATTTCCTTGCCTGATTGGCTGTCAGAGGATGAAATCAATTACTTTGCCAGCAAGTTTGAAAAGACAGGTTACTCTGCTGCGTTAAACTACTACCGAGCCATGGACTTGTAAGTTTTTTTTGTCCTAAATTTTGAATCTTAATAAGTCTAAAAGATGCAACAACATTCTGACTTTTTTGGTTGGAAATGAAGGTTAACCTGCACATGAATGACTGTTGCCTGCAAGTCACAAGATTTTGTTGAATGACTTCTGGTGTTACAACTGATATTTTCATTTTCTGAGATAAATAATAAGATGTCATCGGTATTTCAATCTTGATAGAAAGTATGACATCACATGATTCTGTCTAATTTAGCTGCTTGAGTTGTTTGATTAAACTGAGAATTTTTTGTTCTATGTTTTCTTATCTTTCTATTTACTTGATAAGTCAAATTTTTTGGTAGCATTTTTCCTGGATGACGAATCAAAGAAAGATAACTAATAGTTGAGTTACAAAGAATATTATTATTACAAGGGACACAAAATCAGGTATTTATCAAAATAAGCTAGACTTAAATTTGGATTTCTTGGGTATAAAAATCTGAGGATCGTTCAATTGCATTCCTTCTATATGCTTGTACCAATTTTATCTTCTTTATATTGATTTATTTCAACTCATCTTAATCTTAAGTGCATTTCATACGGATGTACAGTACACTCTTACCTTTATTGCAGGTGTTTACAGAAGGCAATTAGCTGTCTTCTTATCATTAATCGGTACCATTCTGCCATGTTGGCTTGTGATAGGACTTCCATGTCCTTCATCTCTTTGAGGAAATATACAAGAATATCACATACATTTGGAGAAAATGAAAATCTAGTGTGCTCCTTGTCAATATTTGATTTCTAAATCACCTATATTATCAAAAGGATATATACCCTATCTTCCTTGTTATCCATGGAACTACTTGTTGTGAACTACTAAATTTAGTATGTATTATTTTCGGAATTTCTATTGCAATAATCTGATATCTCTTATTTTGTATTTTTTCAACTTCATTGGCAAATACGAATTTGTCATTTGTAGTTAATGTGCGTAAGAATTAAGAAGGATGTAACATGAATACTAACCATTGCAACTTTTCTAGGGACTCGGAGCTCCTTGCACCATGGAAGAATGCTCAAGTAAAAGTACATGCCAAATTCATCATCGGAGATCTAGATCTAGTCTACAACTTTCCTGGTATCAAGGATTACATACACAAGGGTGGATTCAAAAGAGATGTGCCTTTGCTGCATGACGTGGTTGTCATGGAAGGTTCTGCCCATTTCATCAACCAGGAGAAGGCACATGAAATAACTGATCACATTTATGAATTCATAAAGGGATTCTGATATGCCTTGCCGTGAAGAATTTGTACAGGTCTACTTATTTAATTACCTCCATGTCAAACTCCTAATAATAAGTACATGGATGTGTTGCCCTTGGTAAAATATGGATAAAGGATGTATATATGATCAATAAATCCTATGTACCAGCACCACATTGATGTTAGAACTTGATTTTCCATGTGATAAGTTTGAAGTTCTTTTAGAATTTAATTGATGAAATTTGAATAGAATACAACAAACCCTAAAGGAGAGGAATGACAGGTATGCTTTACCAAGGCTGCTAGATGAGAGTTGTTGTAAGGATTGATGTGCTAGGTGAAGTTCAAGCATCTTATAAGTGACATTCACTTGAGGAGGCCACGAGAGTTGTGAGCTTGCATTTGGGAATTTCTTCATTTAAGTGTGCTGATTATGTAGGAATTAATTTTCTATTCAAATTGTTAATTTTAGACCATTTTATAGCTTATTAGTTGCACTTATATTTTAGCTTTATTTATTTTTGTTGCTGTGTATTTATCGTGAGTGATATCTGAGTGTTTGTCTTTCAGTTGATGTATGACGTATTAAGGTAAGTGAAGACTACTTACCTTTTGTAATCGAAGTCGGTTGGAGAAAACTGTGGGTGTGGGACGGTCACTTGACAGAGGTGTGCGGTACGTAGTGTTCAGTGATGGCTTGATGTCGCGTGTGGGTTCTGGCCGTTCGAGAGATGCTGTGTCGTCGCGGAAGAGGTGGAATCGGAGACGAGCTAGATGTTGCGTCGTCGCGGAAGAGGTAGAATCAGATATTGCATTGTTGTGCGGAAGAGGTAGAATCAGATACTGCATTGTTGCGCGAAAGAGGTCGAATCGGATGTTGCGTCGTCGCGGAGATTTGGGGAAATGAGGATTCAGAGATTTTCGTGGGTCGACGGTGCAAAAGTCAGAAATCGGAAGGCTTTTATAGTTGGGAAAGTTGAGAATTAACACCAAATTCTCAACTTTCCTCGACGGCACAAACACCACGAAAGTCAGGAAAATTTTCCCATGTTTCTTTCTAATGGAGAAGGATACCCATTCCTAACTAAGTGCACACCTATCTACTCAAGTCGTGACAAGGAATTACCAAAATGGTCTTATGAGCCTTGAACTACCAAAATATGTTTCATGAATTTCAAAATTTACCTAAATGCTCTTTTGAACCCCAAAAATACCAAACCCTCCATTTGAGTCTCTTTTTTAAATGACCAAAATACCCTTATGAATTTCTAAATTACCAAAATATACCACTGTAGGCTTCCAAGCCACCAAGGTCACCCTTATTTGGTCTTGAACCACCAAAGTACCCATGAGGGTCCCCAAATGATCAAAATATCCCTATGGACCCTCAAATTATCAAAATACCCTTATAAGCCGTTAAATTACCGAAATCATCTTTATTTAGTCTTAATTACCAAAATGCCCATGAAGGTTCCCAAATGACCAAAATACCCTCATGTGCACCTAAATTACCTGAACACTCCTGATGCATGCCCTTATCAATGGAAGGGTGATTTACATGATTTTCTAATCATCCCTTGATGCACGTACATCACGACCATATTATAGTATTAATAAATCTTTAAAAAAAAAAAATTGTGTCAACATTCATTTATTGTGTTTCGATGATATTTCTTCAATTCTTAAGATTTAGTCAAACTTCAGAAGTTTTTATTGGATCGGTCGTAATAATTTATCACCATGAAATTAAGAAGCATGCCATTCACATTATGTAAATTGTAATCTATGTTGACCCAAAGACGTGCCCTCTACATCATTCAATCGACCTATGCTTGCATATGTTTTACATCATTCAATTCACAATATGTCTATTGTTACAATTTTCCTTCTTCTTCTTCTTCTTCTTCTTCTAATAAGATGTCTTCTTAGATGGGGGGGCATGGGTGGCTTCTTTAATATAATTCAAGAGGTTACATTTTAATACAATTCAAGTTGTTACATTTCAATATAATTCCATTTACATTTCAATACAATTTAAGTTACATTTGAATACAAACAAATTGAAAAAAATGAAATATTTATGTAAGATTATATAGTAATCCAAACGGTATTAAGCAAAGGTAGGACTAACGAATTGGATCGACAATATTCTGCACACATACATCCAAATGCAACAAATAATCGTCTAAAGACTAAGGCAAGAAACGTTTGATTTGCATTTTGCTTTTATTGTGTAAGAGCAAATGGGATGAAAGCACAATATTAGTGAGCAATCGTTTCGATTTGTTGACGAATGTGGCGTCTTAATCAATTACTACGACCATCCCATCACTTTCTCGTGTGTCGACCTTCATTCCGGCGTTCCATCGAGCTCCCTCGATGGCGTGACGAACACATAATTGCTCGCGTACGAAGATTTGGTCGTCCACTGGAACATCCACAGAGATCGATTCAACCGCAAGCTCGTCTGTTGGGAAGCTGCGTGGAAGCACGGGATCAGAGAATGTTTTATTTATTGTTTTAGAGACAAGCGTTGGAAGGCCACAAGGATCGTGTCATTTGGTTCTGGAATGGTCAAGAATGAGAGCCCAGTTTTCACATAACAATTTCCTGTTGCTTTTAATATTAATCAAATCCACATTCTCTGCATCCCAGCCCAGTTTTCACAGGATTAATGCAAATATTTTGATTTTCTTGGACACGAGAAATGCTTTAGAGGGTGCATACCACCATTGCTTCAGTTCTGGTAAGAATCTGGAATCCCATGACCTACCTTGCCCTTGGCTTTGCATGAAGTGATCTTAACAGAATTTCTTCATTGATATGCAAATTAATGCTCTGGTCCCATAAATGTTTATTACTTCATGCACTGTGTCGTGATCTGTTTTTGAGACTGAATTGAATGTAAAACTGATTTTGCTTTTCTAATTTTTTAGATCATTACAACAGATTAGATCAACAATTTGTTGCTGCGGGGCATGTATTCATTCGGGTGGTCCCATCCATATCAAAATTACTTAATTTATTAGCCTACCACAAGGCTTCCCTTTAAGTTCATATACAAATTTTAACTCAGTAATTTCTGATATTAGTTCTGTGATTCATGCTAATATCTAAAAAATTATGAAGGAATTTTTCTTTCATTAGTAAACAAAACATACGAGATTTCAGAAGATAGCATCCAGGAATTTACAAAACCCAAGCAACTTTATGTAGAAACAAGTAACGAAGAATCACAGTTTCATGGTTACCTACCTCGCATGCATTGTCATTCAAATTACTACTTTTAAAAAGACATTATTGTCTTTAAATGTATATCAATCCATGGCCATGATGAAGGATAATAACATGTTCCCACGAAGCACTAAAAACTGTGACAACAATTATTTAATAATGTCAATGACTACAGCAGATGAAAATAACTAAAAATTGTATTCTCTCGTATTATTTCAATAAAGTTATGCTGAAATTTCACATCATTCAAAAAATAGTACTGAATACTGATATTTCAAGATGTTCATGAATTAATGCAGATGTACAGTGGCCTACAGAACAACTATCAATTGTCACCTAAATGGTTCAACTGGTGTAGACTCCTAAAGAACAACAGTAGCTTAAAGGCGTTCCACAGCTTCATAAGAAGACAGGTCATCTTCAGCTTTATAAAGCAAGCCAAGATGATACCAAGAATCATGATTTGTTATGTCTATCCTAACAGCATCAGTCAAAAAAAACTTCTCACAACAGCAACAATCTAATCTCCAACTTCTTTGAGAACAACAGCTATAGAAAAACCAAGCTTGGAACATGAGTTGGATATGATTGAAGCCAATGTGGGACACCTTGAAAGCTTACTGGAAGGTTTGACAGGAGGAGTGTAATAGAGCACAAGAGACAAGATATTAGGGTTTGGCTGGGAACAACAGTTTGGGTTTAAGGTTTAGAATAAGAAGAAGTAAAAATCAAGGAAGGAAGAGATGCATGAGTATCAAACATAGGGAAAAGTGTTCCCTTTTATAGTTGGTATGATTCTAGTTCTTGTCAAATAAATAATATGTTTCTCCATTCAAAAAAAAAAATGTACCACATAACACAGGAAATGTAATTAATATTGCTTTCTTATAAATTCTAAAAAAAATATAGTAAGTTCAAGCATAAACAGAAATACCCATATCAATGACGATAAGTGTATGTACAACATAAAAATTGACAAAGTAGGGAAATATCGATGGCCAGCTAGATAAGATAAAACTTAAACAATCACAATTATAGTTGGAGTTAGACAGATGCGACCTAGAGACTTATAATATAAAATGAAATGAGGCATTTACTTGGGAAAAAAATGGGTTTATGATCTAAAATCAGAAAAACATAATTATCCAAAAAATGTGATGTTTATTTATTTTTTGTTTCAAATATCATCGGCTCATTTGGTTGATAACATACATCTTGGAATTCATTGACGCAAGCAATTTAACAAATATACAAAATCTGAATGTTTTATTTGTCCAGTTCTAAAAAAAATGTAAACTGAACAATATTTGAAATAGAACGAGATAAATAGATACAGAAAACAATGAGGTAAATAGAAACAGAGACAATCAGCAGATCTAAAAGGTACACTTCAGTGAAATGTCTGCATTGGATCCAGCAAGAGTCAAGAGGTTAAACTAGAAGGATAGGATGGACTGCAGCAAAAATAAACCGTGCAAGCCGATTAAAAAGAAAACAAGAAATTGATTCAATGCTCAACTGTTTTTACAAGTCATTCTGAACATGTGCCCTCAGCTTCGGTAATTATGCATATTATGCTTGGGTTAACCTTACAATGCACAAGTCCAGATAAATGACTTGTAAGGAAATGATAAATATATAAAGTTGGAAACTTGCAAAACAAACCATGAACTACTCAAACAAAATTGATTTAAACTATTGTACTGAAAAATACATGAACACCGAACTCCTAACCCTCGTCTGATCGATGTGAAAGCTTTAAGGAAACAGTTACCATGTATGTCTCCGAGCATAAGATATTGACCATTTCTCCAGTCTAAAATAATTAGTTATTATGTAGCAATGCTGTCCAGAATTCCTAGTCATTTCAAGTTTGTAGGGCAAATCACGGTTTCTTCACCAGTATTCCTCATAAAAAAGCATAACTCTTGAACTGCTACTTAGCTTCTGACTGAGCATTTCTTTGACCTGAATATAGTTGCCATTTATTAGTTATCAAATAAAATACAGTGAAAAGACACTGATGAAGAAGACAATGATCACGGTCATCAAGTGCTGGAAGTATGGATACATTTTTTCGCCTCTGAGCTCCATTAAGAAAAAATTATTATAAAATCAAGTATGTTCTTGCAGAAACAAGTATGTCTACATATATCTAGACATGTATACTTCATCTTGGCCACATTCTCACATATGGGATTCGTTTATCGTTAGACTCTAAAATATTCCTTCATAATTCTAACATAAAACGAACTTCGATTCTATCTTCATCCACTAACATTATATCATGTTGAACTAATATATGGTAAAGCATTTCTCCTCGAATTTCTTTGGAATTAGTTCCCAATATAAGACTGTTTATTAGAAATTCCTTTTCTCCCTGCCTACAGTTTTAACATTGATTGTTAATTTATCATGCATGTTTTGGAAGGAAAGAAGCTTAGCAAATGCTACACACATAAATCACCAGTAAGACAGTCCAGCACCTACTTCACTCTTTTGAATTAATTCTTCTAAAGGTAGGAAGAATGTATATAAGAGCACAGAAACCAGTATAAGCTTATGACTGCATGAGAAAGAATTCCTCTCTAACCTGTTTCGACTAGTGTCTTCCGAAGGTCTCCCATAAGTACTATTCCACTCTCCACCATCCTGTGCATAATAGTCCATAGGATAAGCCTCTTCCAATTGTGCATGATTTTGGCACTCACAGCTGCAGCTACAGGAATTACCGCAATTTCCCAATCCATTGTTATCATTCTCGAGCTTAAGAGTGTCTGCGCAAGTCATTGTGGACGCCACCACCACCCTATGCTTCTCCCACCAGCCTGGAACAAACCCCAAAGCAACCTCGAACTCAAAGGTGGTCAGAAGTGGCCTCTGGAATGCCTCGCCCCAATCAATGGATAACCTTGGGCATGCAATCTGCACCCACGCATCCACCGCATCGCCGAACAATGTAATCCTCGCAGGTGACAACTCCGACATCAATACCACCGTCCACTCCAACCCCTTCTCCTCCATCTTCCCCACCACCCTATCCAAAACCCTGGTGCTCCCCTGCCTCCCCAGCGTCCCCAGCACAATCCCCCACCTCTTCGCCCCCCTCGCCTTCAAAACTGCCTCTTTCCTCACTTCTTTCATCCCCAAATGATCGTACTCCTCCAAACTCAAGACTTTTGTATATGGATCGTATCGGAACGCCTTCACCTTCGGATTAGCAATCATGAACGCCTCAAGATGAAACCTCCCGTCCGCAACAAAAACCACCGCCTCGATCTCCCTCCCCACTTTCGGCGCCGTGCACCCCAAAACCTCCCCGGCCGAAAGTGGCTTCGCCTGTGGCACCACCACATCGTACCCTGCCTCTGCAAGCTCCGCCTTCGCCGCGTGAACTGCGGAGTTGAATTGCACAGTGCCGGCAATCGCAAGCTTCGATTTCTGCCCGAAGTTCGTCTTGACCGTGGAAATGAAACGGGGCAAGTCGATCTTCACGTCGACGAAGACGTAGAGCGTGGGGATCTTGGTCTCCGACACTGGGACGAGGCAGCTGTGACCGTAGTGGATGAGGAGGTCTGCTTGGAGGGCATCGGCGGAGAGGTCATCAACACAGCACGCGCCGTAGGTGGGATCGGCGAGAACGAGGATGGAGGTGGCGGGGGTGAAGGAGCGGAGGATGTCAGAGATAGGAAGGGAGTAGAGGAGAAGGCCTTCGGGGAACTGGAGGGCGATGCGGCGGGCGGAAAGGGAGACGGCGCGGTGGACGGACTTGTGTATCTCGAAGTTGTAGTTGGAAGGGAGGAAGGAGATGGCGGCGTTGAGGGCGGGGTTGTGGAGGATCGAGTCGGGGATTTGGGAGCGGATAAAGCGCTTCGGCACGGAAGGCGATGGCCTCGTAGAAGGCTTTAGTGCGGTGGCCGCGGCGGGCAGAGAAGCAGGGCCGCCGGCGTCGGCCATGCGATCCAGGTCGCGTCTTGGTAATCACAGGGGCGGTGGTTTTGGTGCGGCCACTTTTTTTCGAGGAAATTGATAAATGTTTTATTTTTTAACAAAGTAAGAAAATGACAAATGTTAGTTTAATAAATATTAATCATCAGTCCATCCTTCTTTGGGTTCCTGGGCGCAATCTCTTCTCTATATGTTGTACACTTTAGATGTACATGCATCTAAACACACACACATTAGAACCCATTTAGTCATCTCAGAGGCTTACCATACATTAGGTGCATGAGGTACTTAACACATTCTCCATCCATAATTGGAAAATTTATTTGAAATTCTTTGATCAGGCCTGCTAACCTTATTTCTCTTTCTTAAAGTATCTTAGGATTGCATTGCATTGCACGTATCTTAGGATTTATCTGTCTAATAGACTGGGTAGTGTCTCCTTTAAGACGAGAACTCCCAAGTGTCAAGTTGAGTGTTGGTTGACTTAGCTCTATCGATGGTAACATCATAATTAGTTAGAAGATACGTTTTCGTAGAATTGAGTGCACGTTAGTGCAATTTATATTTCTTCTGTTTTCTTATATGATTTCTATATAAATTCATGCATTTCTTCCTACCATTGTTTGAGTATATTTTTTTGTGTAGATTTGTAAGTATTTCATGTATGGGAATGTAGTGATTTGGGTGCTATTGTACATCTGCAAGTTGCGAGAGCATTTTCCTTCTGATTTTTGTGAATTTTAAGTAGTGTATGCCTATGATTTTGACATCGTTTCAACCATGCTTTGTTGTAGATTAAGGGTGTTTGATTGCAGGAAAATGATTTCAATTTTAAGCCCTAAGCAATATCGATTTCGGAAGTGTTTTTTTTTTTTTTTGTTGGGTTCACATCACACTTGCAAATTGAGTTTCACCTTACATTTGATCTCCTTTTTTCACGTGAATCCGATTTCATGGAACTCGATTTCGTATTTTTCCCTTTAAGTTTAATGATTCATCTTTCGATAACCACCAATTTGAAGTAATTTCGTTGATTGAGCTGAAAGATATGATTTTCCTAAGCTAAGGGTGTATGCAAACAGGCAATTTTGAATCTGCGTATTTCCATGCAAATCTACTACTATAGAGTAATAGGTTTTTAGAATTTGACAATTTTTCTGATTAGTACTAGCTTTCTAACGAATATTAATTTGAGAATTTTGGTTTTATATAGCTTAAGTTTGCACATGAAAATTTCTATAATTCCTTTGGAGTAGGAACATAAATAACATCATTTGTATAAAGTATATAATTTTAGGATAATTTAGTTGACTACACTAATACCTAATGTAGATTTAGAGTGATCTAAAATCCATATGAATTTAGGAGTAATGTAAATTAATAAAACTAATCCTAATTTCTATTGAAATTAACAACTAGAATCTAAATTAACATATAAATTTAGGATTAATGCAATTTAACAATACTAAACATAACTAAAATACAATTTGAAGTCCTCGATTCCCTGTGGATCAATCCATACTTGTCGATGTTCTTTAATGAGTACCATGTACTTACAATTTATAAATTTAAAACTTAATTTCATGAAAGGGAGTTTTTCTAATTTAAAGCAAAGCTCATGAAGGAGAACCTTTGCATATTGAAGTATAACTCATGGAGGGGAGTATTTATATTTTAAAATACAACTCATAAAGGAGAGCTTTTATATTTTAAAGTATACACATAGAAAGAGGGTTTGTATTTTAAATACAGCTTATAAAGGAGTCTTTTATATGTCAAATGTTTTTAGCTCTTGTAAAGAGTAGTTTCATACTTTAGATATATCTTTATATATTTTTTATATATGCCTAGATCATATTTTAGATAATTTAGTCTCATATCTAAGAGTGATTGATGTTTTTTAAACATTTGGATATATTTATTTAATATCTAAGTATATGTTTTAGATAGTTTAAGCTCTTTTTTAGGAAGATGATGTATTTCAATTATTTAGATATTATCCAAATAAATAATATCTTACGTAGTTTAAGTTGTTCCCTAGGAGCATATAACATTTCTAGACATTTGAATATATATGTGTTTTTTAATATCTAAATCTATATTTTCAGATAGTTTAAATTCTTATTTAATAATGTCATATATTTTGTCATATTTATAATTTAAGTTTATATCTAAGAGTAATAGTAATATTTCAACTAATTTAGACTCATATCTTAGAATAATTGACATTGTCAATGTATGTGTTTGGGAAAACTTGTTTGGTTTGTTTTTATGTTTATATTAATAATTTCTTTTAGAAGTAAACAAACAATTTTTTACACAAATTAAGTATTAAGTCTAATTTGTTTTTAAATACAAGTGCATAGTGTCTATTGTATTTGTGTGCAATTATAGGTCAATCTCACAAAGATTGAGTAAGAATAATGTACTATTTTGATTTTTATAACTAGAGTTTTATATATGTTCATTTAAGTATTCCGTTGACTTACTATTAACTCAACGAACTTAGTTTGTGGAGTTATAGATAACTCAACGGACTATCCTCTTAAACTTAAATTAACTCCACGAGCCTTACTAATAAATTCCAATTAAGATTTGCTATTCATAGAGGAATTCGGTCAACTATTGTGCAGTTCCACAGAATATAAATAACATCAATTAAGCTTTTAATATTAGTTAATACAATATTTATCATTAATCAACATTAACATTCAGATATTTTGAATAGTAACCATTTAGATTTTTGAGTATTCTATACAAATTAATTTTAGTAATCAATAAAATTATTTTCTGAATCAAATAAATATGAAACATTTATAATATTGATAATGATAACATTAATCATGATACAAAACAAACAATACAACACATAAGTGCTAACTATAAACATAGATAATTAGTTTTTAGTATTTTTGTTTTGATATGTTCCTAAAGATGAATGAAAGGTGAAATGTAAATATTGTTTATAAATAATAAAAACTTCTATCACTAGATGTGATGCGATTACACCATTTGGAAACTTAATCACTTACAATTACACATCTTCTTTCTATAGAATCGCAAACCGAAACTTGTAAGTTGATCTCTTCTTCAATATATTGGCATCAACGTTGATCTCCTCTTCAGTATATTGGCATCAACCCAAAATTAAGGCTAAAAGCTTTATAATCTCTTGAGAGATGAGTCGATGCTTGGTGAAAATGGCTTCTCTTCCTATGACATAATCACTTCTCATAGTAGTTGTTAGTTGTCATGTTTGGCTTAGAATTGACCTAATATCTAGAAAGTATCCTCACAGACCTTCGATAATTGGTGATTATGGTGGTGTTGTGGAGCTTTAGGGAACTTCTAACACTTCCTACAGTTAATGTGGTTCTCCACCCCTTTTCACCCACCTCTTTTTGTCTTTCTTCTCTTCTTTTTATATTTCTTTTAGTAGTAATTACTTCTACCTAAATGATCGGTTAGATTTCCTTCATTCCACAATTTAAATCCTACGTGATACGTGCAATCATTGTTTTCCTTCAAATTTCCTATTTCTACAACTACTAACAGTGGCATATTAAAAAATAGTTGGTCTGTGGAGTTAGTGTAACAACAGACTTACTCCATTAACTTAATTGTTAATTCAACAGACTTACTTTGTTGAGTAAAGCTTAACTCAATGGACTTAATATAAAACATGTGTAACTCATGCGATATAATAAAATATTTAAATTTACACATGCATAATTCTAACTTTACAAAGGTTCATAACCTTAGCTTTGTAAGTTTACGAGGATCCGTAAACTTAACAAAAAAATTTATGAGCTTTCGTACCCCGTAATTTTACGAAGGTCTATAAACTTCCAAGAGTAACTTTACGATGGTAAAAAGACTTCTCAAATAGTTACGAATCGTAACTATTTGAAACTTATATGCATTTCAGATAGTTAGCATATAACCTTTTAAAAGATAACTTAAATCATGTATTAAAGTTTCAACACGTGTCATTCTTGAAATAATAATAAAGTACTCTTTAAGCATTCAAAATACAACTGTCTAGTACATAAAATATAATTCTTCAAAATAACAAATATTTTGAATACTTAGGAATTAAAAAGCCTATAGCTCATCAGCAGTTCATAAATATACTTAATTAATGCTAATTCACTAGAATTATGCACATTCTTCAATTAAAACATATAATCATGTAATTATAATATAATGATTTAATTCTCATGTGATAAGCTAAATATTATGTAATTAATCATTATTTAATCATTAATATTATACATTTTTTCATTCTAAACATTACGTAAAAGTATTTTCATGGTTGGAGGCACGCAAGTGCATTTTGGTAATTTAGACATGTATAGGGGTACTTTAATACTTTGAATATGTATAGGAATCTTTTGGTAATTTATGAAATCATGAGTAGATTTTGCTAATTTGAGTAGATATAAAGGTATTTTAGTAATTTAACAGGATATTAAGGTGATTTGACCTTGTAAAGGGCATTGGTAGTTTGGTCATGCATACATTTTTTCTTCGATACTTTATCATTTATATATATATTTTTTATGTCAAAATACTTCTTCTTCTTTGTCTTTTATGGTTTCCGTTTTCATTTTTCTTTCTTTTTTTTAACCCTCCTCCTTCATGTCGTATGTATTTTTTTCGTCTTAGGCATACCGCGGTAACTTTTGCTGCCTTTCGATATTGTAAGGAGAGGCGGTTACGGTACCCCACCAATAGCAACATCAAGGTGGCAGCAAGCTGGAGTCGAGGGAGGTCTTCTCGGCTCAACCACCGACGACGACGGCAACACCGCGGTATTCTCTCTCTCTTCCGATCTCTCTCTAATTTTGGCAAGAAAGCGGGGACGAGCACGCTGAACACTAGTAACGGAGGCTTCGATGCGACGAGGAACGGCGGCGAGGTGGTAACAGCAGCGACAATCTTGACGAGTGGAGTAAGGGCAGCAGTGATTGCAGGTGAAAGGTAATGGCGACGGCGACGACGAAGCTCGAGAGTGGTGGGGATGGTGTTAATGTGTCGCGTGAACGATGGAAACGCGTGTGGGTGAGGAGGGATTCCGCACAGGGCGTGCGGAACAGTGTTAGAACTGGTAGAGAGGAGAGACTCAAACTCACAATAGAAGAAGGATCAACAGAAAGACCATGCGTAAGTTCATCCATTGATAAAACCACAGTACATATGTATAGGCCCGAACGTTCATAACCATTCACGTTCTCCGCTTATTTGCTTGCATAGGACGTTCTGAGGTGAGTAGCCTTGTCATGCCTCGATATTATTGAAATAAGATTTCTTTTTTTTTTTTCCTGAAGACACACAAATAGACAAAAATCAATGCTCCACTTATCCGTACATTTTTAATTTGAAAACAAGAAAGGTAGGATATAATTTAAAGATAGAAGCTAGTGGTTACCTTAATAAGATGAAATCATTCTATGCCTTTGTTTATATCTTCATCCATGTCACCATTTGCTTGGTCTAAAACGAGGAAGGAAGGTAGACTTTGTGTCTTCATTCTGCCACTTCAATCCATTCCACCATTCTTGTTCTCCTTTTATGAATTCCATGTCCTTGGCACTATCAGGTCCTAAACAAATATCCTCTAATTTGGGACATTTTCTTATATAGAGTTGTTTCAAGGAAGGAAAGAGTAATGAGAATGTCAACTTGGAAATGCTCTCCAAACTTTGTAATGTCATGAGACTTAAAGTTGCCAACTTGGGAAAGTAGCAATTTTGATGTTCTTGGTTGTCTTCTTTATTACTTGTTCTTGTCACTCTTCTTTTTTGTGCTTCATCATCTTCAAACACAAGTGTTTTCATTCCATCACATTCATACAAGGAAAGATAATCTAAGTTTGGAAGTTCTACCGTCCACATTACATCCTTCAACATTGAACAAAAGCTAATGCTCACGGTACGAAGATTTTGCATAAGACACGTGAGATTAATGGTTTTTCTGATAGAAATGGAACTCGTAACAACTGTTGTTTCCTTGTCCCCCACAATGATACTCGAAATGCTTAGAAAAAACAACTTAAGTTCCCTAAGGAGGAATGGTTGAGTTCCAAAAAATTCTATCTTCCTTAAATTAGAACAACTGCTGATATCAAGATGATGCACTTTTGAGAATTTAGAAACTGCTGACTTCATATCATCATCATTGCAATCCAAACCTGAAAGTTCTACTTTAGTAATAATTGTTAAAAGGATAGGATTATTGACAAGTATCTGGAGATGACTTTCTGATTCAACATCTATACTAAGATCTTTGAGATGCTTCAATTTTTCCAAATCCTTGAACATAAGCTGAGATTGTTCTTCCAGATTATAAATGTTGCCATCACTCCCAAGCATTTGTTGATTCTCTGCTGATTTCAAAGAATAGTGAGAATGAAACAAATTTAGTGTTTGTAAATTCACCAACTCAATGATAGCTCTCTGTGGGATCTTTTGAAGGCATTCTGTCCATTCAAGGTTTAATGTCCTTAGTCTCTTTAGAATACCCACTTCCATGGGAAGACACTCGATTTTTGTATAAGAAAGATTGAGAAATTGTAAATTGACCAAAAACTTGATTGACCTTGGGATCTCCTTTAGCCGTGTACGGCTTAGATCCAAAACACAGAGGAACGACATAAACTTGAAGAAATCATCTGTGGAAAATTTATAGAAATCTTTATTATAATTTAATAATAGTGTAACGAGATTGGGACAATTGGGAATCGTAGAATCAGGAAAACTTTTTAAACCATAAGCCATGAGAGATATCCTCTTGGCATTATCCCATCCATCAAAACAATGCATATTACTTGTGGTTGATCTGTTATATACTTTAAAGCAATTATCTGGATCATTTGAGTAATCTGTAAGCCAGAGTGCCATCTCTCGAACCACATCATGCATCATCACATAATCATTAGAAATCCCAATTTCAAGGAGGCAAGCAGATGTAAGTGTGTTAATGATGTTTTGTCCTTCCCTGTGGGAATCTACCAATCCTTCTCCAACCCACCGATCAATGAGATTTTTTATAATAATATTGCAATCCTCTGGATAAAGGCAGCAATATAAAAGGCAAGATCGAAGCTTATCACTTCTCAACCTGTCGAAACTGAATTTTAAAATCTTCATCACATTTTCCATATTTGGAATTTCTTGATGAAAAGAGTGATTAAGATTTTCAATCATGTCGAGCCATTCATGAAGCATTCTGCATTTTGCCATTGCCCTTGCAATGGTGATAATAGCCAAAGGCAAACCATCACACTTGTTGACAATTTGTGTTGCATAATTCAAGAATCCAGCATCTTGTAGAATTTCTTCTGAATCTAAATTGTTTCCAAAGAGTTTCAATGAGTCTTCCTCATTGATTGGTCTCACCATGACTCGTTTTTGAGATGCCATGTCAATGCAGACTTGCTCATATCTTGTTGTAAATGCAATCTTAATCGTATCACAATCAATAGTTGGCATTGGAATTCCAATCTTTTCCAAGTGCAGAATGTCCCATATGTCATCCATGAGTAATAACAACTGCTTGTTCATGAGAGCTCTATGTAGAGTTCGAGCCCTTTGTCGTTCTTCTTCACTTCCTCGTTGAGTAGATGTCAAGGGAATGGTCAAGTCCTCAGCTATTTGCATTTGGATGTTAGTGACATCAACATCTTTTGAAACTGTGATCCAGACCACTGATTCAAACACATGCCTCCAATCGGTTGTCTTCATTTCTTTTTGGATTTTCTTTAAGATGGTGGTCTTTCCTACACCTCCCATCCCATAAATTCCTACCATTTTTACATCAACATTTTCTAGATGGCGGAGAATTTCAGACAATGTTTCCTCTCTGTTAATGTAGAATTTTGGTACTGGATATGGAACATCTTCAATTACTTTCGAATTAATGAGGCTATCATCAAAATTCTCTCTTTCTGTAGCCAATCTTTGAACTCTTTCAAGCATCCTGCTAACCTCCTTTCCGAGCTTATAGTTAGATAGAAATGAACAACCCCTCTCTTGTAATGAGCTAAGAAGACCTGTTACTTCCATATCCAATTCTTCCACTTCATCCAACCAGCTTTTAACATTCACCTTTAATTAAATTTGTTTACGAGAAATAGATCATTAGAACATGGTAGTACAAGCTCAAGAAATTCGTATGTGCTTATTGTGAAAAATCTAAGAATTAACATGCATAACTTTGTAAGAAATATACTATAAAACGTTTTCAATTTACCTTGCACTCGGTTCTTGGCTGCATTTGTTGTTGATAGGAGACTGTGTTGTTGACATCATTCTTCATTCTTCGTAGTTCTCGCACCACATCATTAAGCTTATCTCCATCCTTTCCTGGGCACAAACAAAAACATATAGTCTTATCTAACTCGAATATCTTGATGCATTCCACAACCTCAAAGTTGCAGGTGCAGGAGGGGATGCAATTCCCCATGGCTTATGGGTGCAAGGTGGGAGCTAAAGATGAAAAATGGTCCGTTTTCATGAATGAAATAATGAAGTATGATAATATTACATAATTTAAAAGTAAGACAGTCACATATTTTATTTTTGTGTCTCATTAATTTATCTAAAAAAAATGACACGCACACTTTGACTCTTTATAGAAATCATGTATTTTTATTTTTGTGTCACATTTATATCCCAGGAATGTCATGCGTCCACGATTTTAAACATAGAGAAAACTCATATTTTATTGTTGTATTACAAATGTCATGAGATCACGATTTTAGACTCTCTTGGACCATAAAGAAATCACATATTTTATTATTGTGTCACATCTTTCTAACAAGAATACCAGAGAACTTTCTTTGAGATCATAAAAAAACCACATATGTTATTATTGTATCATATTTATATGACAAGGATACCAAAGGACTTTCTTTCATGTCATAAAAGAATCACATATTTTGTTATTGTGTTACATGCATCTGAGAAAGATACCTAGGAACTTTCTTTTAGATAATAAAGAAATCACATATTTTATGATCGTGTGTTGACACCCCTTGGTCACGTCTATTTTATAAGAATGTGATGCATGCATGCCTCCACGACTTTAGACTCTCTTCACATTTTAATATATGCATGGAATCATCACATCACCTTTTTGTGGATTGTTTTAAAGCAAATGAATTTGGGACATCTTTGTTGGACGATGGTAGAGCTCTCCCTGATAAAATTTTATCTTCTCTACTGGTCTGCCAAATTTTAATAGTGCTCTTACCCAAAAACCCTTGGTCGATCTAGAATCCCTTTCTACTGTCTTATATTTGGACTCATTGGAATAGTTTCATTCTTAGGTTATCAAGATTTTATTATTACATCAATATTTCATAGGACTGCTAGTCTTTTACTATATTTTGGTTAAATTCTTTTGTTACAAGCTAGATCTAATATTGATCTGAATTTTTGTCACTCAATCGAAGCGGAATGCACATATTTCAGGGGACTCCAATGCTAAAATTAACAATCGACCTATCTTCGCCATTGGGGCAATGTTGCTGAGGTCAAGGCCAATAACTAGTCGCCTTTGCTTCTCTTGTTATCTTTGTTGCAATTGAACTTGTGGATCCTTCTCCGCTTCCATGGTGCAAGGTTGGTGTCTTGTTTCATCATGTTTGTTTGAAAAAAACAACACTTCGTACTCTCTTGGATCATAAAAATTTGACATTTTATTATTGCGTTACATCTATCCAAGAAGGATACCATGCATCAAGGACTTTCTTTTAGATCGTTCTTGTAAAGAAAAGAAAAGAAAAGCTTTCTTTTAATTCGAAAAGAAATACATATTTTAGTATTGTATCACGATTATCCAATAAGAATGTCATGCATGAGACGCAAAATTAAGATGTGTGATTGTAAAATCACAGATTTGTTCTTGAATCTTATTTATACTTTCGGAAATGTTCGAGAGGCATTCATTTGTTTACGAAGGGAATTCTTCTCTCTCTTATTATCCATAGCAAAGTAAGATTATGAATGAAACGTTTCTAAATCTTTAATAATAATAATTTGTAAAATGATATGGACGTAGGAAGATAGTTGAGAGCAATATAAAAATTTATAGTAATACAAATTGAGTAGTGACGATTAGTGCATTGAGCATGCGTCTATCAATTAGTTTCTCTTTATTTATTGACATTAATGTATTAGTCTAAGACTTACGAACGGCGTATAGTCTCTCGTGTCTTTAATTTATATTTTGACACAGACAAAATATAAGATGTCAAAATATATAAAAGATATTAAATACTTTTAGATAAGAGCATAAACTATCAATAAAATTTATGTGTTGACTTAAAATAATAAAAGTAACAATGCTAAAATATATGAAAGATATTAAATGCTCTTAGACATGAGCCTAAGTTATCTAAAACATCAAACAAGTTTGAAATATATAAACTTCTAAATTAATACCAATATATTTGAATATGATATATAAAAAAAATCGAAAACATATGATATTCATGGATAAAAGTCTAGATATGAGCCTAAATTATCTAAAATATTGATGCTTCTAGATATGAGCTTAAATTATCTAAGTTATCCTAGATTTGGAAATGTTTAGAATATATGTGTTGACCAATATTTAATGTTATATGTTATTTGCTTTGTAAGTTATACAACAACATTTTTTGAAATCTTCTTTCTTGAATAATAAAATTATATTTGATATATCTTTTGGTGTACATTGTGTTGTAATGTATGTGATATATATGTGAAGCATTCTTCAAAAGGGGAGGTAAGATGTAGTGTTTCTTTATTAACTTTTGTGGGGTCTCTTAATCAATCAATAAATAATTGTTGAGGTAAAAAAAACCACGTTAACAATGACCTATCTTTATAGATGGAAGAACGAGCATGATAAGATTACATATTTTGAAAATAGGGTAGCTTAGGGTTTCTTCTTAATAGGGTAGCCAACAATGAAAGTGGCAAGAACTCAATGGGTGGTGGTGATTTCTTCTTAATCTTTCTATCATGCTCACGATGTCTTCTTAGTTACACCACCAATAGAGTCTTTTAATCTTCTTCAGGTTTCTTATTTATCATATACAATATTATCAAATAGAGTTAAGGCTTGTTGCTAAATATCAATCAATAATATTATAATTGGTCGAATTGCTGATCACCATCTTGACGGTACCTCATTCTCTCACACCACAATGAACGTATATGCTTCGATAGGTGACTGCTTGAGATCTTGTTAACTTTTACCCACATATATATATATTCCTTGTTCGCCTTGTTGGATTAGTGATCACCCATGAGTGTCTCATGTTAAAATTTACCAGTTGAGAAAGAAATCTCCACACCACTACGTGCATTATGACTGCTCACCACACCGGAATGATTTTGGACGCCCATATATAATTGTGCTAGATAATTATATTTGTAGGCAGAGGCTTCGACTTCGATCAGTGGGGGCACAAGCGCCCCTTGTCCTCCTTCACCTCTCTCTGCAAATAACACCTGCGGTATATTGACATTGATTTCTTAACTACATAATTGTAAAATAAAACCTGAAGGTTCATCTGAATGGTTAAAATCTTACCATCTTTTCCTTAGGTCGTGAGTTTGGAAGGATGTAGGTGTCCAATTAGCAATAAACATGTGGCAGTCCATTATTGGTTGGAATCGACAACGTGTGGAGTCCAGAGTTCAAGATATATATATAACATTTGCAAGACTCATTAATTTCTTCAATGATTTAAGTAAAAAAGCTAAAATGTGTTCAATAAGGGCAAGTGGGAGGATCGATCAGATGATAATCTTGAGTCATGTCAATTAGATGGGTTAACGAAGGCCTAGGTCAGGATGCATGGCTTGAGATCGATTAGGCCAGGATATCAAAACTTCCTTAATTAATAATTTCTAATGTAAAGTACTATCATCTGAAAAATGAGCTAATTAATACTTTATATAATTTCTAATTACTAATAGATCAATTTCACTATGCCTGGTTGATGGTTATAAAATGGTTAACTGCAAACTGATACAACTTTGGTGGAGTCTATTAATGGTTTACCATTTATTTAATTTATTAAGTAATTAATAGGATGAATTTAGTCGTTTGGATAAAATCCATTTTGACCATAGATAACCATCAATTTGTGAAACTGGTAGATAATTAATTTATAGTCTCTTTATTGTTGAAGAAAACACGTATATCATCGTCATCACATAGGGATTGAAGAAAATAAAGAAGTTTGATGAATTACTTATTTGAAAAGGTCGTCGATCTAAATCGACTAGCCATGCCACCACACAATGCAAACACCCCAACACAAGAATTTGTTTTTCTTGAAGACACATAAATCGACATATAGAAAATTATTCGACCACTAATACATTTTGGGAACGAGGAGTAAAAGTAGACTTTCAGTTATCAAGAATAAAATTTACTTGGTTGAAAATGAGGAAGGAAATAAACAAGTCTATTTAATCACACTTACTTGCATACGACGATCCTTCGAGACGACCAGCCTCGTCATGCCGCGATACACCACCAAGATTTTTTTCCTTTTTCTTGTCTTTTCCCTTGAAGACACACAAATAGACAATATATAAAAAATCGTTACTACTCCACTCATCCGCACATTTTTAAATAATTTGAAAATAAGAAAGGTATGATACAAGTGGTTACCTTGACAAGATGAAATCATTCTGTGCTTTTCTTTATATCTTCATCCATGTCTTCATTCTCTTGGTTCAAAACAAGGAAGGAAGGTAGACTTTGTGTCTTCATCCTGCCACTTCAATCCATTCCACCATTCCTGCTCTCCATATATGTATATCATGTCTTTGGCACTATCACGTCCCAAACTGATATCTTCTAATTTAGGACAATTTTGTACAATAAGTAGTCTCAAGGAAGGAAAGAGTAATGGGAATGTCAACTTGGAAATGCTCTCCAAACTCTGCAAACCTTGAAGGCGTAAATCCTCCAACTTGGAGAAACAGCAATTTTGATGTTTTTCCTTGTCTTCTTTATAATTACTTGTTCTTGTCACTCTTCCTTCTTGCGCTTCATCATCTCCAACCACAAGTGTTTTTATTCCATCACATCTAAACAAACGAAGATATTCTAAGCTTGGAAGTTCTGCCGTCCACGTCACATCCTTCAACATTGAACAATTGATAATTGTCACTGCACGTAGATTTTGCAAAATTTTGTTGTCCCTCATAGTGATGTTCAAAATGCTTAGATCATCCAAGCAAAGATCTCTAAAATGAAATAGTTGAGTTCCAAAAAATTCTATCTTCCTTATATTAGAACATCTCTTTATTTGGAGATAATGTAATTTTGAGAATTTTGAAATTCCTGACATCAAATCATCATCATTGCAATTCAAATTCATGAGTCTTACTTCAGTTATAGCTGCTGAAAGGGTAAGATTATTAACAAGTATCTGGAAATGACTTTCTGAGTCAACATTTATACTAAGATCTTTCAGATGCTTCAATTTTTTCAAATCCTTGAACATGAGTTCTGATTGATTTTCTACATCATGTGCTAATTCAAAGCCATACCTAGAATGACACAAATATAGTGCTTGTAAATTCACCAACTCAATGATAGCTCTTTGCGGGACCCTTTTAAGGACCAATGTCTTCTCTAGGTTTAATGTCTTTAGTTTCTTCAGACTACCCACTTCTATGGGAAGACACTTAATATCTGTCCAAGATAGATTGAGAAATTGTAAATTAACCAAAAACTTGATTGACCTTGGGATCTCCTTTAGTTTTGTATGGCTTATGTCCAAAACACAGAGTAACGGCATGGACTTGAAGAAATTCACGGTAGAGAATTTATGGAAACTCCAATTCTGATTTAATAATAGTGTAACAAGATTGAGGCACTTAGGAACATCAGAATTAGGTAAACTTTGCAAATCACATCTCATGAGAGATATCCTCTTGGCCTTATCCCATCCATCATAGCTTTGCAAATTACTTGTAGTTGATTTGTCATACACTTTAAAATAATTATCTGGATCATTTGAATTTTTCGTAAGCCAGAGTGCCATCTCTCGAACCACATCATGCATCTTCACATAAGCATCAAAATCTCCACCACTTTCAAGGAGGCAAGCAGACGTAAGTGTGCTGATGATGTTTTGTCCTTCCCTATGGGAATCTACCAATCCTTCTCCAACCCACTGATCAATGAGATGCTCTATAACAATAATGCAATCCTCTGGATAAAGGCAGCAATATAAAAGGCAAGATCGAAGGTTGTCACTTTCCAACCTGTCAAAACTGAATTTTAAAATCTTCATCACATTTTCCATATTTGGAATTTCTTGATGAAGAGAGTGATTAAGATTTTCAATCATTTCTTGCCATTCACGAAGCTTTCTGCATTTTGTCATTGCCCTTGCAATGGTGACAATAGCCAATGGCAATCCATCACACTTGTTGACAATTTGCTCTGCATAATTTAAGAATTCAGCAACTTGTAGAATTTCTTCTGAATCCAAATTCTTTCGAAAGAGTTTCAATGAGTCTTCCTCATTCATTGGTCTCACCATGACTCGTTTTTGAGAAGCCATGTTAATACAGACTTGCTCATATCTTGTTGTAAATGCAATCTTAATTGTATCACATCCAATAGTTGGCTTGGGAATTCCGACCTTTTCTAAATCCAGAACGTCCCATATGTCGTCCATGAGTAATAACAACTGCTTGTTCTCGAGAGCTCTGTGTAGAGTTCGAGCCCTTTGTTGTTCTTCTGCACTTCCTCGTTGATCAGTTGTCAAGGGAATGGTTAAGTCCTCAGCTATTTTCTTTTGGATGTCAGTAACATCAACAACTTTTGAAACTGTGATCCAAACCACTGATTCAAACACATGCCTCCAATTGGGCTTCTTCATTTCTTTTCGGATATTCTCTAAGATGGTGGTCTTCCCTACACCTCCCATCCCATAAATTCCTACCCTTTTTACATCAACATCTTCTAGATGATGGAGAATTTCAGACAATGTTTCCTCTCTATTACTGTAGAATTTTGGTACTGGATATGGAACATCTTCAATTGGTTTGAGATTAACGAGGTTGTCACCAAATTTCTCTTTTTCTATGGCCAATCTTTGAGTTCTTTCAAGCATCATGTCAATGTCCTTTCCTAGCTTATAGTTAGATCGAAATGTGCAACTCCTCTCTTCCACTGAATTAAGAAGTCTTGTTACTTCCAGATTCAATTCTTCCACTCTTTGCATCCATCTTCTAACGTTCACCTTTAGACAAATTGGTTTATGAGAAATAGATGATTGGAACATGGTAGTACAAGATTAGGTATTTTATGTACTTAATGTGAAATTCTAAGAATCAACATGCATAACTTTGTGAGAAATATACGACAACATATTTTGAACTTACCTTGCACTCGGTTCTTGGTTGTGTCCGTTGATGATCGATGACCATTTCGTTGACATCATCTTTCATCTGTCGCAAATCTTTCATCTGTCGTCTTAGATTTTCTCCGTCCCTTTTTGGGCACAAACAAAAACATATAGCCTTATCCAACCGGAATATCTTGATGCATTCCACGACCTCAAAGTTGCAGGTGCAGGGGATGGAATTCCCCATGGCTTATGGGAGCAAGGTGAGAACTAAAGATGAGGATTGATTTATTCTTGCAAGAAAGAAAGAAGATGATAGATGGAAGGATAAAGCATGATAAGAAAGAAAGAAAGAAAGAAAGAAAGCAAGGAAGATGGGTTTCGTGGACGAAGAAGGGATGACTGATGGAAGAAAGAAACATGATAACATTACATAATTTGAAGATAGAGCAAGTACTAACAACAAAGAGAGGCGAGAATTCTAAGCAGTGGTGATTTTTTTAATCTATGTTTAATCATTCTCGTGACGTCTTCTTGCTTACATAAAAAAATTGCAGCGGTCAATAATGGAGGCTAGCATTTTGTCTAGATCTACCATTGATTGATTGATTGATATTTGGCAGATAGCGTTAGTTAGGCTTGAGAGGTTGATGTATGAACATAAAAAAATTGCAGTGGTCAATAATGGAGGCTAGCATTTTGTATGAATCTGTCATCGATTGATTGATATTTAGCAGCTGGTATTAGTTTGGTTTAGCCATTTAAGCCGTTTTCTTTTTATCTGCACTGATATAATCAATTTCCTCGCTCCACCAATTTAGCTCCTGTTGTTTCATCTTCACCTTCTTATGAGGATATTTTTAGATGGATATAAGTAGGATATTTGATATGATATGTGAGATTCAATGTTTCAAAAATCATGATATAATTTTATTGTGGTATGTGATATGGTGAACATGTACGAAAAATTTCAAGGTGTTTCATGATGGATTGAGTGAGAAGGAAAAGTCCAAGCTACTACAAGGTGAAACCACTTTGCAAAATCTACACCTTTTATTTTTAGTGAAGTTCTATACAAAGTCCAGGAAGAAAAAATTAAACATAACTGAATATATTAAATTATAAGAAAGAACCTTGCACAAAATATTTAAATATATGAATTATGGGAAAAACCCACGAGTAATTATAGAAATTGAAAGGAAGAAGAAACGTGAAATGATTATTCCACCGCAATTATCGACACTACAAAAACTGAAATCATGATTAACCATGGTTTCAAATATTAAATTGAATCAAATTTTTACGTGTGGTTAATATAGGTTATTAATATGGGCCTGGTGTTGTGAGAGCATCTGAGAGCCGCATTGTTTACACCAGATCAACAAATGCATTCAAATGGAAATGCTAATTTATATTCTGCATGTACATGTATAATTAAATTTACATGGAATGAATTGGAATGGACACAGAGGGCCCTGCGTATAAGAACCAAAAAAAAGAGGAACAAATGCAGCCGCTTTTCTCACTAAAACCCGAGAGGCCAGAAAACTGCTAATGCAGCGACGCCATTGACGCGGTCAACAATTCAACCGTTGTGCTCTGTACGATACTACAGTACACGGAGCATTAGGAACGAGATGAAAAGGTAAAAATAAAATAACATTTAGTGATAACCATTTAAAAGCAAGAATACAGGAACTGGATGAAAAGGTAAATAAACATTAGAACGAAACGACGACTTGTGTTTAAAAGATTGTTGGTAATATTTTAAAGATAGATGGTGTATGTGTATTTTAGCGAACATTTTGATAAATCTACCGTAAGAAACTTTTACATGCAAAATTTGGATAACAGTACAGAAGATATAAATTACAGTTATTTCAGACAAATTAATGGTTTAGAGGTAATAGAAGTATTAAAAAGTGAAATTCAAGAAAATAATTTTATTAGGAATAGAGTAAGAGTTGCACTAATCGAAGTTAACAAAAAATGGACTTACATGATTTGATCGTTTCCTTAAGAGAATAAGGAATACACTAGTTAAGACGGGAGATTTAATTAATACATAAAAAATTAAAAAGGTAGAGGTAGATCTAAAATTACTAGATTGGGAATTATATGAAAAAATTTAAATTTATGTAATCTAATCAAATATTTGACCATAAATAAAAATACATGGAAGAAAATAATTCATGTAGTCAACCCACATTGTAGGATTATGATTGAAATTGTCGTTATTGTTAGAAAAACATTTTTGTAATCTCTATATCTTCTCACTATATTTTCTATTTCTACTTCTATATGAAAATATAAAAAAAAAACTCACGCAAATAATAAACAATGCAAAAAGATACGCACTATATGCACGTAACTATGCATGCATGTGAATACATGTAGGTGCAAGCATATGTGAACATGCATAAGCACGTAGGTTTGTGTAAGTACGTAGGTATGTAACGTAATTTGGGAGGTATTCGTGCACTTAGAAAATGGTAGAAAATGTTGAAAAAGAAAATGATGGAAAAAAATTTATCATTTTATTGATGTTTGTATACTAAATAAATTTTTGAAGGATTTTGACATTTTCCTTCCATATATAAGAAAACTTTTCTTTTATTGTCACAATAGTTTGTTTGTAACAATTTTTTTTATCTGTTGTAACAAATTTGTCTGTCACTAGATAAAAAATTTGACGTAATAAGAGCAACTACTGTGAAAGAAATCAATAGCCTAAATACTATATAAGCCAAAAACCCCTTATCATGTAAAAGATTTCTCAACACGAATAAAAAATCTCTTAAAATCTGGAAAGCATTTCAACATGAGCTGAAAACCCTTTATCATATAAAAAGTTTCCCAACACAAGTTCATAAATCTTTTATCGTATAATAAGAGTAGGAACGTAAATAATGTTGTTTGTATAAAGTATATAATTTCAAGATAATTTAATTAACTACACTAATACCTAATGTAGATTTAGAGTGACTTAAAACCCCATATGAATTTAGGAGTAACGTAAATTAATAAAACCCATATGAATGGTGAGTGTGTTATTTTTATGACTAATTTGACTTAATTAAATACTTATGAATGTGTATGCAATGTAAATTATAACAATTAATGTAGAAGATACTTAAAACAAGGAATAAAAGTACACAAATAAATTTTTAGGTGGTTCACCACTAACGGCTAGTCCAACCCTAAGGCATAGTTTGGGCTTCACTAAGTGATCAATCAATTACAACCCTTACTTTTAAGTCAAAGTAAGAACCAACCTCTTAAGCTTTCAGGTAGAAACTTAGCAACCAACACTTTAAGCTTTTGGGTTGAAGCTCTTAACTAATCTTGAGTGTTTAGGTTGAAACTCACAAACCAACACTTTATTCTTCAATTAGAGAGTTTGCGTAGAGAGCTTTTGACACTTAAATTAGCTTGTGAATCCTTCAATCTTGCACTTGTTGAATCTATGATGTTCCTATAATTTTTGTGCATCTTTGTCTATAAGTGTATATAATGATCATTATTTGTTCTCTACCTATTAAACATTCTTATACCAAGAGGTATAACGATCAATTTTCTTTCAACGATATTCAACCTATTGTACTTACTGATTTATCATTCCCAAATATAGTAAGTTACCATTTAATGTAATTCAAATATATGTCTTCTTGAAACCTTTTGAAGTTGACTTGAAACTATTCGAAAAACTCGAATAGTTATTCTGAAACTATCTGAAAAACTCAAACAATTATTTAAACTATTTGAAAACTCAAACAATTATTCTTTTTGGCTTGTCACATGAATTTTTAAGTTCTGCACATGAGACTTCCTAGTTTCGAATAGTTTGTTTAAAACCCTTTGAAAACTCAAACAATTATCTCAAAACTATCTAAAAAACTTGAACAGTTATCTGAAATTATCCAAAAACTCGAATAGTTATTACTTTCTGCTTGTCACATAAATCTTTAAGTTTCGCACATGAGATTTCTTAGTTTCGAATAGTTTGCTTGAAACCCTCTAAAAAACTTGAACAATTATCTTGAAACTATTTGAAAACTCGAATAGTTATCTTTTTATGTTTGTCATGTGATTCTTTAAGTTCTGCATGTGAGGTCACTTAGGTTCAGTTTATTTAGTTTGAATCCTTTTGAAATTCTTTATCTTTCAAACTATTTCATTTAAAATCTTCCTCAAACTATTTGATTGACCTTTCCATCTTGTAGGTGTTTTGTAATTCAAATTTCAAACAGTTTAACTTGAAATCTTCTAAAAAGACTATGAAACCTTTCGACTAGCTGTGAGACTATTCGATTTACTATAACTTAATAATTTTCTTCAAAGTTCTTTTGAATTAGTATTCATTTGACCTATTTGACCTTTATTTAGCTTTCGATACTTTATCCGTACTTGTGAAATACATCTTAAGTCCTCACATAGATTATTGACATTATCAAAATACAAGGGTTCTAATAAATTTAATGTTAATAACTAAATATAATTTGAAGACTCTAATTCCCTATGGATTAACCCATACTTATCAATATTCTTCAATAAGTATCCTACATATGTGGTTTATAAATTTAAGACTTAATTTCATGCAAAGAAGCCTTTCTAATTTGAAGTATGGCTCATGAAGGAGAACCTTTATATTTTAAAGTATAACTCATGGAAGAAAGTCTTTGTAGTTTGAAGTACAACTCATAGAAGATAGTAATTATATGTCAAATGTTTTTAGCTCATATAAAGAGTAATTTCATACTTTAGATATATCTTTATTTAATTAGATATATATCTAGATCATATTTTAGATAATTTAGTTTTATATCTAGGAGTAATAGATATTTTTTAAACATTTAGATATACTTGTACTTTTTAATATCTAAATATATGTTTTAGACAATTTAAACTCTTCTTTAGGAAGATATATTTTAATTATTTGGATATTATCAAAAGAAGAGTTTAATTACATTTTCAGAAAGTAAGATAATTACATTTTCTTAAAATTTAATCTTAAAATCAAATAGTAATGAGAGAACTATATATATGTAGTCCGACATTTAATTAGATGTAGAGCATTGGTTTTGCACGATAGGTAAGTTTTTAATTAGGCAAGGTCACGTAGTAGTGGAAAATTGACTGACTGACTTTAACTCATGCAATAAAGTAATATTTGTAACATACTCATATATGAGAATATTGAATGTTTGCAACATACTCATGGAAAGAGCATTTGCATTTGAATGCTTATGGAAGAAGCATTTGTATTTAAATATACTTATGAAAGAAGCATTTGCATTTGAATGTTCGTGAAAGAAGTATTTGTATTTGAATATGTTCACAGAGGGAGCAGTTGTATTTTGAATATATTCAAGAAAAAAGCATTTGTATTTGAATGCTCATGAAAGGAGCACGTGTATTTGAATATGCTCATAAAAAGAACATTTGTATTTAAATATGCTAATGGAAGGGGCATTTGTACTTAAAGATACTAATAGAGAGAGCACTTGTATTTGAAATACATTTATAGAATAAGTATTTGTATCTTGAAGTACAACCATAGAGGGAGCATTTGTACTTTGAAATATAGCTCATGGACTGGAATTTTAGTATTTTGAAGTAAGACTCATGAAGGAGAACTTTTTTGTTTTGGAGTATAACTCATGAACGGGAGTCTTTGTATTTTGAAATACACATATGGAAGGAGGATTTGTATTTGACATATAGCTCATAAACAATAGCTTTTTATATGTCAAATGTTTTAAATAGTTTAGTCAAGTAACTAATACTTTTAAAACATTTGGATATACATGTATTTTTAGCTCTTCTTTATGAGCATGATATATTTTAGTTATTTGGATATTATCTAAATAAATAATATTTTATACAGTTCAAGATTTTCCTTAGGAGCATATAACATTTCTAAACATTTGAATATATATGCATTTTTTAATATCCGAATCTACATTTTTAGATAGTTTAGACTATTACCTAGGAACACCATATATTTTTTCATATTTGAGATAATTTAAACTTGTATTTAAGAATAACTGTGATATTTCAAATAATTTAGAACAATTGATATTGTCAATGTGTGCAAGGGTAGTATGTTCATAGTTTGAGGCATGCAATTGTGTTTTGATAATTCAATTATGCATAGAGGTATTTTAATAATTTTTCCATGTGTAGAGGGTCATTTTAGTAATATGGACATGTATAAGGATATTTTTGTACTTTGCCTAGGTATATGGATATTGTGGTAATTTATGAAATTATAGGTGTATTTTGCTAATTTGGATAGATATAAGGGTATCTTAGTAATTTAACATACTCATATATGAGAATGTTGAATGTTTTCAACATATTCATGGAAGGAGCATTTACATTTGAATACTTATGGAAGTAGAATTTGTATTTAAATGTACATATGGAAGAAGTATTTGTATTTGAATATGCTCATCGAGTGAGCATTCTTCGTATTTTGAATATGCACATGGAATAAGCGTTTGTATTTGAATCCTCATGGAAGGAGCATGTGCATTTGAATATATTCAGAAAAAGAGTATTTGTATTTAAATATAATAATAGAAGAACATTTGTACTTGAATATACTTATGGAAGGAGCATTTGTATTTGAAATACGTTCATTGAAGAAGCATTTCTATCTTAAAGTACACCCACGTGTTTTCCAAAAATATTTCAAAGATTACTTCACAGAATGAATTGTTTGTCTTACTTATGTAGAAGAAAATTTGCATCAATTGAAAGATGTGTTTAAACTAACTTCAAGAGTATTGATAGGATTTGTAAATTGATTTTCTTTTTTATTTTACAGATCTAAAAAATTCATTTCTTTTTTTACTTTTAATGCCGTTCATTGCAAGAACCATACGAATATTGATGACTTGAAGAGTTCAATGTGTAGCTTTCAATAATCTAAAAGCATCGAATGGTAAGTATGAAGTATTATATATGGAAGAAAATAAGGAAGTTTATTTAATCACTTACCGAGAAGAGTGACAACCCAAATATTAAAGCATCCGGTGACACGCATGAAGGTGCGTTTTCCGATAACCATCCCATTCGCATCGAATGGTATGTTAGCACACTTCCACTGGTGGTAGAAGAACTAATATATTGAACAAAATAAACAAGTCTATTTAGTCACGTTTATTTGCATAGGACGATCGGAGACAATCAGCCATGCCATGCCACGATGGACTAACAAGATTTTTTTGCCTTTTTCCTGAAGACACATGAATCGACAATATATAAAAATTCGTTACTACTCCACTCATCCGCACATTTTTAAATAATTTGAAAATAAGAAAGGTAAGATTTAATTTAAAGATAGAAGTTAGTGGTTACCTTGATAAGATGAAATCACTCTGTGCTTTTCTTTATATTTTCATCCGTGTTTCCATCTCTTTGGACCCCCTGGTTCAAAATGAGGAAGGAAGGTAGACTTTGTGTCTTCGTACTGCCACTTCAATCCATCCCACCATTCTTGTTCTCCATATATGTATTTCATATCTTTGGCACTATCATTTCCCAAACAGATATCCTCTAATTTAGGACAATTTTGTACATAGAGTCTTTTCAAGGAAGGAAAGCTTAATGGAAATGTCAACTTGAAAATGCTCTCCAAACTCTGTAAATTCCAAAGATTTAACATGATCAACTTGGGGAAGTAACAATTATGATGTTCATTGTCTTCTTTATAAGTACTTGTTCTTGTCACTCTTCCTTCTTGTGCTTCATCATCTCCATCCACAAGTGTTTCCATTCTAGCACATTCACACAAGTGAAGATATTCTAAGCTTGGAAGTTCTGCCGTCCACGTCGCATCCTTTAACATTGAACAATTGATAATAGCCACTGTACTTAGATTTTGCATAATTCTGTTGTCTCTCACAATGATGCTCGAAATGCTTAGATCATACAATCGAAGATCCCTAAAATGAAATGGTTGAGTTCCAAAAAATTCTATCTTCCTTGTATTAGAACAACTGTGTATTTGGAGACGATGCAATTTTGAGAGTTTAAAAATTCCTGACATCATATCATCATTATTGCAATCAAGATCCCAAAGTGCTATTCTAGTTATAGCTGCTAAAAGAGTAGGATTGTTAACAAGTGTCTGGAAATGACTTTCTGAGTAAACATTTATACTAAGATCTTTGAGATATTTCAATTTTTCCAAATCCTTGAACATGAGCAATGATTGTTTATACCAAGGACACCATGTTGTTTTTTGATTTAAGTTACACCGAGAACCAGCCAAATAGAGTGCTCGTAAATTGACCAACTCAATGATGGCTCTTTGCAGGACCCTTTTAAGGAAATATGTTCTCTCTAGGTTTAATGTCCTTAGTTTCTTCAAACTACTCACTTCCATGGGAAGACACTCAATCCCTGTCTCAGATAAATTGAGAAATTGTAAATTAACCAAAAACTTGATTGACCTTGGGATCTCCTTTAGACTTGTATGGCTTAGATCCAAAATACAAAGTAACGGCATGAACTTGAAGAAATTGGCTGTGGAGAATTTATGGAAACTCTCATTCCAATTTAAAAATAGTGTAAAAAGATTGGGACAATGAGGAATCGCAGAATCAGGTAAACTTTTCAAATCACATTTCATGAGAGATATCCTCTTGGCCTTATCCCATCCATCATAGCTATGCAAATTACTTGCAGTTGATTTGTCATATACTTTAAAATAATTATCTGGATCATTTGATCCATTTGTAAGCCAGAGTGCCATCTCTCGAACCACATCATGCATTGTCACATCAACATCAAAATATTGACCACTTTCAAGGAGGCAAGTAGACTTAAGCTTGTTGATAATATATTGTCCTTCGCTTTGAAATTCTACCAATCCTTCAATAACCCAACCATTGATGAGTTCTTCCATACCAAAGCAGGAATCCTCAGGATAAAGGCAGCAACATAAAAGGCATGATCGAAATGTATCATTCTCTAACTTATCAAAACTTACTTTTAAGACCTTGAGCATGTTATTTGCACCGTGAATTTTGTGGAAAGAGTCATTGAGCAAACTAATCATGTTGGCCCAGTCATCAATCTTTTTCTGATTTGCCATTGCCCTTCCAATCGTGATAATAGCCAATGGCAATCCATCACATTTCTTGACAATTTGCTTCGCATAATTCAAGAATCTAGTATCTTGTAGAATTTCTTCTGAATCTGAAACCCTTCGAAAGAGTTTCAATGAGTCTTCCTCACTCAATGTTTTCACCCAGACTCTTTTTTGAGAACTCATGTCAATACAAACTTGCTCATCTCTTGTTGTAAATGCAATCTTAATCGTATCACAATCAATAGTTGGTATTGGAATTCCGACCCTTTCTAAGTTCAGAAATTCCCATATGTCATCCATGAGCAACAACAACCTCTTATTCATGAGAGCCTCATGTAGAGTTTGAGCCCTCTGTCGTTCTTCTTCGCTTCCACCTTGAGGTGGTAGTGAAATATGCAACTGCTCAGCTATTTGGTTTTGGATCCTGGTGACATTGGCATCCTTTGACACTGTGATCCAAACCACTAATTGGAAGTCATGGCTCTTGGATTTTAGAATTTCTCGTTTGATTTTTTTTAAGATGGCAGTCTTCCCAACACCTCCCATCCCAAAAAGCCCTACCATTTTTGTATTAACATCATCTAGATGGAAAAGAATTTCAAATAATGTTTTTTCCCTGCCAATCAATATTGTGTCCTGATATGGAACGTTTACAATTAGTTCCTGATTAAATTGGATGCCACCAAATCTGTGTTTTTCTCCATCCAATCTTCGAACACTACCAAGCATCTCGTTGATCTCTATTGCAAGACTATAGCAAGACAGAAACCAACAACTCCTCTGTTCTAATGAGCTAAGAAAACTTGTTACTTGCCTCTCCAAAACTTCAACCTTGTACATCCAGTGTCTAAAGTCCTCCTTTAAATTTGTTTATGAGAAGTAGATGATTAGAACATGGTATTATTACAAGCTCAAGAAATTCTTAAGTGCTAGCTTATTGTGAAAAGGCTAAGAATTAACATGCACGTACAACATTATTAATGCGAGAGATATACATGTTTTTAACTAATTACCTCATGCACGATTCTCGGTGTTTCAACGTTGAGCATTTCCTTGACGCGATCTTTGAACCTTCGCAGAGCTTCCATCTCTGATTTAAGCTCGTTAACATATTTCTTACGATAGAAATAGAAAGATGTAGCAGTATCCAACTTGAACATTTTGATGCATTTCACGATGTTAATGGTGCAGGGGATGTTCTCCATGGCTTATGGGAGCAAGGTGAGAAGTAAAGATGGGGATTGATTTGTTTTTGCAAGAAAGAAGGAAGGGTGGGTTACAAGGATGAGGAATGGATGGCCTATTTATAGATGGAAGAATGAAGCATGGTAATATTTGGTTTTGCACAGATTCACATATTTTATCTAACAAAAATGTCATGCGCACTTTCACTCGAAATCACATATTTTTATTATTGCGTGACATTAAATATCACAAGAAGGTCATGCGCGCGTCCACGATTATAAACTCTCTTGGATCATAGAGAAATTTCACATACGTCGTGAGTTCACATTTTAATATGTGCATGGAATCCACACATCACCTTTTGTGGAGGATTGTTTTAAAGCAGATGAATTTTGGACGACGGTAGAGCTTAATTTCCTGGATAAAAATTACAAATTCATAGCACATTTTCTTCTCTCTCTTGTTATCCATAGCAAAGTAAGATTACGAATGAAACGTTTCTAAATTTTTAATAATGATTTGTAAAAATAACATGGACGTAGGAAGATTCTTATAAAAATTTATAGTTATATATTTCAAATTGACGTAGGACACCGAAAGAATAGCTACTCACGCATGAGTAGTGACGATCAGTGCATTGAGCATGCGTCTATTAGTTAGTTGCTCTTTATTTATTGACATTAATGGGTGGCAAATATATTAGTCTAAGACTTGGAAACGTCGCAAAGTCTCTCATATCTTTAATAAATATCATGTAACGATAGGTTTTTTTTTTTTTTTCTTAATCACGTAACGAAAGGTTAAGATGCCAGTTATAAAAAGAAAATGAATACTAACAAGAGAGACTCTTTGATTGTGACAGTTTTAATCAGAAATGACATTGTAGTTATGTAGAAGTTCAAGAGTGATATTTGTTAGTTAGAATAGTGCTGTATGTAGATTTTTAATTTTTCTCTTTAATCATTTTTTAAGTAAGTATGTATTGTAACGAATATTTGGTATGTTATAAACTATTTTTACTGATATTGTAATATTATAAATTATATGAAATATTGAAAATTTATATTGAGAAATTATTTCTATGTATGACTTATTTTTCATGGCATAATTTCCAAAATAGTTGTATGATAAAATTTTGATTTCCAAAATAGTTTTTGAATTGAAGAGATCGTATTCTACGATACAATACAACTTGCCCTCCTCTTGGACTCTCTTTTTTCTCTTATGCAACGTTGTAAAATATATTATATTGTTACGTAAGTTATTTATATATTAGTGCTTATAAAATGTTTGTTGGCAATCAATTCTTGATGCGGTAAAGTCCTCTTTCAAGCGGAATAAATAGCGTTGGTTGAGGTATTGTTGGAACTTGAATTGCCAAAATAGGTTGTAATCTTTTAGGTAAGTGATAAAATCAAAGTGAGAGTCGCGTGCATATCTTTTTCTTACTATCACATTTTTGAACGAGGATTCCTGATACAACAAGGTGAAAGGAGGCTTCAGTTGTAGTGCGACACGAGGAGGAACAACAACGCGAGAGGAAGAGAGGAGGAATGGCGACACGAAGAGGAGCCGTGACTTGATAAAGTTGTTTTAGTATCACGATCATTAGAACCGCTTCGAAGATAAGACATCCCTTCAAATTGTTCTTGGAAATAAGATCAATGCAGAACAAGATATTAGACTTAAGAGTAGTTTAGAGTAAATTTTTAAATTAGAAGTAGATTCATTTTTTTAACACGGTTCTACTCTTAGCTCTTAACATGAGTAAACAAATGCAGTCTTTTGAGGTTTCTTTTTTTACTTTGTGGACGGTGGATTCTAAGACTTCACTATCTCATGAGCTAACCTCAAGATATTTATAATTAATGATGATATCAACAGAAGTGAATCTCACAAAAGGTAGAATTAGTTGCAACAATAACATAGATGAATTTGTAATAAAAATTCCGTAAGATATGGGTAAATTTTCGAAAATAAGTTGTGTAATGTGGATACTCAAAAAACAAATTTTGAATAGCCCTGCAAATGGATATTTGAAATCTAAAATTCTACTTCAATCCAAAGAATATAGGACGAAATTATTCAAAACCAAAGTCGGACCAAGCTTGATTAGATTTTGAAATTCAAATATATCAAAAAATATTTAGATAGAAAGATTTGAGTATATATGCGTTTTTCGTATTTAAAAATTTCATTTATTTTATTAAGTACTTTTACTTTTTAAATTTCTTACGAATCTCTTCTGATGAGGGTGTAGTAATTATCATGAAAAATCTCATAAACAGTTATCATACATAATAAAAGAAAAGGATCTAATACATGAACATTTAGACTTGCATTAATAAATGATTAATACATTTTGGATTTAAACTCATGTAGCGGAGCTTATCATATTTCAAATATACCACTGCCCATGTAGTGGAGCTTATCATATTTCAAATACATCATTGTTCATGTAGTGAAGGATTGGTCAGCTCTTCTTTTCTTCACTGCAAGCACCACCACCATCGACCACCTTGTTCTTAACAGAACTAAGCAACCTCTCGCGATTGTAGCGCACACCATGTTTTGCTACACAACACCACTCGTCCTCTCACTGATCGCATACCCCAGTTCTGCAAACTGCCGCTCGCGCATCCGACAATTGTACCTCCTCCCCTCCGGTGTTCCGTGCCGATCACACTTCGAAGGATCATGCTCACATCGCTGGAGTCGGCGCTCGCACCTCGGAGGACTCTCGCCGTAGCCTGCTGTGCATATTTAAATAATGATTATTACATAGATTATTAATTAAACAAACCATATATATTAATTTTGCATATTTTAATCAATCATTATTTCATAGATTACTAATCAATCTACCCGTATATTTTAAGTTTTGCATATTTAAATCATGCATCGTTATATAGGTCATTAATCAATTAATCCATTTCTTGTAATTTCTACATATAATCATGTAGGCATGCAACATCATACTTTACATAAGAAGTTTCTCAAAACCCACATACGCATGCCTCGTATGTCCCTTAAGGAACCAATATCTAGGGGGGGGGGGGGGGGGGGGGGGGGGGAGGGGGAGGGTGGTTAGTGTAGGTCTGAAAGTAGGGGAAAAGAAAAAGGTATGGAAATATTTTTTTTTTCTTGTATTAGTGGTATGTAGGAAATTTGGAGAATTACATTTACTAGGTTTTCAACTCTTTTATGAAGTAGAAAAAAAAATTTCTCACCTATAAGGTGAGAAAGTTCTAGAATTCGCTTACCCATGCCGTTAAGGTCCACACTCGCCCACCCGCGCTTTGCCATTTCTACTCTCGCTTGCACACTGGGATTTCGCTTATGCTCTCTCGCCCACTTCTGGTTCGACTCTCATTCTTGCTCTCGCCCTCGACCACTGTCACCCTACCCCCTCCCACTCTCACCCTATCCTTGGATACCTTCGCCCTCGCCTTCACTTGCTGCACACGGCCGCTCTTGGCCACCCTCACCTTTGCCTATTGCAAATGGCCACTCCCACTCGCGTATGCACATGCCCTCCTCCTGCCCTCTCCTACTCTCACCCTACCCTCGGTCGTTGTTGCCCTCGCCTTCACTCAATGCACACGACTGCTCTTGGCCACCCTCGCTTGCCCTCGCCTTCGCTCACTACACATGACCACTCTCAGCCACTCTTGGCTGCCCTCGCCTAGCCTCACCTACCCTCGATAAGGGCCTCTGTTTTTTCAATTAATGTTGTTGTTACATGATCAATAGCATCAATCGATCTTACAAGAACATCAATCGAACTTCATAATAGTTTGTTTACCGAAGTGTAACTAATCATTAGTACATGATCAATAGCATCATGTTGTTTCTTTAAATTGTTTATTCCTACTTATGTGGATTGAGCATTCACATTCTAAAATTGTTTCTATCATGACTATAGAAACCTGTTGATGACTACATTGTATATTTGCATCAATTGCTTGATTCAACCATCATGCTTCATTTACACATCTCTCACGCTTAATATGTGACAATCTAATTTAATGTTCCCTTCGCATACGATTAGACACAGTCACTTTCATATTTATTAACTATATTTAGTGGAATTTATCTCAGTTTGCATAAGAAAATAACATATTTACCTACTTTCATGCTTCTCTTATTTGATCTTGCAAGTAAATCTATAGCTTTGTCTAAGTTAGGTTTTTTTATGGATGTGTGTATGTAGTTAATTGGTCTAGTATTCTAGAAAATTACCCTTTTTTAGTTGAAAATTTTAGTAAAAATTCCTCTTATTGTGTAAAGATTAATCTATTTTTTCTTTTGTTGCAGCAAAAATGTATTATTATTTTTTATACATGTTTGCTTATATGCTATTTTCAAATTTTTTGTTATAGTATTGAATTGTATATGAGTGCTAAACAATATTACTTGTTAAATACAATGCAGATGCATATGAGTTGCTAAACATACCTTGCATTCGTGTATGTAGTCTTTTGATATTTGTGTAGGTATTTTAAGATAATGGCTAGTTCAGAAAGAAGTTATTTTACTTGGAGTGCAAAGTTAGATGAAGAAATCTTAAATATTTTGGTTAAAGTTGTTTATGAAGGCAATGTGAGAACCCATGATGGGAAAATTCAAATGGAAGCATGGAATGAGATAATAGCCAAATACAATGAACGTACAGGAGCAAAAATTACTAAAAAAAATGTAGATAGTTGTTTAGAATGAAAAAGTGCATATTATTAACAGTTAAATGATGGTTAATTGCATAATATTTAGCTTATCATATAAGAATTAAGCCATTATGTTATAATTGCATTGTTATATGCTTTAATTGAAGAATCTGCTTAATTTAGGGGAATTAATGTTAATTTAGTACATTTATGAACTGTCAGTAAGTTACAGGCTGTGAAATTCTTAAGTATCCAAATTTTCTAATATTTCAGACAGTTATGTTTAACATATCGAACAAATTCGGACAGTTATGTTTAACAGACCGAAAATGTATCAGATAGTTATGTTTAAATTGCCAAACAGTTATGTTTTAAGAGAATATTTTATTATTTCCTAAAGTACACGTGTTGAAACCATAATGAATGACTTAAGTGAACTTTCAGTGAGTTATCTATAACTATCCAAAATTGCAGCTGGGCATTGGATAGTTATCCCTATAACTCTCCGAAATCTCTTTTTATTTATAAAATAACTGAGGACACGTGTCATGTTCTAGGAAATTGACTTAAGTGGATTTTTCGGTGAGTTAGCTGTAACTATCCGAAATGCATTTGAACATCGGATAGTTAAACCTGTAACTCTCTGAAATGTTATTTTATGATTAAATTGCTACTAACACGTGTCGAGATCTGGTAGATTTACTTAAGTTATATATCGGTGAGTTATTTGTAACTATCCGAAATGCACCTGAGCATCGGATAGTTAAGTTTATAAGTATCCGAAATGCACCTGAGCATCGGATAGTTAATTTTCTACTATGCCACTATAGCGATTGTAGGAACAGATAGTTGGAAGAGAAAAACCATGTTTGCACGTATCGCGCAGGGAGAAGAAAGCACTGCCGTTGATATGAATGAAGGAAATCCAACCGACCATTCAAGTGGAAGCAGTTACTACTGAAGAAATATAAAAGAAAAGAAGAAAAAAAGAAGTGTGTGATCGATGGGCGGACAATGTGTGCAGAGGAGGATCGGCGTCACAATTCTCTGAAGTACCACACCAACCATCATCATCACCATCATCATCACCATAATCACCAACCATCGGAGGTCTGTGAGAATACTTTCTTGATGTTGGGTCGATTCCGAGCCAAACACAGTGCCTGACAACCACTGTGAGGAGTGATCGCGTTGTAGGAAGGGAAGCCATTTTCATCAAGCACCGACTCATATTTCAAGAGATCGTAAAGCTTTCAGCTTTGGCTTCAGGTTGATGCCTGTATGCTGAAGAGGAGATCATCTTGCAATTCTGGACTCGCGATTCTATAGGGAGAGGAGACAGGATTGTAAGTGGTTTAATTTTCAGTGGTGTAATCACGTTGCAAGTAGTGTCAGAAGTATTTACTGTCAAGTGAGATTACCTTACATTTCACCTTTCGCCTATTTCCATGTTCATATTAAAACAAAAATACCAAAAACAATTTATCTATGTTTGTATGTTGTATTATTTGTGTTGTATCGTGATTAATGCTATATTTGTTAGTGTTGTGATTGTTTTATGTTTATTTTAGTTTTACAGTTTACTAAAATTGGTTCGTTCAAAAGACTTAAAGATTTTTAATGGTTACTGTTTGAATTATCTGAATGTTAGTATTGCTTAATGATAAATCCAATGTTAACTAACATTAAAGAGCTTAATTGATGTTATTTACAATCTGTGGAATTGCCCAATGGTTGGCCGAATTCCTCTGTAAATAACAATATTATAAAGAAGAGACAGGTTCGTAGAGTTAACTTAAGTCCACGAGGTTAGTCCGTTGAGTTAGCCATAACTCAACGAACTTAGTCCGTTGAGTTAACTGTAAGTCAACGGAGAGCTTACTGAATATATAAATTTGATTTTTAACAAATGAACAGTTCTCAAGTTCGTCAGCAATTCCCTGTGGGATCGACCTATAATTGCACACTGATACAATAGACACTGTGCACTTGCAGTTAAAGTACAAATTGGAATTAATATCTAAATTATATTAAAGGTTGTTTGTTTACTTCTAAAAGAGAGAATAGGCATAAAGATAAATTAACTAAGTAAAAACAAAAGTAACAAATCCAAGTTTTTCTAGTGTAGTGCTGGGAAAACTCAAACAAGTTTTATGGCGCCGTTGCTGAGGAATTGAATTAAACTGAATTGAATTGAATAGATATAAGCAACTGTTAGAGCTGTTTCGTTTTAATAGCTAGAGTTGTGTGTTTTCTTCTGTAATTAAGAATATGGCATATGCTTATGCTCAAAGATTTCTGAAACATGTTATTAGCATATGTGAATTCTGCAATTCTGAAGGACATGACATTTCTGATTGTTTGAAATTGAGACGTTTACAGATGGTTAGATCCCATGAACAACAAATGAATTATCCTCAATATAATAGAGCCGAGTATGAGAATCCTATAGTTTACCCAATTGATGGTCAGTATAGAATGTGTAATATGATGAGAGACACTAAAGTTTAGGATAGCTATGACAGACTGGAGCATAGTATAGAGCAAAATCTGCACAAATTGGAATACTTTATGTGTCAACAATAAGAAGCCAACCAAGTAAACTATAAGGAAGCATATTCAGAACCTAAACAGGATATAATTTACGAAACTGAAAAAACCATAAAGAAAATTAATCAAAAATTGAATGCAATGAAATTAGATGATCTAGAAAGAAAATTAAAAGCATTAGACGAAAATGCAATGAAAATACAAGTTATGCAACAGGACAATGAAAATTATAATGTTATAAACCTGCATAATTTACAAAATATACAGCAAACAGAAAATACTAATGCAAGAAAATTTAAAGAATGCACTTTAAAACTAATAACAATTGAAGATCATAATCACGAAAATGATATGCAAAAACATCATGAAAGTAACGAAAATCTGGAAGATGTATGTGTAACATTAAGATCTAGAACTGATATACCACCAAGAACTCAAAATGAAAATGACATGAAGGTGGATAAGAGTAAAAATCAAAATGATAATGAAAATGTAATAGCTGAAAATCTAGAAATCACTGAAGAACAATCTGAATCTACTAATGAAGCTAAAAATGATCAAACAAATCAACTGAAAGAAAAAGAGTCTTTGAAATCAAAATCTTTAGCACCCTATCCTGAAAGATTACAACAAACAATACCTGAAAAATAAGAAAAAATCAGAGAAATTTTTGAAAAAGTACAAGTTAACATTCCCTTGTTAGATCTATTGCAGAAAATGCCACCTTGTGCTAAATTTCTGAAGGATTGGTGTACTAACAAAAGAGAGCGGAAAGTTCTTAGAAAGGTCTTTTTAGCTTAGCAAAGTACTTCCCTATTTCTGCCACAAATTCCTAAAAAGTTATTTGATCTTGGAATCCTTGTTATATCATGCACTATAGGAAATACCATTTTAGAAAGAACCTTAATAGACTTAGGTGCAGGTATAAATGTTATGCCAAGTGATATATTTACATCATTAGGATTAGAAGTCTTAACTCCTACTAGTACGGTTATTCAATTAATTGATAGAAGTATAAGATACCGTAGAGGAAAAATAGAGGATGTCTTAATTAAAATCAAAAACTTTATATATCCTATTGATATAATTTTGGATTCCCAACAAATTAAGCATAAAAATAGTAATACATCTTTAATTTTGGGAAGGCCATTTTTAGCAACATCAGGGGCTGTTATAAATTGTAAAACTAGAGTAATGAAGTTAGCATATGGTAATGAGGATACTCAATTAAATAGTTTCAAACCAGAAAGGTTTGAGGAGTTAGAAATGTCCTTACATACCATAGACTTTTTAGAGGATGAAGGAGATATGCTAGATGATGTAATTCAAGAAGAATTAAATAGGCAAATCAATTCTGAAACTTTAGAAGAAAGTGAAAGCATAAATATAGAAAGAGATCGAGAAGAAATTAATTTAGAAAATGATGATGTTCAGTTAGGAGCTCTAGCTTCTGATGGGCAACATTTAGAATTAAAACATTTACCTCCTGAATTAACCTTTATATTTCTGGAAGATAAATGAACCTGTCCAATCATTATTGCTTCAGATTTAAAAGAGGATCAAATAGCTAAATTAAAAGATGTAGTAAAAATTTATAAAGAAGCAATATGATGGACTATGACTGATATAAAAGGGTTAAGTTCAACTTTATGCTGTCACCACATATATTTAGAAGAGAATGCTAAACCCGTTAGAATTCCTAAGAGGAGATTAAATCCAAACCTTAAAGAAGTAGTCAGGAAGGAAATAGTTAAATGGTTAGATAATGATATAATTTATCCGATTTCTGATAGCTCGTGGGTTAATCCAATCCATGTAGTTCCCAAGAAATCAAGATTAACAGTTATTAGGAATGAAAGTCAAGACTTGATACCTACTAGAATTCAATCAGGCTGGAGAGTATGTATAGACTATAGAAAGTTGAATGCTATGACTAGGAAAGATCATTTTCCCTTACCTTTTATAGATCAAATGCTGAAAAGATTAGCAGGGCAAGAATATTTTTGTTTCCTAGACGGGTATTCAGGGTATAATCAAATTCCAGTAGCATTAGAGGATCAAGAGAAAACTATTTTCACCTATCCTAATGGAACTTATGCTTTTAAGAGAATGCCATTCGGATTATGAAATGCGCCAGCTACCTTTCAAAGGTGTGTGCAGGACATATTTACTGGAATGACTGAAATTTTTTTAGAAATATTTATGGATGAATTTACTGTATATGGCAACTCATATGAAGTTTGTTTAAGCAATTTAGACCAAATATTAAAACGTTGTGTGGAAAAAAATCTAGTTTTAAATTGGGAAAAATGTCACTTCATGGTTAAACAAGGAATAGTCATAGGGCATGTTGTTTCTAAAAAAGGGTTGGAAGTAGATAAAGCTAAAATATAAGTAATATCTAATCTACCAGAACCTAAATCAGTAAAAGATATTAGATCATTTCTAGGACATGATGGTTTTTATAGAAGATTTATTAAAGACTTTAGCAAGATAGCTAGACCTTTAACTAATCTATTAAAAGATGTTCCATTTAACTTTGATAAAAATTGCAAGGAAGCATTTTTCAGACTTAAGACTAGCTTAATTTCAACTCCTATAATTCAAGCACCTGATTAGAACTATCCATTTGAATTAATGTGCGATGCTTCTGATTTTGTTGTAGGAGTAGTGTTAAGACAAAAGATAGAAAAATCTCCTAGAGTGATTCATTATGCAAGCAAAACCTTAAATGATGCTTAAGTTAATTACACAACTACTGAAAAAGAATTATTAGCTGTTGTGTTTGCTTTAGAAAAGTTTAGATCATATCTGATTGGAGCTAAAGTAATAGTATACACAGATCATTCAGCTCTAAAACATCTAATAAAGAAAAAAGAAACTAAACCAAGATTGATCCGATGGATATTATTATTACAAGAATTTGATCTAGAAATTAAATATAAAAAAGGTTGTGAGAATGTAGTAGCAAATCATTTATCAAGATTATAAATAGAAAAATCAAATATTGAAATTAAGGATAATTTTCCTAATGAACAATTAATGATCATTGTTCGTGTTTTCCCAACACTACACTAGAAAAACTTGGATTTGTTACTTCTTTTTTTACTTAGTTAATTTATCTTTATGCCTATTCTTTCTTTTAGAAGTAAACAAACAATCTTTAATACAATTTAGATATTAATTCTAATTTGTACTTTAACTGCAAGTGCATAGTGTCTATTGTATCAGTGTGCAAGTACAAGTCGATCCCATAGGGAATTGCTGACGAATTTAAGAAATGTTTAATTGTGAACAATTCAAATTTATATTCAATAAGCACTCCGTTGAGTTACAGTTAACTCAACGAACTTAGTCCGTTGAGTTATCCATAACTCAATGGACTATCTTCGTGGACTTAAGTTAACTCCACGAGCCTGTCTCTTCTTTATAATACTGCTATTTACAAAGGAATTCGGCCAACCATTGGGCGATTCCACAGATTGTAAATAACATCAATTAAGCTTTTTAATGCTAGTTAACATTGGATTTATCATTAAGCAATACTAACATTCAGATGATTCAAATAGTAACCATTAAAATCTTTAAGTTGTTTTGTACGAACCAATTTCAGTAAACTGTAAAATTAAAACTGACATAAAACAATCATAAAACTGATATAGATAACATTAATCACGATACAACACAAACAATACAACACTCAAATACAACATACAAACAAAGATAAATTGTTTTTGGTATTTTTGTTTTGATGTGAACATGGAAATGGGCGAAAGGTGAAATATAAAGTAATTTCACTTGACAGTAAATACTTCTGACACTACTTGCAACGCGATTACACCACTGAAAATTGAACCACTTACAATTCTATCTCCTCTCCCTATAGAATCGCAAGTTTAGAATTGCAAGATGATCTCCTCTTCAGCATACAGGCATCAACCTGAAGCCAAGGCTAAAAGCTTTACGATCTCTTGAAATATGAGTCGGCGCTTGGTGAAAATGTCTTCCCTTCCCATGACGCGATCACTCCTCACAATGGTTGTCAGGCATTGTGTTTGGCTCGAAATCGACCCGACATCAGGCAAGTATCCTCACAGACCTCCGATGATTAATGATTATGGTGGTGATACGATAGTTGGTGTGATACTTCAGAGAATCGCCGATACTGTCTGCAGAAAGCTCGGTGCTCCTCCTCTATATACACTAGCCATCCATCGATCACACTCTTTCTTTTTTTCTTCTTTTCTTTTATATTTCTTTAGTGGTAATTGCTTCTGTTTGAATGATCGGTTGGATTTCCTTCCTTCAGATCAACGGCGATGATTTCTTTCTCCCTACGCGATTGAATTCCTGCGTGATACGTGCGAACGTGGTTTTTCCTTCCAACTGTCTGTTCCTGCAACCGCTACAGTGGCATATTAGAAAATATATAGTCTGTGGAGTTACAGATAACTCAACGGATTTCCTTCGTTGATTTAATTATAAAACACGTGCAAAAATAACAACTTAAGTTTATAACACTAACCTAACACATTGCCTTTGTGTTCAATATAGCAACTCAATGCGTACAGTTATGCTAACTTAAGGAGTTATAACTTAAGTAAATCTATCAGATCTCGACACGTGTCAGCAGTAGTTTAAACATAAAATAACATTTTAGAGAGTTACAGGTATAACTATCCGATGCTCAGATGTATTTTCGGATACTTAAGAATTTTACAGCCTGCAATTTAACAACAGTTCATAAATGTACTAAATTAACATTAATTCCCCAAAATTAAGCAGATTCTTCAATTAAAGCATATAACAGTGCAATTATAACATAATGGCTTAATTCTCATATGATAAGCTAAATATTATGCAATTAACCATCATTTAACTGTTAATAATATGCACTTTTTCATTCTAAACAATCATCAACACAATGCCTTGGTATGCAGACATAGTTAATTACTTAGTTACTGGTCTAACACCTAAGGATTGGAATAGACAAGATAAGAAATTATTTTTCTCAAGAGTAAAATATTACTATTGGGAAGACCCATACTTATTTAAGAAATGTCCTGATCTGATTTTAAGGAGGTGTGTTCCAGAAACTGAATATTCGAGCATATTGTCTTTCTATCATGACCAAGCTTGTGGAGGACATTTTGGTTCAGGGAAAACTACTGCAAAAATTCTACAATGTGGGTTTTATTGGCCAACACTATTCAAAGATGCTCATAAATATTGCTTAAGTTGTTTAAGATGTCAACAAATAGGAAGAATATCAAAGAGGAATATGATGTCTCTTAATCCTATTGTTGAGGTTGAAATCTTTGATGTGTGGGGAATAAATTTTATGGGTCTATTTCCTATGTCTAATCAATTTAATTACATATTGTTGGGGGTGGATTACGTCTCTAAATGGATAGAAGCTATTCCTACAAAAACTAATGATAACAAAGTGGTAATACAATTTATAAGAACAAATATATTTGCCAGATTTGGAATACCTAAAGCTATTATTAGTGATAGAGGAACTCATTTCTGTAATAGAAGTTTTGAAGCCTTAATGAAGAAATATGGAGTAAACCACAAAATTGCAACATCATATCATTCGCAAACAAGTGGACAAGTAGAAAGTGAAAACAAACAAATTAAATTAATCTTAGAAAAAGTAGTAAATCCTACTAGAACAGATTGGGCTAATAGATTGATAGATGCACTTTGGGCTTATAGAATTGCTTATAAAATGAGCTTAGGTATGTCACCTTTTAGGCTAGTATATGGAAAAAGTTGTCATTTACTTGCTGAAATAGAACATAAAGCTTATTGGGCATTAAAAACTCTTAACACTAATTTAAATCAAGCTGCTGAAAATAGGAAAATGCAACTAATTGAATTAGAAGAATTTAGAAATGAAGCTTTTTCGAATATTGTAAGAGAAAAAGAAAAAAATTAAATTTTGGCATGATAGAAAAATTATTCCTAAAAGCTTTGAAATAGAACAAGAAGTATATCTTTATATGGCTAGACTCCATAACCATCTAGTTAAATTGAAATCTAGATGGGTAGGACCTTACATAGTTTGAAATGTTTATCCTTATGGAGCTATTGAAATTGAAAATCCTAAAAATCAGAATATATTTAAAGTAAATGGACAAAGACTTAAACCTATTCTGAAAACACCAAAAAGCCCCTTTGGAATTATAAAAGAAGTTAGAGTAGAGGATTACTCGAGCTTTACTTAGTAAGAAATCAATTTTTATGTTTATATATATAAAAAAAAACATTAGAAATATATATAAAACATAAAAATCGTTGCGGTTCAATCGACTGGATCCATCGATATGATCGGAACATAAAAAATATGAATATTAATTTTCAGTAAAAATGTTGGTTTTACCGAAACATAGTATCGGTTCAACTGAAAGAAAAAATAAAAAAGTAAAAAAATATTTAGGTTTGACCGAAACATAGTATCGGTTAAACCGGTAAAAAAACAGAAAAACTATTCTCTGTAATATTTTTATTATTATATTTGCTTGTACGGGGAGTTCGTTGAGTTACGCTTAACTCAACAAGCTTACTTCGTTGAGTCTTGAGTTAGTCAACGAGCTTATTCCGTTGAGTTAACTGTAACTCAACGAAATACTGTAGCTAAGACCGTGGATAAAATTGTAATAGTTGGTTTGGGAAATGACCCGATTACCTGCCTAAACTTAGGGCTTATTTAAACTAAAACCTAGGGTTTTGGGGGCATTATCCGGTAAATCATTTAGAATCTAGAATAGTAGAAATCAGAGCGATTTCGTGCTGTTGTGTAACTCCACGATGAGGAAGATGACGCCTGAATTCTGGGAAGATGCAGTGGACACCGCATAGTTTTTGAAGGAATCTAAGGAATGGCACACGCGATAGAAGATCCGGAATACAACAAGAGAGAAAGAGCTACAAAAGGTAGAATCATAACTCTTTAACTTGAGGAAAGTTTTAGTTGAGTTAGAAATACAAATACCACAGATAATGGAGACACAGATTAGAGTGGCAACTGAAATTGCAGTAAGTAAAGAAAGAAAAATCCGGCCAAACAATGAAGTAGCCTTAGAGCTAATTCAGCGCAAAGCCAGATTGTGGTTTAAGAAACGCATTGCTGGTTGAGGAAGCTGGGCAATATGGGAGCAACAACGAGCAAGAGAACAGGAGGAGCCAACTGCTGAAAGACTTGTTCCTGAGGAACAATAGCTAGGACCTTCAGTTCTGCCATTTAAGCCGTTGGCACGAACAGAAATGATGGGGCCTTCAACTGAAGAAGAGTTAAAGGAATTTCAAGCACTGGTTCAAGTTGGAAAAGACCAAGGAGAATCAGAAGATTTGGCAGTAGCCAAAGCCCACCTAGTGTTTGATGCACTTTATAAAAAGAGGGCTGCAGAAAAGTTGAAAGCCCAATATAAAATCAAAGTGGAATAACATCAAAGAGTTACTGCCAGAACTGCTGCCAAACCTGCTGCAAAAGAAGTTGAAGCTGGTCCTTCGAGACCAGTAATTATAAAAAAAGTTAAACAGGAAGAGCTAGTACCTATGGCTCGAAGGCTTGCAGAGCTTACTTTTGTAGATTTAATTTCAAAAGATGAAGAGGAAGAACAAGCACAACTAATCAGAAAAAAGAAAGGAAAAGAAAAAATGCCTGAATATGAGGAAATTAAATCTGAATTACCAATTTTTACAGGGCCTATGGAGCAGATTTTTATTAACCTACTATCCGATTCTAAGGAGGAGCAAGAGGAGCTGCAGCAACATGAGCAAAGAAAAGAAGAAAATCAGGCTGAAATTAGTCTATAGCTTGTACAAGAAGAAACAGAAATTAGGGCAGAAACTGAATTGCCCGTGACTCCATCCCAATTTGTTACAAAATTAAAAAGAACAGTAACAGAGCAGATTGGTAGTCAGGAGGAAAAAAAAAGAGCAAAAAATGAAGAGGCTGAAAGAAGCTATTTAGATAAAAATAATTTCACAGATTCCACTGAAGAACAAGAAAGTCTCCAACAATTTATGAAGAGAATTCAAGATAGAGTGGAGAATTCTACTGGCTCACCACCACTACCAGAAACAGAAATTTAGGAATCTGTAGAAAATATTCACATGCAGCCTATAGAAGAGGAAGAGCAAGAGCAAACCCCTCTAGAGCAACAAAGTCACCTTCCTGACCCGACTGAAACAACAATTTTGAATGAAGTACATTTTTGTAGTCAAGAAGCTTATACCAAATACCAAGAAATAAGGGGTTATGATATTATTTACAGTAGACCAGTAAATTGGGATGGAATGCAAGAAATCAAATATCTATTTGAATTCCAAGGTCTACTGCAATTCATTTCACAAGAAAGAGGGCATGCAGTATATGAGAATTTAGTGCCCTGTTTTTATGCAAATTTAAGAGAAGGAGAAGGAGGATTAATTTCAAACGTGGAGGAAGCTGATGTACAGATAACACCAGAGCTTCTCCATAATATTTTTGGTTTAAAGAATGAAGGAATAACAATTTTAGAAGATACAATTGTAGTTGAATGGACTGACCAGCAAATTAAGAATTGTTTAGCTATCAATCCTGGTGTGCCATTATTAAACAGATTGAAGTATTTAAATGGTAAAGCACACATGGTAGCTAACATTCTAATTAAGAATGTCTATCAACGACAATGCCATGACATAGAATTAAGTCAATTTGTCAAATGGGCCACATATGCAGTTGTAAATAAGATCCAAATAAATTGGTCTGTAGTTTTTATCTCCAAGCTGAAAACAGTGAAGAAGAAATTATTTTATGGAGATTTGATTCCACTACTGATGGTGGACTGTATTGATTTCACGAAATGGACATTAAAAAGGATCAGATCAAGAACCATTTCAGTGAAAGAATATAGAAATTTTGTAGCTGCAGAACTAGCTATAACTTCTAGAGGAATTACAAGAGCAGTGGAGAGGATTAATCAATTAGAACTTCAATTAGAAAAACTCCAGAAGGAAGTAGATGAACTTAGGAATAGAGATTAAATTGTATTGTTCGTCTACTTGTGTAAAATTGTATGAAATTGTATGATGTACTTGTAATGTAATTGATTCATATTAATGAATATAATTTTTCAGATGCAATTTTCATAAGTGTTTTAGATGTGAAATGAATGGAATTTATTGAACATTATGTCATTGTGGAACTTTATGAATGAATATGTAACAGATTTACAATTTGCTGAATGATAGGATAATTGCTTAAAAATTTCTACATATTATAAGGTAAAATGTAAATTCTGCATAACATAAAATGATCTGCAGGTTAAATCTTTACAAAATGTTCAGATTTAAATGTATTTTAATCAAAATGATGCATTAATGACATATATTTAATTTTATTACAGTTAGCAGAATGACAAAGAAAAAGCATAACATAAAATGATCTACAGGTTAAATCTTTACATAATGTTCAGATTTAAATGTATTTTAATCAAAATGATGCATTAATGACATAGATTTAACTTTATTACAGTTAGCAGAATGACAAAGAAAAAAAAAAAAAAAAGAACTTACGAGAGTAAAACTTAGAAGTTGTCAAGTGTTAACTCAATGAAGTAAGTCCATTGAGTTAAACGTAACTCCACGAGGTTAGTAATATAATATAAGGTCACTCCGTTGAGTTATCTGTAACTCAACGAAGTTAGTCCGTGGAGTTAGCGACAGTAATCGACTGTATTCTATTGAGTTATCTATAACTCAACGAGGTTAGTTCGTGGATTAAGCAGAACGGTTATTCTTTTAACCACGAACGAAATTTCGTCGATTTAGCGGTTACCAAAATTTGAAATTAGTAGTGGTACACGTACCCATATAAATAGGAACCACAATGCACGTTGCAAGACACGTTCTTGCAACGAGATTTATTCACTTTATGGATGCGCAGTATATATATAAAATAGAATGTTATTTACGAGTTACCAGCACTTTTAAAAGAAAGGAGAATGCGTTAGAGGAACTGGAAGGAGAAATAGCTGATTCAATTTCATCCAACAACAAATATTTATAGAATGGAAAGCTTCAGACTGGTATGTAATTAATCTTCTACTTTTTATTTATGAGCACATGGACTCGTTCTCTAAGCACTAAACGATTAGTAAGAACACCTACTTAGGAATTTTCATTGCAGAGGAGTACTGAAAAATTTTCTGAACTGAACTTTAATGAAATTCTTTGGGGTGTAGCTAACCTTTCTTTAAAAGAGAACGTAGAGATGGCTACTCTAGTAGAAAAACCATTAGGAGAGATTCTGTATCTTGAATTAGTTGATGAACCTTCATGTATTCGATTGCCAAACTTTGAGGGAGATAGGTTTGAACTTAAATCTAATTATATTAGTCAATTACCACATTTTCATGGATTAGAAAGAGAGGATGCCTATTATTTTCTTAGAGAATTTAACGAAGTTTGTCAAATGATGAAAATGTTGAACATGAGTATAGATGCTATTAAACTTAGATATATCCCTTTTTCTTTAAAAGACACAACTAAGAGATGGTTATATACTCTGTCGCCTGATTCAATTTCTACATGGACTGGATTTTGCTCTATTTTTCTGGAAAAATATTATCCAACACAACAAACGATTAAAAAGAAGAAAGAAATATTAATGTGTAGCCAAAAATAGGGTGAATCATTCTGGAAATATTTTGAAAGATTTAAAGATTTACTGACTCAATGTCCACATCATGCAATGAGTAAAGCACAATTAATAGGTATAATTTATGAAGGCATAGATGTTTCAACGAAATCTTTATTAGAATCTACTTGTCAAAATGGATTTTTAAAGTTATGTAGTGAAGAAGCATGGGCATATTTAGAAAACTTTGCAAAAAGAACTATATAGTGGGAAAATTTGGCTGAAGCTATTGTAGATAAAAAAATATTGCCAAGAGGAATGCATGAAATAGATTCAAATACTATGCTTGAGGTGAAATTAAATGAATTAACAAAGAAAATAGAAGAGTTATCATTAAATCAAAAGCTAGCAGAAAAGAATGCAAACGTAAATGACTTAGATATTATTTATGCTAGAAACTAGAGAGATAACTTGGGAAATTCTTATTATCCTAATTGGAGAAATCACCTAAATTTATCTTGGAGAAACAACAATTTCCAAGGAGGAGAAAATATAAATGAGAAGAATATAAGTTATGAAGTATTAATTGAATAAGGATCTAGAATAGAGAAATTAGAAAAGATAATTCAACAAGTAAACAATCGTCTAGATTTTATATTTGGAAATGCTGCAATTCAAAATCAGAATAGAAATATATCACTTAGACAGAAGGAACCAATGGAAGTTAGACCTACTGGAGGATTGCCAATACAAGCTATACCTAATCCTGTCAATAGAACGGTTAATGAAATTGATACCTCTTCTAGGAGTGTAGCTGAATGAAGTAGCATATCTGAAGCAACTATCTGTATGTATATATATATATATATATATATTTTTTAGTTAATAGTATCATAGAGTTAATTTTTAACTCAACGAACTTAGTCCGTTGAGTTATGCCTTAACTCCATGAGGGTGTGCAGTAGCTATGTTAATTTTTGTCTTTGCTAAATTTTTGTTTGTGTTATACAGAATCGACAAATGGAATTGATGTAATTACCATTGGATGCACTAAGGGAAGTACTAAGTAACTTGTCAGCTAAAGATTTGTGTAGGCTGTGTTGTGTATCAAAGGAAATTAAAAACTGTATTGAAGAAAAATATTTTCAGGGACTACAAGCTGCAAAAATGACTAAGATTAGAAATGGATTCATATGGAGGTCATTTAATCGTAGTTCAAATACACATGAATATCTGGCTATGGAAGAAACTACTGGAATTCCACCCAATGCATTAGAAGGAATAAATCATATTATGGGGATAAATGAAGGATTAATCATATACAAGACGAGACCAAGGTATGCAAGTTTATTATTACCTGATATTTTGATAAGAAATCCTATAATAGGAGAAGAATGAAATATAGGAAGACCTAATAGATTTGAAGCACCAACTGTAAATTGTAGGTCAACTTTAATATTTTCTGATAAAAATTCTGCAATTCTTGAAAAATTATATTATTGGAGACCTACAGGAAATTGGGGTGAAGATTTACGCTTAAGTGTGTATACTTTTCTAAATAGATCTTGGAATGAAAATATTATCATATATCTAGGACAGAAATCATTACTTAACCAAACACATGTCATACTTGATGGATATATATATCTAGTCACAGAGATATCATTAGCATATGGATCTGATTTATACATAATGAGCATAGACAATTATGATGAATATATAGAAATTTTACCTGTACCGAGTGAAATAGCTAAACCACCATCTGCAGAATTTAATGAAATTCAAATAGGAATGTGGTATAATGAAGAAGATGATCCTACTTTATGTCTGATAAGATGGTGGGATGAAATGATGAAATTTCAAATATGGATTATGGAAGACATAAATGAATGGAAGTGGGAAGAGGAGTATATTGAAATAGATGTAGAAATAGAAACTGCTACATTACCCTAGAACCAAAAAGGATCTCTTTCTGCATTACATATCATTAATGGTAATACACTCGTATTTAGAATTTATAATATATTACATGTTTACAAATTAAGAATGAACAAGAACTGCATTAAAACAGAATTAATAGCAAGAAGAACTATGCCTAAAAAGTTTACTTGGACTGATACGTTTATTCCATTTGTTTCTACTTTTCAATCATGTTCTTAAGCTGTGATTTTGTGTGCTTAATGTTCTATGTATTCTGCATTTATTTTTAGAAAAAAAAAAGAGAATTTTGAAGTTTTCATGTTCATTTTATCTAAAAAATAAATAAATAAAACAAAATATCAATCCAGTTTGTTGGTATCTATTCTAGGAAACCAACTAACTTGCTTGTGAGCCACCAAAGGCATAGGAGCCTAGGTTCCACACAAGACACTGATTTATTAATATCTGTTAAATGTTATTTTGTTTTATATTTTGCTTTTATCTGTAAATGAAAAGTTTTTCAGAATCAAAAATCGGAATATGCAGAAGGAGATACAAATGAAACAAGGTATGTAACTAATTACTCACCCTGAATTTTAAATCAAACAAAACTGTATTCATGCTTGCTACAATTACTGTACTTATTGTCAAATCTTTTACATTGAGGACAATGCAAAATGTAGGTATGGGGGGGAGGTAATTGAAGTAACAACCATGTAAGTTTGTTAATTAAAGAAATTAAAATGGTACTGCAAAGTTTTGGAAATTGAAAATTTTTATGAACTTGCTGTAACTATTCGAAAAATGAGATTGTAAAATTTTTATAAACTACTTGAATGTTATATTTAGAAGGCTATATAAGATGCTATTGAATTTACTATTTATGCAAACCTAGATATAGTATCTTATGTTTTTTTTTCTTCTGAATTTCATGAGTTTAACAGTTTCATGATTTTAAAATGAAATCAGAATGCTTAATGAAAAAAATCAGTAAATTATCTGAAGTCCTGAAAGAGCTGAGATGTGAATTCTAGATTAAATGAAACACATATGATTAAAGAGACATTTAATTTGACTGATTGAACTTGTAGAATGATTTATGTGTAGATTTTATTAAACTATAGAAAAAGTATGAGCTTATTATTAGGGATTCATATTTTCAATAACTGATAGAAGCAGAACTATATGAGATTGGTGTTTTATTGCATTTGTATTAATGAAATACATACATATATAGTATGTGATTAATGTTTTGTTTTGTGTTTGTAGCTTGATTAAAAAATAAAAAAAATAAAAAAATTTGAATTTATTGACCTATTTGATCATGAGCATTTTGTACTTGAGCAGATAGGTATGTAAGGATTATTGACCTAAACAAGGACTCTTGAAATCTGGCAACCTAAGATCCTGATCAGATCTAGGATTGTTGACTGAAAGCTCGTTACATTGGTACATTAGAAAGCTCTTGTATGATTCAAGCTTGTCAAATTAACTTTTAAAATAAAATAAAAAAGAAGAAAAAAAAAAACATATACTATTCTAAAAAGATACAAGTGTTTTGTGAAATACAGATATCTTATGAATCAAGTATATTTTCTGTTATCTAGAATTGCTGAAATATGAATCTGGAATTGACTTTTGAAGTTGTTTAATGGAGATACAATTCTTTATTCTACTTGTCTTAATCAAATTGAATTGGATTGTACTTTGATTCGTATGTTGTTGAAATTTCTTCTAGAAATCTTATTATAAAATTCAGGATAACAGATGATGAAAAGAAGAACAAATGATAATATAATTAATACTTATGTGATGATGATATACTTTGTATGTAATTTGCATATATTCTAAGTATATTTGCAGGTTGATTACTGAAACATACAGAATATGTTTTTTATGCTAAACAGAAGAAAAACAAAAGGGAAAGAATTAATTCTAGCACTTTTAAAAACCAATTAATTAGATCTTAGTTTGCTAAGGGACTAGCAAAATTTAGGTATGGGGGAAGTGTTTAGAATGAAAAAGTACATATTATTAATGGTTAAATGATGGTTAATTGCATAATATTTAGCTTATCATATAAGAATTAAGTCATTATGTTATAATTGCACTATTATATGCTTTAATTGAAGAATCTACTTAATTTAGGGGAATTAATGTTAATTTAGTACATTTATGAACTGTCGGTAAGTTGCAGGCTATGAAATTCTTAAGTATCCGAATTTTCTGATATTTCGGACAATTATGTTTAACATACCGAACAAATTCGGACAGTTATGTTTAACATACCGAACAAATTCAGACAGTTATGTTTAACAAACCGAATATGTATCGGATAGTTATGTTTAAATTGTCGAACAGTTATGTTTTAAGAGAATATTTTATTATTTCCTGAAGTACATGTGTTGAAACCATAATGAATGACTTAAGTGAACTTTCGGTGAGTTATCTATAACTATCCGAAATTGCAGCTGGGCATCGGATAGTTATCCCTATAACTCTCCGAAATCTCTTTTTATTTATAAAATAGCTGAGGACACGTGTCATGTTCTGGGAAATTGACTTAAGTGGATTTTTCGGTGAGTTAGCTATAACTATCCTAAATGCATCTGAGCATCAGATAGTTAAACCTGTAACTCTCCGAAATGTTATTTTATGATTAAACTACTGCTGACACGTGTCGAGATCTGGTAGTTTTACTTAAGTTATATATCGGTGAGTTATTTGTAACTATTCGAAATGTACCTGAGCATCGGATAGTTAATTTTCTACTATGCCACTATAGCGGTTGCAGGAACAGACAGTTGGAAGAGAAAAACCATGTTTGCACGTATTGCGTAGGAAGAAGAAAGCATCGTTGTTGATATGAATGAAGGAAATCCAACTGACCATTCAAGCGGAAGTAGTTACTATTGAAGAAATATAAAAGAAAAGAAGAAGTGTGTGATCGATGGGCGGACAATGTGTGCAGAGGAGGATCGGCATTACAATTCTCTGAAGTACCACACCAACCATCATCATCACCATCATCACCACCATAATCACCAACCATCGGAGGTCTGTAAGAATACTTTCTTGATGTCGGGTCGATTCCGAGCCAAACACAATGCTTGACAACCATTGTAAGGAGTGATCGCGTCGCGGGAAGGGAAGCCATTTTCATCAAGCGTCGACTCATATTTCAGGAGATCGTAAAGCTTTTAGCCTTGGCTTCGGGTTAATGCCTGTATGCTGAAGAGGAGATCATCTTGCAATTCTGGACTTGCAATTCTGGACTCGCAATTCTATAGGGAGAGGAGACAGGATTGTAAGTGGTTTAATTTTCAGTGGTGTAATCGCGTTGCAAGTAGTGTCGGAAGTATTTACTGTCAAGTGAGATTACCTTACATTTCACCTTTCGCCCATTTCCATGTTCATATTAAAACAAAAATACCAAAAACAATTTATCTATGTTTGTATGTTGTATTGTTTGTGTTGTATCGTGATTAATGTTATCTTTGTTAGTATTGTGATTATTTTATGTTTATTTTAGTTTTACAATTTACTGAAATTGGTTCGTTCAAAAGACTTAAAGATTTTTAATGGTTACTGTTTGAATTATCTGAATGTTAGTATTGCTTAATGATAAATCCAATGTTAACTAACATTAAAGAGCTTAATTGATGTTATTTACAATCTGTGGAATCGCCTAATGGTTGGCCAAATTCCTCTGTAAATAGCAGTATTATAAAGAAGAGACAGTCTCGTGGAGTTAACTTAAGTTCACGAGGTTAGTCCGTTGAGTTAGCCATAACTCAATGAACTTAGTCCGTTGAGTTAGCCATAACTCAACGAACTTAGTCCGTTGAGTTAATTGTAAGTCAACGGAGAGCTTATTGAATATATTAATTTGATTTTTAACAAATGAATAGTTCTCAAGTTCGTCAGTAATTCCCTATGGGATCGACCTGTACTTGCACACTAATACAATAGACACTGTGCACTTGTAGTTAAAGTACAAATTGGAATTAATATCTAAATTGTATTAAAGGTTGTTTGTTTACTTTTAAAAGAGAGAATAGGCATAAAGATAAATTAACTAAGTAAAAACAGAAGTAACAAATCCAAGTTTTTCTAGTGTAGTGCTAGGAAAACTCAAACAACAGTCGAATGAAGACTTGGCGTTTGATGCACAATAATTACTTGAAGATTGGAAATCAAAGTGGTTGGGGTTGGGATTATGTGAATGGACACATGGATATTAGTAATGAGGTTTGGGAAGACTTTGTGAAGGCAATATTTGTTATAATAAACTTTGAAACTTTATTCTACAATACTTTTTAACATTCTTCTCATATTTTGTGTAGTTACATCTAGAATGCAAAGCATGTAGAGGAAAGGCTTGCCTAATTTATGACCAACTACAGGTGCTTTTTGGATTAAGTATGGCAATCGAAAACTTTAGTAGACAAGGAATGGAGGATACAAACGTTGATGTAAATCAGTCAATTTCCCAAGAGGACACGTTACAAGAGACATTACAAGATGACCTTCTAACATTTACACAAGTTGAACATGAACCTTTTGATTCTGATCTAGGAAGAGGGTGTTCTCCTTCAAGCATTAATACAAATACCAAGAGAGGGGCAAAGCATGCAAGGCCACATGTAGAATCTCAAGAAATAATTGCAATAGCAATTAGAGACATGGCTGATGCTTTTAAAACATTTTTTTTAAAAAAAAGAAAGTAGTGAGGGTTAGTGCAAGTAAAAAAGTAGAGGAAAGTAAGTGAAAAAGAAAATAGGGGATTTTCTTTTTTCTAGTGTTAGGTGATAGTAGGAAAGTAGGGGAATTACTTTCCCCTACTTTTCGAGTATAAAAGGGATTCATCATCTGGATTTTCGACCATTTTGGTTAGAAACCTAGGGAAAAAGTTTTTTCTATGAAGCTTGCATAGACAAGCCCTTTTCCACATGTGAAGGTTCGATAGTCAACTATTCCTAAGGAAAAATTAATAAATAAACAAAATAAAGAAAAGAAAACATAATAAAAGAGAAGAGAATGGAAATATAAAAATTATTTATTTATAATAATATTAGTCTTATTTATAAAAATTATTAGTCTTATTTATTATCTTAAAAATAAATTTAAAGTATAAAAACTATTTATTTATAATCTGTATTCTTTCACTTTCCTCTACTTTTTGAATGTATGCCAATACCTTCAAATTTTCTAAATTTTCTAGACTTTCTTGAACTTTCTAAGCATACACTAACAATTTAAAATTTTTTAAATTTCTTAAACTTTCTTTAGGTTTCTGTTTCCCTCATTTTCCAAATTTTCCTAAACTTTCAATTTAAGTTCACATCTAATAATGTATAACATTTCAATGCATTTTAGTAATTTAGCCATGCATAGGGATATTTTTGTAATTTGGCCATGCATAAGAATATTTTGGTAATTAGACCATGTGTAAGGGAATTTTGTTAATTTGAATATGCTTAGAGGCATTTTGGTAATATAGGCATGTGTAGGGGCATTTTCATAATATAGAGGTATGTGTAAAGATACTTTTGGTAATATAGGCATGTGTAAGGGTACTTTTGGTAATATAGGCATGTGTAGAGGTGTACCTTTGTAATTTGGTCATGCATAGAGGGTATTTTTGGTAATTTAGCCATGTATAAGGATACTTTAGTAAATGGACATGTATAGGGATATTTGGGTAATTGGACGTTGGCACATTCCCCCTCAAATATCTTAGTATTTATGCTAAAATATAGTTCGGATAATTTAGGTTCAACCTTGAGTGTCGATTTTGATGTAACAGTACTCAATCTCATTTAATGAGGAGTATCTATTGACACCTTCACTTTCAGGCTCTCCTTACTGCCTAATTCTATCTTACTTTGAAACAATGAGTATCTCCTTTTGTTAGCTCATATATCTTTTCTTTTGCACCACACGGTTTGTCTTACCTTTCATTTAGGTTCGGAAACATTTTTTCTTTTTCTTCTCAGCCTAAATGTCTCTTCTCCTTCGATTGCGCCCTCAAAAGTCCAATCACTCCCTAGTACAGGCCACTGCAGCCCACCAACTTCATTGTGGGTTACATGATGATCCGTAATTTTCTTTGTGTGTCCCATGACATCTAATTTTCTCCTTTCAAACCTTGAAGACTATTTTCATCTTTTTTAGACTCAAATGGCCCATTGGTTTCTTCATTTGAGTCAAAAATGGCTCCACCTTTGTTGAGCGAAAAGGTCCTAAAAAGAAGAACCTCTGTAAACCCACTTTTTTGGCTTGACTGAATAAAAACTATCCAAGATCAATGCATATAGTTTATATCAAAATAAGTTGTAAGAAACTCACACTTATATCATAGAATGAAGATATTCTTAGATAATTTAAGTTTATATCCAGAAGTTATACATATATCATGTCATTTTAGATATTTATATTTCATGTTTAAATATATTTCCTTGATTTTATGTTCAAAGAGTACATACATCTACTTTGTGTCCTTCTGAAAGTACTCAAAGATCTGAAAACTTTCTAACTGGTGGTGTTGGTAGCCTTGGAAGTGTAATTTGGCATCACTCCTTCCTTTTCCAAAAAGTCTTTGGCAGCATTTGTTGTTGTTGTTGATTATTATTTCACACATATATGTATTGGTTGACATATAAGTACTTGTCCAATTGATTTTCTAAGTATCTGTGTTTATAAAATATGTATGTATTTGATTTTGTATATGTTTACATTCACTATATTTGACCATGCACATCCAACATGTATGCATTGACTTTATATTTATTTGGCACATATTCACCAAAATATATATTCTTGTTGTTTTTATGTATTTATTTTTCTTCTCATTCCATTTTATGCATGCATGTATGTATATATACTTTAACGTCATGTATGGGTTTGAGGAAATATTTAACATATATATATTTTCCTTAGCTGCACGTGTATTTGCTAGTTGACTACATACATGCATTTTATCTTCAATTGGCATTATACATTTATTTTTTCTCAATATGCGTCTCATGTATATATGCATCTGTCACATATGTATTTCATACTTTTTGTTTGATACATATGTGGATGTATCGCATATCTTTTGTCAAATATGGATTTTTTCTTTGTACATGTATATGTATCTGATCTTGTACTCATATTTCTCTTGTCGCATACACTTTCTGTCATTCGACATATATATGTATTTGACCTTTTATTTTAATTTCCTATCATTATTCTTCCATCCCTCTATATATTCACTTTCATTATCATTATTTTCATTTATATGAATATCACGTATGGCATATGTGCACGTAGTAATCCCAACTTTATTTTATTTTTTCTTCATCCTTTTCTGTATGAATCTATTAAGACACATGTACAACCTTTTTGTTCCTTCAGAGTAAAATCTTATCATAATACATACATATAGTTTTGTACATATATACAATACCTTTAATTGCATACCTATATTATTATTATTATGAATTCCTCTTATCATTTTTCATATTACGAGTTTATAAAAAATACTACTGCAATTACACCAAGGAGTCAAGGACGGATACTCACACAAAGTAAATAATATCACTAATTTTACAAAATTGTTACTACGATCACTTCAAGAAGTTGAGAGCGTAAGCAATAACGTGAATTTATACAAAATTATCATTACAATTACATCAAAGAGTTGAAGGTGAAAACAACATCATCGTCATAAACTATGCTAAGAAGTTAAAGACGATGATAATGTGAATTTGACAAATCGTGACGGGAACCTATACATGTTAATGGGTCGGGTTGGGCCGACCCAACCCAGAGATAGACAGCTCATACGGGCAGTGGGCCAGGTTTCGTCCGTAAAAATTTAAATTTTCGTAAAGTTGGCCCAGGTGGCCCACTGGCTGCTGGTCGACCCATGGGTATTTGTGGTTCGCGACTCATGTCTAGCACTTCGCGTCTCGGCGTTCGTTGGACCGAATATTATGTCCAGTCACAACAGAAAAAATCCACATTTAGTCCGATGCAACCAGATTTTATTTTTTTTAACAAATATAGAATATTTGAATATAGATAATAGATTATAATATATATATATATTAATAATATTATGCTATACCTATTGACGATTATATTATACTAATATACTGTTCTAAGTACTAACTAACCTGAGAGATTAAATATATATGATATATAATATTATAAGTAGTAATCGGATTTTGAATCTTTGATTATTTCTAATTTTTTTTACATACTTTTTTTTAACAAATGTAGATAATAATATATACAATATATCTATATATATATTACATATATAGATTATATCTTATATTATAGTATTATACTATTCTAGTATTCTAATCTAAATAATATTAATATATATTAAAATATAATGTTCGGACGGTTCGGCCAAACCGAATGAACGTAAAACGAACGTTCGGTGAAACCAATTGAACGTTCAGTTACTTCGGTAAAACCGAGCGTTATATATATTATAATAATATATATTGATATATTTAAATAATATTAATATATGTTAAAATATAACGTTCGGTCAAACCGAACGAACGTTCGGTTACTTCGATAAAACCCAACGTTATAATGTTATATGTATATTATAATAATATATATTAATATTAATTATAATATATACCTCATTTTAATTGATGTTATCTAATTATTTAGATGAAAGAGAACCCGAAGCTCAAAGACAAAGGAAATATTAAGAAACTATCTCCTTAATTTGGCTAATTAAGACGAGGAACTTTATAAAAAGGATGAACAACATGTAAAGGAATTTCTTTCATCTTGCTGGGGACAAAATTTAACCATCCATCGCTAATCCGTTAGACTATAAGTAGTTAAACCATGGATAGAAAACACCTATTTCCTTGAAAATTTTAAAAAAAACTTTGGTTGTAAATTCACAATCATATTCACATGTAACGACGGAAAGGACATTCATAATTTTATCGAGATGGATAACATTAACCCTTTTGCTAAAATAATATTCACATTCACATCCAGCAACATTCGACAAATATCCATCTTATTAACAAAAATATTTCAAAGATTACATTAACTGGTTGATATACTTTTATTATTTCTTATCTACTGCACTTTCCCATAATCATCACATAGGCATTGAATATATGATATAGAAGTATATGATATAAGAATCATCGTTGGTCTTGAAAATTAGTGTGATAGATGGTTGGAGGGGGAGATTGTTAGGCCGTCCTCCCATCTATACTCTTATTGGGCTCAAACTTATTCTTTCTTTTTCTCTTGGATATGGCTTTTATGTAACGAAAAACAAATAATGATCTCCTTTTTCGAGTGGTACAGTGAAGAGAGTGAGAACGAGAGGAGAAAGGGGCAACGAATTAGAGCGAAATCGAGTTTTTCATTTTTCGCCAACGTTGCTTTCGACGGTCGTCACCCTGTGCAAGTGTCGCCAGCCAATGAAGAAGAAGAAGACGCATGTTTCAACGCGTGGTGCCATCGACAAGGAGGGACGAGTCGCGCACGATTCTTCGTGCGGTGTTTGTAGGAGGACGCACGGTGCTCTAAGGAGGGAGGTCACGTGATCTTGCGCGTGTTGCCGTTTCAAAGCTCGGAGGAGGTTGCGTAGTGCCGGAGGAGTGTAGACGCACTTCCAGGCCTGTGCGTGGAGTTGTCGTCCTGTGCGTGGAGCCACTGTTCGTCGAGAAGCTCACGCGCTCTGTGCGCGAAGCTACTGTCTGCTATAAGGAGGGAGGCATGTGGGTTTAGACCACGCTGTGTTCGAAGATCATGCGGTTCACGCACGTGAGGTGACATCCCAGTTGCTTAAACAAGGGTCCGTCGACACCATTTTGGGTTGATTCTCCGTCTAGACAGTGATCAGCGGGTCAAATCTTCAACAGTGTTCATCTAGGTTTGTTTGCATTGTGATGTTTTTCTCCATTGGGAGGATGATACAGATGCATGTCTTGAGCTTGTGAAGATTTGATCAGAACTCTGTAACTGCATTTGAGATTAGTGCTGGTTCGGATTGTGTTGGACCGTGGTTTTTTTTATCTCCTCACTCCAAGGAGGTTTTTCCACGTTAAATATTGTGTGCTAATTTGTGGTTTGCTTGATTCTAAATTAGGTCATACGTTCTTTACAATTAATCGTAGTGTAAATTTTTAGATTCACCTTTAGCAAGTTTCTGCAAGTGTACTCTATTTCTGATGGTCTTAAGTTTGTTTGTATGGTTGCCCGTTGTTTATTTGATAAGGTTAGGTTTTTAATAGATTCCTTATTAATTTTACATTAGAGTAGGTATATTTGTTGAAGTTTTAGATATTATTTTAGATTGGGCTGTGGTACGAATTGAAATTAGAAGCGCTCATGGCAAATTCAGATTCTACACTTTTCCTATCGACTGATTTGTGGTTTTATCAGTTCTTGTTTGCATTTTTATCTGTTTAATTCATGATTTAGCATGGTTGCGATCTGGTCTTAGTGTTTGAGGTGATAGTTTGATTGGATTTAAGGTTGCAATTATTTTTGTGAAGGATTTGGGATTTTATTGAGTGTAGTCTAGTTTGCAGAAATTCTATCTGCCATAAGTGTATGCAATTTCCGCTAAAAATTAACTCAGGAACAACATTGATCCATATTTTTGTCTGAAAATAGACTTCAAAACCTTTCTATTGAGACCAAGTTTATAAAATTTGGCGTTGTGAAGATGAAGTTCTTGATTTTTCAATTCAGACGACTAGCGCAGATCTTAACCAGTGATCTCCTGCATCGTCATGTTTTACGAAATTCTACGGTTGATTAGTGCATTTAATTTAAGTGTGATTAATATTCCTAGATAGAGGACTTAAGACCTTTCCAACGGTATAAGTTGGGATTTAAGGGTTACGAAGTTTTCATAGTTGAGAGTATCATCTGTTGCAATTTAGAAAATGAGTCTACATCCTTGTCGTATTTGAATTTATTTGCAGGTCTTTTATTTTTAAATCAATCTGGGATTAATTTTCTGAAATTGTACTATTCTTATATGTCAAGTTCTCATATTATTCATTCTAATTATGGTTTTTTCCCATTATTTATGTAGGTGGAGATCTCTAGTTAATAGAAGGAATAATGAAAGAAGATGATTTTGGGATTTGCAAGATTGAAGGTTGAAGGAAGATTAATGTTTGTTAAATGAAGAACATTTTTGTTTTGGGAATTGAAGGACTTTATTAATGTTTTGTTAAAGGATGAGGATGAACTTCTTTTTAAATTTATGGACTGAAAACATATTGATTACGAGAACATTTTTATTGTAAAAACTTTTAATGTAATTTATTTCAACAGTATTGCACATTTCAAATTTATTAAATTTTTTTTACCTAATTTTTTTAATGAATTGTTACAATATTTTCGTCTATTGTAACAATCGAAAAAATTGTCACAATAAATTCAAAATAGCTATTGTGACAACGTTTGTAGTGATAGATGTAAAAATGTCACAACAACTTTATCGTGACAATTTATTTTATTTTTTTTCTGTTATAACAAATTTGTCTGTCACTAGATAAAAAAATTTGACGTAATAAGAGCGACAACCGTAAAGGAAATCAATAGCCTAAAGACCATATAGGCCGAAAACCCCTTATCACGTAAAATATTTCTCAACACGAATAAAAAATCTCTTTAACATCTGAAAAGCTTTTCAACATGAGCTGAAAATTCTTTATCAGATAAAAAGTTTCCCGACACAAGTTGAAAATCTCTTGATATTTGAAAGGTTCCTAACATGAGTTGGTAAATCTTTTATCATATAAAAAGTTCTTCAACATGAGTCGAGAACCTCTTTATCATATAAGAGGTTTCCCAACGTAAGTCAAAAAACCCTTTGACATATAAATATAAGTTCCTTAACATAAAGTCGAAAACCCTTCGTCACATGAAATACTCTTAACACTGATACAACTTTGGTGGAGTCTATTAATGGTTTACCTTTTATTTAATTTATTAAGTAATTAATAGGATGAATTTAGTCATTTGGATAAAATCCATTTTGATCATATATAACCGTCAATTTGTGCAACTGGTTGATAATTAATTTATGTTCAATCCATCCCACCATTCCTGCTCTCCATCTATGGATTCCATGTCTTTGGCACTATCACGTCCCAAACAGATGTTCTCTAGTTTGGAACAATTTCTTACATTAAGTCTTTTTAAGGAAGGAAAGAGTAGTGGGCATGTCAACTTGGAAATGCTCTCCAAACTCCATAGATAAAAAAGACATAAAGTCTTCAACTTGCGGAAGAAGCAATTTTGACGTCCTTCCTTGTATTCTTTATAATTACTTGTTCTTGTTACTCTTCCTTCTTGTGCCTCATCATCTCCAACCAAAAGTGTTTTCATTCCAGCACATTTAAACAAGAGAAGATGTTCTAAGCTTGGAAGTTCTGTTGTCCACGTCACATCATTCAACATTGAACAACGTTGAATATTCACACTACAAAGATTTTGCATAAGACATGTGTGATTAACGATTTTTCTGACAGATATGGAACTCACATCAACTGCTGCTTCCTTGTCCCCTACAATGATGCTCGAAATGCTTAGATCAATCAATCGAAGTTTCCTAAGGAGGAATGGTTGAGTTCCAAAAAATTCTATCTTCCTTATATTAGAACAACTCTTTATTTCAAGTTCATGCAATTTTCAAAATTGCTGACTTCATATCATCATCATTGCAATCCAAATTCATGAGTCTTACTTCAGTTATAGCTGCCGAAAGGGTAGGATTATTAACAAGTATCTGGAAATGACTTTCTGATTCGACATCTATACTAAGATCTTTGAGATACTTCAATTTTTCCAAATCCTTGAACATGAGTTGTGATTGATTTTCTACATCGTGTGCTACCGCAAACTCATACTTAGAATGTATCAAATATAGTGCTCGTAAATTCACCAACTCAATGATGGCTCTTTGCGGGACCCTTTTTAGCTTTGTTGTGTACTCTAGTTTCTTCAGACTACTCACTTCCATAGGAAGACACTCAATCTTTGTCCAAGATAGATTGAGATATTGTAAATTAACCAAAAGCTTGATTGACCTTGGGATCTCCTTTAGACTTGTATGGCTTACATCCAAAACACAGAGTAACGGCATGAACTTGAAGAAATTGACTGTAGAGAATTCATGAAAACTCCAATTCCAATTTAGTAATAGTGTAACAAGATTAGAGCACGTAGAAACATCAGAATCAGGTAAACTTTTCAAATCACAACTCATGAGAGATATCCTCTTGGCCTTATCCCATCCATCATAGCTATGCAAATTACTTACAGTTGATTTGTCATACACTTTAAAATAATTATCTGAAGCATTTGATCTATCTGTAAGCCAGAGTGCCATCTCTCGAACCACATCATGCATTGTCACATAAGCATAAGAATCTACACCTCTTTCAAGGACACCACTTTCAAAGAGGAAAGCAGACGTAAGTGTGTTGATGATGCTTTTGCCCTTTCCTATGGGAATCTACCAATCCTTCTCCAACCCACTGATCAATGAGATCTTTTATAATAATTTTGCAATCCTCGGGATAAAGGCAGCAATATAAAAGGCAAGATCGAAGGTTGTCACTTTCCAACCTGTCAAAACTGAATTTTAAAATCTTCATCACATTTTCCATATTTGGAATTTCTTGATGAAGAGAGTGATTAAGATTTTCAATCATTTCTTGCCATTCAGGAAGCTTTCTGTATTTTGTCATTGCCCTTGCAATGGTGATAATAGCCAATGGTAATCCATCACACTTGTTGACAATTTGCACTGCATAATTCAAAAATCCAGCATCTTCTAGAATTTCTTCTGAATCCAAATTCTTTCGAAAGAGTTTCAATGAGTCCTCCTCATTCATTGGTGTCACCATGACTTGTTTTTGAGGAGCCATAGCATCACAAACTTCCACATTTCTTGTTGTGAATGCAATCTTAATTGTATCACAATCAATAGTTGGCGTTGGAATTCCAATCTTTTCCAAGTGCAGAATGTCCCATATGTCATCCATGAGCAATAACAAGTGCTTGTTCATGAGAGCTCTACGTAGAGTTCGAGCTCTTCGTTGTTCTTCTTTAATTCCTCGTTGATCAGTTGTCAGGGGAATGTTTAAGTCCTCAGCTATTTGCATTTGGATGTCAGTGACATCAACGTCTTGTGAAATTGTGATCCAGACCACTGATTCAAACGCATGCCTCCTATTTGTCTTCATTTCTTTTTGGATTTTCCTTAAGATGGTGGTCTTCCCTACACCTCCCATCCCATAAATTCCTATCTTTTTTACATTAGCATCTTCTAGATGGCAGAGAATTTCTGACAATATTTTGTCCCTGTCAATGTAGAATTTTGGTTCTGGATATGGAACATCTTCAATTTGTCTGGGATTTACAAGGTTGTCAGGAAAATTCTTTTTTTTTGTATCCAATCTTCGAACTCTTTCAAGCATCATGTCAATGTCCTTTCCTAGCTTATAGTTAGATAGAAATGAGCAACTCGTCTCTTCCATTGAATTAAGAAGTCTTGTTACTTCCATATTCAATTCTTCCACTCTTTGCATCCATCTTTTAACCTCCAGCTTTAGTTAAATTTGTTTATAAAAAAAAAGATGATTAGAACATGTTATTACAAAATGAGGTATTTTGTATGTACTTAATGTGAAATTCTAAGAGTTAACATGCATAACTTTATGAGAAATATATGACAACATATTTTTCAACTTACCTTGCACTCGGTTCTTGGTTCTGCTTGTTGTTGATCAATGACCATTTCATTGACATCATCTTTCATCTCTCGCAATTCTTGCATCTCCCGTCTTAGATTATCTCCATCCTCCCTAAGGTCCAAACAAAAGCATATAGCCCTATCCAACTTGAATGTCCTGATGCATCCCACAACATCAAAGTTGCAGTTGCAATTCGCCATGGCTTATGGGGAGCAAGGTGAGAACTGAAGATGGGGATTGATTTGTTTTTGCAAGGAAGAAAGAAGGATGATAGATGGAAGGATAAAGCATGATAAGAAAGAAAGAAGGAGCGTGGATGAAGAATGGATGACCCATTTTTATAGATGGAATAATGAAGCATGATAACATTACATAATTTGATAGTAGGGTAAACAACAATGAAAGAGGCCACAATTCAGTGGGTAACGTACACCACAAATGGAGTCCTCGAAATTTCTTTAGGTTCCTCATTTCTCACATATAACAAAATCAAATAGAATTAAGATTGATTGCTAAATATCACTCGACGATAGAAATAGTGAAGTTGTTGATCACCATCGTGACAATACAACCAGAGTTGCATTGCTATTGATTTTATGATTGTCTTATTGCCACGATGTCGACATACATGCAAGTGTGGAAGGTCGTTCATCTCGGTTCTGGCATATTAAATTATCACCCACGTTATCATTTTCTCACACCAAAGGTTTCAAAGACATGTTTGCAACCACTCTTTTAATCTTCGATCATTAGGAGAGACCGCTTGAGATCTTGTTATCTTTCACCCATTCCTTGTCTGCCTCGTTGGATTGATCTCCCATGATGACTCGTGTTAAAATTTACGGGCTAAATAAGAAAGAAACCTCACACCAGTAGTACGACTCATGACTTCTCACCATACATATCAATCACTACGGTAGATTAGTTCTAGCGAGAGGCATCGACGGTGGAGTGCACGACCTCCATCACTTGTGTCGTACGCCTTTTTTTTTTTTTTATGGTGACAGATCTATAATGTCATGCGTACAGGCCGGACTATAGTCCTATTTATATTATAATACAAATGAATTCCCTTGTAAGGCTAAGATATAATTTTTAAAATCATCAAATAGAGTTGTAATTTTTCTCTTCATCCTTTCCTTCTTTCTTTATCCGTTTGCATCAATGGTGGGATTCTTTTTTGATTCGCACATATACAGACTTGGGAGATTTATGTATTTATTGGAAGGCACGTATGTCTCCGTCAAAGGTATGTCTGTGCTACTTTTGCACGGATCACAATTTTAAAATATCAACCAACTACATAAAGATACGATACATTTGAAACAAGACCAATTACTTATTGAATGTTATTGCTTTGCGAAACAAGCGGCCGTTAAAAATCATATTCTCATGTTTTTTTTTGACAATAATTCAATCATGTACAGAGGCATCTTAATTCTGATGTTTTTGATTGTCCCAATCTTGTTACACTATTATTAAATAAGAATCTTAATTTGCATGAATTCTCCACAATCAATTTCTTCAAGTTCATGCCGTTACTTTGTTTTTTTTTTAATCTAAGCAATATAGACTTAAGGGAGATCCCAAGGTCAATTAAGTTTTTGGTTAATTTACAATTTCTCAATCTATTTAGCCATCATTGAGTTGGTGAATTTACGAACACTATATTTGTTTCATTCTCAATGCGACTTTGAATTAGCACACGATGTAAAAAATCAACCAAGAACATGGTATCATTGGCATAAACAATCATAACTCATGTTCAAGGATTTGGAAAAATTGAAGCATCTCAAAGATCTTAGTATAGACGTTAAATCAACAAGTCATTTCTAGATATTTGTTAATAATCCTACTCTTTCGGCAGCTATAACTAAAGTAAAACTTATGAAGTTGTATTGCAATGATGATGATTTGATGTTAGCAATTCCTAAATTCTCCAAATTGCTTGTTCTAAGTATTCACAATTGTTAATTTTAAGAAAAAAGCTAGGATTTAATTTAAAGATAGAAGCTAGTGGTTACCTTAACAAGTTAGTTGAAATCTCATGACCATATTTTAAAATGAGGAAGGAAGGTAGACTTTGTGTCTTCATCCTACCACTTCAATCCATTCCACCATTCCTGCTCTCCTTCTATGGATTCCATGTCTTTGGCACTATTGTGTCCCAAACAAATGTCCTTTAATTTAGGACAATTTCTTACAAGGAGTTCTCTCAAGGAAGGAAAGAATAATGGGACTGTCAACTTGGGAATGCTCTCCAAACTTTGCAAATATTAAAACATTAAAGTCTCCAACTTAGGGAAGTAGCAATTTTGATGTTCTTCTTGTGCTTCATCATCTCCAACCACAAGTGTTTTCAGTCCAACACAATTATACAAGAAAAGAAATTTTAAGCATGGAAGTTCATTTGGATATGCAGGACAAAATGGGCTAGCCAGAAAATTCATTTGGAAGACCAAAATAGTTTAGTTAGAAAATACATTAGTCAAGTCGAAAGACAAAAAAGAACTCAACGTGTAATTATAGAGATAAGAAAGAATAACTCGTTAAGTTAGTAATAACTTAATAATCTAAAAGAAGATTGGTAGAATGTTATACGACAAAGTATCAAATGGTAACTTACTATTTACAAGACTGCCAAGATTTAAGTACAACAAATTGTTATCATTGAAAATCAATAGTACAATGTTGAAGATCAAGTACAACAAATTGATACCATTCAAGACAATATGATCATTAGAATTACAGGTATAAATATAACCAAATCATTCAATAAAAAAACAAGAACATATAGATATATACATACAAAGAGAGAAAATTCTACAAGAATAAAAAGAGAGAACAACAATTCATGATACACATTTCAAGCATTGTGTAGAATTTAGCAAAAGGAAAATCTGAAGTGTTTCAAGCTCTCCATGTGTAAATTCTAATAAAAAATAAGTTGGTTGGTTTGTTGAAATTTGTATTAGAAAACTTTAAGTGTTGTGGATTAGAACTTCAACTTGAAAGTTCAAGTGATTTGTTGGTTCATGGCTTCAACCTAAAAGCCTCGAAAGGTTAGTTGCATTGAAAGGTTGGTTGCAAAGCTTCGACCTGAAAGTTTATCGATTGTAGGTTGAGAGCTTCAACCTAAATGTTCAAGATGTTAATTTTTATTTTGACCTGAAAGCAAATGTATATAAGTGTTGAAATACTTAATGAAATCTAAGTGATTCTTGAGAGTAGACTAACCGAATTGGTGAACCATCTAAAAATCTCTATGTTTCTTATTCTTTTTTCGTTGTGCATACTTTACATTTTTTATTGTGATATTTGTGCATACACTCCAATCATATAAATTAGAAATAATTCTAATTATACATATATCACTATTTACTCCTCCTCTAGTAAGTCAATCGATCTTAACAAGAGTAAATCTTCTTTTAAGTTTAATAATAATATTTAAATACACTTCAACTTCTATGGTTTGAGACTACAATTTTGATAGAAAAATCTAAAATTCATTGATTTATTTCTTTGTTATTTCATTTTCTTGTTTCTATATGCAATATTTCTATGTAAGAATACATTTTTTTTAAATGGACAATTTAAACTCATATCTAAGAGTATTAATAAGAAATTATTCTTTGATGACAATATTGACTTTTCTACTTTAGATATTTAGGCTTTACATCCAAAGTATTATGATTTTATCCTAGATATTTGTATTTCATATACCAAAATACTTTAATCTTGACTCTTAGATACTTACATTTTATATCCAAGTTATTTTAATTCTTTATTTTAGATATTTATACTTTATATCTAAAATACTTCGATCTTGATTCTTAAATATTCATATTTTATATCTAAGATATTTAATTTTTTTTTATTTTAGATACTTATATTTTGTATCTAAAATATTTTGATTTTGATTCTTAGATATTTATATTCCATATCTAAGATATTGATTTTATTTTAGATACTTATATTTTGTATCTAAAATATCTTCATTTTGAATTCTTAGATATTTATATTTTTATATCTAAGATATTTGGTTTTGTTTTAGATACTTATATCTTGTATCTAAAATATCTTCATTTTGAATTCTTAGATATTTATATTTTTATATCTAAGATATTTGGTTTTGTTTTAGATACTTATATCTTGTATCTATGTGATTCAAAAGAAAGTCCCAGGCGCATGGCATTCAAATGAAATATGTGATTTCTATATGTTGGAAATATTTGACATTTCTTTGCGATCTAAAGAAGGTCCTCCGACCCATGGCATTTTTCTCAGATAGACGTAACACCATAATAAAATGCCATTTTTTTTAATGATCTAAAGGAAGGCCCTCCGACCCATGCCAGTGACGAAGGCATGACATTCTTGTAAAATAGATGTGACACGATAATAAAATATTTGATTTCTTTATGATCTGAAAGGAAGTTCTTTGATATCTTTGTTAGATAGATGTCACACAATAATAAAATACGAGATTTCTCTATCATCCAATAAAGTCTAAAATGATGTATGCATGACCTGGGAATACTTTTTCGAGATTATATACGTATTTTTGATCTTTGTTGGAAGACGTGGGCCGCTTGTTTCGCAAGGCAATAACTTTAATAATGAGTAATTAGTCTTGTTTCAAACGGATCATGTCTTTTATGTTGTCGGCCGATATTTTAAAATTTTGATACGTGCCAAAGTAGGATAGACATACCTTTGACGAAGACATACGTTACCTTCCAATAAATATTTAAATTTCGCAAGTCTATCATATGTGAGAATAAAAAAGGAATCGTACCCTTGATGCAAATGGATGAAGGAAAAAAAAGGAAATGACGAAGAGAAAAATTATCTAGCCTATAAATTTTAAAAGTCAAGGAATGGGCGGTTATTTAATATGCCAGAACCAAGATGAACGACATTTCACACTTAGTAAGTATGTCGACGTCGTGGTAATATGACAATCATAAAATCAATATCAATGTAATGGGACGTATTGTCATGATGGTGATCAACAATTTAACAATCAATCTTAATTCTATTTGATTATGTTATATGTGACAAATGAGAAACCTAAAAAAAAATTCAAGGAGACATCATGAGAATGATGGCTGGGAAGATTAAGAATAAGAAATCACCACCACCCACTGAAATTCTCGCCTCTTTCATTGTTGGTTACCTTATTTTGAAATTATGTAATCTTACCATGCTTCATCTTTCCATCTATAAATAGACCACCCATTCCTCATCCTTGTAACCCACCCTTCTTTCTTTCTTGGAACCAGATCATTCTTCATCTTTAGTTCTCACCTTGCTCCCAAAAGCCATGGGGAACATCCCCTGCACCATTGACATCATGAAGTGCATCGAAACGTTCAAGTTGGATACTGCTACATCTTTCTCTTTGTACTGTAAGAAATATGTTAACGAGCTTAACTTAGAGATGGAAGCTCTGCGAAGGTTCAAAGATCGCGTCAAGGAAAAGGTCAACGTTGAGACATCCAGAATCGTGCATGAGGTAATTAGTTAAAAACATGTGTATTCCTCGCATTAATAATGTTGTACGTGCATGTTAATTCTTAGCACTTAAGAATTTCTTGAGCTTGTAGTAATACCATGTTCTAATCATCTACTTCTCATAAACAAATTTAAAGGAGGACTTTAGAGACCAAGTAACAAGTCTTCTTGACTCATTAGAACAGAGGAGTTGTTGGTTTCTGTCTTGCTATAGCCTTGCAATAGGGATCAACGAGATGCTTGATAGTGTTCGAAGATTGAATGGAGAAAAATACAGATTTGGTGACTTCTAGTTTAATCAGGAACCAATTGTAAGCGTTCCATATCAGGACAAAATATTGATTGGTAGGGATGAAGTATTTTCTGAAATTGTTTGCCATCTAGAAGATGTTAATACAAAAATAGTAGGGATTTTTGGGAATGGGAGGTGTTGGGAAGACCACCATCTTAAAGCAGATCAAACGAGAAATGATGTAAAACAATGGGCATGACTTCGAATCAGTGGTCTAGATCACAGTGTCAAAGGATGTCAACGTTACCAGCATCCAAAACCAAATAGCTAAGCAATTGTCCATTTCTCTACCTTCTCAAGGTGGAAGTGAAGAAGAACAGCGAAGGGCTCAAACTCTACATGAGACTCTCATGAACAAGAGGTTGTTATTGCTCATGGATGACATGGGAATTTCTGAACTTACAAAAGTCAAGGTGAGGTCATTGAATGAGGAAGACTCGTTGGAACTCTTTGGAAAGAATTTGGATTCAGAACAAATTCTACAAGATGACAAATTCATGACTTATGCAAAGCAAATTCTCAAGAAATGTGAAGGGCTACCATTGGCTATTATCACCATTGCAAGGGCAATGGCAAATCAAGAAAACATTGATGATTGGTCCAACATGATTAGTTTGCTCAATGTCTCTTTCCAACATATTCATGGTGTGGATAACATCTTGAAGATCTTAAAAGTCAGTTTTGATAAGTTAGAGAATGGTACATTTCAATCATGCCTTTTATATTGCTTCCTTTATCTTGGGGATGATGACATATATATAAGAATATCTCATCAATCAATGGGTTGCTGAAGGATTGGTAAAATTTCAAAGTGAAGGATAATATGTTATCAAGAAGCTTAAGTCTGCTTGCCTCCTTGAAAGTGGTCGATATTTTGATATTTGTGTGACAATACATGATGTAATTCGAGAGACGACACTTTAGCTTACAAATGGATCAAATGATCCAGATAATTATGTTAAAGTGTATGTATGACACATCAACTGCAAGTGATTTGCATAGCCATGATGGATGGGATAAGGCTAAGAGGATATCTCTCATGAGATGTGATTTGAAAAGTTTACCTAATTTCGAGGTTCTTGATTGTCCTAATCTTGTTACACTATTATTAAATAGGAATCTTAATTTTCATAAATTCTCCATAGTAAAGTTCTTCAAGCTCATGTCATCCCTTTGTGTTTTGAATCTAAAGCCATACAAGTCTAAAGGAGATCCCAAGCTCAATCAAGTTTTTGGTTAATTTACAATATCTTGATTTATCTTTCACGAATATTGAAGTGTCTTCCTATGGAAGTGGGTAATCTAAAGAAACTAAAGACATTAAACCTAGAAGGCACAAGGAAACTTAAAAGAGTCTCACAAAGAGCCATCATTGAGTTGGTGAATTTACGAGCACTATATTTGACATATTCTAGGTATGGCATTGAATTAGCACACGATATAGAAAATAAACCAAGAACATGGCATCCTTGGTATAAACAATCACAACTCATGTTCAAGGACTTGGAAAAATTGAAGCATCTCAAAGATCTTAGTATAGATGTTGAGTCAGAAAGTCCTTTCCAGATACTTGTTAATGATCCTACCCTTTCAGCAGCTGTAACTAAAGGAAGGTCATCTCCAACCATCACAATCAAACATTCAAACAAGAATAGATCTTTTAAGCTTGGAAGTTCTGCCATCCATGTCACATCCTTCAACATTGAACAAAAACTAATGCTCACGGTGCAAAGATTTTGCATAAGACATGCGAGATTAACGGTTCTTCTGACAGAAATGCAACTCGTAACAACTGTTGCTTCCTGGTTCCAAAAAATTCTATCTTCCTTAAATTAGAACAATTGCAAATACTTAGATCATGCAATTTTGAGAGTTTAGAAATTGCTGACTTTATATCATCATCATTGCAATCAAAATCGAGAAGTGTTACTCTAGTTATAGTTGCCGAAAGGGTGGGATTATTAACAAGTACCTGGAAATGACTTTCTGAATTAACATCTATACTAAGATCTTTGAGATGCTTCAATTTTTCCAAATCCTTGAACATGAGTTCTACATCGTGTGCTAATTCAAAGCCATACCGAGAAGATGCCAAATATAGTGCTAGTAAATTCACTCACCAACTCCGAATTCCAATCTTTTCCAAGTGCAGAATGTCCCATATGTCGTCCATGAGCAATAACAACTGCTTGTTCATGAGAGCTCTGTGTAGAGTTCGAGCCCTTTGTCGTTCTTCTTCACTTCCTCGTTGATTAGGGATGGTCAAGGGAATGGTCAAAGTCCTCAGCTATTTGCATTTGGATGCTAGTGACATCGATGACTTTTGAAACTGTGATCCAAACCACTGATTCAAACACATGCCTTCAATCGGTTGTCTTCGTTTCCTTTTGGATTTTCTTTAAGATGGTAGTCTTCCCTACACCTCCCATCTCATAAATTCCTACTATTTTTACATCAACATCTTCTAGATAGCAGAGAATTTCAGACAATGTTTCCTCTCTGTTAATGTAGAATTTTTGGTACTGGATATGGAACATCTTCAATTACTTTCGGATTAATGAGGCTGTCACCAAAATTCTCTTTTTCTGTAGCCAATCTTCGAACTCTTTCAAGCATCATGTCTAAGTCCTCATTTCCAATGAATTAAGAAGTCTTGTTACTTGCATATCCAATTCTTCCGCTTTTGGCATCCATCTTCTAACGTTCACCTTTAGTTAAATTTGTTCATGAAAAATAGAAGATTAGAACATGGTATTACAAGATTAGGTATTTTTCATGTACTTAATGTGAAATTCTAAGAATTAACATGCATAACTTTGTGAGAAATATACGACAACATACATACATATTTTCAACTTACCTTGCACTCGGTTCTTGATTGTGTTTGTTGTCGACTTCATCTTTCATCTGTTGCAAATCTTGCATCTCCCAGCTTAGATTATCTCCATCCTCCTTAGGGCACGAGCAAAAACATATCTCCCATCTTAGCCCTATCCAACTCGAATAGTCGCAAGGCAATTCATGGCTTGCAGGTGCAAGGCGGGGGGTTAAAGACGAAGAATGATCTATTTCGAGGAAAGACGGAAGGATGGGTTCCTTGGATGGCCCATTTATAGAGATAGGAAGAACGAAGGATGATAAGGTTACATAATTCGAGAATAGGGTAACCAATAGCAACAGAGGTGACAATTCTGTGGCTGTGGTGATTTCCAGATCTATCTTTCCATCACGACGTCGACTCCTTGGTTACGTGGACCACCAAATACTTCTTAATTTAGTCTATAATTAATTTATTTGTGAAAAAGTGTTTCTCACGCCACATTTTTGCAACCACTTAACTATTCGAGAGGGGCCTAACCTTGAATAAAAAAATGTTTCTAATTAAATGCTACGTTAAAAGAGATAATAATAAAAATATCATGACATGGACGTGATAAGAATTTAACGGTGGTCGTAGTTGCTTGATCAATCCATCGGTATTCTCTCGCGGCGTCTTCGTACACCATCATATTATGATTTCATTTTCTTTCAACCATTTATTCTTCTTTTCACCTATTTATTTTTTTAGGTTTTCCCTTTACTTTAGATTTTCGTACTTTTCTTGAATACTTATATCTAAAGTATTTTAACTTTATTTTCCCATATATGCATATTTTCTTTGATATACATATATATATATATATTTATTTATTTATTTATTCTTTGTGTGTATTATCATATGCATATATATATTATATTATTTTTTGGCGATTTTCATTTAAATATTCTAGGCATAAAACATGGCATCGTTTTTTTTTTTTTGATACTTATATTTTATAACCGAAATACTTATAAAGTAATATTTTTAACATTTGAAATATTTGTAACATACTCGTGCATATTTGAATGTTTGCAACATACTCATGGAAAGAGCATTTGCATTTGAATGCTTATGGAAGAAGCAATTGCATTTAAATACGTTCATACAGGGAAGATTTGTATGTTGAATACGCTCATGGAAAAAGCGTTTGTATTTGAATACTCATGGAAGGAATACGTGTATTTGATTATGTTCATAAAAGAAGTATTTGTATTTAAACATGCTTATGGAAGGAGCATTTGTACTTGAATATGCTTATGGAAGGAGCATTTATACTTGAGTCTCTTGAAGTATTCGTGTTTGCAAAATCGGTCATCTAATTATCATTTATGATGAATATATTTCATCATAATACGATAAATATAGATTTTTAATTATACATGTAATTTATGTAATGTAATTCTTATCCATCTTATTTAATTTTTTTTATAAATGATGTACTTTTTTATTATTTAAAAAGTCAATAAATGTAATTACTATTCGTCATTTAATTTAACGAATGATAATTAATATTTTGTTTTACATTCTTTAATAGCAAATATTTGGATATAGATCAATGACATTATAATTAAGACAAACACTGCAGTATATTAATATCAAGACAGTGAACTTTTCCCCGTGTCATTAGACGAAGACAAATATAAATTAGAAAAGGATTCCCTCATTTCAATTGTTGTTGTCTAATTAATTAGATGAAAGAGGGACAAAGCTCAGAGAAAAAGGAAATATTAAGAAACTATTTCCTTAATTTGTCTAATTAAGACGAGGAACTTTATAAAAACGATGAACAACATGTAAAGGAAATTATTTAGACATGGAAGAAATTTAGAGAATCTCTTTAACCATCCATCGCTAGTCCCTTAGACTATGAGTAGTTAAATTATGGATGGAAAACACCTATTTCCCATTCAAGTTTCCTTGAAAATTTTTTAAAAAAAGTCTTTGGTTGTAAATTCATAACCATATTCACCTGTAACAATGAAAAGGACACTCATAATTTATTTTATGGAGATGAATAACATTCACCTTTTTTCAAGAATAACAATCACATTCACATCCAACAACCATCTATCTTATTTGCAAAAATATCTCAAAGATTACATTAATTGGTTGATATATAGTTGTCGACACTTTCATTATTTCTTATCTACTGCACTTTCCCATAATCATCACATAGGCATTGAATATATGATATAGAAGTACATTGGTGGTGGAAGAATTAATATATCGAAGAAAATAAACAAGTCTATTTTTTAATCACACTTATTTGCATAGGAAGACGATCAGCCTTGCCATGTCGCGATACACCAACAAGATTTTCTTTTTTCCTGAAGACACAAATCGGCACTAAAAAATCGTTACTCCACTCATCCGCACTTTTTTAAATAGTTTAGAAACAAGAAAGGTAGGATTTAATTTAAAGATAGAAGTTAGTGGTTACCTTAATAAGTGAGATGAAATCATTATGTGTCATGGTTTAAAACGAGGAAGGAAGGTAGACTTTGTGTCTTCATTCTGCCACTTCAATCTATTCCACCATTCCTGCTCTCCTTCAATGGATTTCATGTCTTTGGCACTATCATGTCTCAAACAGATGTCCTCTAGTTTGGGACACTCTTTTACATTGAGTACTTTCAAGGAAGGAAAGAGTAATGGGAATGTTAACTTGGAAATGCTCTCCAAACTCTGCAAACTAAAAAGATTTAAAGTCTTCAACCTCGGGAAGTAACAATTTTGATGTTCTTCATTGTCTTCTTTATAAGTACTTGTTCTTGTCACTCTTCCTTCTTGTGCTTCATCATCTCCAGCCACAACTGTCTTCGTTCCATCACAACCAGACAAATAAAGATATTCTAAGCTTGGAAGTTTTGCTGTCCACATCACATCCTTCAACATTGAACAAAAGCTAATGCTCACAGCACAAAGATTTTGCAATAGACACATGAGATTAATGGTTTTTCTGATAGAAATGGAACTCGTGACAACTACTGGTTCCTTGTCCCCTACAATGATGTTCGAAATGCTTAGATCATGTAACTCAAGTTCCTTAAGGGGGAATGGTTGAGTTCCAAAAAAATTCTATCTTCCTTATTTTAGAACATTTTTGTATTTCGAAACGATGCAATTTTGAGAATTTATTTGGAAATGACTTTCTGATTTAACATCTATATTAAGATCTTTGAGATGCTTCAATTTTTCCAAATCCTTGAACATGAGTTGTGATTGTTTATACCAAGGATGCCATGTTCTTTGATTTTCTACATCGTGTGCTGATTCAAAGTCGCACTGACAATGGAACAAATATAGTGTTTGTAAATTCACCAACTCAATGATGGCTCTTTGTGGGACCCTTTTAAGGAAAAAAAAAGAAAAAGAAAATTATATACCTAGATTAATGTAGAGGATACAATATATTGGTAAAAAAAAGTTTTATAATATCTTATGATTTTACTGAATTTTATGATATAACAATTTTACAATTTTAGATGGAAATTAGTATGCTTAATAGAAACTTAGAATTTGTCTGAAATCTTAAAAAATTGAATTGTAGATTTTTAGATTGAATGAAATGCATATGATCAAAGATAAGTTTAACGATTGATTAAGCTTGTAGAATGATTTATGTGTAAATTATATTTAACTACGATAAAAAGTATGAGCTTATTGAAATTGATTCATATTTTTAGTAAATCATAAAAACAAGATTATTTAAGATTTGTATTTTATTGAATCTATATTAATGAAATACACATATACTGTATTGTAAAAAAAGAGAGTCTTATAAAGTGAATATCTTTGAGAGTTTATTGATCTGTTTGATCATGAGCATTTTATACTTGAACATATAAGTATGCAATGATTGTTAACCTGATAAAAGACTCTTTAAATTTGACAACCTAACGTCTTGACAAAACATGAGATTGTTGACTAAAAACTTGTTGCATAGGTACATTAGAAAGCTCTTGTATGATTCAAACTTTTAAAATTAACTTTTAAAGTAAAAAAATGCATATAATATTCTGAAAAGATGAAAGTGTTTTATTAAAAATACAAATATCTTTGAATCGAATATAGTTTCTATCTTTATGACTATTGATGTTTGAATCTAGATTAGATATTTGAGGTTGTTTATTTGAGATAAACTTCATTATTCTTCTTGTTTTTATCATATTAAATTTAAAGTTGTATTTTGATTCATATGTAGTTTAAATTTATTTTGGAAATCATACTAGATAAATTCAAGATAGCAAATGTTTCTAAGAAAGAAAATTGACAGTATAGTATAGTTATTATCAATATTATACAAGTATATTTTATATGAAGTTATCATCTATATTTTGTATTATACAAGTATATAGGCATAGGAGCTTGGGTTCCACATGATGCACATATATAACAATATTTTTTATTTTTATGTGTTATTTTGTTATATGTTTTACTTTTATTTGTGGATGAAATACTTTTTAGGAACAAATGTTGAAAGATATTAATGGAGTTACAAGAGAATAATGTATGTTGATTAATTACTTATCCTAAAGTTATATTCATGTGTAGTTCCTTGAGTTATGAATTAACTCAACAATCTAAGTTCATTGATTTAGATATTAAGTACACGATATCAATTTATCATGCCTGCTATAATTACAATATTTTTTATTAATCTTTTACATTGAGGACAATGCAAAATGTAGGTATGAGGGAGAGGTGATTAAATTAAAATTAAAGTATACCTTGTCATTTGTAGGAATTAGGATTGTTCTACAATTTTATGTAGAATCTGATAAATTTTTTTGTGAATTTTGCTAAACTTATCTAAAACCTTTCGATAGTTTTTTGAAACCTTTTGAAAAAAAAAATATATATATACCTAGATTACTACAAAGTATACAATATATTAGTAAAAAAAGCTTTATAATATCTTATGATTTTATTGAATTTTATGAGTTTAAAAATTTTACAATTTTAAATGGAAATCAGTATGCTTAACAGAAACTCAGAATTTATCTAAAATCTTGAAAATTTGAATTGTGGATTTTTAGATTGAATGAAATGCATATGATCAAGGATAAGTTTAACTTGATTGATTAAACTTGTAGAATGATTTATGTGTAAATCATATTTAACTATAATAAAAAGTATGAGCCTATTGAGATTGATTCATATTTTTAGTATATTATAGAAGCAGGATTATATGAGATTTATGTTTTATTGAATTTGTATTAATGAAATACACATATACTATGTTGTAAAAAAAAGAGGCTTATAAAGTGAATATCTATTTGGTGGTTGTTTCGTTTACTTTTATGCGTAAATTCTCATTCAATCATAAACAAACAATTTTCACACAAATTAGATATTAAGTCTAATTTGGTTTTAACTGTAAGTGCATAGTGTCTATTGTATTTGTATGCAAGTATAGGTCAATCTCACAGAGACTGAGTTAAACATCTTTGTATTATTTTTTTATTTTTTACAACCACAAGTTTGTGTGTTAAATTAAGTACTTTGTTGATTTACTGCTAAATCAATGAACTTAGTTCATGGAGTTATAGTTAAGTCAATGGGCTATCCTCATGGACTTAAGTTAACTCCATGAGCCTACCTAGTAACTTCCAATTAAATGTTACTATTTATAGAGAAATTCAATCATCCATTGGGTGATTCCACAGAATGTAAATAACAACAATTAAGCTTTTAATGTTAGTTTATACGGTGTTTATCATTAATCAACACTAACATTCAGATATTTCGAATAGTAATCATTAAGATTTTAGGTATTTTATATGAATCAATTTTAGCAATTAATAAAACTATTTTCTATTTTCTGAATCAACTAAACATAAAACATTCACAATACTGACAATGATAACATTAATCACAATACAAAACAAATAATACAACACATAAATGTTAACTATAAACACAGATAATTAGTTTGTTTTTAATATGTTGCCGAAAATGAACGAATAGTGAAATGTAAAAATTCTCTATCAATAGTAAGAACTTCTATTACTACATGTGATGTGATTATACCACTGAAAACTTAATCACTTACAGTCACGCCTCCTCTCCCTATAGAATCCCGAACCAAGACTTGTAAGTTGATCTCTTCTTTAGTATATTGGCATCAACCTAAAACCAAGGCTAGAAGCTTTATGATTTTTTAAGATATGAGTCGATGCTTAGTGAAAATGACTTTTCTTCCTATAATGTGATCACTCCTCATAGTAGTTGTCAGTCACCGTGTTTGGCTCAGAATCGACCCAACATCTTGAAAGCATCCTCACAAACCTCCAATGGTTGGTGATTGTGATAGTGTTATGGAACTTTAGGGAACTTCCAATGCTACCTGTAGTCAGCGTAGTTCTCTACACACTTTTCTTCATCTTTCTCCTCTTCTTTTTATATTTCTTTCAATAGTAGCTGCTTCTACCTTAATGATCAATTGAATTTCCTTTATTCATATCAATGATAGTGATTTCTTTTTCATTCCACAAGTTAAATCCTACGTGATACATGCAATCATGGTTTTCCTTTGAATTTCCTGTTTCTATAATTGCTCATAGTGACATATTAGAAAATAGCTGGTCCGTAGAGTTAGTGTAACTCAACGGACTTACTCCATTGACTTAACTATTAACTCAACAAACTTCCCTCGTTGAGTAAAGCTTAACTCAATAGAGATATATATATAAATAATATTTATGCCACATACCGTAAAGAAATAATATAAAACAACTTTCCAATAGTAAAAAGATTTTTTAGATACTTACGAGTTGTAAGTATCTGAAACTTATATGTATTTTAGATAGTTAGCACATAACCTTTCGAAAGGTAACTTAAGTCATGTTTCCAGATTACGATACGTGTCTCACTATTTTTTTATAGTAAAAAGGTATTTCAGATACTTACAAACATAACCATCCGATGCTTAAACACATTTCGGATAGTTAGCATCTAACTTACCAAAAAACTACTTAAGTCATGTATTCATGTTACAACACGTGTCATTCTTAAAACAATAATAAAATACTCTTTAAGCCTTTAAGATAAAACTATCAAGTACGCAAAATAAAATTTTCTGAAACAATAGATATTTTGGATACTTAAGAAATTAAAAAGCCTATAACTCATCAACAGTTCAAAAATATACTTACTTAATGCTAATTCCCTAAAATTATGCAAATTCTTTCATTAAAGCATGCAATCGTTCAAGTATAACACAATAGCTTAATTCTCATATGATAAGCTAAATATTACGTAATTAACCATTATTTAACCATTAATATTATGCACTTTTTCATTCTAAACACTTCACCATACCTAACTTTTGCTAGTCCCTTAGCAAACTAATATGATTTAATTAACAGGTCTTTCTAAAGTACTATAATTACTTCATTTCTTCAGAAATCAGTATTCCTTATGAAAAATATTTTTTCATTTTGTATCTTCAAAATACTAAGATTATATTAATATAAAGATATTCTCTATAATTCAGTAATCTAATTTAACATTATTTTTTCTCCTCCACCTACAAATATATTTTAAAAATACGTAAATTAATACAAAATATACTGGTATAAAATAGGTGGTAGTTATACCATCAATTTTCAAACATCTGTTATCTTGAATTTTCTAATATGATTTCCAGAATAAATTTTAATTGCCTATAAATCCAAATACAATTCAACTAGATCTGATTAAAACAAGAAGCATAATGAATTGTATCTCAGATAAACAACTTCAAAAGTCTAATCTAGATTCACATTTTAGTAATCATCAATAACAAAGAATATACTCGATTCAAAAGATATTTGTACTTTAAATAAAACACTTTCATCTTTTCAAAATAGTATATGCATATTTTTACTTTAAAAGTTAATTTGAAAGTCTTGAATCATATAAGAACTTTCTAGTGTACCCATGTATCGAGCTTTCAGTCAACAATCATAGATCTGATCAAGATCTTAGGTTGTCAGATTTTAAGAGTCCTTTTTCAGGTCAGCAATCCTTACATTCCTATATGCTCAAGTACAAAAGGTTTGTGATCAAACAAATCAATAAACTTTCAAAGTTTTCTTTTTATCCTTTTTTTTCTTTTCTCAACACAGTATATATATGTATTTCATTAATACAAATTTAATAAAACACAAATCTCATATAATCCTACTTCTACAATCTATTAAAAAATATGAATCTATATCAATAAGTTCATACTCTTTCTGTAATTTAATATGATTTACACATAAATCATTCTACAAGTTTAATCCATCAAATTAAATGTATCTTTGATCATATGCATTTCATTTAATCCAAAAATCAACATTTCAGCTCTTTCAGAATTTTAGATAATTTTCTGAATTTCAATTTAGCATTCTAATTTCCTTTTAAAATCATGAAACTATTAAACTCATAAAATTCAATAAAAACATAAGATACTATACTAGATTTGTATTAATAGTAAAGTATTGTAGTATCTTATATAAGATTCTAAATATAACATTTAATAGTTACAGTTATCAAAAAAAAAATTTACAGTTTTAGCTATCGAAAGGTTTTAGATAGTTACAATGAAATTTTGAATAATTGCAGTAAAATTCCAAATAGTTACAACAGATTTATAAAAATAGTTATTAAACTCTACAAAAATTTGCAGAACAATCTTAATTCCTACAATTGACAAGATATTTCAATTTTAATCGAATTACCTCTCTCCTATATCTACATTTTGCATTATCCTCGATGTAAAAGATTTATATTAAATTCAGTATATACTAATAGGCATGATAAACTATTTCGTTAACTTAACACCTAACTCAACGAACTAAGTTCATTGAGTTAATGAATAACTCCATGAATTGTGCATGAATATAAATTCAAGATAAGTAATTAATGACATACATTATTCTTTTGTATTTCTATTAATATCTTTTGACTTTTGATTCTGAAAAATTTTTCATTTACAAATTAAAAATAAAACATATAACAAAGCATACTTTGTTCTTTTGATTCTATCGTTATTTATATCTTCTCATGGTTTAAAATGAGGAAGGAAGGCAAACTTTGTGTCTTCATTCTGCCACTTCAATCTATTCCACCATTCCTGCTCTCCTTCAATGGATTTCATGTCTTTGGCACTATCATGTCTCAAACAGATGTCCTCTAGTTTGGGACACTCTTTTACATTGAGTACTTTCAAGGAAGGAAAGAGTAATGGGAATGTTAACTTGGAAATGCTCTCCAAACTCTGCAAACTAAAAAGATTTAAAGTCTTCAACCTCGGGAAGTAACAATTTTGATGTTCTTCATTGTCTTCTTTGTAAGTACTTGTTCTTGTCACTCTTCCTTCTTGTGCTTCATCATCTCCAGCCACAACTGTCTTCGTTCCATCACAACCAGACAAATAAAGATATTCTAAGCTTGGAAGTTTTGCTGTCCACATCACATCCTTCAACATTGAACAAAAGCTAATGCTCACAGCACAAAGATTTTGCAATAGACACATGAGATTAATGGTTTTTCTGATAGAAATGGAACTCGTGACAACTACTGGTTCCTTGTCCCCTACAATGATGTTCGAAATGCTTAGATCATGTAACTCAAGTTTCTTAAGGGGGAATGGTTGAGTTCCAAAAAATTCTATCTTTCTTATTTTTGAACATTTTTGTATTTCGAAACGATGCAATTTTGAAAATTTAAAAATTGTTGACATCAAATCATCGTCATCATCGTTGACATCATCATTGCTGAAAGGATAAAGCATGATAAGAAAGCAAGGAGGATTGGTTTCATGGATGAAAAGGGATGACTGATGGAAGAACGAAGGATGTTAAGATTACATAATTTGAAAATAGAGCATGTAATAACAACAAGAGAGGCGAGATTTCTAAGTAGTGGTGATTTTTTAATCTATGTTTAATCATTCTCGTGACGTATTCTTGCTTACTTAAAAAAATTGCAGCGGTCAATAATGGAGGCTAGCATTTTGTCTAGATCTATCCATTGATTGATTTAATATTTAGCAAATAGTGTTAGTTGGGCTTTGAGAGGTTGACATATCAACACAAAAAAATTGCAGTGGTCAATGATGGTGGCGGGCATTCTGTCTGGATCTATCATTGATTGATTGACATTTAGTGGCTGGTATTTGTTTGGTTTTGCCATTTTAACAACAAAGTGATACCACTTTGCTAAATCTACACCCTTTATTTTCAGTGAAGTCCTATACAAAGTCCAATGCATGGGAAGGAACAACTAAACATAACTGAATATATTAAATTATAAGAAAGAACCTTGCACAAAATATTTAAATAAATGAATTATGGGAAAAACCCACTAGTAATTATGAAAATTCAAAAGGAAGAAGAAATGTGAAATGATTATTCGACCGCAAATATTGACACTAAAAAAGCTGAAACAAAGATTAAACCATGGTTTCGAATATTGAATCTAATCAAATTTTTACGTGGTTAATATTGATTATTAATATGAGCCTGGTGTTGTGAGACCATCTGAGAGCCGCATTTTTATACACGAGATCAACAAACGCAATCAAAAGGAAGTAGAAAAAGATAAATCGTATCAGAAAAATGGAAATACTAATTTATATTTTACATGTACATGTATAATTAAATTTACATGGAATGAATTGGAATGGACACAAAGGGCCCTGCATACAAGAACCAAAAAATGAGCAACAAATGCAGCCGCTTTTCTCACTAAAAGCCGAGAGGCCAGAAAACTGCTAATGCAGCAACGCGATGGACGCAGTCAATAATTCAACCATTGTGCTCTATACAATACTACAATACACAGCAGAAGAGCCGGTGGTATGGCTGAAGGTGCTCCTCATTTGTTGCTTATGATCATCCTCGGTAAACTTCTCTTGGTAATCATGATGAAGCAACCGTGAGATTCAACTCGAGAGGCCTCAATGCTTCCTGAACTATGTCTTGGACAGTCCGATTACGCCGACAAACATCGGACAGATCCTCCAGTGTATCTGTAAGGGAAGAGAGATCTGAACCTGACGCTGAATCTGCAAGAGCTTTAAGGAAGCTAGACCGCTCCGCCTCAGTTACCACTGTTGAGGGTATGCGTGAAATACTCGTCTGTGACCATTCTAACACTTTGTCACCATATGTTCTTGACAGGGCTAACAATACGTACATCACCTGATTGGGATATAACAATTAGACAAATCAGGAGGAAAAATTGCCAACAAAAGGAAGATACTCTTATGTAATAACCTCTTCTAATCGAGATGATGGTAGTGCTCCCGTCAATGAGGCTATCAAGATTCTGGTCAAAGTTGCACCACGAGGAAATAGTACACCATCAATGATGGGTTTATACTTGCGCCCAGCGGATGAATTGGCGAGATCAAAAACGTCTGATAGGAAGGTCAATATAGACTTGCAGGCATCTCTGAAACATGAGCATGCCATCGTAAACTGAATTTTCTATTAACTTAATTTCCTACAATACTACCATCACGTAGGAAGTAAGAATTACAAATATTCATCAGCCAAGTTAATATCAAACATTTAGATTCTAGTGTGCAGAGTAATTAAACCTTAAAGAAATTGAACAAGTGAAAATAAGGTAAGCAAGAAGACAAAAATCATCAGTTTCTGAGAATTGGAAAAAAAAATCATAAGTTTCTATGTACGAAGCATATATTCGGATACCTGTGTTGTATGGTCATTCCAATCATTGAACAGTCGATCAATGGCAAAAAGATCGAGGAGGGAACAAATAAATCAGGACAATATCGGATGCACCGTGAAGCCAATAAAAAGCAATCATCAGCTATGTCAGGTCTAGCTGTGAATTCCTAACAATGACGAATAAAATGGGTTCAAGACTTCAATAAAGTACACAAGGTAAAATAATGGAGATCCATCTGAAGGCAACGAACCTGAATTGTTGTAAGAAGTTTCGTTGTGTTGCCAAACAGAGATTCAATCAGAATACAAAGATAGCTTGCACAAGATGGATCTGATCCAAACATCTGTCGCACAAATAGATGATGTTTTAAAATGGCCAGAAGCAGTGCATGGAATGGGAATAAAAACCAGTAAACTAACCTTTATCACTTCACTAGAAAGATATAGGAAGCATGGTTGATGATGCTGTTGATATAGGGCCTGTACTTCTTCAAGCATTGCACCAATTGTCGTTCCCATGAATTTCCCACACGTTCTCACCTTACGAAGGCAAGTTTTAGAATATTCACGTCTATCTAGGTTAGAAAATTGCAGTTATAGAAACTGTGTACGGGAAACCAAAAACACAAAGCTACATGACTGAATCACTTCAAGAAAAGGTGAAATGGATCAGACCAGTCCAATGGTGAACAGCCATGTCAGTCCAAGAACCCCTGTTGGACACATTTTACGGCCGGACTGTTAAAACGAGATGATCTGACCAGTTTGAAAGATTGGTTCATTTACTTTTGTGTTTTGGAATTATGAGTACATTAGTAATCAATATTTTTCATGAATAATCGTTTTTTTAGTAATCAACCTTTTTTGAAGAATCAATTTCTTCGAATAATCGGTGGTTCTTTTATCATTATCTTTGTTTTTTACTTGTTTACCATGATCAATGTTCTTTCCAAATAATCATTGCCCTTTATAAATTTACAAGAAAAGCAGTAGACTATTTTAATAATCAAATTACAAGTGAAGTAGTTCACATTTGAAATTTTAATGTATCATACATATTGTGTTGAGACTTCCCACTCATCTTTTGACACCATAATAGTCAATTTAGGTAAAAAATATTTCCACAACTTTCTGGAACTTTTTTGTAGGTAGAAAATTATTTCTATAACTCTATCTGTGGAGATTTAACCCTTTTTAGCCAGTGCCAAGCTTCGATAAAAGAGAGTTACCATTAGGTAAGCAGTCAACTATAAAACTTGTTGGCCATTTATGAACATGAATTTTAAAGATAATTAGTTGGGGTGTAACCCTCTTAACAATGCGTTGCATCAGACATCAAATGCAATGAAAACAAACAAGAGAAAGTGTTGTACACCTTGCCCATAACCTTCTTAAAATAGGGGCTATACATTAACACCTAGATGTAGATGAAAATAAGTAAAAATTCTTAAACCTTAATGGACAGGTATGGGTAAAGAAATTAGTCCAAAACACCCAAATTAGGTAACTTGGAATATAAGAACCTTGACTGATAGTAGTATAGAATTAGTAGGTATATGATAAAAAGAAAAATTAACATATAATGCTTGCAAGAAACTAACAAGTGATAGAAAAATCTAAGTTTATTGAGGAGAGAGTTTTAAATTGTGAGATACAAGAAAAGATAAGTATAGGAATGAAATTGGAATAATAGTTGATAAAAGTTTAGAAATATAAAGTTGTTGAGGTAATAAGGATAGAATTGTAATGATTAAGTTTATGATAGGAAATGAGATAATTAATATAATTAATGCATACACTCCACAAATGGATTTAGAAACTATTAAGCTGAAATTTTGGGAAGATTTAGATAGTTTAGTTCATAGCTTACCTATTAGTGAAAAATTCCTTATTAGTGGGAGTTGAGAGAAACGAAAATGTGTTGTATTCCATTAGGGCAAAGAGTTACAAGAAATACATCTATAGGACATTTTACATGTATAACCCTGTCTTTACACATGTATAGGATAACCCTATCAAGTATACCCAACTTGTTACACAATATTTGAAAATCACAAATATTTAATCCTTTTTTAAAGATATCCGCAAGTTGCTCAGTTGATGGAGTGTAAGTTATAACTATACCACTCATGACAAGATTTCTAACATAGTGGCAATCTACATCAATATGTTTAGTGCTCTCATGGAATGTAAGATTATTTGCAATGTACATGGTCACCTAATTGTCACAATGCAATTTCATAGGAGTAGCGGTAATCAAATCTAGTTCAAACAAGAAAGATCTTATCCACATCATCTTACAGTCAATCTTAGTCATAGATCGATACTTTGCTTTTGCACTAAACAATGAGACAACATTTTATTTCTTGCTCCACCACGTTACTAAATTCCCTCCAACATATGTGCAGTAGCCTAAGGTAGACTTTCAATCTGCACAATCTCTTCCATATCCTAAGTCTAAAAATACTTCAACTTGAAGGTATCTATGTCACCTATAGATCAACCCCTTTCCAAGCATTCCTTTAACATAAGAAATGACTCAAATAACCATCCCAATAGACTTGTCTTGGGTGTTGCATAAATTGTGAGAGCAGTCCAATAGCAAAGGTGATATCTGGGGGTATAACAATAAGATAAATCAGTTTCCTAATGAGTCTCCTATACCTTTCTGCATCTTAAAGGAGTTGTATTGTATCATCCCAGAAAGGAGGGTTTTGTGCTATTGGAGTTTTCTCTAATTTGCACCTTAGAAAACCAACTTCCTGTAAAAGATCTAGTGCATATTTTCTTTATGAGAGACACTTTTTCTTTAGCATAAGTAAACTCTATACTCAAGAAGTAGTCAGGTCATCTCATATCTTTAGTGGAAAAATAAGTCGCAAGATATTCCTTAGTTTTGATTATATCAATGTGTCATTTCCTATCACAAGAATGTTACCCATAAATAATAATAATAATAATGTGTCTAGATGATATATGCTTTACAAAAATCAAGTGATCTATTTGACATGGAGTGAAACCTCCTTTGCTGACAATGGCACTAAACTTGTGAAACCATGCTCACAAACTCTACTTTGGACCATAGATAGTCTTTTTAAGCAGACACACCATATTTTCCCCCAAAGCAACATATTCAAGAGGTTACTCCGTTAAGATTGTCTCCTACAAATCATCATAAAGGAATGCATTCTTGACATCAAGTTGGTGCATCTTCTAAAAACGGTTAATGACAAAAGAGATAAGGATCCTAATTAAGTCAAGACAAGCCACCAAAGAGAAAGTCTCAATATAATCAATTCCTTACATCTGAGTGAAGCCCCAAGCAAAGAGGCAAGCTTTATACCTATCCATAGTATCATCAACCTTATGTTTGATGGTATACACCCAATGAGAAGTAACCACATTAGCACCAGAAGGACATGGAATACGAGTCCACATTGCTTAAGAAGAGCAAAATCTCATCTATAGTTATCTTCCAATGAGGTACCTAAAGAGGTTCAGAATGATGCATGAGAACAAACTTAAAAGTAACATGAATGTCAAAATTCCAAAGACCAGGGGATAGGTGATTATAGGAAACAAAATTAAAGATAGAATGAAGAGTACAAGCCTAAAGCTCTTACAAAGGGCAATAAGGAACTTAAGTGGTAGCAAGGACCCTACATTTGAGGGAAGACTAGAAAGCATTGAGTCATCAAGTGATATGCGCAATCAGCGATGATAAACATAAAGTGGTAGCAGTGATGGTGGGGTGTGCTCAAGCGACTTGAGTAGATGGTGATGAGTCATCATGCTACCAATTTGATGGTGAGTCTACTACAGGCAATGGAGTTGGTAAAGTTAGGATTCAAGAATTATTGTAGGGATAGGAGGTGAAACATCTTCAACAAAACCCTTGTTAGGTTAAAGAAAGAATGTGACTCAAAAAAGGTAACATTAGAGGAGAAAAGAAAAAACCAAAAAGAAGGATAATAACAACAATATCTTTTTTGAGTACGAGAATAACCAATAAAAACACACTTAAGAGACCTAAGAGCAAACTTGTCCCAACCAAACATAAAATTATGAACAAAGGTAACACACCTAAATACCTAGGGAGTGAGAGAGAAGCCATCATTGAGACAGAAAATGTAGAGGAATCTCTCCTGACATGTCAAAGGGCAACCAATTGATGAGATAAGTGATAGTAAGGACCACATCATATCACAAGTACAGAAGCATCCACATGCATCATGAGAGTGCAAGAAACATTAAGAATGTGTCGATGTTTATGCTTTAGCAACCTCATTCTATTGCAATGTGTGTGCATAGGTAGTCTAATGAATGATACCTAAAGATTCACAATATTGTTAAAAAGTAATTTGTTGGAATTCCATAGCCTTATCTGTGCAAACAAATTTGAGAATAATAAAGTAATTATTTTGTATTTCATTAAAGAAAATTTTGATGACATCTAAAATATGAAATCAATCTTTCAATAGATAAACTCAACTTGAGAATAATCATCAACAAAGACTATATAATACTTGTGACCAAATATAGATAAACTTTTAGTAGACCCTTAAACATCACAATAAACAAGGTAAAAAAGATTTGAACTAGAGAACAAACTCAACTGACAATAGGTAGCATGGCATGCTTACCTAACTAACACAACTCACAACAAAACCAAGGGACTGAGCACTAAGAGTCTATTGAAGCTTCTAATGAAAAAGATGTCCTAAACGATAATACCAAAGAATAGTTGTCATAGTAACAAAGGCCAAGCATGCAAATCCACGAGGTAGCACACCTAATTTCACTTTACAACCCAATCCAAGTCTCTATCCCATCTATAGGTTCTAAAACACAATGTGAAAGGTAACAATAGGCTAATTGTTCGATGATAGCTCCTATAGAAAACAAATTAATAGGAATCAAATACAAATAAAACATTCTTAAGAGGCATATTAGTGTCCACATGAACCACACCTTATCCAGAAATATAGTAGGTGTACCCATTGACGATGGAAATAGAGAACACAATAGTAGAAGCAAAAAGGAAATGAAAAATGTGCAAGATACCTTTCATGTGAGAGGAGACACAAGAGTCTATTACCCAGAAATCACTTGGAGAGGTCAAAAAGGCAACAGTACTTGAGGAGGTAACCATGACTTGAGAAGAGGAGCTATTGGAGGCTTGCTATTCTTTGAATTGTAAAAACACATCCTAGTCATCGACCAAAATGGAGATAGATTGTGGTGTGTTTGATTGAGAAGATGCAACACTATCAACTACTAAGAGCATAGAGGAGCCTACAAATACATAAGTAGTAGTTACTTCAAGCTTGCCAAACTTCCTCCAATACTTTTCTATGAGATGGTTTGTACAACCACAATGAATAGATGGGGAAAACTTGTTATGACCTCCATGATGCACCTATCCTTTAACTTATTCCCATGTAGCCATAACTGAATCTCAATAAAGAGACCTTCGATGCCTTGGAGCAAGTTGAGAATAAATCTAAAACTTGATCTCTCACTAAAGTCAATGTCTATATCTTATCCTCTAGATCGAGGTTGAGACTATGAAGAAAGGCAACTACATATAGCTCATCTTAGTATTTATGCAAAGTCTTAAGGATGTAAAACAAGAGGTTGAAGTACTCCAAGCTCATCAGTCAATCCGAAAGTCGGTGAAATGATCCTAAAGTGAGTGATCCTCTTGTTTGATGTTAAAAATTTGTTCATATACCTAAAAAACACAAGTGATATTCTTCTCATATCCATAGGTCAACTGTAGAGTGTCTCAAAGCTTCTTAGTAGATCTACGTATTGCAACACTTCAAGATATGGATGGTTCCAAACTGTTGGTCAACCATGAGATAACTATAGCATTTGCAGCACACCAATCCTCATAGCTAGCATCTTTAGGTTCAAGTGTGTGATGTGTAACATGCTTTAAACATCGATAAGCAAGGAGAAAATTTGTAAAGCTATTTACCTAGAGAATGTAGTTTCACTTATTCAGTTATTTAGTACCACTAAGATTCTCGAAGAAACTATCAATAGATTCCATTGAATACCACTATTGTACAAGAATCAAATCAAACCACTATTCATAAATACCAAAATCAGACCATTGTTATGCTTTGACAAGACAAAAACAAGATGCCCAAAATCAGACAATCAAGGACACCCAAAATCAGATGAGCCTTCACAGTAGGTGAACGAGGCTTCTTCCTATCAGATGGTAGGAAAAAGAAGAGACAAGTAAAGCACTGTCCTAACAAAATCATAAAGCATTATCAATAGGTGAAAGACACACAAGAAGGCACAAGTGAAGTTGACAAAAGGCAAGCAAGAAGGCATGTAAGCAGCTAGCAGAAGACATGCATTTGCATGCGAGAGGAGTCAATGGAAGACACAGTTCCATGCAAGAGAATAGATTTTCAAAAACAAGTAAGAGGGGGAGTGTACATAGATGGAGTGATTCAGATTATTATTATTGTTAGCAAAATATTTTAGTAATCGCTATATCTTCTCACAATATTCTCTGTTTTCTATTTCTAATTAACTAAAAATGATGTCATCAGGTCAAACTGCTTGGACTAGTCAAACTGCTAGTTGAACTAGACTAGCCAAGAAGAGGGTCTGTCTTCGTGTTTGGTTTTGAAAACATGCTTAACATTGCTAGCATTCATAGGAGAGTTAATGCTTTGCATATGACAGTATTTTTTGGGTTGGAATTCACTGGATGCTCAGAGCTTATCAATGTATTCCTAATGGTCAAACATGGGAAGTGGTAGCAAGAGAACCTACATCTTTTCTTGTGTAGGAGGGAGACAAAAGGGAATAAGGTAAGTAGTGGTCGCCAATGTGGCTCTACAACAGAAAGCACTAGTGCTAGCGAAATGAAGTGGATGGAACTTCATCGTCATGTTAATGTCTGGCTTGCTCAAACCACAAGGCATTTTCAACATGCACAAATCAAACCATCAATGGAGGTCCTTATTTTATGGAAGTCATATAGCTTAAGGATGATCCAAGATGTTCGTCAAATTCAATCTTAGGTGTCTTTGTGGTGACAAGAATTGCAAAGAATCTTTAGATGGTTAACAGAAAAATGGTAGTGGCATAACAACGACTACCATAACAAGAAAACAGCACAAGCACTAGAAAGTAGAAATGACAAGTGACTTGGATTTGGAGAAAACTGTAGCATTATTTTCAGAGGACAGACAGAAGATGACCAATGCAGACATGATCATTGGACAAGTGCTTGAGGTAAATGCAATAGATAGGAGACAAATGTCAAGGAAGATATGGCATAAAGAGGGCAACCAGAGCATGACATCCTTCAATAAATGTGCAAATGCAAGTGTATCAATATTATGAAAATGATAATGGTGGGGAATAGGAAAATAATGACATATAAAACTTAAGAGCTCCAATTTCTATGGAAAATTGTTTGAGAACATGTGCTGGTGTCATTTCAGTGTAACTAAAATGTGATAGATAATAGATGTCAGTGTTTACAAGCAAAGATAACAGAGAATTTTTTTTTTTTTATTCCTAAAAGCACACAACCATTAAATGGAGTTAATAGTTTGATCGTTTGAAAATTGGAATCAAAGTGTATAACTAAAATGAATATCACTGCATGGACCATAATTTAAAATCTATAATCAAAGATAAAACCATAAAAATATCAGAAAAATAAGATAAAATGTGGAGCATGCTAGACCTTTTTACTAGACTTTCCCAATTACCTAACATTCGTACCATTTTCATGGTCAATGAAGGCCAATGTCTAATAGTAGGAGTAAAGGATGTTCAAGCCTTAGTTACACTCAGTCAAAGTCCATTATGTCTAAAATTTTTCCATAAATCTTCTTTTTCATTATTGTCATTACACATACTTCATTTTGTTTTGTGACATTCTTTCCATACTTTCGTAGGAGAAAAATGGCATTCTTTTCAAAATAGGGTTACAAGAGTGTGTATGTGTGTGTGTGTGTGTGTGTGTGTATCATGGATAGAATATCTAATGGTAAATGGATATTCAATTACTCATTTACATGTGAATAATATATAAACCTATATTTAATACTCCTCTTCAAACTAAAGCATATATATATCAAACATACTCAACTTAGTACATAAATTTTCAAACACTCACACTCAAGCATTTAGTGAACATATTCTCTAGCTGGTCAGAAGATTGAGTATATGAAGTGGCAATCAAAACCTTCGTCATCATATCTCTTAAAAAGAGACGCTGAGCCTCTATACGCTATGTTCTTTCATGTAATATTGGATTATTGATATTTGATTGTCATAGTACATAGTTATAGGAGACTTGATAACAAATCCAAGTTCCTGGAAAACAGATTTTAACCATAACATCTCACACACCATTAGAGCTATAGAGCGATAACTTCTACATTGAATCTAGATACCACATTTTGCTTCTTACTGCACCTAGTTACCAAATTTTCTTCTTTGTAGGTACAAAAGGTAGAAGTGAATTTCTTGTCTCCTTTATCACCTACGTAGGTAGAATCTAAGTAGTTTTCCACATGTAGATGACCATGTTTCTCATAGATAATACCTTTGCGTAGAGCTTTCTTGACATATGCAAGCATATGAACTACCCCTTGTTAGTGGACTCCTTTAGGTTCATGCATCACACCATAGGCTATGTTCATAAAAGTCAAGCATATCAACTTTCAAATCAACCTCTTTTATCTTCCTAGATCATTTATGGGTTTGGAGGAGACATCAAAGAATGAAGGATTCTGCTTAATAATGTGTTCTAGTTTGCATCCTACCAACCTTGTCTCCTATAGCAAACCTAATTTGTATTTCCTTTAAGACAGAAGGAGTCTATCCTTGTCATATGAAAATTTAATTCCCAAAAAGTATCTTGGTCTTCCCATAACCTTGTGTTGAATAGGCCTATGTGTCATTAATACCTATCATATCACTACCTAGCAAGATATCATCTACATATACAACCAAAATAATACATCCACTATCTATTTTCTTGTAGAATATTGAGTGACCACTACATATTTGCAAAAACCACCAGCATATACAACCCTACTGAATTTATTAAACCATGCCTTGAGACTTTGCTTGTGTTTATAAATTATCTTTTAAAGAGGCAAACCTGAGACTCCCTCTAAATAACATACCTTGAAGGTTGTTTCATAAGTATCTGTTTGAAAATATCACCATATGAAAAGACATTTTGAACATCAAACTAAAAAAATGGCCAAGACTAGATAGTAATGATAGATAAAATAATCCAAATGGAGTTAAAGCAAGCCACAAGTGAGAAGGTTTCTACATAATCTATATCATACATCTAAGGAAATATACATGCCACTAAACAAGTTAGTAGCACTCAACTATCAAATCTAGCTTGTACTTGATGGTTAGGGTTTAGGGTTATCTAGTTGCTGCTATGCGACAAGTGGCTACTATGCTGGATGTTATCTAGTAAACAAGTCAATCTTAGTAGGCACTTCTTGCTGATTATTACACCATGACCCAGCCAAAACAAGTAAAGGTATGTTTACCATCGAAGAGAAGCTACCAAACTAAAGTTGAGATTTTAAAAAAGTAACATCAGTAGATACATGGTATTTCTGACTTGAAAGGTGATAAAGGTGGTATCCTTTTTGGTTATAGGAATAGCTAACAAAAACACATTTTATAGATCTAGGTGACAATTTATCAAGACCTAGAGAAAGATCTTTAATAAAGCCACACAATCAAAAACTAGGTGGTAACAAGAAAGATCAAAATCAGGTTGAAGAGAACATATCGAAACCACACTAACTAAAGGAGAGGAACCGCATTTAATGAGAAACCATCCAAGAGGTAATAATAGCATTGTCAGCTAGCCAATCATCATATGTGGAGTCTTTTACATCAAGTGAATCATCAACTGGGCAATGAAGTTTTTGTTGTGGCAGTATGTGTAGACAATCTTCAGAGTACAGATAGTTAGAGCTACTGTCAAGTGTTGGAAAGTCGAGACCTAAGCTGGAACGTCTAGGAGTGTTCACCTGAAAACCGACTCTCCAGTCAGAACCAAGGAGGTCGACTTACCAGTCAGTTAGTGAGTGCAACCAAGGGGACTTCCAGAAGTACATGTTGGAACTAAGCTGTTGTCCAATGGAGGATTAAGGTAGAACTTGTAATTATTGTATATCTAGGGTTTGCAACTTACCTTATAAATAAGGTTGTATATGCACAAGTATATGTGACATAATAAACATTACAACAACTTCAACACCCATAGACATAGGCAGATGTTGAACCACATTAAATTTTGTGTATTCTTCTTCTCCTTCATTCCCTTCTTCTTCTTCCAAACATCATTAGCTGAGAGAGTGAGTATTCTTTGTGCAAAAGCAGGTCATAGATTTCCTAACCGACAGGCACCAATTGAGATGTCAGAGATAGAGGCAAGTAAGGCAACCAGATGAGGAAAAACAAAGCTTGTTGCTGTTGTTTCCTTCTTAACAATTTCTGGTGGGCAATCACAATGGTTTAGAAACTTTGAACTCACAACACAATTATTCTCATTCAACTTTTATAAAGTTGTAGCAAAACTCTTGATGAGAAGATTATGGGTGGCCATTTTGAACCAAACTAATTTCACCACAAAAAAAGGCACAAAAAACTACCAACTGAAAATTGGAGTAAACAGCAACACAACTATCTGAGTGGCAACTCATGTCAGAGGCACAAGAAAATGTGTGGAATGACAAACCACATGCATGAAAAATTGTTGATCACTATTGGGTAGTCTACAACATGGTTGTGGTCAAGCAACACAACTGTCAACACTACTAGCCACATAAGAAGAAAAGGAGAAAAAAGGCCTAAACAGTCAGCTTAGGCTGCAAGATGGCCTGCCATCTAGGGACAAATGGGTAACACCTAGGGTTGAAAGTGAACCATAAGACAACACAAAGGAAAAAATGGGAAGGGATGGCATTGGTGAACCCCATAGAGGAGGCAAAAAAGAGAGGAAGGCAGCAATAACGTCACTAGAGTAGGAGACAGTAGTAGGCACAGATAACTAGTGGGGTGGGCGATGGCTAGGAATGGGAGGCCTAGAGCTCTCTTAGCATGTTGTCAAAGAAAATTAGCATTCTTTACAAACTAGGGTTACAAGAGTGTATATATTTATAATGAATGCAATATCCAATGGTAATCAAATATCTAATTACCCATTTACATGTGAATAATATATAAACCAATGTCTAACACGTACCATTATGAATTTCAAGATTTACAAACACAATAGTTGGTTGGTTTTAGCTATAAAATTGGAAAAGGACTTGATTATTTAAGATGACATATCATGAGGATTACCCTACTTGCATCAAGAACTAAGTTAGCATTCCTTTGGCATTGTCATCTTGATCATGCACGTCTTAGTAACTACAAGCTTTGTCATGGATGATAAGTAAGGCTCTTATTTGTTAGTTTTATGATTTAGGTATCATCAAGCTAGCTTTCAGTATCTATCCAAATTTGTCAGTCAGAGTTGGATTAAGCTGATTCATTCTAAAATCTAGCTCAAGTTTGATCTATTCATGGTTCTAAATATTATATTACCTTTGTTGACACTTTTTCTAGAACATGAGTATTCTTACTCAAAGACAAGTCATAAGCACCTTTGGTAATCAAAAAAAATTTCAATGAAATAAAGACCTAATTTCTTGTTGCTAATCATTTGATTCTTATTGACAATACTTTCTAGTTTGTTCAATCTAAAATTAATAATTTTTTAATTCCACTTAGCATTCTACACCAGACCACCTATCTCCATATTTCACAACAAAATAAAGTTAACACAAACATTGCCACATTCTAGAAATCGCTTGCACATTCATAATTCGAAGGCATATGTCCAAGTACATGTAGTTTGGTGTTGTTAGCAAGCTACTGCTAGATTCATAAAGATTGTTGATATTACCATCCCCCTTCTACAATGTATATCATTTCCATTGATATCACCTTTGATGAGTACACTTCATTCCTTCTCACATAAAACAAGCCAAAGTCTACTTCCATGTCATCCCCTATTCCTAGCTTTATAGACGATGGTACTCCTTTTACAAATAGATGTTCTACCTAAACCCTTGCTAGATGTGCCTAAGTTGCATCCCTTATAGGTAAAAAATTGATGACAATGATGAATTTCAACCACTTTAGAGCAATTTGAAACCAATTCCAATTCTACAAATCTAGACACCAACAACCTCCATTTACCCATTGTCCTTTGCCAACATAAGCACCACTTATGGTTGCAGGGATTGATCCAGATTGGTGATTTATCATCAATCTAGAATGGTTTTGGTTGGATTCGAACTGATTTCCCCTTGAGTTCTCAATTTACTTCCAGATTAACTAATCCAGATCAACAAGCCAAATCCAAATCAATTGATCCAGAAGATCTTGACTAAGAAGTGATTGAATTGACTGATCCTTTTAAAGGGACACTCAATTCTCAGAACCTATCAACAACAAATTTCTTGTGATATTTTTGGCAATATAGCTTCAACAAAATTTGATTTTCCCTTTGTTTTTCTCTTCAATTTGATAGATCTTCAATTCAAGTGGATAGATCCGGGGAGAAGGCATCAATCAACACTTCATTCCTATTATACAACTATTTCTTAAAGTGCCTTTCTTTTTCCATCTTATTTCTTTCATTTTAAAGTAGATCTAAGATGTTTTGTGACGTTTTATGTTTTCTTCAATTTTAAGAGAAATTTTTACAAATATCAGTGATTTTTATGGGTATCAGTGAAGATATTAGAGAAGATAAGTAATTATTAGTGAATTTCAGTAAATATTAGTGATTTCAGTAAATATTAGTTATTTTCAGTGAATATTACTTTTTTCTGTGAATTTTACTTATTTTCAGTAAATATTAGTGATTTTTTGGGATAATTAGTAATTTTCAGTAAATATTACTGATTTTCATTAAATATTAGTTATTTTCATAAAACATTAATGACTTTCAGTAAATATTAGATATTTTCAGTTAACATATTTAGTGAATTATATTGATTTCATTTGATCAATTATGAAAATCTAAGTTTTTGGCCTTACCTGAAGTTGTGAAGATATTGAGTGGATCAAATCAAGTTAACTACCAAGAGAAGGATAATGGCAGAAATGAAGATCATGGTTGGATCCACAAGTTTTCTATTGACAACAGGAGAAAAATTCAATGCAGATACTGTGGTAAAAACATAGGCGGTAGTATGTTTAAATTGAAACATCTGGTTGGTGGATACAACAATGTAACAAAGTATTTTTCATATCCTACTTTTGTCTGAAATAAAATGAGATAGTTATAGATACCAAGGCAAAGAAAAGTAAGAGAAGCAAAAGAGATGAATGCTTCAAAAGTATCATTTTCAAAAGTATAGGAGGTTAAGGGAATTCCATATCCTTTTAGAAGAGAACAAAGTCAAAGATTCTCTGATCTATTTCTATTAAGGGCAGTGATGAAGACATTGACTACCCACCTAATATGGTGAGTACAGAAGAATAATAATTTTATAGAAAGGCAATGATGCAATCTAGAAAAGAATGGCAGAAAGAGGAATTTAGATCCCCATATGGCGCATTAGGATCCAAGCACTCTGAAAAGGGTACTATGTTTGGTCCATGTGCACCTTATACTTCACAAAGGAAAAGTAAATTGCAAACATGTTTGGAACATACAATTAAAAACTCAACTGTTCAAATGAGACAATTGCTTGATGTGACAAAAATAAGAATATTGAAGGGAATGTAAAATAGAAAACTAGGATCAACCATAAATGGTCAAACTCCAAATTTTGAGGAAGTCATTTCAAGGTGCTAAAATATGTAGGTCGATATGGAAAATTTATAGGAAAACTTATATATGACTGTCAATCCAATATTCCCTTTAGTTGACTTGCTTGGTCAATTCATGAAGGAACCAAAAATGATTCGTTGTAATAGTGTAGCCAGTCACTTACCACATACATAAAAGGAATTCCTAAAAAAGGTTTGGACTACAAGAAGAATGGACAACTAAGTATGCAAGCATTCTCTAAATTCAGGTATCAGGAGACAAATGAAATAGAAAGTCTACATTTGGTTATTATACATACGTTAGAGGCAAGTTGATCACTTGAAATAAAAAGAAAAATATTGTATCTAGATTTAATGCTGAAAGTAAATATAGAAGATCCTTGAGACATACAACTTGTAGAATGACATGACTAATGTCTTCAGTTTTTTTCTGAAACTCGACCAAAGTCTTCACTTAGTATGATTTTTAGGTACATATTACAATGCCCAGACACTATGAGAATCAAGCTATCATCTTCATTGTTCAAAATTTGACATTTTATGAGAGAACAAAGTACATTGATGTTGATTAGCATTATATAGGGGTCTTGGTGATGAAAGAGGTTGATAATTTCACTAGGAGATTAGCTAACAATGTATTTGAATATATAATAAGTTGCAAATATAAGACATATATACTCCAACTTGAAAAGGGGGTGAAAATGGGTATTTGGATATCCATTTTATCCTAGGCTTTAGAAAACCCTATATATATGCATTCCCTAGTATTTTATAGATGATAATCTCATTTTCTCCTTGTCTTAACAATTCTAGTTTCGTTACCATAGGTGATTACATTCATATAGGAGCTACCTTAGATATTCACACATCCATATACCCAAACACATAACAATATGTCTAACAAAGTTCTGTAATTGTCAAGACATGCTCCCTGCGACCATCCTGACCACTGATATACATGAGTGACTACTGCAAAAGAACTCTTAATATTTTCCCTAATGTCTTAGATAGCAACTTATACTTTTTTGAATATTGTTCCTGTTTGTTCTTGGAACTTATGCATTCATGTTTTGATTTTTCTCTTCGACCATCTATTGTATGGTCTTTTGATTCACTTATATTTTCATACTTCTAACCAAATTTTCCAAATGAAAATTACATTCATTGCTTTGCCACTAGTTGGAAAAGAACAAGAAACTAGGATACTCACTGCAAACTTGCAAGCCCGACAAAGAGATTCCATTGTCCGCATATCCCAAGGCCGACTAAAACAAAAAAAGGTTCAAATCAATACTTAGTAACACAGCCGATAAGGTTGCATAAAGATGCAATTCAAGCAAGAAAAACCAAAACCAGAAACAATAAGATATTCTCACTGATCAAAAATGGCCTTGAATATTGGCCAAAACCTCTGCACTGCATCTGCCACAATTTCTGGTAGCTTCGCATATCTGAACAGGTTTTCAGTATCATAAAGGGAAAATTTCTTACCCATGGAACAGAACAAAGTAAACTAAATGACAATATCACCACCTAAAAATGCAGGCAATTCGATCGATGTGGATAGTTAACTGGCGTGCAAGGATTTGCTGCAAACATGCTCCACCTTGACTGGTCAATTCCTGTCAATTATCATTCAACAAATTAGTATCTTTGTTAACCAAACCAAAACTGTTAGGAGAAGGTAGTAACCTGCAATGAAGTTATAGCGGGAAGGCATAACAAATCCATAGCTTTCCTTGCATGATCTGGCGGCAATTCAGTGATTACCACACTGAATCACAGTAAACATAAAAGTGATATATTTTTCAACAAAATAACATGATCTTCAAAGCAAAAGTGAATTCCATAAAACAAGAAAACAACTTTGTGCTGAATACCTCAAGGCTTCAACAAAATATAGAGAATCATTGGCAGATACTTTTAAACCTCCTTCACCACTGATTGCAATACGGTAGATATGAAAGAGACCATCCAATGATCCCCACAACTTTTGACGGCAATCTATGAAAGAACTCAATTACAAAAGAAATCTATGAAATAACTTAGCACACAGAAATCTGTCTTAGTGCTTGAAATGACCAGATAATACAAACAAATGCCTAGCAAAATTGAGACCAAGGGCATTACCATATTATCTTATATTACTTTATCAACTAGAGATGAATTCATCACTCACAGTTTACACCACAGAGAAAACAAAGCAGTTTCAACACTTATCAAGGATCTCAGTGCACTTTGTTTGCAAACATGTTGAAATACTTGAATTGCCAAGGAAATAAAATTATATTTTGATTCATGGTAATCTATAAACACCATCATCACATGGTTAGATAATTTTTGTACTTGTTCAAAATGTATGCGTGGAATATGGTGAAACACATTTTCTAAATAAAATTGTGATGCATGTTGTTACATAACAGATCATAGGATATACAAAAATGTATCTGACCTCAATCAAGCTCAATAAAATAAGGTACCCAGTGGATTGTTTTCAAACTCAAATTTGATGGGACATGGTGACAAGAGTAGAAGTGTGAAAAACTGACCACGAATTTACTCTGGCAAAGGGCCAGTATCCTGCTTCTGCCTTCTGGTTCTTTACCCTCTTCCTATACACGTGTTTGTTTTGGCTCATGACCACCAAAATAAATAAATTCCTTTTGCTTAGTCTTGCCACTTGAAAAGAGATAATCTCTTACCATTTCTACAGGGAACAGTTCTAAATCTCTATAATCAGTTTTCCTTTTTATCCAACTAGTGATAATTAGTCAAAGAGAGACAGAGAGAGTGCAAGGATAACCATGTAGCACACATACCAACTTACATAAATATAACAATATGTTTAACATTAGCAATGAACTGAAATGAAAAAAGCACAAACATTACTGACTTCCAATTTTACCTACTTGACCTCCATTTTTAAAGGCCCTTCCATCCTCAAATCACAATACTATCTTTCATAAATAAATAAGTACCTTCACATAAATGCTTGAATGCAAGAGATGCAGCAGCTGCAGACTCTTCAGATGTGCTCATCCCTCTGGTGAGAATATCTACTATAGCAGGAAGCAGAGATACTTCCAGTGGAGCAGCATTAAGCCATTTTGAATAAGCTCCAATTGTGGAACAAACTAAAGCAATTCACAAATAACAGAGAGAAACATTAATATAATATGATGTGGTAAGCAACACTGAAATTGTACAAACAGTGAGATGTGTAGTCTAAAAATGATAATAATGAATAACACACTTGTCTGCAGTAGCTGAGGCTGTAGAGGAAGGTTTGGAAGCAGAGATATAATCTGCACACACAGCAAAGGAAAATAAAACGGACGCAAGAAATCAGAAACTGCTACCAATCAGAGAGCTACAAAGATATATGAAAAAAATGAAACATTACAACATTTTTCATTGGTCATAGATAATATCTTTAGCATGCAACATATGTAAGCACTAGCATGAACAAATCAACACAAATCACGTAAATATTTCCTTCCAATTTAGAGAAGAGAGGACATTTTCCGTTGATCTTGTCTTTTGATAAATATTTTATCTATGTCCTTCACCCCTACATTAAACGTTTCATAAAATCAGGCAATTCGATTAATATAGTATTGGTGTTGGATTTCATGAATAACTGGCTGCAATATAATAACCTCTATGAACCCTGAGGTCATCCGATGACTGTCATGAATAACACAGTTTGTATAAAAGTTGAATGACAGTCATTGAAAACAGTTGATATTCAATTCAATGACTGTGTCACAACTGTGTCATCATTGTGACTGACTGTGCTACAAAGAAGATCATGGAATCCATTTCAAATGTTGATTTGGTTCTCAACATCTCTAAAGTCAAAGCCTGATCTGATGAAGAAACACTGCAAAGGGCCCATGCACAATCACCCATAGCAAAGATTCAATCATTATGGACACAAAATGCAGAAGGCAAAAGGAGACCTGCACACAAGGATACAGATATGAAGAGTGGCTGCCTACATCTTAGGGTAATTTGGAACAACATAGCCTACGTTGCTGATTACCAACAAACCAATGAGAAGGGATGGCTGCCCAAGACCAGCAATAGGAGAAAGGGAACTTGGAGGGCTAGTAGGTAACGGATGGTGCCCTGAGCAAAAGTAGGTAGTGCCACCAATGGTGGGTGGTGCCAGTTTCGACATCAAGAAGGCAGCTGCTGTACTGTAGGGAAAGGTAGCAGCAAATGGTGGAGGGCTGGGAAGGTGGCAGTGTTGGCTAAGATTAGGGTTTTCCTGGTTCTTGGGTAGCATGTGGAAATAGAGAGAGAGGACAAGAATAATGGGTGTTTTATTTTCTAACGAGAGGTTTAGTACATTTAAATAGTGGTTAATGAAACCCTAAGATAAATGAAAACCCATATAACCCACTAATAAGAAATATTAAATGGACTCTAAGACTAATATAATCAACCATTTATAAATGCAATGTATGCAAACAAAATTTAAAAAAGCAGATTTCTACAGTCACCTAGAGGTCACATAGACACCCTACTTCAAAGCTCAAGTACCTTGGCACCTTAATTACAACTATGATCGATGTTAGAGTTAAGTTTTTCAATGCTTTTTCCTTGAAAAAAAAAAAATGAATATATTTTTTTGATGAAATATAGATAATTATTGAAACATATAATAATATATATTACTAAAATATACATATTAGTATTATTGAACTTCGGAAGGGGGCCTGGGCATCCGCAACTTGATGATGAACTAATGGTAACTCTTTGGATGAAACAAACTTGGAAGTGGCATCAAGGCAGCTCCCTTTGGGCCAAGTTTATGCAGCATTTATATGGCAAGCCAAGTTGTTTATTGATCGATCATACCATTCTGATTCATTTATGCTTGCTTGTGCAAGCATGGGACAACATGTGTTTCTCCCTTTCCTAGAAGGAAGGTCAAGGCAATATTAGTTTTTGGTTGGATCAATGGCTCCCTCTAGGTGCTCTGGCCAACCACTTTCAACTGGCTAGCAGCACTGAAAATGCCATGATAAGAGAGGTGGAGGAGGGCACCCTTCCGCTAGAGCAACTAGGCTTTCCCTATACACATTCTCCAAGAGGTTGGCAATGGCCTGAGGCGATTGAAAGACTCTAAGAACTCTCTTGCTTGGCGATGGAGAGGCAATGGGGACTTTTCAGTGAAATCAGCTTGGGAATTAATGAGGTCCAAAGTGAATCTCAAATCTTGGGGGCAGAATATTTGGAGCAAATTCGTCCCTACAAAAATTTCCTTCTTTCTTTGGAGATTGATGTGGAATGTGCTTCCATTGGAAACTAATCTCAAAACCGAAGGCATTAACTTGGCATATGTTTGCCCTAACTTTGTGAATTTTAGGAATGAGGATTCTACCGACCATCTGTTTTTTCAAGGCAAATAGGCCAACTTGGGCTGCATTTGGATAGGAGTCATCTTTGATAAGAAATTTTGCAATCCCAAATGTTGGTGTAATTGGGTCGTTCACAACTTTCAAATCCAGGGTCGTAACTTTCATACAATTATTAGGAAAATTTGTTGTGCTACCTTATTTTGGGAAATATGGAAGGAGAGATGTGTTGTAAAATTGGGCTCTAAAAAAGGGAATTTCAAGAATATTCTAAACAGGCCCTGCAATGCAATCAAGGACTTCCTACATCATGTGAAAATGCCACCTGTTATGTCTATGCAATAATAGAACACCCTCACCAAACTAAATGCTAAATGTGTACGTCCTCAAGATGGCCCATTCCAATGGTATGCTTGGGAACCCCCTGAAATGAGGTATGTGAAGCTTGACACTGATGTTACTTTGTCTTTAACACTCTCGGCTGGTTGTGGAGGCATTATAATGGATCACCGGGAAAATGTTATTGCTGTGTTTTCTAACTTTTATACCAATCTCATGCCTGTTGCTGCTGAAATCAGAGCCATTTTAGATTGACTCCAAATCTGCAGGAACATGGGACTGGAAATGGAGAAAGTCATTGTTGAATCGGACTCTAAACAGACCATTAACATGATTTTGGAAGGGTCTTGCACCTGCTGGCAAGCTCATAACTGTTGGGATCTCATTCAGTCCATGAAGAAACGGGTGAACAAAATGTAACACATTTACAGGGAGGCCAATTCTATTGCTAATGTCCTTGCAAAAGATGCACTCTTGCACAAATCTTGCAAGATCTACTAGTAGTGTAGGGAGTTTCCTTCCCTGGTTGTATGTTGTGTAGTAGCTGATTCTCACTCTTCTAGAACCTTTAGGGTTGGGCATTCTATTGGTTATGGGGTAAGGCCTAGTGTCCCCCCCCCCATGCCTCTGTTTTGATTTTTGGGTCCCAACCCCATAATTAGATCGTGGGTTTTTACCAAAAAAAAAAAAAATTCTAAGAATAACATTACAGATAGTAGTAGATTAATCATCAAATACACTCCAAGGTAGTAGAATAGATAGATAAATTTAGTCTATCCACAAAAACCAAGTAGATATGATCTACCCTCAGGAAATTTTTTTGCTTCCACCATATATATTTTTTAACATAATATTTATTTTTTGCTTTCATTTTTTCTCTCCCCACCTTTTTTTCTTCTTTCTGCTTTTTCTCTTTCCTCTCTCTCCGTTTTTCTCCTTTTTCTTTCCTTTTCTTTTCTTTCCCATATACAACAGACAACCACTACTTCAATGCAGCACCTAACCTACAAGCACCTAGAACTCTACACTTCCCTTTGGTCCTTCCGCCAATAGTTGCCCTTCTACTCAACACAACCATCACTATCGATCGCACCTTCCAACAGTTTCCATGGACTCCTAGTAAAGCACTAGGTTGTCATTGATGCAAAAGACTAAAGCAGACTCCTCCCAATAGTTGTTGCAAATCTGGAACTGGACGTACACTTGAAAGGGAGTTGGCAGAGTCGCTGGCCTCATCACAAAAAAAAGAGCCTTGCATTTCAATTGAGGGCTTGAAGAAGAAGTGGGAGGACAAGGACGAAAGCTTCTTGAAATGATTCCCCAAGTTCGGGTTTTAGGAGGGATTTCTGAAGATGCAAGCAATGGTAAGGGTTAGGGTTTAGGGAGGAGTTTTGGTGACATCAAAAATAAGGTCCAGAAGGCTATCTCTGTCTGCAGGAGATCCTAATCTCATTGAAAACCTCCTGTCTACCTTGAGATGAATCCATTGACATCATCCTGCCAGAGGGCATTGGAAGCTTAACATTGATGGAGCAGTCGACAGTTGCAAAAATGGGAGCTGGAGGTGCTATTATCCACAACAGTGAGAAAACCTAGTGGCTGCTAGCTGCAACTTCTATGGCATTTCAACTCCCATCATGGCTGAAGTCAATGCACTTGTGGATGGTGTCAGGCTTTGCCTAGACATGAATTTACATCTTGAAGATATTGAAGTAGAATCAGATTCGAAGGCTCTTTGTGATACTATTTTTGAGTACCGCTGCCCTCATAAAGATGCTATCTTATTCAGGCCTTTCATCCTGACCTTCCACACTAAGGTGAATTCCTTCCAATTTACCCTTCGAGAGGGCAACACTATAGCTGATTGCTTAGCCAAATTTAGTCTAAATCATTGCAAGCATCAATGGACTGACCTGATTGCCTGTCCAAGAAAGCTGAGACACCTTATTCTCCTTGACAAATGGGGAATACCTCATCTATGCCACTAAGTTCCTGCCCTATTTCTTTTCTGAGGGATCTGCAACCACCATTGTTTCTCTTTGTGTGTAATCTTGGTTCAATGTCAGTTGGGTCCCTGCCCCTTTAATAGAGCGGAGTACTTATCAAAAAAAATAAAGGCTTAGGAAGAGTGTCACTGAACCTATCGAGGAAAGGCTGATGAGGGTCAACGGCAGCTGCGATGTGGTGACAGTCTAGAGATGCTGGATTTGGAGAACAATCCCTGCACTGACAGTGGACAAAAGGAAGGGGCAGCAATGGCAATGGTGGCAACCTGGATAGGGGCTAGCAACAAAGGTGGTTGAGAAAGTAGACAGAAGTTGACTGCATTAAAAGGGGACTGGACTGGGAGAGAAGAGCATCTAATGTAGAGGGCAACTGTAGCCAATGTTGGTTGAGAGGAGGGTGGCAGCTAAGGTTTTCTTCCTCCTTACCTAGATCTTGCACACTTTTGAACTCTCAAATTCTAAGCTCTGATATCATAATAAAAGAAATGAGTGGAGGTAGAAAGATTCATTAATAAACATGAGGCTTATATATATAAAGCTACATAAAAGAAACAACTTTAACTAATGCGAGACTAAACTTACAATACAGATATAACCATAATATATCATTTATTCACACAATAACTATAGGTCAAACAAGTAGGACATGATGAAACTGCTGTAAGCCATAAAACAAAAATTATATTGTTTTAACAAATGCAAAAATGGTCATCGGACAACAGAAAATGGTAGTAAGCATTTGTCAAGTATTCAACTTAGTCTTAGAAAGAGGTGCATCTCTCAAATATTTCAAAAAGAGAATAATCAGGGTACACATAGGTTATTGTGGCAATATCTATTGAATGCACTGATGAGTAGTGAATCTTCCAAACAATCACCAAATAGTACATTTGATCAATATATGACAGATCAGTGCCTATGTCAAAAAATTATGCAAAAAATATAGGAACATAATCCAAAAGATTTCAGTGGTTCAACCGTAAGGAAAATATATATGCTCTAAAGTACAAGAAAACATTGCAATTTTCCATCAATCAAGACATGCCACATCACATAAGTTGTACCTGAGGCATTATTTCAGATTCTTCAACAGGAATAAATGTGCTTATAGATTGTATACAATAGAGAACAGACTCGACAGGTTGCCATTCAAAAGTTTCTTCATTTCGGCAGTTGCCAACCACCTGAAATTTTAAACAATAAATAATCATAATATCATATGATGAAACAAAATCTTTTAAACTCAAAATATTCATCTCATGATTCATTATTCATTAACGTACTAAATTCTAAAAATCTAAGAGAAATTTCAGAGTGTGTGTTTTGGTGAGGGTCGGTCCTATTTGGTTTTGTAGTTTTTTAGGGCCCTCAATCAAGACCATAGATCCGGTTTGTAGATGATTGTCAGTTTTAGGTAATTAACTAAATTATTTCCATGTTTCAACAGAGACGTCACTGGTAGGCTACATTTTATTCATTGAAGGAGATTAGCAGTTTTTTTGGAAGGTTCAAAATAAAGCATGTTTTTGAGTGGGTATGCCTAGGATTTAGGGCCCCAACTTTACTAAATGGGGTTGGAATAAATTAAATTTTTCCAATGAAAACTATGTGCAGATTCATTTTCATAGCACTAAAATTTTCTATTAGTATAAGTAAATGAATATTTTCTATAAACCCAAATTAAATTTTTGAGACTTTAGTTACATGGTTAATTATACACAATTACTATTTTCCACAATTTCATGGTATAGCCCATTAACTTAATATCACAATAATTATTACAATTCTATATGCCTCCCTTATTCCTAAATATATAAATATTAAAGTGTTCTTTCTCCATTCATCTAAATAGGAATACCATGCGCTTCCACACTTCAATAGGAATACCATCTTATTCAATAGTTTTCCCAACCTCCAAACTACTAATTCCTCTAAAATAACAGTAGTTTATATCTTTTATTTTGTTACCAAAATTTTACATGTTAGAGATTCCTATAATAGATCAATCAAAAGTTTAATAACATACCTACATCATTTATCTTTTAGTTCACTTTGTTTTACTAAAACTCTATCATCTTCATCCTTAATATAGTTTATTTAAATGTCTAAATTTCTTTTCTCTAGCCATAGCTAATTTTTTTTTTTTTTTTGTGTTCAAATTATCATAAAATTCCTTATAGGTCTAATCTTTAACCTTACTAACAATTTTCTTAACATTCTTTTTTGCAAGTTTATACTTCTCTAAATTCTCCTCATTTCTACATTTTCGATAGGCTTTATAATATTCTTTTTTTCTTTTATTTTTTGTACATCTTCAATCGACTACCAACTTTCATCACCTCACAAAGCTATTCCACAAGATTTTCCTAAAATTTTCTAAGCAATCTTTTTAATGCAAGTAATCATTAAATTTCAAAGCTTATTTACTTCTCCATCAAGATCTTATATTCTTTCTTTTAACAAGTTATCTCTGAATATTATTTTCTTTTCCCTTTTCAGATTCCACCACCTAATTCTTGGGTTCTTATGTACTCTAGTCTTCTTTCTAATCATAATACTAACATCTAAAACCACAATGTCTTAAAAATCATAAAAATAAAATTATTATTGAACAATTTTAACCAAAAATTAGCATTTTGAGGTAAATACATTAGATACTTCCCTCCCTCCCTCCCTCTCTTCCTCTCTCATCCAACTGCCCAAGGCATTCTTGGTTAGAGCTTTAGCACCTTGACAACCACAATTACAACCATGAGTGGAAGCCTCCATTGTCATTTGATATGTTAAGTGGAAGTTGGCATGGCAGTTAAAATCTTCAATTTTTTTGAAAAGGTAGATTACAATCAATGAACTCTCTTCACACCAAGAATTTACCCTCTAATTAGTGAAGTCAGCTCCAATTTGAGACCAAATAGAAACATAACAACCATCAACTTCATTCTATACTTCAGTCACAAAGGATTGCTAGAGAGGTACTAAACAAAGTGAACTTTTTACGAAGAGCAAAAATCTGCTCATAAATCACATGACTATCAAGGTACTTTTGTCATGCTCATAGGTACTCAGCAAGTTGCTTTGTACCTTCTCTAGCAAAGAAACATTATACTACAAAAAACACTTTGTGATTTCTACAATTCATATATCATTTGACGTCCACAAAATCAACATTAATTTGCATAGCATCATAATTGGCATCAAAGGGATCATGTGTAAGGTGGAAAATCTAACATTGAAGCTCCAAAGAAGATCAAAAGATTGAGACAACAAAAACAATTGCCCATTGAATTTTACAAACACACTACTTGAGGATGAAGTTATAGATCACAAGAAAAAACAAAAGAATAGATACAATCATGGAATTCCACTGCAACTACGTCCCAAACAACAATGCAACAAAAAAGAAAACATATTGAACTTTAATGAAAATCTCAATGGAAGTTTGGTAAAATCATGTAAGACCCTTATAAATGTTCAAAATAAAAAATTCTAGTATGAAACTATAGAACAAGATAAAGTAATCAGTAATAGACATCTATAAATAATTATAGTTGATTTTTTAGCATTTATGACAATAAAAATATTCCAATAAAATTAGAGAAAAATAAATAAATTTAATCTTTATATAAAAAAATAAAACAAGGTGGGTTTTCAAGGTATCTAATGAAAATATCAATAGGTCTTAATACAAAGTCTGCAAACATTTTAAATAAGGACAATCTTCAAAAACTTTAAAAAAAAAACAAATATGTCAATGGAAGAAATTTTGAAAAACTAAAAAAATTGTGAACAACAGCAACTACTCCAAGGAGGCTACAACAAGCTTCTTAGACAAGGCAATAGCCAACTCAGATGAATCAGCAACAATTGTAGTCATGCAAGCTTATAAGATGGTAGGAGAAAATAGATAGGAGAGGGAAGAAAAATGAAAAGAAAAAAAGAGAGGAGAAAATGATTTTGGAATTCTGTAAAAGAAGAGATCTATGTTAGTCAACATTTACCACATAACCAACTAAGAGGACCAGTGTTTGGCTCCAATTCCACCCTAGGGTTCTGCTCAATTGTCAATAATGGCACCCTCCTCTCCTCTCCTTAGCATCCACTAAGGGGGAAGGGGACCAATCCCCCACCCAATTCTAAACCCTCGTACGATCTCCTTTGATCCCCAACCACTTTCATCAACCCTGCCACCAAGGGTGGATCAAAGAAAAGATCCTTTGCCTCCCAGTTGGGCAACTCACTGGTATCACCTTCCTTTTCAGAGGTTCCTATCTGGAAGGTGGTGATTTGCAATGATGAACCAATCCTAGAGATCATTCCTCCAGAGGTTGCCTCCCTTTCTAGTTCCTTCAAGTGGACACTTGTCGGCAGGTTCACATGACTCTTTGGAGTTGCTGGAAAAGTCGCTGTAATATTAGATATGGGGACTTGAATGAGTCTTTCAAAGAGGTCCATGAAAGAGTCCATACAAAGCTACAAGTCTTCCTACATCTGCATGGTTTTTTCCCCTCAGGATACTGTGAGGGGAGGGCTGTGGCTGAATTGGGGTAAACCAGAGTTTAATTTCTTTAAAGTCAACATTGATGGGGCTGCTGGTGGTAGTCATGCAGCTGGGGGAGTTCTTAGGAACTGTAAAAGAGATTTGGTTTTTGCTTTCAGCTGTTATTAAGGTCCTGTTGACTGTATTTCAGCAGAAATAAGTCCTCTTTATCAAGGTCTCCTTAATTGTGTGGCTAAAGGTCTCAACCTTGGATCAATTGAGGTGGAAATTGACTCTCAATTGTTCTATAGGGCCTTTAGGGATGGTGTATGCCTAACCACCATTAACAGATTTGTCTGGCTAGATCTTAATCCTCTAATCCATCAAGTCCAAAACTTTGGTCATGTTTTCAGACGATGCAACCACCTGGCCGATTTGCTTGCCTAACTTGGTCTTCAGCATAGACAGAATATTGAATATGGAAATATTTCCCAGCTCCCTAGTCCCATTCAAACTCAGCTGATCTTGGATGCCCAAGGATGCTCCAATTTTAGGAGGTCCTAAGTTTTTGGGGTTTACTATTTTCTCCTTATATTGTAATCTCTTTTTTTGTTCGGCCCCCACCCCATTAATAGATTGGGAAAATTATAAAAAATAAAAAAAAGCCAACAAGAGGACCCATATAACAGAATAAATCAAACTTTGTTCATGAAGGAATTTTTTATTGTTGTATCATTGATATATTGGCAGAAATCTTGCCATTGCCTAAGCAAAAGTAGATGTGTCAACATCTATGAAAACTGAACCAAAAAAATGCGTATAATAAGTCTTAGCTAAAAAAAAGTACAATAGAATAATAATGTATTATACCCTCAAGCCCAAGTTAAATAAAAATGTAAAATCTGAAATTAAACCAATAACAATGAAAAAGCCTGTAAAACAAAATTAGAGCATTTAACTGAAAAACAAAACAAAAAATCATTGTACAAATTCTTAAATAAGAAAATGAAGCAAAACTTAAAATTAATCTATCAACACGCAAACATAACTAAAAAATAACCTGGATCTACCAAAAATACATTTATTAAATTACAAGGTTATGCATATACAAGAACATAATCCATAACTATATCAATAATACTAAACAGGCACATATGATTATTGTAGTAATTTTATAATAGAAATAATTTTTAATAATATAAAACATTAAATAAAAATAGATGCCTAAGCAGTGCCTAGGTGTCTGCCTTAATAAGCAGGCTGCCATCCTAGATTTAGCTAGAAACGGCAGGACTGGAAAAGTAGCAACATTGTTGAAGGGCAGTGTGGGCAGTGGAGAGAACTAGGGGCCAATGGTGGATGAAAATGGAGCAGTTGGTAGTGGTGATGGTTTACATTGTTTCTCCCTTTCGTGTAGATCTAAACTTATGTTCCATTATCATGTTAAGAGAATGAAAAAGTAGTTTATTTCTAAGACTATATTACATAAAAAACCTAAAATTACCCAAATGTATGGATAACCAATAATCCAGATACGCACAAGACAAACAGAAGTTACAAAACCTGTAAAAGTGAAGCAAACATCTGATTACTGGTGTAAATATAGTATCAACAGAGATCATTAAAGGCAGATTCCTCAAGAAGGTGCAATGATTATGAAGGTCTCACTGTACAATAAACCAAGGAAATATGTGTGAGAGAGAGAGAGAGAGATTCTTTATGACAAAATTGATCACCTGTAAAATTTTCATGTAGAGGATCTTTAATGTTACTTCACCTCCCAAAACTGAAGTAGCATCCATTAGGAGATCGCTGGCAACTAACACATAATAGATACAATTAGTATTATTTGTTTTTGAGAAAAACAAGGAAATAGAAAAACAAAAAAAAACTTGAGAAATAGAAACTACTCAAATATTCACAAACAGAAGTCAACAAGTAATTTTTGGGAGAGTAGGTTAACAGCATCTTTCATATCTTTGGCACACAGCCAAATCCAAAGAGCACTGCCAGATGCATTAGAGGCAAATCCCATTCCATAGTCAAACACAGCATTTCCTCTTCAGAGTTTGAATGACTAACAAAGGCAATTTATAAACTGATACATGAAACAATGGAGTACCGCCCATACAAAACAGTTTTCTAAAGGAATACTTGCCCACTGAAGCTTATACATTTCAATTTCTAACGAGTCTCCAATCCCACTTCATACTCTTTGACTATAACAAATCTCCATTAGCTAATGGCAGCTTTTTCACTGCTAATGGGAGAGATATTTTAGATGAAGTTTCTCAACCTTGGAGTGTAAACCACCAAAACTCTCGTTAGACTTGTTAGCCATCAATCACTGAACATTTGTGACAAATGATCTTCAAGCAAGACATCTCAAAGCTTGTGAATGGCAACCTTAGCTTATGGCCTTGATTCATAATTGCCCCTCCTAAAATAAGTGTAATATTTACGTATTGAAGAAGCACCATCATCACCTATCAATAAATGTTTAATCTACTGACCAGCAATCTAGAGGGTCTTGTCTCAATGAGCAAGCTTTATGGGCTCTGGAAAATTCATTTCAACAAAACCTTCAACAAGGACCCCTGTGATCTAACTTCAACTTAAAATCATGTCCCTTGCAACCTCCTTAAGCCAAACCAAAAACACTAGAGACATATAAAAGTGTTAACACCCAAAAATTCAAGAAGTACTCTAATGAAGTAATTTCCAATAATCTTACCTGGCGTTCCTAGCCAAGAACTCTATCTCCATTATTATTCATACAACTCCAACATTTTGTTCTCCATTAAAGAACAGCCTCCTCTCAGTAGCTCGTCCCCCTAAATTCAGTTTCAGAACAAACCAACCAACCCACAAAAGAGTCAGTGGCAATGATATACCACCCCCCACCCCAATTAACCTTTAACTGAGCATATAGAGAGCCTAACTCTGAGCGCATAACAAGACAGATGGCCCAATGGCAACGTCACTGAAGGTGGCGTCAAGGTTCTTGCCCCAGTGATTGTGCTTCTACAGGTGCTCCTCTTGACACAGCTATTGCCTTAGGTTGCATGTCACCATATCTATCATGATGCCAAGGTTACATGCAAATGGCCAAGGTGATTGGATGCCTAGGCTGTGTGAAGGTGCCTGAATGCCAAGGCAGCATATGTATTTTTCCCTTGCTTTTAAATAAGCCAGGCCTACCTGTGCACTGTGCCTATGCATGTGTTCTTTGTGTGTGTGTGCATGTCAGTGTGTGTACACATGCAAACATGTGCATGTGTGTATGCACATGCATACATGTATGTAAGTGCACCTATGGGTGCATGTGAGTCCACTGGTGCATACATGTGTGTAGGTGTATGCACATACACATGCACATGTGAATATATCTCACCCTAACCCAAGTCACATCCAACAAAATACAACTTAAGCATCTTGTAGTTGTACTGCCAACGAATTTTTCCAGATGAAAACTACTAAAATGCTCTTGCACTGTAATTTATCCATGGTAACAAAAAGAGCAATAGCATATAGTTTAACCAGATACTCAGATAACATGAATGAATCACGCACTGTAAACTGAATCTGCAGCCTTGCAACAATAATAAGCTTACTAAATGACGACCTTGAAATAATACCAATAGGAAATTAGGTTTTATCGAGAATGATACAAAATCTGCATAATATTTAGTAATTAATGTCTGGTAGGCTGTGAGGTTCCAACACCCTACCCCCACTCCCAAATCCTAGAGATGACCGACCAGTTACAAATTACAAAGTAATTAGGCGAAGAAATAGCAACACTTGTAAAAACCAAAACATTGGATACACATACAATATGGATATAGATGTGTAACCATATCATCAGCTATTTTGAAATTTGAATATGTATATGGATGATATCATACAGATAACCAATATGATGCTCATATCCTTGGAAAAACAGATACAGATACAGTTTGAATGTTATATGAAATAGACATAAATAATGGCGAAAATGAATACAAAAAAGATCCCTTTCCATTACAAATGGATACAATAAGGGATTGAATACATATTACAAAATTAAATTTTGTAAAATTACTTTCTACAAGAAAATGAATCATATACATTACGTTTTTTCAATAGGCATGAAATAAAAATTCATAAAAAGAAATATAGTAATAAACCAGACTAATCAATTTTTGTCATTTTTTGAAAAAAAAGAGAGCACATTCTTACTTGGTAACAAAGTAACGTAAGAACATAAATATTAGACCATATCAACACATGTAGCTCATATTTATTATGAAATTCAACATATTATACTTTGAAAATATATAACAGTTTTTCTCAGCCTGCAAAGATACCATATCTGGTATGCTTGATATCCTTGTGATCCTCCTTGGAAAGGTTCTGATAATCTTTAGGATACTGAACACGGATGCTAACCTGCATTTGACAGTGAATAGAGAGAAAAAGGAAGCTTAATCTAAATGACTAAATGTTAGAATACACAGCCACAAAATAAGAATAACATTGAAACACTTTAAATCACATACTAGCATAGCACAAGATCAGGACAATCTGTGCAACATAGTTAACATCAGTAGCTCACCAGAGATGCAAGCAATTCAAAAGTTGATCGGAATATTAACAGTCTACGATTCCTCTCCATTTCCATTGATCCATCAGCCCCATTTGATTCCCTGACATACAACATAAACAATGTGTCTTTCTTGATATCTAAAGGAAAAAGAGTAGCAAACGTTGCCCAAAATGATCACAACCAAGAAAACCACCTTTTGATCAAAATATGCTGTAGGTGATGCCAGAAATTATATGTCATTGAAGAAATGTCATAATCAGAGTGAGATGTCACTTCAAGTAGTGCTTGTACAATTTGCAAGGATTCATCAGATCCTGAAGGACAGTAATTGCCATATAAAATGTATGCCAAATTTAGCACATTAAGAAACACTCAGAAGGGTCAAGCTAAACAATCAAACAAAGACCCAATCTCAACACAACTTATTTTTAGAAAATACCTGTTGCAATCAGCTCAACATATGAATCTCCCATGTCAGAAAATAAGCGAGAAATAGCCTTCACATCTTCATCATCCTGGTGAAAATAAAAATAGTGTTAATATGAAGAGATATATCTAGAATGATGGTCAATATTATTTACTTTAGTGTGCAAGTGTGAACAAAAATAATCACAGAACTAAATGATAAGAACATACAATCCCAATATATTAGTAATTAGCATGTCTCACTGAGTTAAAAAAAAAAAATCAAATATTTTGAATTTCACTCCAAACTATCTGATATGTGCCATTTGTAGGATGACATTCCTTATATAAAATATCTTATAAGCCTCTTCACTCAATAGTCAGCTCCCGAAGTTGGTTTCCCTTAAGCACATATCAGATGGCAACAGAACAGCACGCAACTTTAAGGAAGCCACTGAAAAGGCTAGAGAGAAGCCAAATGAGATCAATGCATAGTAGGTCATTGTGAATGTCAAATCAATAGTTTTGGCCTTCCATATTAAATGTTAAATTACTATGGACTTAGGAAGGATCAAAAAGATAGTCCCACATCAGTAATGCAAAAGAACATATGCATGTAATATAAAATTGATTTTAGGGGCTCTTATGATCTTCTACATGTTTGTCTTTCAACTCCCATAGGGAGTTGCGCAAGCAATGGAGATTAAATGCAAGAATTGGTTGTGAAAATGATCCAACGAGGAGGGTCTAGAATTTGGGAAAAAGCTTTCACCAGATATTCAGCTAAATCAGGTGGACAGAAACATAAATCTGAAAATGTATAATGCAGATCTAATATTATGTGTTTACACAATTATTTTGAAGTTCAATCAGTAAAAGGGAGAGATTAAAGGAAGATAAGAGGCTTCCACAAGATAATAGTTGCATTCAGTTTTAATGAATGCTACAGTCTCTGAGTTGTTCCCCTTAGATTTTAACAGAACATGTTGGAACCTACCAGAAGAAATCTGAAAGATGATGAAATTTCACAGATGACACCTTCTTCAACTGTTTTTATAGAAGACATATGTCAATGTTTAAAACATTGATTTTCCTTTTTGGTAATTCTCTAATCCAAATTATTCATCAGACAATTGGGTGTCTACAAACATAGGAAAAGATGGATACAACAGGGGCAGATTTGGTTCACTGGAGGATCCGAGTCCATTTACAAAAGAGACACACAAAACAAGAAACAAACTAACTACTCCAACTAGTCAGGATACCCAGATCATATAAATGGGCCTGAATGCAAGCTCTTTTCAAGCTATTCGCTCTAAAAAGACCCCCAAGACCATTGAGACCCACCATGGCCATCATATCCACCATCTAGTTAACCTCCCAAGGAACAAACCAAAAGGGAAAAACAAGGTCAATCTGCTGTCAAAGATAAATACACCCCACACAAGGAGGGTGTCTATAGTCACCATCATCTGTAAAGTTCTAAACAAGGATAAAAAAGTCAAATTCCACCTCTAAAACATCAAGAGGAATTATCTTTAAAGGCAAATCCAAACTATGCCACATTGAGGACCTTATTCAAAGAGGAAAGTTAGCTGGGTGAAAGAGCAAGCTTCCATCCCCAGGTGCCAGGATTACACTTCTGAAGCATGTCCTTTCTAATTTACTAATCCATCTCATGAGTGTTATTCATATTCCTATGGTTGTTCTTGACAAAATCCGATCTATTTTTGCTAATTTTCTTTAAGCAGATGGCAAGGCCCACTAGCTCAAATGGAGTGGCTTTACAAAGCCTCTAGATGGAGGTGGTCTAGGCTTGAAAGATCTAAAGGAGTTCATGCTAGCACTCAAAATAAAAATGGCCTAGAGATTGATCCAAAATGAGTCTCTATGGGTGGATACTATAACTAGCAAGTTTGGCCTACCCTTTGATAATTGAGCTTGCGATGGGCCAACCAAATGGATTTCTATTTGCTCTACTTGGAGATCCATCTCCCACTTAGCTAGATGGGTGGGTGGTAAGGGAAGTATAAATTTCTGCCAAGATTGGTGGCTACCTTCTATTAAGCTCTCTCTCTTAACCAAGGTGTCAATTGGTCTTGAGCATGTCACGGTGGCTGAGGTTGCTTACTATTGAAGTTAATTATCATTAAGTGTCATTAAATGTTTTTAAGTATTGTTATTCTAACATGATTGTTGGAACTCCCCATGTGTCTATTGGGGTTCTCAATGCGTTTGCTGGAGTTCCCTATATGTTTATTAAGGTTCATCATGAGTCCATAAGAAGGACCCCCACTTTCCCTTAGTAATACACAATTTCCTTCTTCCACTAAACCATTTCTCTTAGCTTGGTATCAAAGTAGGTTCGTTAGGATTCAAGGTTTCCAATGATCTCCTTCAATGTTGACATCTTTCTCAACGTAAGAGTTGTATGTTCTCGCATTGAGAGTCGACTTCAAATCTTGCACCCTCTTGTAAAGTTGCAGCTAAAATGCAATGCTAGATAGGACAACTCCTAAGTTCACAAACTTCTCTCAACATCATCCTTCTTTTCAGCAATATTCCAATATTGCAGCTAAAATGCAATGCTAGATGGGACAACTCCTAAGTTCACCAACTTCTCTCAATATCATCCTTCTTTTCAGCAATTTTCTTTAATCATCCTTCTCCAATATTCCAGCACACTCCTTCAAACTTGTAGTCATCAAAAGTTAAACCCAACAAACTCAATTATCATCATTGGACTCCTTCCTTTGAGACCTTCATCATATCACAGCGGTGAGAGGCTCATCTCTTTGAAAATCCATCAAACATCAAGTTAGAGGCCTATGTAGATTAGTGAATGCTCAATGCTTTAGTGATATCATGGCTCATCAATAGTGTTGATGAGCATATCGTAAGGAGCTTCTCTCGAATTCACCTTGATTGTTAGATTTAAGAGAACTTATGTGACACATATGAGAATGAGCAGAATATATCTAAGGTTTATAAAGTGTATGAAACTCTTTTCAATCACAAGCAAAGCAATGGGACTATCCATGCTTTCTATATTCAGTTGTGAGCTCTCCCACACAAGTTTAATGCTTATCAACCTCTTACTCCAGATCTTGCCACCCAACATCACTACCAAGGAGTTGGGTATTAAATTATTTCTTGTTGGCCTCCATCACAAGTTGTCTTAGATTCATGATCAAGTTTTTGCTGCCAAAGTGTGACCATCTCTTCAAACGACATTCAACAAAGTGTTTTATTCTTCTATGGCTTTCTTAAATGGTGCTACCTTAACTTCTCTTAAATCTTCAATCCTCGCAGCTACCTCTAGTGGTCGCTCTCCTTTCAATGGCAACTCCCAACGTGATTGAGGAAAGTCCAAAGGGCAAGATCAAATGCAAGCTCTATGCATCCACTACGATAGGAAGAATTAGTCTTTTAATCATTGTTGGGACAAGTTTACACATTCATCTACTCCTCTACTTGTTGCTCATTCTGCCACCACACAATCATCTCAAAAACACCCACCTATCACATCGTCAATTAATCTCAATCTAATACAAATTACTCAAGCAAATTTTGATAAATTGATATATTAGGTTCAACAAGAAGGAGAAGCTTTTACAGCTTATGTCTTAGGTATATCTACACTTCATACATCCATTGCCTCTTATTCTTTTTAGATTATAGATTTAGGTGCATCTAACCATGTTACTGATAATGATTCTCTATATTCTTGCATTACCAACCTTTCTAACATAAAATCTATTGTCATTGCTGATGATGCAACTACCCTATCATGGGTGAAGGCACTATACTTCTAATATCACCTTGGAAAAAATCTCATATGTTTCTAACTTTCCAGTAAACCTTCTCTTCATTAATGTTATCACTAAGCAATTATATTATTGTCTCTTTTTTCCCCTTTCATTGCACATTTCAAGATTTATAGACAAGGAGAATTGGTGTCAATCATGATCGTAATTATGGAGTTTACATTTTGGCCAAGCATGATATACCTCATAGTCTTGTCTCTATGGTTATCTCTAAGGACTCCTTGCTTTGACACTAACGTCTTGGTCACCCTTCACATCACAAGCTCCAAGAGACTCTTCCTTGGGTATTTCTTCTATATTACAATTATCCCTATATTACAATTATCCTTCTTGTATTATAAGCAATTTCATGTTAACTATGTTAGTTAAGAGTTATCTTCTGCTCTCGAGGCTTTTAATATTGTTCATTGTAATATTTAAGGGCCCTCTAGGATCACATTTGTTTCTGATTATTATTATTATGTTGTCTTTGCCGACAATTTTTCCAAAACCTCCTAGTTATATCTATTGAAAAATCATCAAACTATGTTAAAGGTTATTCGTTCTCTTTTTTCAATAAATTTAAAATCAAATTGGTACTATTCCCAAAATATTTCATTTTAACAATGTACTTGAGCTTACCCAATTTGGTGTTGCTTCTTTATCTATTGAGCATGGCATTCTTCGTTAAATGACTTATACATATATATTTCAACAAAATGGAGTCATAAAGCATAAACATTGATACATCCCTAATGTTACTTACACTTCTTTGATTAAGATGCATATACCAAAATATCTTTGGTTTGATAATATTGTCACAACCTCCTATTTAACCAATTGGTTGCCTTCTAACTCTTTAGGAGCAATTCCTTTACAACATCATTGTCCTTAAAAAGAATTATTTTCTCTTCCTTTCAAAGTTTTTGGATGCACCACCTTTGTGAAGAATTTACTTCTGAGTTTAATAAGTTTTCCATTAGGTCCATTAAATGTGCTTTTATTGGATACTCCCGATCATCTAAGAGATATCAATGTTACCATCCTCTTACTCGATGATATCTTATTTCAACTAATGTTTTTTAAGAGGATGTTTCCTATTTTTCTTCATTTGCTAAGACTACAACTCATTTGTTGTCTCAAGATTCTCCTATTAATGTGTCATCCTTTGTCGTTAACTCTTCCCCATCATCAAAGGAACCACCACCATTACCTTGACCATCTAAGGCACTACTATCACCATCATTGTCTTCTCCATCCAAGGTACTACCATCACCATCATTGTCTCCTCCATTTGAGACACTACCATCACCCTCATTATCATCAATCTTGCCTCCAACATTTGAAGCATCACCACCCTTGCCTTTGCCACTCCCATTGCCATCAGCCTCCTTACAAGCTTATCACCAATAGCCACGTAAACCTCCTACACTATCAGTTGAGCTCTCTTCTCTTATAGCAAATTTCTCTCTTGATCAACCTATTATTTTGCACAAACTACTCATTTCTACACTTTACATCCTATATCTAGTTATATTTTTTATGATGCTCTATCTCTTGATCATAAACATTTTGCCTTTACTCTCACATTTGAACCTTTACCCAAGAAAAATTAAAAGACACTTACCCTTTTGCATTGGAAGAAGGATATGAATATTAAAATGCAAGTACTACATCAATAGACATGGCAACTTGTTCCTCAACCCAAAGATATCCTAGTAGTTGGCTATCGATCGGCTTTCACAATGAAATATCATCCTGATAATACTATCAAGCATCGTAAAGTTCACTTGGTAGCATGCAATTTTACTCAAATTCATGGAGTTAATTATTATAATATATTCCCTCTAATGGCTCATCTTAATTCTATTTGTATCCTAATGTCTTTGACGATGAATCAGTCATGATCCCTATATCAATTGGATGAGAGAAACACTTTCTTATACGACAATCTTCGTGAGAAAGTCTACATAGAGCAACTTTCAAGTTTTGTTGCTCAAAGAGAGAATAAGGTTTATAGACTTTGCAAAGCTACATATGGACTTAAACAAAATCCACAAGCTTAGTTCAATGATGCTTTCACAAGACTTTGCCAAATGTGAAGTTAAATAGATATGTCAAGGGGCCAAGCCAACCCAGCTCAAAAAGTATTAGCCTATTCAAGCTATGAGTCAAGCTAGGCTAGCCCGAAAAAACTAAAAAATTTTTCGAAACAACCTGGCCAAGCCCGTAGCCCGTAGCCCGAGCCCATACTAGCCAAGCCCAGAGGCCACCACAAGCCTCACTTTTTAAAGTTTTGTATTTTTTTTAACTTTTTTTAAACCTTCGATCCAACAAGATCGACATTGTCTGATTGAAGTTTTTTAATTTTGTTTAACTTTTAAGCTTTAGTCAGACTAAAGATTTTTAAATTTTTTTAATTTTGTTTTAAACTTTGGTCAGACTAAAGCTTCGATTTGATCAAAGTTTTTTTTTTTTTTTTAAATTTTGTTTTAAGCTTCAATTGAATCGAAGCTAAAGTTTTTTATTTTTTATTTGTTTTCTATATTTCTTTTTTGATTGTATATAGTAGAAAAAACGTCTAAGTCAAGGAGGAAGGAAGAAGAAGAAGAAAGAAAAAGAAGAAGAGGGAAGGAGAAAAACCTCAATCTTTTATTCATCTTCTAAACTACATATAAATATAAGTGGACCCTTAGATGGATCCTTAAATGGATCCTCATAAGAGCAAGACATTTAACACTCTCCCTTAAGTTGGATCATATATATCATACATGTCTAGCTTATTACAAAGTCTCCTAAAGGTATTAGCATTCAACCCTTTGGTGAGAATATTTGCAACCTGATCTTCAGATTTGATATAAGGAGTGGATAGGATTTTCTTCTGAACATTATTGCAAATGAAATAACAGTTTACTTCAACAAGTTTAGTCCTCTCATGAAACATTGAATTGGCAACGATGTGTATGACAGCTTGATTGTCACAATACATTGACATTGAACCACAACTATTAACTCCTAGCTCAAACAACAAAGCCTTTAACCAAATCAGCCTTGCAGAGGTATTGGACATACTTCTGTATTCAGCCTCAACACTTGATTTTGCAATCACATTCTGTTTCTTGCTCCTCCACATGACAAGATTGCCCCCAACATAGGTCAAGAAGCCAAAGGTAGATTTCATGCTGATCTTATCTTTAGCATAACTTGCATCTGAATAGCCTTCAACATTAGTATGACCATAGCATTTATATAGAAGTCTTTTACCAAGAGTTTATTTAATATAGGCCAACAAACGAAGGACCCCTTGCTAATGAACCTCTCTAGGCGAATGCATAAACTGACTAAGGAGATTGACTATATAAGAGATGTCAGACCTAGTCACAATCAAATAAATAAGTTTGTCAACTAGTCTCCTATATCGACTTGGATCATTAAATATGAAAGACTTAGTGTCCCACAAAGAGTGTGTCTGCTCAATAGGTGTATCTTCTAGCTTGCACCTTCCACACCCTATTTCTTTAAGAAGATCTAGAGCATACTTCCTCTGAGATAAAGATAGAGTTCCATCAAAATGAACCAATTCAATACCTAGGAAATATTGAAAGATACCCATATCTTTTGTGGCAAAGTGTCTACGGAGAAAGAGATTGGTATCTTTAATGTTTTGAACATTACTCCCTATCAATAGCATGTCATCCACATACACAGTAAAAATAACAATACCATGAGAGGTATGCTTGATGAAGATGGAGTGGTCCACTCTGCAACTATAAAAACCATCACCCCACATAACTCTGCAAAAGGTCTCAAACCAAGCCTTAGGGTTTTGTTTGAGACTATAGATGGCTTTGTGAAGAACACGCACTTGCATCTCCCTCTGAGCAACATAACCAGGAGGTTGCTCTATATAAACTTGGTTATTAAAGTCACCACATAAGAAGGCGTTTTTGACATCAAGCTGCACAAGAGACCAAGAAGAATAGACAGCTAAGGACAGAAGAGCTCGGATGGAATCAGGGCATGCCACTAGAGAGAAAGTCTCTAAATAATCAACCCCATACTCTTGGGTAAAGCCACAGGCAACCAAACGGGCATTGTAATGATCAACAATGTCATCAGGTTTACGTTTGATAGTGAACACCCATCGGCAAGAAACAACATTTGCCTTAGATAGACGTGGAACAAGAACCCACGTACCACATGAGAGTTGAGCATCCATCTCCTCATCAATAGCAGCCTTTCAATGATGAACTTGAAGAGCTTCCTGATAATCCTTGAGTAAAGACTCATCAGTAATGACAAGAGCAAAGGCATGAGAATCAGGAGAAAGATGAACATAGGAAACAACATTAGAAAATAGATGTTGGGTACAAGAGTGAATTCCTTTGCATAAGGTAATAGGAAGATCCTCTTCATTCAAAGAAGTGGTAGGAGGTGATACTGTGGTTGTAGAGGAGCTAACAATCGGATCGAAGGATGAAGGAAGGTCCTCCACCTAGGGAATGCATGGTCGTCTACGGTAAACCTATAAAGTGTCTGGCTGACTAACGTCAATGTGGTGTGATTCCTTTACAGAAGATGTGGCATCACAAGACAAAGGGATATCAAGTAGAGGTGGATCAGTAGGGGTAAGAGAAGAAGATGGCAGTTGGGAGGTATCACAAAAATAGAATTGCGACTTGAAAAATGTGACATCCATAGAAACATAGTATCGCTTGGTGAGTGGATGATAGAGACAATGTCCCTTTTGAGTACGAGAGTACCTAACAAAGGCACACTTGATAGTACAGGGAGACAACTTGTCAACGTTTGGCATATGGTCATGAACAAAGGCCACACAACCAAAGATTTTTAGTAGAATGGGAAAATGATCTTTTTCAGAATAAAGATGGCTAAGGGGAACAACACCTCCCAAAGGGGTAGAAGGCATGCGATTGATCAAAAAAACAGAAGTAAGAACAACATCAACCCACAAATAATGAGGAACATGTATGTGAACCATAAGAGTGCGAGCAACGTCTAAGATGTGACGATGCTTGCGCTCGGCCACACCATTCTGTTGAGAGGTATGGGGACAAGTAGTTTGATGAATTATGTCAAATGATGCACAAACATTTTGAAATTCATGATGTAGAAACTCAAGATCATTGTCTATACGCAAAATTTTTGGGATAACAGAAAACTAATTTTTGATTTCAACCAAGAACTTTCTAGGTACATTGAGAACATCCTTTCGGGACTTTAACAAGTCTACGATACACGAGAATAATCATCCACAAAGATAATGTAATAACTATACCCACTATATGACACAACACGACTAGGACCCAAATATCACAGTGAACAACAAATATATTAGTTAATGAAATAAGATACAGACGCTTAAAGATAGCACGATGATGCTTACCAAGCTGACAAGACTCACACTAAAAAGAAGGAATAGAAAGCCAAGGTAGCGCTTGACACAACTTCTGATGAGACAAATGTCCAAGCTAACAATGCCACAAAAAAAAAAGAATCAGAACCAACAAGACTAGTCATCAACCTTCGAGGAATCTGATCATGAACTAGCACATATGCCCTAGAGATAGAGGACTTGCGCCCTAAACCAATCCTCTTCCCCGTCCGAAGGTCTTGAAAAATGACATGAAAAGGGAAAAAAATCGTAAAGCATTATAATTGAATGGTAAAGGCACTAATGGACAAAAGGTTGAAAGAGAACTCAAGAACATAAAAGACATCATTTAACCATATCTGTGAGGAGACTTGTATCTCCCCCTGACCAAATATAGGACATAAACGACCATCGGCTATAGTAATGGAAGTTTTATCGAGAATGACAAAGAGTTTTTCAAAGAGTAGATGTACTTGAAACATGAGTGGTGACTTTAGAGTCTATAACCCAAGAATAATTTGTAGAAACGACCAAGACAATAGAAGGCTATATACCTGAATGACAAAACAAGGCCTGAGCAAGAATGTCCTTGTCCTTGTATGAGACGATCATAGTCTTTTTGAAATAGGGTGACAGTGGAGGAAGATGAGGGAGCAACACCAGAGGTAGTCACTCGAGCAACTTAAGGCTTTAGATGTGGGAACTTCTCCCAGCATTTCTCTAACCTGTGACCAAGTTTGCCACACCACTGGCATTTGGGTCGTTGTCTATCTCCACGAGCACCACGATAACATGAAGCCACCAAGGCAGAAGGATCGAGTGTAGACACCCCAGATGATCCAGTGGCAACTCGTAAGGCCTTTTCAAAAGCCTCATCTAAGCTCAGCATATGCTCAACACTAACGATGGAGCCCCAGATCTGAGAAGCGGTATCTAGATGAAGAGCAACAAGAAAGAGAACTACTGCAAGTTCTTCTCTATAGAGTTGAAAAGTGCGAACATTAGAAGTGGGTAGCTAATACACATTCAATATGTTTATCAATCTACAAGAGTGCTAAATAATTACTGAATGGAGTTGTCTCCTTGTCATGAATACTCCATTGGCAACGAAATCATCCATGTTGGACACCATCCAAGTAATAAGAGATGCATCATTAGCCAGTCAATCTCTATACTGTGAATCTTTCACGTCAGGAGAAGACTGATATAGGTGATGCTCTTAACGAAAGGTAATGACAACATTTTCAAAGTTCTGCATCCAGAGAATGTAATTTGACCCATTTAGCTTCTGAGAAATTCCTGAAAAACTTCAAACCAAAAGATCGCTATGGGGAGCGAAGGAGCTAGCCATGGCAATAAAAGGATTTGGTAGAAACAAGGTATGCGGTGGACCAAAGCAGACCTAAAATAGAGAAATTGAGCCTGCGGTGGACCAAGCAAAACTCGAGGCAAAACAAGGTGGAAAGAACTACTGCATCTGCCCTAGGAAGGGATAATTCGAAAGGAGCATCACCATGAGTGAAGCCCAATCTCGTAGAGACAATCGTGGTAGAGGATTCCGTGGTAGCGAAGGTTACCGTAGCAACGGCAAACTAGTTGGCGAGAGCTTCTGTTCCGACGACCTTCTATTCCCGCAACGGCAAGCCACGAGTGCAAAGATGGAGCTGAGCAAATGCCTACGTAGAGACAGACATGTGACTACACAGTGACGGTGGACCAAACTACAGACTCATGACTAGCGAGAATAGACCACGGATGCACGGACAGACTACCAACAAAGCTGGAATCCGATTGGGAAGCTGAGCAAGTGACAGGTGGAAAGCGACGTAGGTCACGCTCTGATACCAAGTAGAAAACACGTCTAGGTCGAGAAGGGAGGAAGAAGAAGAAGAAGAAGAGGCAAGGAGAAAAACCTCAATCGTTTATTCATCTTCTAAACTACGTATAAATATAAGTGAACCCTTAGATGGAACCATAAATGGATCCTCAAAAGAGCATAACATTTAACATATATTAAAAATAAAAATAAAGCAATGTTACTTATGATTCATCACATTATTTTATTTATAAATGCATGAGCATCAAACATAAGTCATCATTTATCCTTCATGATTCATCACATTAACATCAATATCAAGACATCATCAACTCATCATTCATAATTCATCATCCATATCCATCAACACATTCAAACACAAGTCATAAAGTTAAAATAATTATTTTATTTCTGAATTGAAATTAAAAATACATTATTTTATATCAAATTTTTTTACATTTAATGTACATAATTATATTTAAATTTGCAAATTCATCAATGAATTCATCTTGTTGTCGCTGCCTACGAACACGAGCAAACTCCTAATCTTTAACACACATTAATGCATCTAAAATATCATCATTTAATCTTACTCTTCTATCGTCTAATATACTATCACTAATATTAAATGTTGGTTTACATGCTACAAAATAAGTTAGAATTGTTAGTAAATCTCTAACCATTAATGACAAAATAGGAAAAATGTATTTTTATATTGTCACCAATTTATTAGATCAAAACCTAGAAAATTAACATTATCTCTTATTAAATAGCTATGATTAGTATTATTAAAATTAATTAATTCTTTGTTGTGCTACTAAAATCACTACAATCATCAACAAATAAACTATAATCAACTGATGATAATGATGATGGTTGTGAAAAATAGAGTACTTTGTGTTTGTTGTCTTTTACATTTTATAACATACATATCAAACATATTATTTAAATTTTCTTATATATTTTCAATTGCTACATGAAGTTCTACATTTAAACAATTTTATATTACAATTATACATTTTTTAACAACTTTTATTTTAGTCCTAAGATCTAAACAGACACTTCATATATATAAGAGAGATATCTTATTCCAATATTTCAAAAAAAATTCTTTCATTTTTAAAACTATAGGTGAAAAAAATGGATAATTACCATAATTATTAAAAACTCTTGTTATATTACATAAATGGTGAATTGCATATATAGATGAATAATATACTCCTAATAAATGTCTTATTGCATTATAAAATATTTTTAAAAATTCAATAAAATAATTAACTATTGTTAAATCATTTTATTCTAAGGTTATTGTACTATCATCTATTCTACCATTATAATAAGTTTTTATAGCTTCTTTATAAGGTAAATAATTATTTAACATTAAATATAATGAATTCCACCTATGAGGGACATTAATTGTAAATGTTTTATATGGTAATTCAAATAAATCACATATATGATTAAATTCTTGTTGTCGTCTAGATAAAATGTAAACTAATGTAGTTCTAATATTTTCTACAAAATGTTTTAATTCGTTAACAACTACTTGAACTATAAGATTAGTTATGACATATACATCTTTGGTGAAATAAATCAAAACTATTTGGTAGAGTTAATCTACTTTTAAACATAAGGATAGTTGCATTATTACCAGATATATTATCAAATGTAATACTACCTACTTTTCCTTTAATTCCATAAAATTCAAAAATTTCCATAATAGTAGAAAAAATATTTTGAATATTATGTAGATGATTTATTCTTCTAAATCCTATTAATATTTTTTGTAAAACTCAATTATCATCAATAAAATGTGTAGTAACAGTAATATATCCTATTTTAGTTCTACTCTCCTAAATATCAGATATATATACTATAGATATGTTAATAGAATATATTATATTAGTTAATTTTATTCCAAGTTTATTATAAAGTTCAATAATATCTTAACTAATTATATTTCTGGAAAAAAATTTTAAATGTGGACAGTAAGCTTGTGAATTATATTCTTGAAAATGTTGATTGTTACCAAAATTAATAAGTAAATTTTGAAGAACAATAAATTTAACATGTAATTCTCTAACATTCTTAGGATTATAATGTAATTATGATATATTACCTTCAATGTTAAAACTAATTTGTATTTGAACCATTTTTTTCAAGATTTTTAGATGAGCAACTAGCTAAATATCTAAATAAATGACTTGTACTACCTAAAGTTTTGCTTGAGAATTTTGCATTGCAAATGTTGCAATAGACACTCTACACCATAATGTTGTCTCCCACATCTTTTATCTTTATTATGAACTTTGACCAAAAATTTGATCTTCATCTTGATTTAGCAATAGTAATTGGAGACGATGTGCTACCTTCTATAGTTTCATTCTAAGAGCATTGTTGTTTCTACTCAAAATCATCGTCAACAATGCTATTAAAGTTGAAATCATTGAAGTTGTGTGTCATTTTTGCAAAGAATTTGACTTGAAAGTTAAACTATCGAAGAAAGCTGAAGTGTGAAAGATGAACTTATGTTTTGTGAAAGAAAGAGAGAAGATTGAATGACTATAAGTTCTGAAAAAAACTCTATTCATCTTCCCTACTTATAGATTTCACTCATTACCCATTACACTTCCTCTCTCCCCCTTCTCTTTTTTTTTATTTACGAGCATATGTCACAACTTTCAAAACAAATGTTGGTTTTGAACGTTGCAATGAACAAACATTGTCAACATTCGTATTATGAACAAACATTGCCGGTTGCCAACATTTGTTTGTATATTTTATTATTAATATATTATTTATTAACAATAAAATATATTATAAATTGAAACATTATAAAAAATTATAATTATATATTACAAAGTTAGAATTAACCTTAATGATATTAAATAAAATTAAAAGAATTAGTTGTTTTAAAATGAGATTATTATAAATAATAAAAAATTTTAAAATTAGCCAATAGGTTAGGTGGGCTAGCCCAACCTGACCTACAAGTTAACCCAGCCTAACCTGAATTCTAGACAAATTTCAAAGAAACCTTTAGCCCAACCCAACCTAACCCAATTGACATGTCTAAGGTTAATAATCTTACCTTCATCAAAAAGTCAAGCATTGGATATACTATACTAGCAATATACGTGGACGACATTCTTCTCATAGAAGATGATAGTGCAAGCATTATATTTACCAAGACTTTCCTTAGTAAATATTTTGTAATCAAAGATATAAGCAAGCCTTAATACTTTCTTGAGATTGAATTTACCTATGTCAAAGGCAAGATGACTCTATCCCAACAAAAGTATGTCTTAGATCTCTTAAAGGAAATAAAACTTTTGGGCTACAAACCAAAGATGACACTTATAAATCCCAATCCACCCTTTTGGAACAAGGACTCAGAATTTCTTGAGGATGCAAGGTAATATAGAAAGCTTATTAGCAAATTAATCTATCTCATTATGACACAACCTAACATTTCCTTTGTTGTAGGTCTTCTAAGTCAATTTATGTAGGAGTTAAAATTGGTACACTAGCAAGATGTCATGTGGGTTGTTGCAAATATTAAGAATCATATTGGAAAAGGTTTGATCTACTTTAACAATGGTCATTAGAATGTTTCAACCTATTCCAATGCCAGTTATGTAGGAGACAAGGCAGATCACAAGTCCACCACTAGGTATTATACTTATTTTAAATGTAATTTAATGCCTTAAAGGAACAAAAAACAAAATGTAGCATCCAAGGTAAGTGCTTAGTCCAAATTTCAAGCTATATCACAAATCGAGAGAGCTTTATTAGATCCAATCTTTATTGACCGAACTTGATGTTTGAGTTTACACTCTTATGATTATACATTGTGACAATCAAGCTACAATTTATATTACCAGCAATGATACCTTCCATGAAAGAACAAAACATATTGAAGTTTATTGTTACTACATCTGTGATTTCATTTTTAAAAGAATTAGTTAAACTCCATACACTAAATCCTCTAAGCAAGTTACTGATATGTTTACCAAGAGATTGCATGTAGGTCTCTTCAACAACTTATGTGACAAGCCGAGTTTATTTAATTTATACTCTCCAGGTTGAGGGATTCCACATGTGTCTATTGGAATTCCTTGTATATCTATTGGGATTCCTTATGTGTCTATTAATTGTACTTGGTCACTTTATAAAATAGTCCCCCATTTACCCTTAATAATACACAATCTCCTTCTTCCACTAAGCCATTTCTCTTAACTCTTCCAGTAGAGCCATTTTGTCCATCCTTCCTCTTCCAAGTCATATCAAGGATGAGACAGTTAGGTAGCTCAATCTAATCTCAAATTTTGATGATGCCTTCAGCTAGGTGGGTGCATTTAATAAAGCCCTCTCTATTAAAGCCACTTGGGAGGCGATCCACAAGTGTAGCAACCAGGCTAGGTGGAGTGTGAGGATTTGGAGCAAATTCATCCCTACCAGGATTTCCTTTTTTCTGTGGCATCTTTTCCACTCTATTCTCCCTACTGAAATGAATGCTAAGAGAAAGGGTTTTCAGCTAGCATCTAAATGTCATTGTTGTATTATCCAACCCTAGGAAGACACTAAAGATCATTTTTGTTTTGCAGGTGTGTAGGCCCTACAATGCAAATTTTGGATTAACAAGAAGTTCAACCTCAACTTACGTAACCAAATGGATTGGAAATGTTTTGTTGGAAATTCCCTATTCTGAAAGACTAAGCTGCTAGCTTCCAGCACACTCAAGTTTCTAGCAGCCAACACACTACGGGAGTGCTAGAAAGAATGTTGCTTAAAGATCCATGGGATGGGAGGGAAATCTCCTTTCGCTAACATCAAAGCCAAGATTGACACTTTCCACAGAACCTTCAGCAACATTCATTGTAGAACAGAGGAAGTCCCCTTTCTCAATTGACTTAGTTTCAAGAATTTACAAGCTCAACTTCATCTGATCCATTGGTTTGCTTGGGACGATCCCTTCCCCAATCACTTCAAGCTCAACATAGATGGGGCAGTAAGCATTCAAGAAAAGACAATCGATGGAGGGGTCATCTACAATGCCCAAGGAGACACCATTGTAGCCTTCTCAAAACCCCATGCTCAACTAAACATTCTGATGACTAAACTTTGTGCTCTGCTCAATGGCCTCTTCAGAGGAAGTCAGGTGGGAATCACTTTGGAACAACTTGAGATTGAATTACTCACTCCCCCTCATAGAAGGTCTAACATGCAATCAATGCACATTTGGCCAGGCTCTCTCCATCTAGCCTCTTTTGGTTGACCACGTCCAACAAGCCTACTCTACCAAACATGTACGACATGAAACCAATCACCTTGCTGATTTGCTAGCCAAGCATGGACTAAATGCTACTCAATAGGAACTCTTCTATCATGCTTTAGCTCTTCCAAGAAAGGCTTATCGACAATTGCATCATGAAAAATTGAGGGTGCAGGTGCATCCTGCACCCCTATAGGCCTCACTCAATAGTTTCTTGTCTAGTGCTTAGCGCAAGAGGCCCTTAACCTTTGCTCAGCTCTCCCCTTTATCTTTTGTTTGAGGGGTTTGGCCGATGGCCTCTAAGGACATCCTTTATGAAGCTGAAAGTTCCCCTCTGCTCTCTTAGTCTAGTCTGGTTACTATTTCTTGGATTTTCCTTGTTCACTCTTAGGGGTCACTTCACAGAGGCATTAGATGAAGTTTTTTGCCCATGTTAGTTCAAGCTCTACCTCTCGCTCACTCTTGGGCTTCTCTAATTGTTAAATAAAAAAAGAAGAAAAGAAAATAATAGAAATAGCTATTTTGGTTTTTTCAAGTTGTAGTTCACCATTCACTAAGTAATCAGGTGCCCCTTCCTCAGGCAAGAAGAGGTGGTATTCAAGCTTAAAGATGTAACTCGCTGAGTTCTAACTCAAACCCTCTGTGTTCTGACACTGATCACTCCTTAGCTAACACACTATTCCTATTTCCCAGCAAGGCAATGAGACTGATCAGTATCTTATCAACTCGCTGAGTGTAGTTGCGGACTCAACTTGAAGTAGAACTAGAGGATGGTAGCCTTGGGACTCTACTCTCCCCCTCCTTTTTAAAATGTTTACTCTATTTCTTTGGTGAAGTCTTGGCCCAGTCCCCTCCACCCTTGTATCACTTTGCTACCTTTTGGGGTCCCCACCCCCTTATAGATTGGGGTCTTATATAAAAAAAAGAGAAAACTTGTATAACTTCTCGACGTTCAAATATGCACATTTAAGAAAAATACATCAAAACATATAACAAAACAAAGACAAAGTATATGCTTCACATAGAAATACATATAGCTACCTTTGAAGAATCTTTAAGTTGCTCCTTAAGAGCCATAACATGAGGCACAAGTAGATGAACCAGAGGCATTTGTGCAGTAAGACCACCAGATCCACTTGAAACTGTGTAGTGTATCAATTCAGATACCACTGCAATAACAGATAAACTATTTGAGTAATCAATTCAGAAAAATGCAGAATGAGCACAGCACAAATAAAGGAGACCTCCCCCCTGATCCAGGAAATGTGTGCCATAATAATGGGAAAATTAAGGAAAGATATGCAAGTCTTGGCCAACTACTATAGTAACTTATGACTTGAATGTTCAAAGTCAGTCTTCTAACAGGACACTAATGTCATAGGCTTCATTCCAGATAGCTCGAGGGTTGTGGAATAAAGACACTCAATTGGAAAAGAGAGAATGGACTGTGAGCGGAGTCAAGCCCGAGCCACAAAACATTCTTAGGTCATATGTAATGAGGTGAAGTTAGATGCTTTGCACTTAACTTTTTTCTAATATCCAAATGAGTTTTTTTTCCTGCAACATCCTCAATAAATCAAATAATTTTCCAATAACCTTCTTCAAAAAAATTGCTGATATACACTTGTAAAATTGAAAATGTTGCTTGTACACAAACACTGTTAATTGACCTGGCAATTTTTGACATGAGATGATAACATGATCCTTACATGACACAACATGGAAATACGATAATTATCCAAGATACATTTTTTGAACTAATTTTTCAATGTAATAAACATACTTTTATTTTTACATGATTTCACACAATTATTACCTGAGTAAAAATGATCATTACCCAATTATACATATTTATGTTGAAAAGAGACATCACTGTTCTCCAAATGTGCATCATTCTTCTCTCCACCAAAAAGCTCAAACTCAACCTCCATCCCATTAAAACACCTCCAATTCTCTACCTTCAAGAACATAAAATTCCAACAACAACAACAAATCTCACCAGAACACTAGAAATAACACCAAGAGAAGCAACACTCCACATTAAGGATCAACGTCACATTCAATCCAAAGCTACTAAAGGAGGTCCCTCATAGAGAGCATTCAATGATAGCCTACACTTGCTTAAACCACCAACATCTGTGATACTCAATGATGTTCGACAAGATGACAATGTTTAAGGAGATACAATCTTCAAATTCTATAATGGATACCATGTTACCAGCCACCAATTACATGTTGATAGTCCACAATTTGGAAATGAATTTGACAAAATGCCCAAGAGCCTATCTTGATAGAGATGAGAAGCGTTATTGAGAAGGGTGTCCAGCCACCTAAGCATTTCTTGGGCAGCATCCAACACCCTAAGAGCACAAACAGATCTTTAGTGATCTAGTTAGAAATCCAAGAGAGATCCCACAGTAAATAAGGTGTTTTTAGGATGTTTTAAGAAAGATTCTTTTACCTTAGCATATAATGATAGAGCTAAAGATGTTCTCATCATACAAGATCCTTTTTAGAATATTCTTAGCATATAAAGATGTTCTAAGAAAGATCATTTAGAGCAAGAGAGCATATAATGATAGCCCACACTTGTTTAGACCACAAACCCCTATGATGCTCAACATTATGGTAATGTTTGAGAAAACAAACTTCAAATTTAAAAATGGATTCCATTTTGCCAACCACCAATCTGATGTTGATGGTCCACAATTCAGAAATGAGATTAACAAAATGTGTAAGAACCTGTGTCGATGGAAATGAGAAGTGTTGTTGACGAGGTGTCTAGGCACCCAAGCATTTTTTGGGCAGCACCCAATGCCGTATAGAGCATAAACAGATCATTACTGGTCTAATTAGGGATCCAAGAGAGATCCATTAGCAAACAAAGTGTTTTTAGGATGTTCAAGGAGAGATCTTTCTACATTAGCATCATTTAGAAGTTAGGCCTCTTGCTTTATTAGCCTATTGACTTTTAATACAAGATACGACTTTCACATCTATTTATAGTTCAAATTTAATGGATTTAACCTATGTTAGATTAGATCTAACTTGACATGGGTTTAACCTATTAAGACTTATTATGTTATTATTTGATATATTATATTATGTGGATGTGCATAGTAAGGTTATTGGATATCCATTTACATCCAAGTCCTATACATATGTGTTTCTAATCTCTCATAAGTGCCAATCTAATTGCATCAGAAATCATTTCTCTACTCCACTTTCACATGATAATATGAGTTATAAATATATGTAAAAATGAAATTACAAAATAAATCAATAAGTAATCTCCATAACATAAAAAATTTGAAACTACTCAAAACAATCTTCGATGAATAAGCAAGATCTACCTTAAGCATAGACGAAAATTAATCAAATACCTGAAAGTCTAAGAAAATGAATGTTAGAGAGACTTCAGCCTTCCTAAGAATTTTGTCGTGGATTCAAAGTAGATTCGGCAGAGAGAAACCCTTTAAGTAACTTTGGAAGAAGAGGAGAGAGGATGAACGTTGAAGTTTGAAAAGACAGGAGGGCTACAGGATGTGTATTTCTGGCTTTGTCCTAATATTGGTCAAAATTCCAAACATATCAGACAAAACACTTTTTAATGAAAGGAAAATTGTTTCATTTTGATAGAGTCCAATGCATTTTGTAATACCAACCAAAACAGTCACAATAACATTAAGAATCTTCCTATCGGCTCAACGACAGACATATTGATGATATTTCTTCAATACATCTTGAATCATTATTACATGCTTGTTACTAAGTTGAGAGCCAACAGGAGCCTGTTTTGTAATATAAGAGCAAGATGATTGCCAGAAGACACAGAGGCTTGACCTCTAGCCTGAAAGTAATTGGCATGATGCATTATAGTAAATGGGGATAATGGGTTCAGAAATTCCTAAGTAGGAACTAAACCAGCATTATCCTTTATTTCTTCTATGGAAGGTATTTGGTATCAAGTATCATTCCTACAGGGGCTCTTTTGATCACACTAAAACCAAAGAAGAAGCAGCGATGGATCTGTTCAGAAGGGCTTTTGATAGTGTTAATTGCCCAACGAATGAGGTGAGACTGGTGAAGACCTTGGCCTTCCAGAGACTAAGGATCAACAACTCTATCAGATGGATCATCTGGGAGAAACCTGCTCCTTCTAGATGGAAACACAATACCAATGGTGCTGCAACAATTAACAGTATGGCTGTCAGAGGGGGATTTATAAGAGATTCTGATGGTAATGTCCTTGCTGCTTTCTATGAGCATTTCAGTCAAATGGATGTCTTATGAGCCAAACTTGGTGCCTTATCTAGGGGTCTGACCCTACATCAATCCCTGAATGTAGGTATGGATGTGCTTGAAATTGAGATGGATTCCTGGAATTTATGGGATAACTTTTTCAGCCTTGGTTGCCCTGATGCATGAATGATGATAGTGTGGGACCATCTCTGGACTAAAATTAGGCAGGCTCATTCCTACCAAGCTGTCCATAGAGAGGCAAACAAATTTGTCATTCCCTTGGCCAAATATGGGTTGCAGATCTCCGGAGAGACTGTTTTCAGAAATGTGCAGGAACTCCCACCAGAGGTGAGAAGACTGCTGGTTTTGGACAAGACCGGTGTGGCCTCAAGATGGGGGAATCCTCTCCCAGGCATTGGTTTCTAAGTCTATTGTTAGGACCCTTGCATTTTGATAATGTAAAAACCTATGTGAGGAAATAAATTATATTTTACAGATAAGACAGTTCAGCAAAAGCTCAGAAGTCAAATAAGTCGATACAGATAGTTTAGAAATTACTGCAAAAGATAAACAAGAAATCGAAAGGTTACCAAGCTTAAGTATCCGAAATAAATAAATCTTCGATGAGTTACCAGGCTTAAGTATCCGATGAGTCAGTTTAAGCAATAGAAATACCATCGGACAGTTAAAAGATTAACTATCCGAAAGTTCAAAGAAATCAAAGAGTTAGTAAGGCTAACTATCCGAAACTTAAGTCATTCAATTTCCCACGTGCAGAAATTCAAATAGGAGTTTAAAAGGATTTTTCGAAGAGTTAGAAAACTAACTATTTAAAAAACAAAAAGTTTCGAAAAGTTACAGATTTAACTATCCAAAACTTAAGTTATCCTATTTTACATGTGCAGAAATAATGAGAAAGCAATCGGAAGTTTAGAAGAATAATCAAGAAGTTACTGTAGCTAACTATCCGAAAGTTAAAGATTTTCGGTAGGTTAACATCCATAACCATCCGAACTTAAGACACTTCACGTGCATGACTTAAATTCTCACGTGACACAAACAAAACGACTTAAGTGAATTTTTGATGAATTACGGTTGTCCTTCGGAGAGTTACATAGCTAACTATCTAAAAATCAAAGGGAATCAGAAGGTTACAAACTGGACAATATATAGAACGGTAACTTACTATTTTTGGGATTGACTACACAGTAAGTACGGCAGAAAACATTCATTAGAAGTGAATATGATTGTTATACCTTTTGATATAAATATGAGAAGTAAAGGGAAGATTGAAACAATGATCAAAAACATTGTGAGCTACTCCAAAATTCCAAAAACACTCTCAAGTCTGCAAAATACAGAAATATTCTAAAGTTCACTGCAGCACAAAAACTCCCTGCGCTCAAACTCTACTTTAAAATTCAAAGTATTGGTTCGTGAGTTTTTACCTGAAAACTCACTGTTGGTTAAGAGCTTATACCTAAAAGCTTAGAAAAATGTTGGTTGCTGAGCTTCAACCTCAAAGCTCAAGTGGTGGTTCTTGTTTCAACCCGAAAACAAGTGTTGTAAGTATTCATATACTTAGTGAAACCCAAGTGAATCTTAGGAATGGACTAAGTTGGTAAACCACCTAAAAATCTTCATGTGTTCATTACTTTTTACTGTTTTACATGTATATTGATTAATTAAGATCTCAGATAAATTGAATCAACCAATTAAGCTTAAAAGAAAGTTAAATTTACACACACACATCATTTACCCCTCCTCTGGTGAGCCTTTCAATCCTAACACCTATGTCTTGCTTTGTGGTCTGCGTCTGTTGGAATGTCGGTTTAGTTTTCTTTTCTTGGTTTTGTATCAGATTTAGATCATCTAGTGATCTCGATCTCCCCCTCATGTATCTATTTTCTATAGTTTGCAGGCACCTAACTACTTGATAAATAATATAGGATTAGGGTTTTACCAAAAAAAAGTAACATTCCTACAAAAAAAAGAGATTTATCAAATATTGATGGAAATTTCAATGGGAGTCAATACAGTCACAAAAACATCAAATTTTAACAAAAAAAGCTCAATTTTCAATTTGAAACTCCAATATAAGGTAAAATAAATTATACTCAACATTTAAAATCTATTAGATTTAACATATAAAAAATTATATCAAAAACAAATATCACAAACAATGAATTGCATGATTTGTATGCTTGTAAATAAAGACAAAATGTAAAAAAAAAAAGACTTTTTAACCTTGGAAAAATATAAATCAATACCATGAAGAATATCTAGAGAGTCATACTAATTGTTATAAAAAAAATATGACTACGAAGAATATGTCATACCTAAAATACATCTAAAATTTACAAATATATGTTGGGAGACTATAGCAAGAGATTGGTGATACTAGAGGCTAGGATAAACCAAGTCATGGTCAATCGTAGCAAAGGGCTAATTATGCCAGTGACACAGAGGTTAGGAATAGGATGAATCACACCTAAAATATTGGGTCAAGTCACTATAAATATACACTCAAATGACTACATGTTACAACTAATTACTTATAAAAAATTATTATGTCCTTACCATTAATTTGAGCCTTTGGTGTAGCAACAAGATCCGATCTTAACAATATATACATCTAATCAAGGAAATCTTAGATCTATAAGGCAAGTGTACTACATTTCTTCTAAAAATAAATGTAAAAACGAAAATTACAAACAAAAACAGAAAAATTCTGTAAAGTAATAAGAAATAAAAATTTATGGCACTAATCAAATAAAACTTTGATATAAGCAAAAGGGATAAAGTATAACCTACTATTAACATGATCTAATGAATTTCACCAAAAACTTTGATATTTCTGAAAATTCCATAAAAAATAAAAAATTGTAAATTGTAAAAAAAAATACCCATTTAATCTAAATACTTTAGATCTAAGATCATCTGGTAAATCAATTAAATCTCAGCTATAAATATATTAAAAACCGAAAATTACAAAAAGAAACAAAAAAATTATAAAAATTTGAAAATTACAAAAAATCTGAAACTTGTAAAATCAGATTAGATCTAAGACAAATAGGCAAGATCTAACATCTAACAATGAATAAAAGGGAACCATACATTTCCGTAGTTTTCATGAAATTTCAACAAGAATATTTAAAGAAATACAGTTGCCAACACCTTGCTGAAATTTTGATAGCAAATGAATTCAACAGAAGGTGGCACTATGGCATAGAGAAGTTTCACAGATGTTTTATTTGTATCGACCAATATTTCATGCATATCAATTGAAATGGATATCTCCCTTCTTGAAAATGGACAAATCCACCTAATACACACGATCTAGATCAATATTTCAGTCAATACAAAATTGATCCTGATAAACAAACACTAATTGGATTAGTAATTCTAAAAGATGATATGTATCACTGAAATTTCAGTGATAGGCATCATTACGGTAAACCATGCTTCTATTTCTTGTATTTATGTCTAGGAAGAAGAAGACAAGTGAGCCCAACCGATAGCTATGACTGGATGTCCACATCAAAATGCCCCTCCTACACACCTTCGTCATGTGGAAAACAATGAACCATAGCTCCATTTGTATTCAAGAAATGGTCATAATGATTGTTTGCCCAAGAGAGGCTTATGACATGGATACCAAATTACAAGTTATTTACATCACTCTACACAATAGTTTCGTACCAAGGCAATGTTTATGAGATCTTGAACCTTAGCTCTCATCCTAGTCCACCATTGATACCTCCTCCTCTAGACCCTCTTCCTGTGAGATAACAGCAACTTTTGTCAATTAGCTATCCACCAACCACAGTTTCACTAATTTTGGGTATCTAATCTGATAATCAGGTGTATTTAACAAAAATCTCTTGAATCAACTGATTTCAAATCATAGATAAGATCAAGACCGACAAATTGAGTGACTCCTAGGATTTTTTGTATTGGACGCATCTAGATCAATTGATCCTTTTCATATGATGAGTTTTAAGTATTTTTAGATATCTTCCCCACTTCAATCATTTTGATCTCCACTCTAATTGTGTAGATCGACCAAAGTGTGAGTGCTTATAAGCAAGATCTTAACAAAAATGATCAAGGTTGGCTTCATAGATTTCTCGTTGATAACAATAGGAGGAAAGTCCAATTCAGATACTATGTGAAGAAAATAAGAGGAGGTGGTAAAACAATATCTGATTTGTGGCTATAGCAATGTCACAAATCTTTTTATGTTCTACCATTGTTAAAGATCAGAGAAGACAATTACTAAGGAATACAAATGCAAAGAGGAGTGAGAAGAGAAAAAATTCAAACGTATCTTAGAGCAAGAGGCCAAGGGAATTCCATATCATGGCAAAGAAGAGCAAAGTCAAAGATTCTTAGTGTCTCTTCATATTGATAACAATAAAGATATTAACTACCCATTTGATATGGTGAACAAAGAAGAGCAACAATTTCATACAGAAGTAGTGATGTAGTCCAAACAGGAACAAAGGCAAACAGAACAATTCAAACCCTTACATGATACTTCAAGATCTAGACATTTTGAAAATAAAAATACATCAATGCACGTGCACTACCTACTTCAAAGAGAGAGAATTGTAGACATGTTTAGAATATACAATCAAAGATTCAACAATCTAGATGAGGTAGTTGTAAGAGCAAACAAGATTAAGGAAGATGTATATAGTTATAGTTACTCTATCGAAGTTTATACTTTATAATGTCATCCCAACAAATGCAGCCAAAGGACCATATTTACAGTAAATGGTAAATATAATCACAAAAGAAGTACCAAGCGTACAAGTGCTCACCTTTTTGGAGGTGATGAACAAGTACTTGACCACAAAAAAAAGACAAGCTCAAGAATTACATTGATACTTTAAGGAAGCAATGACCCATATACAGTGTCACCATCATCTATGATGGATAGGCGTCTTCTACAAATAGATCAACTTTATGGTATACCATACCAGGCAAGTTAGTTTCTTAAAGTCCATCGATGCATCAAACTATGTCAAATTCTAAGTATGTCAAATTCTACAAGTATTTACATTTGGTTATTTGACAATAATGATGCATATTTCAAGAAAGCTGGGAAGAAAATAATAGATAAGTATCTCAATTTTTGGACAGCATGTGTAAAACATTGTATTGATATTATATTGAAAAAATTTACAAGGACAAAGCTGATAGGAAAGATGGTAAAGTCAGCTTAACTTATCCTAGACTGCATCTACAATCAGTTATTCCTACATTCATACATGAAGTCACTAGAAGTTTGTAGTGGTAACTTTCATCTTAAGGTTATTCATTAAACCACCAACTACATAGCACTTCAGTTCTTGCTTAACAAAAAGATTAAACTGAGACACATGTTTAATTCTAAGCTGTGGTACAAACATTCAGAAAGTGAGAGCCTGATTGGTACAAAAGTCATGTCAATCATGAATGATCACACATTTTAGGAGAATGTGAGGAAATGTGTTCAATTATAAAGCCTGTTTCAAAGACATTAAAATTGATTGATGGGGATAAGAAACTCACAATAAGTTTCTTATATGAAGCAATGAATTTAATAAGAGAGATAGTATATGACTTAATACTGCAAAGTATAAAAGAATACCTTTATATTGCCAAAAAGAGATGGTTTAAGATATTCTTTCTTCCATTGTATGAAGCTGACATGTAATTATTTACCTACATGTGTAATCTCAATTTTATCTTAAATACTTTTTATTCTTATTGTCTTTTACTTGATATGAAGCATTGTATTTGAATCCATAGTTTCATTATAAACAAGAGCCTAATGGCCATATTAATCTTATCACTTTATCAATAAAATCAAGCTAAACATCAAAGCACAGCTACAAGCCCTATGATAAATAACTTAAGGACCATTCACCTGGTATCAAACACCTTAGAGGCATTTATGTCATAAAATCTATGGCCCCTAGCAAGTGCTTACTTTTGAGCAATGATGGTTATCTTTATTTGAAATATTGTAATTTTTCAATGGACATACTTAATTACTAATATCTGATCCTATTTTTATTTTCCCAGTTGAATAGTGGATGGTCCATGAGACAAATGCTCCAAGTTCGAGGAAGATTGCAATCAGAATGCTTTATTAAACTGCCTCTAGTTTTATTTATGAAAGAAATTGGAATACATTGAACTTGATCCACATAAAGTGGAGGAAGAAATTAAAGGTGTAGAGGTTGAATGATTTGATCTTCATTCACTACAACATGAGACTTCATGTGAAGCATGTAATTGATGAAAAAGACTATAATAAGTTAGATTCAATTGATATCACTTTCATCTATAAAAATTTGAATGATGAGAATCCTACTGTAAAATGAATAAAAAAGAACGGCAAACCAATTCTTGATGAGGGTGAAAGGCTGGACTAACTTATTGCAAAGTAATTAGGTGTCGATATTCATAAGTACATAAACTCCTCTTCATAGTCCCATGACACTGGGAGAACTACAAGCATAGACATTAATAACAATCTCACATAGTTTCCAAATGATGATGATGATAGTAATGACAATGAGAGTGATGATAGTGATGGTAGTAGTGATAATAATATTCCTTGGTCTAAGAGTTAGAGACCACTCAGTCGATTTACAAGAGAGGGGCACTTTGCCCATCCCACTTAGGATCATAATCATGAAGCCAAACCATCTTACAAACATGATTATGAACAATTATCATAGCATTACACCAAGGACAAGAATTACTAACACATAACAAAAGGCCATAGGAGGAAAAGAATTCAATTCATGTTTATCATAGATCTTTAAAGGTTTACAAATAAATGATCTTGAACCTCAAGCTCCTTTAGAAGAACCTAAAAATATTGTTATGATACTTCATCATTTCCCATTGATGGGATATCTTGTACACATACTTGATTTAGAATATTATCAATGACTAGAGTATCATACCAATTATGCCAATCAAATGAGATGGAGTCGTTACATGGTCTGGAGAGGACAAAAAATGTGCAACCAAATGTTCCAAGAATATTTGGCACAAAAAAGACAAGGTTACAACCCTCTGAGGCATTCAACTTGGAATTGGCCAAGACATAATTTGATTATGTTTTAAATCATTTGAAATTATGGACTATTTTTCTGTTATCTCTACATAATTTAATCTTTTCTTCTGCATGCAACTAGTGTATCTCTATCTAATTGATATTTTATATGTGACAATTGCCTGAAATAATTATCTAGGTGTTTTTATATACTTATTATATATTGTTTTATCTTAACCTTAAATTTCAAGTTGAAACTTCATTCCTTACCTCCACCATCAGTTGTGCTCGCAGCAACCACAGCCATCAATTTCACCTTTTCCAACAACATATGCAGCCTTGCCATAGGTTGAGAGCCATGTGTATTGCTTCCATGTTGCTCGCCTGTGATGTATGGTTGATTGTGTACCCTATCGGTTTGTTTATGTGATAATTTGATTATGTTTTCCAGACAATGTTAGCTCTGAATATGCCTGAGATATTGTCTCTCTTCCTGTGCATGTCTGATTGTGTTTTTCCAAATTATATTTGATTTGATTTCATTTGGAACTATGTGCCTCCTCTTGAAGAATGAACTCCTCTCATGACTTGTTTTTTTTTCCATAAAATCCCCAATCTACTAAGGGGTGGGGGCCCTACAGAAAGACAGTATAATTGTGGAGGTGAGACTCCAACAAGGAAACATAGTGTACAAAAATGGGGATAGCACCCTCAGTGGCCATCTACAAGATCCACCTCTACAAGAGTCTTCTCAGATCACTTTCAGATAAGGAAAAGAGTCTTTCATCAAATTGTCTTGCTAATGATTGTCCATGTGTGGCTAGCTGGTTGTGCTGTGGGACCTTTTCCCTGGAGGCAAACTGAATGGTAGCTTTGCCAAACTGAATGGCAAAAACTACCTCTTTTGTTCTGAAGATTTTGACAGATTGCTCATTGCACATTGGCAAAATCCTTGGCTAACTCATGATCCTCCTAATGTAGAAGATTTCACTCATGAAAAGGTTCATTGATAACTGTGAATAGCATGGAAGAAAACATTTCTTGTGGTATGGTGACACTCAAACAAGTTGAAGAGCACCCAATGGCATGAAAATAGCATCTCCCGGATTTGTGAAATGCATGAAAACCCCTCCACTCTTCAACCAGGGGATCGATCACTCAGTCAAGGATCTTTATACATTTTACACCTCTTCAAGCATTTTCAGATGAGTTGGAGATCTATCAACCCTTTTTAGATGATATCCCCAAGGACCATCATTAATGTAAAACCCATAGGAATGATCTCTTTACATTGTTAGAGAAAGTCACTTGACAGAAGTCAACAGTTAGTAGATTACCAAAACTCTATTACCCCACCGAGGTAAAACACCACAAGGTAAGAGTTTTACAGTTGACATTCTGATGCCCAAGATGACGGTTCCTGGACATTAAGCCAAGGTGTACCTCAAGAAAAAGACAGAATAACCAAACACCATAACTACAATTGGGATTTTAATAATTACATGCATTCCAGGTAGGAGCTACAAGTAGCATTTACTTCTAAGCCAACAAATAAGTAACACTGATAAAACCGGAGCATATTTAATCAACATGTGTCACCATTAAGGCATCAAGTGCCCCAACTAATGCATTATGCATATAATCATAAATAACAAAGCAGCCACTCCACACCATGAATTAATTTTAAATGAATTGAAAGGATACGACTTATTGAATGACCACAACTATGTAATATAACAAAATATTGGAATTAGAATGCCCAATATTATACTAGGAGCAATTTTGCAAATATCGATGCCAGGTATCCATATTCAACATAAGCTTACTGTACCATTTACAGACGCATCCAAGAGTTCTTCAGAGTTTAAACTAGAAAGAGACAACTGCACCAATGGGTGGGTCGCTAGGGAAGAAGCTGGGATCCTGATAAATAAGAAATCGAGAAAAACAAACAACATCTCAAAACAAGAAAAGAATATTCAAAATACAAGATTTAAACAAAATCAAATAACCAAATACAGATAAAAAAGTACACACCCATTGCTCAATCGAAGCCATGAAGCAAAAGCCTCCAATATCTGCCAATAAAACAGACTCAGAGCCTCAGACTGATAAACCCTAATAACATTATTTAATGATAATTTGTATAAAAAAGTTGGCAAAAGAAAATGGACAATTAATATAACAATAGATGTAAATGCAAATGTAAGTTCAAGTTAGACAAATGAATACAAACACAAGTTACATACATCAGATCAACAACGATCTGTGTACCTAAGATATGCAAATAGACAGTCAGTAAAAGAACACAAACACAAGCTGAAATTTAGAAGAAAATCTTAGATCTTCACTACTTATAAAAATATAATAGAGAAGATACAAAATGAGGTACAAATGCAAGATACCATTTTACATCTTTTAATTTAGCATCATGAAAGATATTAAGGTATTCTTATACTGCATCCATGGACATAGCAAAGTATCTTGATGCAGCAATGCAACCATGAAGATAGGATGTTATCATGTGATAAACAATGGTAACATGCCAAATCATCCAGGATGTGACTTTCAAAGGAATCAAGCTTCATTTCAAAAATTGAAGAAAGTGAAACAAAGCTGAAGGTTATGCTGTTCATGGAGAACCTTCAAATATGAAGCAGCTAAGGTGTGGTTAACTAACAAACGCAAGAAAACTGCCATTTTCATAAGGAACAACAAATGCAAAATCAACCTTTTAGAAATTATCTATTGCAACAAGGATACATGCCATATTAATATAGGACATACGAATATCACTATTCTCTTCATTTCATGCATGCTTTTGGAATATCACTATTCTTTAATGCATCTAAATCGCTCACCAAATGTTACGAACCAATGGCAGGAGTCTACTAGCTCCAAAAAGCTTCCAACTCATGATGATAAGGATTTGCACCAAAGGTTATGTACAAACAATCAAGTACCCATTACCCTATGAACGATGGCTAGCAAGAGTTTTTCTCAAATCAACACAATGGTGGCATGCAACTATCTAGCATTTGAACATGTAAATGCCAATGCCACACGGGCAGCACAAAAAATCTCCCTACACCCCTTTCACTTGATTCCATATTCTTGGTTATAAACATTCCACCAAACAAAAATAAAACTAATCTCATGCTAAGTGCTCATCTACATTTTTCAAACAATTATGATAAATTTGCATCATTCTCATCAATTGAACCAGCAGAAAAAGCAGCTGCCAATGGAGAAAAGACCACTAAATCATAGAGTAATTACTGCAGCCCATGATCTAACGACCATTTGAACTGTTCAAGTCAAACAGCTACAATTAAACATGAAAAAATTGAAACAATAACAAATAAGAATTTTACATTACCAAAAAAACAAATAAGAATTTTACAGGATAGAATATAAATACCAGATGAAAAAACCACCAATCACCTGTTCTTTTAGTTCATTGAAGTTCAAACAAGCTGTCAAAAGATCAAGAGCTACTTCAGCAGATGAAATTAGCTCTTTCTCAAATTGGCGACGCCTCTCAGGGCGTGCAGCTATCTTGTGGCTAAAAGCTTCCTACTTCCAACAAAATAAAGATTTAACAAACATCCGTTAATTCAAAAATACTGGAATATTTAATTACTTCTAGCAAATAAGACTGCTAAGCACAAGCAATAATGTAATGTGTAATTCATAGAATATAAAGTATGCATTTATTTAAAGATGTATAAATAATATGTTGGTGTGTGTGTATATATAATGGAATATGAAATATCAAGGTATAAAAATATATAATAATATATCTTGCATGGGAAAAATGCAAGAAGAAAGAATTATATTTTGCCTTTTACTTAAAAGTATAGTTTTACCTTTTACCTAAAATATATGTAACATGTAGCTAACACTACCCATAAAAGTACAACAACAATAATTTGAATCATAATCCTACCACATAAAGTCAACCACATGAATCTTTTCTTCCATGTATTTCTATCTATGGTCAAATTTTCAGATAAATTACATATATTTAAATTTTTTCTCATAATTTTTAACTAAATAGTTTTACACCTTTCTCTACTTCTTTTAGTTTCTTCTGTATTAATCAATTCTTTTCTCCTTTATGACATGATATGATATAATACAAAATCAAAATTGGAAACAGAGAAGTTTATCACTATGAAACTTTCATATAGGAGTACATATAATTGGTCAAACTAACATACGTAAAAGTAAAAGAAAAGGATGTGGCAGCATTAATGCAATTAAAAAAATAGAATCATATTTTTTATTTATAATAAGAGTATAAATAACTGACCATACATACAAACATTAACATAGGAACATTAGTAAAATAATACCAAAAAGGAAATTGGTAAATAATATGAATAAATCCATAACAAAAACTTATAAGGTAACATAGGAAAAAGTAAACACCATAAATGTAGAATTATAACATGAAAGAAGGAAAAAATTAAAGGCATATATTATACGGATGTAGTATACAAAATAAATGGGTGAGGGTAAACAAAAAGTGATAAAATAAAATATAATAGAATGGAATGGAATGGCTACACATAAATTGGTAACTACAGTCAGAGCTCAAGCACAGGTAATCAGTCTCTAAATGAATATTTAGTATTTATACTAGGTCATTGCTACAAATGAAGCTCACAAGAAAAATATCAAGAAACAAATAATCTTATAGAATGAAGAAACAAAGACTTTTAGGTGATGTTTGTGCCCCTGGAAAACAATGAAAGGAAAATCTAGAAAAAAAAATTTCAAATTTTACTAGCATTTGTGCATCCAGAAAACGGGGGAAAATTTTTCCCCCATTTCTGGCATATAAAAGGCCTCATTTTCCAGATTTTCTGCCCCACAATCCTCCAAAAAAATTTTCCCGTCATCCACACATCCCTCTTTCTTGCCCTTCCTGTGCTCTCTGCATGACCCTCTCTCTCACCCTTCCTACAAATCTCTAGTGCCATGCTTCCTGTCCGCCAACAAATCTCAACTCCTAACCCCTCCATGCAGACCCTCTCACTTGAAGATGTAACATACACCCCTCTCCATCAAAGTTGTAACCCCTCCACACACCCTCTTGACCTCCGTCGCCAGGACATCTCCCTATCAATGATCTGCCATCCTCATCCACATCTACAACTTGTCCACACACCCCTTCAAGCTCTATCACCATCATGTTGCCACATCACCAACCAGTTGTCCTCTGCAATCCTCAGACCCATCAACATGCCTGCACATCACCCTTCCTCCTCCACAATCATGCATCCGAGCAGTGACAGGTATGATTTTATGATGATGAACGGTGGTTTCCTTTTGCTGATTCCATGGAAAACATGTGGAGCATGTTTGGTATGATTTATAACTTTTGGCATGCCTTTCCACAATCCTCCTTTAAGTATGTTGAGCATAAAGACCAGCAAAAAGTCAATCACGTAAACACCAAGGAGAACTAAAGCACAACCCTCCTTGGGAGTTCATCCAAAAATTCTCCAACAAATCACTTATACAAAAATAAGGTATCAAAAACCAAACAAAAAAGACAGGAAATAACAATAGTAATGTCAGTATGGGAAGCCATATAAAAGAATTACCACATTCGTAAACTGAGCAGATGGTGATGAATAGTCCATGGAAATGGACTAAAAATTTTGTTTTTAATATAGAATTCTAAGACAAGTTAAATTAGTATTCATTAGATTGGATGTCTAGGCATTTATAATATTAAAGGTATAAATAAAATTGTTCTGAATGTTCCAAAGTATAATAAATTGCTTTTAAAGGCAATTGATAGTTACATTGGTGGGTAACTTGTGTAACATTATTATTGTACTTACATTAAAGAACTAGTTACATGGAGGAGTAAGAAATAAGATGTCGTTGAAATCATTGTTGACTAGCAATGGCTCTCAATACCATTGTCGTTGTAGTAAAGATATAATGATGAAGGTAAGCATTGATACTCCCTACTTTCCTTTTTCTAAAGAGTTTGCCAATATTTTACAAATGGGTTAGGGATTGTTATGTTTGATTCATTATGTAATAAGTTAGGCATGTTAGAGGAAGACTCTTAGATTTTAGTCATCCTATTACAGACCATTAGAAATTAGAGCATTGAGGGATTGTAGCAATGACACTTATTTAATTTGGTCTACTTAAACCATAGGGTTTTCAACACATATACCTGTTATTATAGACATTACATAAGATGTATGTGACCCATATATACATGCACTTGAAAAAGTACTTATAATTTTTCTTTAATTTTTCTGATATAGGATTTCTTAGGATATGGCGACTTCAAAGAAGAAAAAAAAAGAAACCAAGACAAAGTTATACTACATGAAGTGTTAAAGCTGATGAAGGAATCTTGGACAGTTCATGCAAAATTCTTAAAGAAAGAAATGGAAAAACACGTGATAGAAAGATAACATCCGAAACATAGAATAAAGTGATAAAAATATAATGTAAAAATAGAAGTCAAACTTGAAAGGAAAAATAGAAATAATCGGATGAAGACTTAGCAAGTAATGTACAAGAATTATAATAAAATTGCAAATCAAAGTAAGTAGAGTTGGAATTTTGTTTATGGTCACACGATATTTAAGTTTCAAATAAAAATTTCAAAAGAAATTTGGAAAGAATTTGCACAGGTTAGACCTGTCGACGTATTTATTAATTTAAGTGATTCTCTTATGATAAGTATATCTGATATTCAGATTTTTAGAAAGAAAAAATCTGGAATGCACATCATATAAAGGCAAAGCTTATCTAATATATGATCAGCTTTTGACTCTGTTAGAGACAAGGATTGCAATGGGAACAACTACTTTTCAACCTACAACATTCAAGAAAATCATAAACAAAATATAAATGATGAGTTCTTTGATACGTTCACTTCAATTGCTACTCAAATACCTTCTAGCAATGACCATGAACAAAATACAACCTACCCGATGGAAAAAAATTTTGATGGAAGAAAGAAGGGAAAGAAACAAAGACCACATGCAAAGTTCTAAGAAAAGATGGGAAATGCATTAACTGACATAAGTACTGGTTTGCTTCAGTTTTTCAATAGATTTGACAAAAATTGTTCAACTAGATTGAAAGTTATGAAATGTATGATCAATTCTGAAGAAGAAAGAAATCTGATAAATAAACAAAAAATTCAAATGTTAAAAGAACAACATCCACTATGAGACGTAGAAATCATTTACTCATTACTTGAGCCTGAAGGTGCTGATGAGATGGAAATCTTTAATGCAATGACATTGCTAGAAAATGAGTCAAAGTGACACTAATTTTGTACTCTACCAAAGGAAATGAGACTGAATTAGTTGATGTTTCAGTTATCTAAGTTTTCATAAATTACTGCTGTAATAGACAATGTACTTTTTTTATGTTTTATGTTATTGAACAATTACTTAATTGTTATATTCAACTCCTTGCCACTTCACCAAAAAACCAAATCTTTACACTCTACCATGTCATGCCCTCCACCCAAGAACCACAAACACTAGTTAGTGTGCCAACAATAAGTGCTCTTCCTCTCCTTGTCCTTCTATCCAGTGTGCCACTATCAAGATTCCATGATGCTTCAAGAACCATAAATCATAAACTATTGTTAAGCATTTTTTGCTAAGGTGTTGTCAAAGTGTCAAAGGTGCTTCCAATGGAACTCTATTCTTCACTGCAAAGAAATTTTATGAAATGTTTATCATTGAATTGACATCATGATATACATCATGTTTATCATCTCCTTTTCTTTCTTCTTTCTCTCTTTCTTCCTTTTTCCTTTTTCTTTTCTTTCCTTTTTTTCTTCTTTCTCCTCCCCTCACATGCATCACCACTTCCTCTTCTTCTTCCTCTCCTTTCTTCCCACTGGAAATCCTAATGGGTTACAATGGTTGCAAAGGGTTTCAACAATGTATTTGGCTTTGTCTTCCTCTTCCAATGACATCTTCATCTTTGCCTTCTTCTTCTAGCAACACCTTTGTCCTCTTCTTCCAACGACACCTTTTGTCTTCGTCTTCGTCTCCATCTTCTTTCCTTTTTTTACAACAAAACAATGTCAACCTACCAACAGAAAACCTACACTGGATCAATCAATCTAATGCACAGATCAACCAATCCGACTTTCCACAACTTAAAAACTTCTTTGATTCCAATGACCCTACAAAATGATAATGATCTGAAAGGAAAGATCATTCAAACCCTAACGATACTCAAAATATATGCTATTTGATATCATTGATCTGAAAAACCGATCCAGATCAGTGAAAAATCACCAATCTGAATCAATTTTTTAATCTTTGATAATAAGATCACTGGAAATTGTGCCAATGAGACAAAATCGAAGATTGGATAAGATAAAGAAATGAAGCAAGCCCCCATATAAAGACATCACAAAACAGGTATCACACATTGCAGGACAACATAGAGTAACAAGCAATCAAGCATATGCTGAACTTCTTTTCTTTGTACAATTAGACTTTTCTCATTAAGTGTTGTTACTTAGGAAGTTGTGAGTCACTATTACTTATAAAGTGAGTGACTTTATACCTGTGGTAAGACAGTAAGTAGTTCGAGGAAGCTTAACATATATTCAGGATGATAATTCATCTCCTCCCTTAGCCAATTCACAATTCCACCAGCTCCCCAATCTTCTGAAGAAACATGTACAGCCAGAGCAGAAACTGCAATACTAATCTGAAATGGAAAGGACATCAATTTTTATTCATAAAAATAAAACAGAAAATATATACATTTGTTTAGTTATTAAGCACAGACACTCAAATGCACCTGTGTTCTAACTTTTGGGGGTCCTTTATGGAACTTTTTCAGCAACATCTGCATTGCCATCAGAAATATATTAAATACAGCCAAATAAACAGACTACAGTAGCTCAAAAAAAGAATAATCATCTTTCACAGTCAACTAATTGTATTGTTTGGTGGTAAAAAGCTACAAAACATTTTGTTTCAAGAAACATGGGCAGAGGCATGAAACAGTAGAAGAGTTTAACAAATTCCTTAATCAACATCTGCAATTCAGTCTGGGAGACAGTTCAAGAGGCTGTTTTCAGCAAAAGAATGAGTTCCCTAATGGATCTCTAGCAAGGCAGTTTCAAGTACTTTTTCTCTCAGGATCCATGGATGTCTGTGCAAAAGATGGGAGCTTTCCTAGGTATTTTCTGGTCTTCGAATGTGGATATATGGAGAAACCATTAAGATAAGGAATTTATTTAGGCATAATCTTTATCATCAATCCTGGCAGGGGTCGCATATATGTCAACTCAAAGGGAAAAAACCAGATGATCCTTGGAGAAGTCAAGAGGTTTAACTTTTAGCAGCTGCTTTTAAGTTGTCTGGATATGCAAGTCCCCTTTGAAAGTTAAGGCACTGAACGGGCTCCTATCTCAGGATAGGGTTCTTACCAAAAGCACAAAGTTGGTGAGTGAAAGATTCCATTTCAGGTGCCACACCTCCAAGGCAATCTCAGATTTAATGCTGCAAGAAATGATACAAGAGACTGTGGGCTCCAATGATCTGGAGGAGTTCATCATGGTGAACTCCAATCTGACTAAAGGCCAGCACTGAACCGTTATAAAACAATTACCACTCTCAGTAGTCTGTTGGGCTATTTGTATGAATATAATATCATTTTTGAGTGAATTGTACACTCTTTTGTAAAAGATGAGCCTTGTCATAATGGCAAAGTTGTTCCATTGTGATCTCAACATCATAGATTTGAATCCAAATATTAGCTTCTCTATTTATAAAATTAATGTTGCATATGGTTGCACTCTCTCTAGACTACACAATGGTGAGAGTCCCGTGCACTAGATTTATAGAGCTTCCCAAAACTTTATTATTGGGAGGGTTATAAGTTTATAGAGCTTTTGGATGAAAAGTTTAATATGTAATTAGTTTCTGTTTCAACCCTACCTTTGAGGTAAAACTTGTTAGAATTTCCTTATTATTGAATGAGAATTGTCATATCCTTTCAAAAAAAGATAGAAGGGCTATGAGAAGGCTAAGAATAAGAATAAAAAGAATACAAAAAAAAGGAAAAGGCAAATGAGACAGAAAAAAAAAACCTCAAAAATCAACAAGAACCACAAATCAACGTGCAGTGGAAACATATAGATCCCCAAGGATGATTAAATGGAGCAAGAAGATCACTCCATGGAAAACCTGACCCAAACAACTTAGCCTCCCCATATTTCTCCCATGGAAAATCCTCCACTTATGCACACACTATGACCAAGTAGAAATTGAAAGCATTCACTAAAGCATCTACTTTGAAATTTTCCACCTTTCTTTTTTGAAAGAAGGTAGAATGATTCTCATAAATCATAATTATTATATGAAGATAAAAGTAAATACAAAATATCATTTGGGTGACTATACATTAAAAACAAAGAAAAAGTGATCCATAGCCAAAAGGATGCAACAATGCAACAAAAAGGAGATAGATGAAAACAATGCCCCCATATATAATTACACAAAGATTGAATGAGAAGTTGTTGACAAAGAACTATTCATTTACTCATACACAGTTACCACAATAAAAAATACAAAAGTAGAAGACACCAATGTAAACTACCGTGCAAAGGTAAAAATGTCCATATTTTACTTATTTCATCAATTTAGCATTTTATAAATAATTTGATGGAAACAATCTAGAATTCTTGATGTGGATAGACAAAAACAAGTCTAGTTATTTTGGATATGATAGCATTCAAACTAATGAAAAGTATTTGATTAATTAATTTTTAGAACTACCAATCATATAACGACATGGTTATTCTCTAAAACTACTATCAATAACATTACATCTTGTTATATTCACTTTTGCAATTTCTATCAAATTGTTTCAACACAAGGATTCTATTTAGTTTATTGATGAATTTTCCCTGAGAACAAGATATGTGTAAGATGTATCATTTGGAAGACCCTTGAGGGAACGATTTATTAAAGCAGTAGTTGCATGCTTCAAATGAAGATTTGCTCCATCCCTTTGGAATTTGTGGAGAAATGCTTTACACTACTTGCATTATTATTGGTGAGAAACCTGTATTTGATATTATAATTCATATTTTGTTATATGATGAATTTATTAAAAAATCATTGAAAGAGATGCTAAACTCCAGAAATGATATCTCATTTATGTCTGGACATAAACTTCATAGAATAAAAAAATCTGGAGTTTTGTAAGGACTTCCACTAAATATTTGTCATGAGCATCTCTTGCACATTACAACTCATTGTCAAGAACAATGCACACAAAAATTGATCATATTGCAAAAGATAAATATGACAAAGTAGACACTAAGGCAGGAATGAGTTATCTATTTCTCTTGCTCACTACTTATAAATATTTTTATTGATATAGGTTAAATGGTTGAACCCATCCAATGGAATCAATTCTTCACTTTATGCCTTTATTTTTCATTGATTGAGATCTTCCTTTTTGTGACATTTAGGTTATATATGGAATATACATGATTCAAGGAATTGAGTATTAACTTCGTCGATGCCTTGAATTTGGCCTCCAAAAGTGCAGATCAAGTGTTGTTTGTCTTCACATTCTTGTGTCCCTCATACGAGATGTGTGTCCGAGTATCAATCCCAAGTTTGGTTGTCTTTATCTACCCCTTGTAACAAGCCACTTGTGGAAATGCAGAAGGAGATGAAAGTTTCAGAAAATGGTTCAGAATTTCCATACTTTTCCCCAGTCTTCTATGGCAGAAATTCAAACTTTTCTCTGGAATGTCACCGCAAACTTCCGAAGTTTTGCAGAATGGTAAACTCCAAAATTTTCAGACATTTCCCTGATCTTCTAGCGGAAATCAGGACTACTCTCCAGAATGCCACCACAAACTTCCAAAGTTCTGCAAGATGACAGACTCTGTAATTTCTAAACTTTTCCCCAATTTTCCATATCAGAAATCCAAACTTTTCTCTGAATGCCATAGCAAACTTCCAAAGTTCAGCAAGACGGCAAACTCCAGAATTTTTGGACTTTTCCCAGGTCTTCCGTGGTGGAAATCCAGACTTTTCTCTGAAATGCCACCGCAAACTTCCAAAATTTTGCAAGATGATAGACTCTGGAATTTCCAGACTTTTCCCTGATTTTCCATGGCAGAAATCCAAACTTTTCTCCAACATGCCACCACAAACTTTTAGAGTTCAGCAGGATGGCAGACTCTAGAATTTTCAAACTTTCCCTGGTCTTCCATGGCAGTAATCCAAACTTTTTTCTGGAATGGCACTGCAAACTTTCAAAGTTCTGCAAGACAGAAAACTCTGGAATTTCAAGACTTTTCCCTGACTTTCAGTGGCAAATATCCAAACTTTTCTCCTGAATGCCGCTACGAACTTCCAAAGTTTTGCAGGATGGCAGACTTCAAAATTTCCACCGCAGTCTTTCACGGTAGAAATCTAGACTTTTCTCCAGAATGCCACCACAAACTTCCAAAGTTCTACAAAATTCCAAACTCCAGAATTTCAAACTTCTCCCCAATCATCCATGGCAGAAATCCAAACTTTTCTCCGAAATGCCACTGCCAACATCCAAAGTTTGGCAAGGCAGCAATAACTAGAATTTCTGAAATGGTCCCTTGAATTCCATGGCGGATTTTCAGACTTTTATCTGGATTTTCCAAAGGTGGGTCTCCAAAACATGGGTTTACCATCTCACACCTATGGACTTGTGCCACATGTCAAACCTAGGGGTACCTCCAAGCATTTTTCCCTTGATTCAGTATGCTACATATTATCTACGTCAGTCCCACACAACAATGTCACGTTACTTAATTGACTTAACAACTGTCCACCTTACCAGTTGTAACTTCCCTAACTTAATGTGTCTAGCTAGACCAATTAAATAACATCAAATGTACTTCATTTAACAACCTTTGAACTGACTCTTTGTTCCAGCAGCTCTATTAAAGGGGCTGCTACAACTTCTTCCAGACCCTTTAAGGGTAGAGAACTTTGTGGTGGACCTTTTGGCTGGACACTTCTGGCAACAAATAGTCTAGTGAAGCAACCTTTTCAAGCTAGCAATAGATCTCTCAATTGGTGAATCTCCCAGACCTCTCATGTGACACTACAACAGCAGGTGTTCGAAGCTCATCAAGCGTCAACCTTTGCAGAAACTTTCATCGATCAGTTGTTCTTCCCCTTTTGCTGGTAGGTCACTCTATAGCACCTCTCTATTCCAATCCCACTTGTTCATCAAGGCATTTTCTCTAAAGATCAAAGTCTACATAAGTTGAATCTGCAAATCAATCTTTATTTTCTGAATTCATGGAAATTTTGCAATCATTTCATGAATACAGCACATCTCTTCCATATTTCTAGGGATTTTGATGTGGATTTTTCTATCCAATGGCATTTTAACTAGATTCTAGGAAATGCACCATGATTGTCTATTTTTACTTCGATTTGATTTGAATTTCAACTTTTAGGGAGGTTTAGTACACACCGAAATCTACAGAAAGGAAAGGAAAGTTTAAACTTTCCTTTTGTAAGCCGTTAGGGTACATAGTTTTTGACAAAAAGGATTTTAACAATTTTCCATCTATATATAAGCATCCATTTCTGATACCAATCAAGCCTTTCTAACCTCAAACCCTTCGAAAGTTGGCGACTTACGATCATGCAACACCCGACCTTGCAACCACAGCAAGCCGACCTCAAACCCTTCGAAAGTTGGTGACTCCCGATCGTGCAACACCTGACCTCGCGACCACAGCTCGTTGACCTCATGACTACAGCTCATCGACCTCATGACCATAGTAAGCCAACCTCAAACCCTCCAAAAGTTGGCTCCTCCCAATTGTGCGACACCTAACTTCACGACCACAACTCATCAACCTTGTGACCACAACTCATGACCACAACTCGTGACTATAGCAACCTGGCCTCACTCCCTAACCTCGCTTGATGATCTCAACTCGATCTTTTGGACATTTACTCCCTGACCTTGCAACTCATCCAACGCTTGCACTCGCCAGTTGTCATTGTTGGAGACCCTCTCCAATCATTGCTAGAGACCCTCATTGTTGAGCTCCCTACTATTAGGTTGTTGCCTTGTTCAACGTTGAAAGCTTGGTAAATCTTTGTATGTGACCTTTGTGTGCTTGTTTTATCTAGTTGAATCCCTTGATTTGTATATTTGCTAGTTATTGAACATGACATACCACTTCTTGTTATCTTGTTAGTCAGTTTATGAATCTAACATTAATAATAGTGAAGAGGAAAACTTCATTTCCTCGAATCTTAACTTTTTCATTGTATTCCTGATTTACAAAATAGATTAACAACTAGCCACAAATTTAACAAACTAAAACTTATCAATTGGCCAATAACAATGAAGAACCAATTGCCTAAACTAACAGACAATACATTAGAAAGATTCAAAATAATTAGTGGTGTTATTTTACCTTGTGTTGCAACCAGAGTTTAATTTTTTTATGAATCTTTATGTTAGTCCACATATCATTAAATCAAAACTTTCAAGTATCTAGTCACAATCATCAAAGAAATAATGCATTCAAAAATATCTATACAATACCAAAAACATAAAAAATGGAAGGATCTATGTTTCTCAACAAATGTGTAGCAGTACAATTTCTTAAAGCAATATCATGCTACTGACTCCTTTAAAAAATCTACATAATAGTAAGGTTGTTCCTATAATGTGACAAGTTTTACATACAAATAGAGAACTATAAAAAATCTACTATTGCCATTGAATGTTTTGTTTAGGATCTTTGCTATCACACACCTAAAATAACAACATAATCATGTTTGGCACTTCAACAATAAAATATTTTCTTTAGCCTTGTGTGAACCAAGTACGGCCATGTTGTTTGAACTCATGATTTTCAGCATGCAGCAATTGAAATGTTTTTTTTGAACACTACTAATTGGTATGCCATTCTTGGTTTAGCCTGTTGTTTTTAATTTTCCCAAGTTGCATTTTAGCCTATTGTTTTTATGTATGTCCTTTTGTAGAATATGAATATTCCTGATAAGGGAAGGACAAGTGGAGGTAGAAATTATATTAGTTAGAATGCTAAAGTGGATGCATATTTCTTAGATATTTTGGTAGAAGTATTAAATGAAGGTAACAAAAAAACTTATGATGAGAAAATAAAAAGTATCACTTGGGATGAAGTCATTGAAAAGAAAAAGCATAAGTATCACAAGGAAGAATGTAGAAAGTTACTTAAAAACTTGACAACAAATATATTGAAATTACTCCAAAATAGCCAATCAGAGTGAATGAAGTTAGAATTTCATCGAAGGCTATACTAACATTGATGATGAGATATAGAAGAAATTTGTTAAGGTTAACTTGCTTATGACTTATGACTTATGACTTATGACTTGAAAGATATTATAATCTTTATTTTTTTCTATTCTGACTATATTATTCTTTTTATAGGCACATCCAAAGTGTAAAAGTTACAAAGGAAAATCATGTTTGATATTTGAACAATTACAATTAATATTTGAAGACAATATGGCTACTGGGAATATGGTTAGACAAAATAATGACGTAAAGATTATACCAAACACAAGATGTAGATGTCAACACTGCAAACAACACTCAAGAAATAATGAACATTGATTCTGATTTATCACCTTCATCAAGAAGAAGTTCAAAGATGTCAATTGAAAAGAGAAAAAAATGAGCAAAACCTCATGCAATGTCTCATCAAATTATAGTAGAACCTTTTAAAGATGCATCAACAACTATTATGCATATGTGTGAAACTAATTAGCAAACTCAAGCTACACGTAATGAACAATTCAAAGAATTGGTTGAAGCCCAAAACAGAATGGTTGATGCACAATACAAAATAGTTGATGTGCAATATAAAATAGTTGAAGTGCAATATAAAACCTCATGCAATGTCTCATCAAATTATAGTAGAACCTTTTAAAGATGCATCAACAACTATTATGCATATGTGTGAAACTAATTAGCAAACTCAAGCTACACGTAATGAACAATTCAAAGAATTGGTTGAAGCCCAAAACAGAATGGTTGATGCACAATACAAAATAGTTGATGTGCAATATAAAATAGTTGAAGTACAAAGTAGGAAGGTCAAATCTTAAAAAAAAGTCTGAAAACTATTTAAATAATGTTGGTGCAGTGTTACTTCAAATTGAAGGTTTTTCTATAGATGAACAATATGAAGCTACTGAACTATTCCAAAAGTCAAAATACTGTAAATTGTTCTTAAGTTTATCAAAAGAAATGTGTCATGGATGGTTGCGATTTAAGAAGTGAGCATGTAGATACAATAGATGAAATCTAGAGTGGATGAATTTTTCCTGTGAATCCTAAACTTATTGTGGAATGATTTAAATTTTGAAATTTAGAATGACTTTTATATATTGAAATGTGAAATGACTTATATATTGAAATGTAGAATGCGTTTTACATTTTAAAATGTGAAATGACTTTTATATATTGAAATGTGGAATGATAAATTCTTAATATTCTTATTACCTTTTAAATGAGGATGAATCTCAATGGCATATTTGCTGTTATGGTTGATAATGTCTTGACATTCCTTGAAGAAGAAGAAGTGGATAGAAGAAGGTGAAGATGTCTACTTACATCATATACTATTTTTGCAAAAATGGCAAATATATCACCATTACTTTATAATAATACAAGTCATATATATAGTAAAAAAGGTATAGATTATATCAAGAAATTATTAGATCCAACACAATAACATTAAGCTTATAATTATCGAAAAATTTACAGAATGAGTCAAAGTGTTTTTAAAAGTTTTTGTATTTTAATGAGAAATGAAAAAGTTATTACAAATACCAACAACATCAGTGTAGAGGAGAAACTTGTCATGTTTCTTGTCACAATAAGGCAAAATCAAAGATATGGAGTAATAATGAAGCAATTTAGTCATTCAAGTTGGAGTATTAGTAAATACTTTAATGAAGTTTTGAATGCAATATTACAAGTAAATCATGTGTTTATAGCAACACATTTATCTTCAACACAAGTTGAATTATAAATGATGCAAATGTTTATCCATATTTTAAGATACTTTTCACTTTTGTAATTTCTTTTTTTACATTATTTCAAATAATATTAAATGATATGACATATTTACAGGATTGCATTAGAGCTATTAATGGTACTCATATCAAAGCAACTATTTATGAGAAAGAAATATCTAGAATTAGAAACAAAAAAAGGTGAATTGCCTCAAAATATTATGGCAACATATAATTTTGACATAGAATTTACATATATTTTAGCTAGTTGAGAAGAATCAGCAACAACAGATGCTTATATCCTCCAAGATGCAATCAATAGACCTAACGATTTTCGAGTTCCACTAGGTAAATGTGTTAAGTAATATATTTTGAAGTTATAAATACATTATCATACTAATTTATGTTTTTATACAGGTAAGTTTTACTTTGTAGATGTCGGATATCCTAATCTGCGGAAATATATTTGTCCATTTCGAAGTGTACACTACCATTTATCTAATTATATTAATGATAAACTTCCTAGTAATACTATAGAGAACTTCAACTATAGACATTCACAATTGAGAACAGTCATTGAGCACACATTTGAAGTTATGAAACATTATTTTTCAATTTTACAAGATCAGATGCCATATCCATATGAAACACAAATGAAGATTGTCATCGCATATTTGTTATTTCATAATTTCATTCGTAAAGCTAATAAAAAAATTTACTTGAAGATTTACAAGTTAGAAGATTTAAATATTACTAATGATATACAACTAACACGAGAAGTACATATGGATGGACTTTCACTATTTGAGTCCAAAAGAATTAATTGATAAGATGTGTGAAGATATGATGATGGCAATGTGGAATGGAAGGGCTATTTGAGTCCATTTAAGAACTTTCATTTGGACTATTCTTTACATTTATATCGTAATAATTAGAATGTTTTATATCTTTGGACTATTCTTGACATTTATGATGTAATAATTTGAACAAGTGTACTTTTTAATTTTATTGAAAAAAATTTAAAATATCAAATTATAGATTGATGTATCAAATACACAATTTTAGGTAGTGTTTTATAATTTATTTTATTATTTTTTCAATTTTCAAACATTCTGACGTGCACTAATCCTTCACAGGAATTCTAACTTTCTGAACTTTCCGATAGATACACTAAACCCCTACAAAAATTCTGATATTCTAGGCATTTCATTTCCTTTCATTTTCATCTAAACTTTCCATTTCCTTTCCATTTGAACTTTTCGATGTGCACTAACAACCTCTTAGTGAACTTAAATCCAAAAGTTTCATTGAGTTTCAGTCCAGAAAATCAAGTTTTCAATTTACAAGAAATATTTCTCTATTTTATAATAAGATTTGAGGTTTTGTTAAAATCGTACTCGATTTCAAAAGCAAATCTAATGTCTATTCACCAATCTTGATTCCAATTTAGCTTTGCCTCAATTCACCTCACTTACTAATGAGAAAATAATGGATATTTGATGTATGTACAAGTTTTTTTATTGCTTTTTAGCTTGAATGCATGCTTCTACATTCCTTTTTTATGTTGTACTTATTTAACATGCAATGGATCATAGTCTGCTTCTATAATTTAGCTTTATAAGTGAATATTAGCTTGATTGTACCCCACATACATCATGCTAGGGCACATACTAGCACTTAGATTATTTCCCCACATTCATATCTGGGATGAAATTATTCACAACACTCACTCTCCTCTTCCTTAGCATCTTAAGTCTGTACCTTTTCATTTCCTCTACTTCCTCCCATATGAATCAAGATGATTCACTCTCATTGTCCTTTCTCAAATAAGGCACATTACCCATAGTTGAAATTAATTGTAAACCACTAAACTAAGGACATCTATACTAACTGACATTCACTTAGAGACAACTGAGAGGCCAAGTAATTCAGTTACATACAAGGTGCCTAACATTTTCTTCTTATGCAACTAGAATACTTACCCAAACCTTACAATTCACAGACCACCCATTATCCTTTCACTTAGGAAACACATTCCCTGCATATAGATTTTTTCTAGTTTTCCCTTGTAAGACTAGATAGCAACTCCTTGTCACCTTCTTTTTCTTTTCTTCCTACATAAGGAAGAATTAAAGTTATTGCAATGGAGACTCTTGTCGGTTCTGTAATTTTAGTGTTACAACCTTATTCTAAAGAAAATAACACAAGATCATGACCAAACTAATAAGAGCAAAAATTGTGATGAAGTTTGCAGAATTAATTGATTGGCACTTTTCACTAAGTTTTGTTATGATTCGATTTACTTGTATATTATACAATATGTAAAGGATATTTATAAATTTTTTAGAGTAAACTCCTTTATGGTACCTTGAACTATTATCGATTCTCACTTTAGTACCCTAAAGTTTAAAACGGATCACTTTGATAGCTTAAACTATCAAAATCTTTCAAAACACTAACACCATTATAATTTTACACAAATTATGCATTATACCCTTCCTGCCTCCTTTCCCTTCTTTGCATACAAATGATGGCATCTCTCCACTATTTCTCCTCAATCCTTCTAGTTATCACAAGTCTCTCTTGATGCCCTCTCCCTCTCAACAACCATTTTCTGGTAGAATTCCACAAATGACAGCACATGAGCAATCCCTATTTGTTTTTCTTTGAGGGTAAGAATGAACCTTATTAAATAATAATAATCTGAAAGAATGAGGGAACCAAAAACTAACTCCCAAAGGCAAGAAGAGCCAAGAAGCAACAAGCAAGAAGGCTTGTTTATCATCTATTTATACAAAAAGGAAGGATAGCAATGTGATGCGGTCTCATGATATGGTCAGCAGTTCTAGGGTTTGATTCTATTGAATTTTCTACGCCTGTAATGTATTTTTGCTTCTACTCTCCTAAAACGTAGTGGTGCCAATAGTAACAAAGGGCACCCATTGCTTGGCAATGATGACCATTCAGAAAGCACGACTGCTAGCATGTGGAATATATTATAAATACATAATAAAATTCTTAATCAAGTTACAAATTATCACAATTCAGGTTACAAATCATCACAATCCAAGTTACAAATTATTTAAATATAGGTCACAAGTTCATAAAGTCAAATTACAATTCAATATCTATAATAGTTGGCTAATACAAAAGATGAGATTAAAAATTCATTAACAAAGCTCAAAGTCATAAAGCTTTCAATGAGACCAAAAAAATGGAAAATCAGCTTACAAATATTCTTTTGTGAATGTTAAGGGCATTTTTTGTATGAAAAAATCTTAAAATATTGTAAGAATTAATGTCAGACCAGTGAGATAATGATTAAAATCTTAATTTATGAAAGTAATCCATTTTAAAGTTCATGATACTAAATTGAGAATCAACAAAAGTTCAAGGTACCATCCAGGAATTTACTTTTTATCTTAATACACTAGTGTAATGATGTGCATGGCTGACAACAGCAAAACTAGACAGCTGACTAGTAGTTTATCAGATCTACAATTCATATCAATGGCCACCTCCCTGATCATCAATAGATAAACATTGACACCTATAACTATATGCTTTGTTAAGAATAACCTTCAACCCACATGCCATCTCAAATAAGCAAAAAGTGGACTTGAGGTAATGCATTTTATGTGGAGAGCTGTTGCCATATTTATTAAGGAGAAAAGGCATCTAGGTGGTCATCCTAAACACCATGGGTATCTAGGAGCCTATTGAAATTCCCTAATTTCTCCTCTTATAGTTTTGAGACTAATGATTACTGTTTTAAACATGTACTTTATAATATCAATATATCCTATTAGTACTCATTTTCTGCCTAAAACCCACCACAATAGCTTCTTAGGTACTTTATCATAAGTTTTTTCGAAATCAATGAAAACCATATGAAAGTTTTTTTCTTAACTCTGAAATTTTCTATTAATTTCAAGTAAATGAGTACCTTCCATTCTTGACCCACCTAGCATAAACCTAAATTTATTTTCTATGATTTTAGTTACATATCTTAGTCTTTGTTCAATTACCATTTTCAATAATCTCATAGTATGACTCATTAACTTAATACCACGATAATTATTACAGTTTTGTATGTCTCTCTTATATTTAAATATAGGCATTAAAGAACTATTTCTGTATTCATCTAGCATCTTCTTTATTTTTAAATTTATATTAAACATTGTAGTTAATATGATTGACTTAAATCTCTAGATTTCCTTTCTCTAGCCTTAGCCAATTTATATATTTTGTTTTCTCCTTATTTTGCATCCAGATTCTCATATAATTCCTTATTGGCCTTATTTTTAACTTCACTAACAATGTTCTTAGTATTTCATTTAGCTAACTTATACTCCTCTAAACTTTCCTCATTTCTACATTTATGATAAGTTTTATAACATTTTCTTTTCTTTTCTTTTATTATCTTTTGTACATCATTTCTCCATCAAATTTCTTTACATAGCGAAGCTTCCCCACAAGACTCCTAAAATTTCCTTAGTAATCTTTTTAATACAAGTAGTTGTTGATTCTAAAGTTCATTTACCACTCCATCTAGTTTCCATATTCTTTCTTTTAATAAGTTATCCCTAAATATCATTTTCATTTCACTTTTAATTATTGGATTTTTATGAACTTTAGTCTTTCTCTTCCTAATTTTGATATTAACATCTAATGCTAACAACCTATGTTATGTAACTAAGTTTTCTCCTGAAATAACCTTACAATCCTTACACATTTTTCAATAAGTAAAAAATCTACTTGACAAGCATTTGAAACACTTCTAAGTGTAATTAAATACTCCTCTCTTTTCCTAAAATAATTATTAGCACTAAAAGATTACAAGGTATGCTAATGTTTAAAATTGAATTTCCCTTTTCATTTCTATTACAAAAATCAAATCCTCCGTGGTTTCTTTCATATCCTATATTTTTCTCTCATATATGACCATTTGCATCCCATCTAGTAAAGAGTTTTTCACAATAAGGTAAACCATAAAATAAATTATATAAATCTGCCCAAAAATTTTGTTTCAAAGCAAAAAATTTAAAAAAATTAAAAAATTAAGAATTCATCAAAACAAATCTGTAACTTTAATTCAATCTCCCTAAAGATGCTACCATTAAATAGAATGTCATTTCTAATCAACTAGACAGACCAACAGATCAAGTGAGTGAGAAACAGTAATTTCTCCTTCAAAGCCTTTTCCTTGCCATTCAAAGATTTTCCTAGTTGAAAAGGAAGCCATCAAAGGAAGAGAAATTCAAAGAGCCCTGAATGACTCAAAACAAAAGAGAATCCCAGTTTTTTGTTAACATCATAGGTGAAGAGTAGATGCTTGCAATCCTGATGTTGAGACAATGGCCATTAGACAAAGGGGAAGGTCATGTGCTTCAAGGAGCCACACTAACCTCCCACATCAGAGACCAATTTTCCCTATACCACATCCATGCCTTCATAATAGTTTCCAAATGGTAAGGTACTTAATTTAAAAGGCTTTATTTTATCACTTTTTGAAGAATTTTTTAATGACTAATTTTTTTACGAAAAACATTGAAAAACACAATGTCATATAATGACCTTTCCCTTTTTTTTTGATAGTGCAAGTTTTTTAATTAAATTGCACATCTATAACACATCTATAAGTTGAACAAAAAGGGTCTAGAAGTCTTCTCGAACTTTAATGTCGAATTTGCAAGATTGCACTATACTCCTTTTAAAAAAAGATTGTCGTATTCTAAAAAGTTAACTACATTACAATGTTTATTCTTACAAAGGCTGAATCTACAAATCCTAGATGCTCCACTAAATGAAGATGTACTTCAAAATTTTGTCAAGTGATCAACCAAAACTAAGGGAAAAGAGAAAAAGTACAACCATCAAAACCAGTTGGATGATATTTTTTGTACAAACAAGCCATAAGTTTAGTTAACCACACAATCATAAAAGAAAATAGACTTTGTGCTGCATGGAAAATTGATATTCCATTTAAAAGGGTAATCAATTACTTAATTCTCATTTAAAATAAGAGTAAGGCTAGTGAATACTTACATATAGGGAATCAAGTAAAGGCCTAAATGCTTCAGAAGGTAGCTCTTCGTAATCTCGTTGCACCTGCCAAGAAAGGCGTACAGATATAATATGTAACTCGCAACCATAAAAAAATACTCTATAGTCACAACTTTCACATGCAGAATATGCTAGTTGTTCATCACACAATCATACCTTGCTTCTCAGAGTCTGAGAACAGAATATAAGAGTTTCCAGATTGCTCGTTGCATCGTGAAGTAAATTGTCAGAAACCTGCGTGAAAATATAACCTGCTTATATAGTCAAAAGGAGCATGGAATATATCAGGTAAGTCCTCGATATAAGGATGAAATGCACTTTAAGAAATGAGTTGAACTGGTGATACAAGAGCAAATCTCAAAAGTAGTGTCAACATTCAAGCTTCCACTGCATATAGAAAACAATAAACTCCGCAGGCCCTGCTCACGTTAGTGGACATGCAACTAATTATATTTGTTCTGCTGAAGCCGCAAAGGGCATTGTAACACGACACTACAGAATGACAAATACAAACTATTTCCAACCTCAGCCACCACAAGCAAAGAGAGAACGGAAAATTGTGAAAATGACTAGGAAAGGGGAGGAAAATAGTTAAATGTTTTGCAAGCTTTCACTTTCAATGCCTCATGTCTGGCATGTATCTGGACTCAAACGAAGCAACATAGCCTAACCCTAGAATTCATCGCGATCCACGGCATCACGCACCAAGCACACTCAATCCCCCACCCAAAGCGCATCAACTCCCAGCACTTGGAAAAATCGCGCCTTTAACCCGCTCGAAAACCACCCAAAACCAATCATGTCTAATAATTCAGACGCCATATCCTCCGAAATAAGGAAGCTCAAAACGTATTGAATTTCAAAATGGACCCGCACCCAGGTACATTGCTTGCCGCATCGGGAGCGGAAAGAGGGATTACCTGCCAGGCGTCGAGCGTTCGCTGGAAGTTCTGGAGCCAGTTATCGGCTTGGGCCCGCACGGAATCGTCGGGGTGGTGGTACAGGGCCTGTAGGGCTTCCTTCACCGTGTCCTGGAGCTCCATGGAGAGGTGGAGAAGCACGGAGGCGGCGCTGGTGTCCTTCACGACCGAAGTATATCCCTCTTTCCCTATACGCGATCTGCGCCGCCAAGCTCAGGGCGGGTCTTCTACTACAAATTAAACAGGCGATTTTCCGTTCGCACACCCGAGATGTTCCTCGATTCGCCACCAGGCCGACCTGAACCCTTTTTCAAATTGTTTTGCTTCGATGTAATTTTAAATAATAGAACCGATAATAATCGGTAAATTAAAAAGGCCAAATTTCATATAAAAGGTGAGTTTTCTTAAATGTTACAAGTAAGGAAAATTAATTGCACGACTCTTGCTCTGGCGTATTTTTTGCAGTAAGAACGTTAATTTCTCAACCTTACGTATGAGGACGACAATTTTTACGTTTTACATTTACCCTTGTGTTCGATTCCATTTTAAAGTGCATTTGATTTGGTGTTTTCTTTAGTATTTTTGTACATGTCGTTTTTTATGTGTTATTCTTCAACTAAACATTTTCAAATAAACAATGGTGGTCTCGTGGTTGGTGCAACATTTTTTAGCAATCTTTTTGTAAAATTATGGTAATAAATCAATGTTATCATAAGATATATTTTATGATATAATAGACTTTACAAATATAATTACTTTTCACCTATAGATGGTACCATTTTATAGTTTATCTTATAATACTTATAAAATTTATAAAACAATATAATATATATTATTGTAATGTATCTTTATTATATATTATATTAATATAAATATAATATTTATATAATATATGTAATAATATAATATAATACAATTACACACATATATAATATATTTATATGACACTATTTAAATGTTAATGAGTGTGGATTATAGGTCACCCATGGTACATCAAAGGAGAGGATAGATCAAGTAGTTTAGATGTTAGAGCTTAAAGTTGAAATTAAAATTTAACATTTTAGATTTAAAATTCATCGAATAACAACTATGCAGAGGCAAAGATGCAATTGTATCCATCATCAAGTATTAGAACTTGTAAGAATTTTGAAGTTAAACATGTTTGAATAAAAATAGTATTAAAATGGGTGACTTCTTATAAAGGTTCATAAAGGAGGTGACATAGTTATATCTTAACTATATATTATTGACATCTATAACTCAAAGGTTACTATTGTCAAAATTGTCTATTTTTCTTATTTAATTATATATATATAACAACACACATGCAATTTTAAATGATAGCAATATCTATACTTACTAATTGCTCTTTTTAGAAACTCTAGGATGGGAGGAATTTATCATGTACAAATGAAGTATGACATATTTTTAAAGTCATCAAAAATATAAGTTGTTTGAAATAAATTGTTTTTAGCCTATTTGTGATATATATTCTAAATTTCTTAATATTACTAAAAATTTAAAGTCTCTTAGTAAGGAATTTAGGTCTCTCACTCTAGGAAAAGAAAACAACTAATGTAGAGAAAGTAAAGGATCTATTAAAGTACACATTAGAAGAGTTAATTGAGAACCTTATGATCATGGGTATTTATACATCTAGGAAGTGGCAAAAAAAGTATATATAGATGACACATCATTTGTTATTAAAAATATTAAGAAGTAATAGATGACATATCTATATTTTTACAACATACTATTTTTTATGGTAAGTTGAACAAAATTTGAAAAAATAGAAATCTAAACTTTCCGTTTATTCTATTTTTGAACTTTTCAATGTGTGCAAACACCTTCTTCATATAACTTTAAAAAATAACATATTAATATATGAAATAATATATCGGTAAGTAAATAAAAAGTGTAAAATAAAAAATTCAAAGTTTCCATATATGTGCTAATTGCAAAGTAATTGTACAAAAAATTCAAATAACAAAATATCAATTAAACAAATGTCATATTGATTTGATAGATACATTTTTCAACTTTGAAATCCTAAAAATGACATTTTATGAGGATATATGTCACTAAATTTAGTAAAAGACAAATTTAGGAGTTTTTGAAGTGAATGTACATAATTTAAAGAATCACTATAAAAATTATTTTATACTTTTTTGTAATTTATTTTCATTCAAAGATGAATTATGCTAATGTCCTAAGTGTTTTGATATATATATATATAACAAGCATCTAATTGTATAAAATCAATAATCCATTTAGGAATAAATATTACTGATGTTCTAAGTGTTCTAGATATATATGGAATGAGGATTTGATTTTGAGAAATCAATGATTCATTCAAGAATAAGTTCTGCCCATGTTCTAATTCAAATTGAGAGGTAGAAGGATTGGATTTAATAAGAATTCTTCTAAAATCTCTAGATCATGTAAATTTTTATTTTATGATGTTGCACTAAAGAGGAACAAAAAATGTATTAATAAAACAAAATTTACAAAGGTTAAGATTAAAAAAATAAGTTAATTGATTAATAGATAATTATATTTCAATGGGCATGATGAAAAATCAATATAATATTGTAAAACACATATAATATAAATTAAACAACTATACCTCTTTATATCAATTCTTAAAAATGTATTAATGAAACACAATTTACAAAGATTAAGATAAAAAAAGAAATTAATTAATACATAATTATATTTCAATGGGTATGATAAATAATTAATATAATATTGCAAAACACATGTAATATGCTTCCTTTCCTTTTTCATTAGTTTGGTGTCATTATAAGTTAACACCCAACAGGGGATGTAGCTCAAATGCTAAAAAAGAAGAAGAAGTTAACTCCTAATCTTTACAAATGTGTGTTTTTTAGATGAGTACCTAACCTTTACTATACATCACTCTTTAGTTACAAAGGAGCATACCTTATATTTTAAAGTTGAAGCACGACAAATTAGTAACTCTTGTGTTTTTAGGTCGAAACATAAATGTGAACATATTTGTCAACATCTAGCTAGAAATATATTGAACATTACAGAACAATTTGTTGCATAAATAAAAATAGAAGCTTACAACCAAATGAAACGTGCTCTTGCTCTTTAAGAAAAGAATATGGAGCTGATTGTAGTTGAAAATTTGATGGAGCTTAAAATACGAGAGCACTAAGAAGCCTGGTTAGTGTACTTGAAGGTCATAAGAATGACTATCAAGTTTGAAAAACTTTAAAAGTTGTGAAAGGGTTCCTATTTTTAAGTCCTAGCTATAACGACTATTTTTTTTCCTAGATCGGATCAACAAATTTAGGGTCGTTTATCTCTTTTTGATACGATGACTAGTTTTTATTTGGAACCAGTTCATTGCTGTTAACTTAATTGCTTTCATAATATGAAATTTACCATCCTAGGAATTTCTTAAACGAGCGAGCGCTTATCCAATTTTCATAACATCGATCCATTTTGAGACAGAAAACGAGGCATACGTAGAGACATTAATCTGAAAGATTAGTAGTTCGTTTTCTATATCTTGGAAGCGTGTAGAACGGGCATTCGATTTGGAAGATCGGTGGTGGTGCATTCAATGATAAATCCAGTTGATGTCTCAAACATATAGAACAGGCATTCAATTTAAGAGATCAGTGATTCGTTCAGAGATGGATCTTGTTGATGTCTTAAGCATCCTGGGTATGTATATAACGAATATTCGATTCTGAACAATGGGCTCTCCATCCAAGGATGGATCTGCTGGCGTCCCAAGTATTCCAGATACACATTGAATGAGCATCTAATTTTGAGAAGTCAGTGGTTCATTTAAGAACAACAAGTTCAACCCATGTTCTAATTCGAACTGATAGGTAGAAGGATTGGTGGATTTCATAAATTGTGATGTTTATGATATTGCAATGGAGAGGAAGGTTTTCAGTGAAAAAAATGCACTGTTTTCATTATAGAAGATGTTAAGATTTAACAGACCTAATCCATCAACTTTGTTTATAGGGCAGCAAAGTAGATTCCACTTAACCATCTCGTTTCCAATTACAAAAAGGTACCAGCCAAGAACTCGAATTACACTACATCGTGAAAGAAACTCCATCTTAATCGGCCGTTTTCCCCAAATAGCTGGCCGTGATGATCAGTCCTGGAAGCCGATCTTCTCCCAGACGGCGTTCCTCACACGTCTGAGGTCCCGGCCCTTGAGCGTCCTCCCCACCCCCTCGTGCACCGACATGGACGCCACCCCGCTCAGCCTCCGCTGCCGACACAGGTACTCGTGTGGCGGGATCAGCCGCCCACCACCACTTCCTCGACCCATGACCTCGTCCTCTTCATCCCAAACACCCTCCACGCCCTCGATCATCATGCCGCTGCTGCGTCCACCGTGTTGGTCGCCGAGCATTTTCGACCAGTACACGTGAGGTACGTTCACCGGCAGGGACCTGGCAGCCCCGACGTTGCAGGCCCCAACTTTCATCGACACGGCCTTCTTCGGATTCGACGAGTACTGTGGGATGGGGTAGTTGGTCCTCTCGTCCTGCCGTTTGGCGTCGACGTGCAGTCCCCAGACGTCGGATTCCTCGAGCTCGTCCATCTCATCGGAGCCGATGACGCCGTCGTCCACCACGTTGTTTTCCACTGGTAGAAACCTGTACGCGTGGTTGTGCTTCCTCCCCGCCATGGACGTCGAGCACCAACCAGTTCGCCGGTAGGGTTGAGGCACACCGGATGTGGCGAATTTACACGAAAAAAGATCGAGGTCGTGGTCGCTTTTGTAGTCGGGCGTAGGTCCCGGACGAGGGAGAATGGATAATGACGAGGACAGAGGAGTAATTTCACGTCTAGATGAGGAGAAACCCAGCTGGGCATGTGTCGGAGCGAGAGGTGAACGACGAGGGGCTGCCGAGAAAAGGAATATTCTAGACTACAATTAATATACATATTTTTTTCGCATTTGATAATTTTGATAATGATTTTTTTGTATTTATTTTTTGATAATTCTAATTGAATTATTTTTATTTACCAAAATTTAAATTTTGATAGAAGATACGTTGCCTGTGACTATCATAATAGTTCTATTAATTAAATTTCAAATTTTAATAAATATAAAAATTACTATCATCCGAAAATTTGTCAGTGGAAATTAAAATAAAATATCCCTATTATTATAAATAGTAGAAAAATCTAAATCGTAAATCCCGGGCATGCCGTCCCAGTAACTAAAAAACAAACGAGACTTTTCAAAAAAAAAACTCAAAAACGAACAAGGGGGCCGTAGGTCGCCATTATTGGTAACCGCGGCTAAGGACGAAGGTATCGTACACCCTTGCATGCGTGCTTGCAAGTTGATGATAAAGGTTTTTTTTTTTTTTTTTTTTTCAAAATATGAATAGTGTAATTTTAACCAATTTAAAATATAGGTAGCTATAAAAATAAAAATAAAAATAAATAAATAAATAAATAAATATATATAGATAGCTAAGCCAGCCGAAATTAAAGATGGTATGGTTTTGTATTTTTCATCAACATTCAAAGATTAGCGTTTACATCCTTTTATCAGTTTCAAAAAAAAACGCAGTATTTTTTATGGTTTTTAAAAATTGCTAAAAAAAAATATAAACATCCAGGAGGTATTTCGTAGCAATTATTTTAAATATGCTAACATTTTTAAATAATAGTTATCAAACGTGATATTTATTCAGTAGCTTAGAAAATTTATAATCTAAATTAAAAATATGAAATAAAACAGAAAACTGAAATTTACTGCCTTCTTTGAATAATTAAATAAAAAGAATATTAAATATTATTAGGGTCCATACTCCTACACTGGCGAGCAGAGCTTTCTCGAGGTTGGTGAGTACAGAACGGGAACCATATTTTAAAATTTCCGTATGGAACAAAATTTACATTTCACTGCGGAAACAGTGCACATATTTATTGCTCCCCGTCAATAAACGATCAAATTTTTAGTCTTTCTTCTGAGAATAATCGTTAACATTGTTATTTCTACTTTTTTTCCGAAAACTTAATTATTGATTTTAACGTAATTTTTTATTATTAATTTAACTAAGATATTCATGTCACTGAAATTTTTGACGACATAGATGAGCCGGAAGGGGGAGGAATAAATTAAGTGTTTGTTGTTGTTGTTGTTGTTTTTTTTTTTTTATTCTCGAGTACTTCCGACTTTGTCTTGTCTGTCGTTTATTTTCTTTCCTTTTGTCTCGTTAGCGTATTAGTAAATTTTTAACATTTTTTCTCATAATTGAGATTTTTGTCTATCACCTTTAATTTATTTATCTCGTTAACACAAAAAAAAAAAAAAAACAGCGCGCGTATTATTAATTGAGTTTTTATTTATTCTGCGGATGCTTGTCCAGGCACATCAAACAAAGGAGGAATTTTTTACCTTCGATTTTAGAAAAAAATGAGATATGAAATAATATTCAAAATCATTTTAATTTTCTTCGAAAACGTATCGTATCAACGAATTGTGTATGTCTTAACCAACCATATATATGGATGGATGAAATTCGACCCGGATTCCAGCCCAATAACAAAAGTACCACTCTTATCCAAAAAGTCAGTCATAAATTATTAGGTTATTAATTATCAATCGTTGATGCATCCGGATGGTCAGGCTATTAATCATCCATCTGTGATATGATGAGGTTGAAGAAAAAGCAAATAACTGGGTCAAGCGTCATGGGAAGCTTTGTGACCTATGCTCGTCCTGATGTGATCGATCCACCTCAACAAGAAATAATAAACGTAGGGGGGCGCTTCTGCATTCTCGTGATTAGAGCGAAGCTGGCAGGAAGAACAAGGAACGGGAAGCTTATCCGCATCGAAGTTAGCTTACTGATTACGTTATCTGTCTTCATGTCAGGCTAACGCACAGCTGTTCCTGTGGTCCAATTTCCATCGAGGGCTTAAAGACGAGAAGATGGAAAAGCCTGGACTTCAAATTTGGCGGTGAAGACACTGGAGTGCACTTTCCATCGAGAAAGAAAGAAACGATGGTATGCAAGGGAAAGGAAGGGAATTTGCACACGCCTAACCTTTCCCTTTCCTGGTTTCCTTGAACAATACCAACATGGATTTGGCAAGAAGAGCCAAGAATTAGGCATCTTGCATGTTGAACTTGAAAAATGACTTGTAAATTTATAATGCCTAAGTATCTCTTGACATAATTTTAACACCACACAAAATTTTCTATCCATTTATAGACAAAATTGCCACAATATATCTTTTATGATAATTTTACGTCTATTGTAGATATTGTCACATTGGCCATATCAAATTTATTGTAACAGTTTTAAATGATTATCATAATAGATATGCCTATTGTGACAATTTGAACATTATCATGTTTTGTTGCACAATAATAATAACTTTCAACTACTATAATAGACAAAGAAGTTGTGACAATTCAAATTGTCATAAAAGATATGTCTGTAAGGACAATTCTGTCTGTCACAAAATATAACAATATATATTAACAAAACATTCATAAATTCTATAAAATGAGAAATATTAATTTAGGCTTGTTGTATATATACTTTAAAAAATACAGAAATTTGTGTAGTTAAAAAAAATTCGATAAATTTGAAATATTTGATTCTAGTTAAATACATTATATTAAAAGTTTTTACAATCGAAATATGTTTGCAGTCAAAATGTTCTTGTAATCAAAATGTTTTCAATCTCATTCCTTTAAAAGGTTCATCATCTTCCTTTAAAAAAACAATAATTTTTCCTTTAATTCTCAAAACAAAAATGTTCTTCTTCTAATAAATCAAATTTTCATTCAATCTTCCAAAAGCTAAAAAAATCATCTTCCTTCATTATTCCTTCAATTAACTAGTGATTTCTACCTACTTAGATAAGGAAAAAAAAACATGATTAGAAAGAGAGTGACATGTAAGAACAATGATTTTTTTGAATAAAATTAATTTCTTGCCAACCAACACAAAGAGACTTATTTTTTTACATAAAGTAAATTTCATATATAAAAGTTGTATTAAAAAACTCTATTACAAAAAAAGATAGCTGAAAAACAGAATAAAATGTATTTAATGATTTTTATTCACCCATTTGATTATCATCCAATTCTTTGACTAGTTTATAAGTAGTATTGAGAGATCCAGGTTGGAAATCATTGTACTCATTGGAACCATCAACTTCTGCCTGAAGAAAATATAAAATTGTAAACCAGACAATACAATATGTTCTGGTTCTGGTTCTGGTTCTTAATATTCACTTCAGAAGCTTTCAATCTAGATGTCAAATTAGAGCACAGCTTCACTGTAAAAGTTTCCAACAATTAATAATCACATACACCAAAATTATGACTTGTCATGTAAGCATGTGGAAACCAATCTGTATGTAAGTAGATTGGAAGAGAGCTTTCCAAAACTTTACCTATTGTCTATTAATAAAACAAAGAGGAGATGATTATTTTTGATGTAGGATAACAATAACATAAAATAAAATGAGTGATCCCTGCATACCTAATAGTTTTCTCCAATGAAGAGATGAGATGCACTGCTGATCTCCGTAGCAAAGCACGTCCACCTTGGTGTCACCGGAGCTTGCACGCAGGTGTTGAATTCGGTGGAGGAAGAACGACAATAGGAGGAAGGGAGGGTAATGGAAGTGAAGATGGAGATAGAGACTATGAACCCAATTAGATTTCTGAAAAATAAAACTGGTTCAGTTCATACAAAAACAACACATACTATATAAAAGGAGGAAGACAAGAAATAAACATGTTGATCACACTCACATCATGATCGTCCACTACACCCCAAACTCTCACTGTGCCCATAACACCTACTAACAACATAATATGGAAAATACGGAAGTAACTAACAGTAAATTATCTAAAACAATGTTCAACACTCCTCTTTGCTTTATTTTCCATGAACACCAATCCTTTTTTAAGTTCAAACTTGCTTGGAGGAAGAGCTTTCGTGAATATGCTCGCCAGTTGATCTTCAGTACTACAGTAGGAGGGACTAATCTCTCCATTTCTTTGCATTTTTCTTGATGAATATAATTTAATATTGAAATGCTTGATTTTTCCATGAAAAATCAGATTACGAGAGATTGCAATAGTTGCTTAATTATCAACCATTACTTTTGTTGGCATAGTTTGATGAAGATTCAAATATTTAAAGACTTTTTTAAGTCACACTGCCTGATTTACGGTGGCATTAGCTACAATGACTTCAGCTTCCATTGTAGATTGTGCAAGTAGCTCTTACTTGGTACACCATGAAAACATGCTTGATCTAAGCAAGAAATAATGGCCTAAAGTGCTTCTTAAATCATCCACCAAGCCTCCCTAATCACTGTCTACCAAGCCTCCCTAATCACTGTCTAAGTACCCCATCAACATATAGCCATCAGTTCTGCAGAATTTTACTCCATAATTTTCAGTGCCTTTGATATACCACAGAATCCATTTAGTTGCCTGCAAGTGTAGATTATTTGTACAATACATGAATCTTGAAAGGATACTAACTGACAACAAAATGTCTTGTCTTGTGGTTGTAAGGTACATGAGGCACCCAATTAATCTACTAAAGTATTTCTCATCAATATGCTTAGCTACTAGATTTCTATTTAGCTTTTCCTTGTGTTGCATTAGAGTGGAAGTAGAATTGCAATCTTCCATGTAGAATCTTTTGAGGATTCCTTTCACATACTTCTTTTTTGAAATGGAAATCTCATCGTTTTCTTGATGAACCTCAATCGCCAAGAAGTAGGACATTAAGCTCAAGCCTGTCATCTTAAATACTTGTAGCGTCTGTGCTTTAAACAGCTTTATTTGATGAGTGCTGCTTCTAGTGATCGATAGATCAACATATACAAAAATAATTAAGATCTCCTTACGTTGAATTTTAACATATAATGTTGATTTAGATAGGCTTCTACTGAAACCCATCTTTAATAGATAGTTATTAATTTTGGTATACCAAGCTTTGGAAACTTGTTTTAAATCATAAAGGACTTTGAACAACTTATAAACTTCAGCAGGTTCAGCAGTTACCTCAAAACTTGAAGGTTGTTCAACAAATACCTTCTCTTCCAGATCACCATTCAAGAATGTAGATTTAACTCTAAGTGATGAACTTCCCATTTGAGTTGAGTTGTAGCTGCTAATAGTAGTCTAAAGGTGTTGCATCCTCTAGATTATAAGTTGGTAGCTTGTTTTGAAGATACACAACGTTATTGCATGCTTTTGCCTAGAAATGTTTTGGAAGGTGTTTATCATACATCATGGCATATCTATAATCGTCCAATTTTTCCTTTCACTTATCCCATTTTACTATGGTGTGCAAGGAGCTGTAAATTGATGTTGACCTCCAACCTCACTTTATATGAGTTGAAACTTATTATATGTGTATTCTTTGCCATTATCTGATCAAATAGTTTTAATTCTACTTCCACTTTGATTCTCCACAATACTCTTGAATTTTTAAGTAGTATGAAACTTCAGATTTGGATTTCAGAAAATGAATTCAACACATTTGAGAATACACACTCCTGTTCAGTGAAAGAGTACTCATAGGTCTTGCTGCATCACCGTGCACAAGTTGAAGCTTATGCATTGCCCTCCAGGTTGAATGTCCAAACTATTTCTTACATAGTTTTCCCAAATGACAAGCATTGCAATTTAGTTGTTCAACAGCTAGACTTGGTAATCTAGATGCTAAATGAAATTTCTGTAATTTTAGCATTTGTTTTGGGTTACAATGACCCAAATGTTTATGCTAAGTTTCAGTAATAGTAACATTACATGGAAGTGCAGTAAGCTCATGTTCTTCAAGCATGACAGGAAAACTTCTTCCTTTCATCCTCACCTTGAATAACATCTAACCATCTTGGTCTAAGATGCAGCATTGATGTTCCACAAACTTCACCTTTAAACCACTCTCCAAGAGATGACCAATGCTTAAAAGATTTGGATCTATATTAGGGACATAAAGTACATCAAAGGTGAGAACAATACTTGTGTGCGTAGAGAGACTAACTATCCCTCTTCCTATAGCCGTAATGTGACTACCATTTCCAATCTTAATCTTTGTTGTTAAGGTAAGTTCCAACTTTTGAAAGAGGGATTTATCATGGAACATGTAATGCCCTCGGAAAGGGGCACGCCAACTGCTGCAATAATAAGAGAAGAAATTCACAATAATAAAAAAATTGAATTGACGTGAAAAACTTTCTCCCTATTTTATCGTAAGGTTGGTACTTGTAATTAAGATTTCAACATACATTCACATTCATAGCAAATATAAATCCTAAATTTCAGTCTAATGTCACCTAAAACAACTATTAGGTCATGACATGACAAAATATTTAATATCTAATACATTAGTAATACATATAATCGATTAAAAATGGTGATAAATCATTCACAAGCAAAAAGAAGGGTTGTCATAATGCATAACAACCAAAATAGAAGCTTAAATTGAACACCCCTACTATCGTCCTCCCTGTAAATTTTTTGATAGGCCTAAAACCACAAGAAAAACAAAGGTAAGCTAAAAGCCTAGTAAGTAATCTACTAATATACTGGAATAGTAATAAATAAGGATGAGACATTGTAATTAATGTAAATAAATATCAAAAAATAATACACTCAATAGTTATAGTATCGACTACAATGACCTCAACTTACAACTCAATCTCTAAACACATATCAACCTTGTGATGAGGTCCATGGTTACATACCAGCCTTGTGATAGAATTTATGGTCACATATCAGTCTTATGATGAGATCTATGGTAGTCATATCAAACTATTAAGTAATATCAACTCATATAATAAATGCCAAAATGAAAAGATCAGGTCTAGTTCTACAAGACATCTTTCTTCATAATTTCCACAACAATATGCACCTATCATCACAGTACTACAAGATTAACTAACATTAATTCATAATCGTGGAATCAATGCATATGCAATACCCATTAGAAAGGGGCACTCCCTAGCATATTAGGCCATGTTCAACGACAATGTGTATTTATAAGCAATGAAATGCCATGATTAAATATTAAGAAACAAGAACAGGGAACCACCAATAATAGTGTGCCACAATATGCATCTTTCACCAACAACAACTATAGTATGCATTAACTACCAAATATATGTAGTGATCTACCTTATTATGCCCTAAGATACACAAAACATTATTAGCATGCCATGATCTTCCACATTTTGCAATAAATAGTGGTAACGTACAATGAAAGCCCTTAAAAAGCTATTTACCTATTAAACAGTGAAAAACTTACCCAAAATAGTTAAAAATGCCAAAAGCCCCAAATTTCTTTCCCTTCCTCCTTCCTCCTTCTTCCTCTTCCCCACAGCTGACTAAGGCCTCCCCAGAAGAGTTGTCGATAGAAATCAATTGTTGCACAATGTCCTCCTTGAAGCACCAACACTCTCACATGAAAGGTCTCCTCTCTGATGCTCGCACTTGCAATGAGTGTGACATCAGAATGAGCTCGATGTGGTTGGCCCACATACGCATGTTGGCTAGAGCACTCACCTTGCATGTGGAGTTGTCGAAGATCTGTCCAGACTGGCATGTGTGCTAGGGCACTTGAATGATTTGGGGTAGAGGAGGGTTCAGTCATGGTGTTGAGAATGGGAAGAGGAGAATGAAATTAATGTGCCTAACCCATGACCAAAAATAAGTGGAAGGGAAATTTACTAAAACACCCCTCTACCCTTACAGGACTTGTGGTGTGTACGCCCACTGTCTACAATTTAACTTTCTACAATCTTCTTAAAACCCAAATTTGAAGCAGCAAATAGTTGCTTCTCATCTTGATCAAGTTGTTGTTGCTGAGTTTTTTTCTACTAAAATTGTTTTTGTAGATCACCACCTCATAGCTTATTTCGTTACACTTGGTATATTTGGCATTTGGTCTCCTTCAACATTTGAAAGGTAGATGACCCTTCTTATTGTAATGCTTACATGGAGGGTAGTTTTTCTTTTGCTTGGGCTTGCTGGAACTTCCCTCAAATTCAGTAATTCTGGCATCTAAGGTTTTGGGCTTAGACTTTTCCCTTTTATTAGGTTGGTTTTTAACTAATAAGGTTCCTTCAACGACCCCTTCCTAATGCATCATTCGTTGTTGTTCATGGGCTTGAAGTGTTGGTGAACTACTCTTATTGGTTTTGATTTATCAAACCTTGTAGCAAATGAAGGCACATCAAGTAGGCACCAAAAGAAGCATGCAGTTATTATGTGTATGGAAAAGTGTCTTTTTATGCTCATGCTTAATCCTACCTTAGAACTTCTAGTCTAGCTTATGCATTTCATATAAGTTATGATGCCATTAACCCAATGAAAAACAGACTAAACATTGAGTACCCATTTTTCTAAGAAAACCAGTCATCTAATGCTTGTCCATTAGACTTTTGTTGAGAAAATTGAAGCACGGGGAAAGTAGCTTAGGGGAAAATAGATCTAGAACAGACCATTCATTTTTTATCTATATGCTATCTAAACTAGCCATTGCAAAAATAGACCTCCAAAATTTATTTTCAGGCACTCTTTTTGATAGTCAAACTAGCTGTTGCAAGAATATAGAATTAGCTTATCTATATATATATCCCATTAGGTCTACTTCAAAGTTCTCTTGCAAACTCAAAACACTTTTGTGCATGACTTTGTGAAACATTCTTTGCAATCCCTTTGTACCTGCCTCACTAGAGAAAGATCAAATTCATTCTAAAGCTTCATTTCCATATCTTGCAATGAGCATAAGGGCATTATTGCAAGAAGTGTTGTAAGTATTTCTATGCGTTAATTTCTTTGCAAGTTTTCTCTACTATGATTTGTGTTGGTTTGAGTGTTTTCACCTGAAAATACTTAAGTTCTCCTATTGAGAAGGAAGGTTGGTTGAAGTGTTTGACTTGAAACACTTGTAGGTTGAGGTGTTGCACCTGAAACACCTGTTTATATTGTATTGTAGTTGGTTTGAAGTGTTTGTACCTAAAAACACTTGATTGTATAATGTTAAGTGTTAGCCAAAAGTAACACCATATTTTAATTGAATAGATTCAAATACTTGCTTGAGAGTAGATATAGCTGTTAGTAGTGAATTACTTAAAAAATTATTGTGATCTTTGTGGTGTGTGATTGTGATTTCTGTTTTGTATCTCTATTATCGATAGTTTATTTTGTTTTATGTTCAATGTGTTGATGAATTTCCATTGCAAAACAAGCATTTGATCATTCTACGCATCTAAGTGATTTTTTTAAGTGAATATTTTTTTATTACACAATTCACCCTCCTCTTTTGGAACCATTGATCTTAACATGAAGTGATTTAAGCAATTCAGCCAATGACATCTTTGATAGATCTCTTGTGTCTTCTAGCATTACAATAGTTGTTTCAATAGAAAAAGAGGTGTTCAACTGAATGTACATATGCCATCAAATTGTAGTAGATGCATTTGGAAGCCATTGTGATACCTTTGCATGGAATATTGACTTTGGTAGGCAAAGCATTGTGATGGAGTCTCTAAAGAAAGATATTCTAGTAGAAATGTAGTTCTTCTATAATCCTTTATTCTAGTAGACCTGAACCCTTTTGTTATGTATGAGCTCCTAGGTCAACTTGATTGAGATGATACCTTCCTTACTCCAATGCCATTGGAAAGAGTCATTGTTATCAACGTTCTAATTTAAATTATGTTCAATTTCCACATCGATATTGTAATACTAAATGATTATAGAGCGATCAACAAGGACTTCAAGAGAGAGTACAATGGAAATAAAAGGGAAATGAACTCACCACCTAGTCTAATTTAAGGAAAAATTAGGAAAAACCTATATATAATGTATGAATGCATGCAAAATAGAGTTCATTAGATGGTCTAAATAAACATTTTAGATATACGTAGGGAATATGTTAAGCACTCTACACATCTAATTTTTTGACCTCTTAGATATTCTTAGGTGTGTGTAAATGATATGATGCATGTAAATGTCTAGTTATATAAAAACCAAAAAGATAAGAAAATGAGTATTTATATCTATATAGACAAATAGAACTAGAAGCTTAGAAGAAGACCATATAAACATTCCCTTACTTGTGTAGTGAGTGGAGAATGAACCCTACATGATTCTAGTCTAAATATCTTGAACATGATGTAGCTAAAACAAACAAGTAAAGGCAATCAAAACAAACAAAGACATAATGCAAAATGCAAGGATGATTCAGGACATATAGAATGAAAACTCTCATTCATGTCCTAAAAAATTATCTTGATATATTTTAAGAATAATTAAATTAGTTATCACTTGTATAATGCAAAGCTTAGTGATAATCTAAAGAACGAGAGAATTATGGAATTCTACCTAAAAAGATGAAAAAGGAAATTAAGATGTGTGTGCATGACTTTAGTCCTACATGATGTATCAAATGCAATCTTATGAATGTAACTCAACTAAAGAAGATGATCTTAATGCATTCTATATTCTCAAACTGGTGGAATTTATTAATCTTAGAGATGAGAAGGCTTTAGAAATGTCACTTATTCATTTATAATTTTACTAAGTGGTAGGCTCACTTTTTGTACACTATGTTTTAAAATTAATTAGTGAAGTGGTATGAAATATCATCTGAAGCATACATTGATAGGTAATATGTGTGACTTCACTCTCAAGTTTAATCGTGTGTAATCAAAGCTGATAAAATAGTGAAATGTGAAAACAACAAATATATATGTCAATAAAATGGCAGTGTACGTGACTTCACACTCAAATTTCACCGTGTACATGAAAAGTAAAACAACATTCGCTTTGGATTCTAAATTATGTCATTCTATTTTAATTAATTATGATTAGATTATAGACTTGATTTGTTGCTAATGCAAATCTAAGCATGATTTCTGAACATTAGTAATTCATAAGCAATAATACATACACTTATTTGTATTTACTTGTCCTTGATTTTGATCAAGGGATGTAAGTATGCAATACTTACATGCATGAACATATGGGCAAATAGAGTAGGAGAAGCAAGCAACAATCAAACATGGCATCTCAAACATTTAAACAAATATTCAACCATTCATAACATTCATAATTTGGATGATTATAAAACGTTGTCCTTTAACTACTGAATTATCTATAGAAATGCACAGACTTTAAAAAATCATAGCAAAATATTTATTAATCGAAAAATTATAAAATCACTTCTAAATTGAAGCATTCAAGTCTAAAATCTAATGAAAATGTGTAGCAAAAACATTAAAGCATTTTGAGGTTGCAAACAATGCAAAGAAATATCATCTGAAGCACATAATGATAGGCAATATGTGTGACTTCACTTTTTAGTTTAATGATGTGTAATTAAAATTGATAAAACAGTGAGATATGAAAACAACAAATATATATGTCAATAAAATAGCAATGTACACAACTTCACACTCAAATCTGACTGTGCACATGAAAAGCAAAATAACATATGCTTCAGATTCTAAATCATGTCATTCTATTTTAATTAATTATGATTTGATGATAGACTTAATCTGTTGCTAATGCAAATCTAAACATGATTTCTAAACATTAGTAATTCATAAGTAATGATACATATACTTATCTATACTTGTTATTAATTTAGATTAAGAGATGTAAGTATGCAATACTTACATGCATGAATATAGGGTAGATAGAGTAGGAGAAGTAAGCAACAATCAAATATGGTAGAGTTGTGAATGAGCTACAACGACATGCGGAAGTGCCAAATGATAGAGGGGAAGGTTGGAATTGGCAAAGTTGCTTTCAGAGGTGTCTACCTAGCGAGCTTCAATAGTAACAAAAATAGAGGAATTGGCAGTGATGCAACAGTGATGTTGAGCAGGAGGCAATGATCTTTAGTTTGTAGGCATTGAAAGGGTCAGATGAGTTGCATGTTGTTCAAATGAGGTTTTGTGGGTTCGGTAGAGTGTAGAGGAGAAGAGCTAATGCCGAGGCACATAGGTAGAGTTACGATGGTGAGTTGTAGCGATGAGCTTCAAACCAAGTCTAGGAGATTCTCTAGAGGGTTTTCAAGTGGAGGGGGTGCATTCAAAGGTTGTGTACATGGAGAGGATGCTTTAATGAGGGAGAGTTTTGGTTTTGTTCATTGTTCCATTAAGGCATAGTAAGTCCAATGGGTAGATTGGCCACCATACATGTAGACGACATGACTGAGGTAGCAAAGGAGTTGGTAGACAATGTGATGGAGGATGCAACGATAGTGATTCATTAGATTTGGTTGATTAAAATGTAGCCATTGGATCTTGATGATCAGGCATGATCTAGGCCATTCGATTAGATTTAAGTGATGCAATTTCCTTCATTAATCTTGGATCTAATCTGTTAGATTAAAAGTAGAAAAAACATAGATTGTTAAATCTGATTATAGGTGATTTGATTCAAACCATTGGATTAGATCTAGGTGGTCTAATTCTAGTTGTTAATCTTAGATGACATATCAATTGTTGAATAAAAATTACATTAATTTTCTACCATCGGATGAGATTTAGATGATTTAATCTAAATTGTCAAATCAAAGGATAAGATGATGTGATTTAAATTGTAGGATTGGATTCAAATGGTAAAATCTAAGGCGTTGAATCCGTGGTATATTGGGAATTATCAAATCTAATCTTAGGAAAAATAAAATATATGGTAGTGATGATGTGGCATGTTATATGGTAGCCATATGGATGATGTAGCAAATCCATTGCTATGTGTCAACATTTGATTAGCTAAAATATTAACTCCAAAAATGACCTATCAATAGGAGGATGTCACGTGTTGATAATATGTCATGTCTATATGGAAGACATGTGGCATTAAATGGGTACACCTAAAAAAAATGGCAATTTTAAGGTGAAGGAAGTGGGCATTGAACCCTCACCCTTTGCACCTAATACAAGGTTATCCATATCTTAAGCTACAAAGCCCTCTTATTATATAAGGAGCTTAATTCCTCTTAAGGAGTCTTGGGCCCATTTAGGGAGATAAGCATTTTTGGTCTAAATGAGGAAATTAATGAGTTTTTTGAACTTTAACAAAGGTGAAAGTGGACTCTAAAGCTCAAAAGGAGAGATTTACAAGTTGTGGGGTGCTTGAAGAAAATTTCAAGTAGTGGGGCCTATATAAACAGAGTTATGGGCTACAAGGCCTATGCTCAAGAGTAGTTGAGTTTTTGGGCCTAAATGAAGGAGAATGGACCCTTAGGCCCCAAAAATGATAGAAATGGGTTTTTGAGCTTATTAAAAAAGGGAAAATGAGCCATTGAGCCCACGTGAAAAGTTAGACGAGTTAGAAAGAAGGAATGTCCGTGTTCTAAAGTAGGATAAGATAGGGTAGAGAGGAGAGCTCAAAAGTAGGGGTGTCAATAGATATAAACTAGTAGACATAATCTATTAAGAGTAGATTTATCTCCATGAACATCCGTGACCAATAAGTCTGCCTGTTCTTTTGGGACACTAATTTGCCAAAGGAACATTAGAAACTTATAGATTGGTACAGAAATTGATCATTCCTTTTCCATTTGACTATTTTGCCAATATTGGCTAATTTTTCCCACGGATTCTTGAATTTATTCCAAGCCCTATGTCTGTCCATCTGATTAGTTTCAGGTGAGAGCCCAAAAAGTGTACTCTAGTCATGAGACCATAAGTTTTTTAGGTGCTCGATTCTCCATAGCATCTTCATATGAAGAGCTTTCATCACCTCTTTGAAATTTCTTATTCCCAGTCCTTCAATAGGATTTGTGATTTTATCTCAACTGACTTAATGTCTCCTGCATTTGATTCCATCACCACCCCAAAGAAAATTTGCATAAATGCACTACAATTGATCAGGAATGACTAAAGGAAGGTCATACACACTTAACAAATGAGTTGGAATGTTAGATAAAACATGCTTGATTAAGGTGAGCTTGCCCCTAGGGGAGAGAATGGTTGATTTCCACCTAACCAACTTTGGTATCATTTGTATTCACATGGCAAAGCTATCTTTAGACACAATGAAGAAACTTTTGTCGCAATTTATCTTTTGTCTAGAGAAAAGTTGGTATTGCCTAAGGAAATCAATAGTGTTCTCAAGACTACTTCTCCTACCATTTAAAAAAAGGAAGGTATTGTTAGAGCATATAAGAGGCATTTGAATAACACTTGTCATTTCAAGATTTGCACAATTGGTGTTATAAGGAGTAACACTTCTCCTTGTTACAAGCTTTGATAATCCCTAGCTAAGGACATCTTCAATAAGGATGAAGAGACTAGGAGAGAGAGAATCTCCTTGACACAAACCTCTAGTGGATTGAAAGAATTCAATAGATGCCCCATTGAGAAGGATTGAAAAATTATTGTCTTGAATACACCTTTTAATCAATGGAATTGTTGGAGAAGCCAAATTCATCAAGGATCACATAGATAGCATTCTATTCAATCCCGTCATATACATTTTCCATATCTAGATTGAGCACCACATTGCCACCAATTCTTTGAAAATTTCCTAGGCCAATGCTCTACATTGTCAAAGATACTTTATTATTGATAAATGCCCATTGGGTATCCGAAATTGCCCTATTTAAGATGCTTTACATCTAATGAGTGAGAATAGTAGCTATTACTTTATAGCTAACATCACATAGAATTATAGGTCTGAACTGTTTAAACTCACTGGAATTCTCCACTTTAGGTAAGAGATAAGAAGGTAACCTTCTACACTTAGTCTGGTGTGCCTCCCCTGAAGAAAGTTTATATCACTTAAACTAGATCTTGCTCAATAATGTGCCAACAATGTTGATAAAATTCTATTGTGAAACCATCAGGGCCTAGAGCTCTATCCTTTCCCATATCAAACACAATGCCCTTAATTTCCTTTTGAGAGGGGGTGGAAGACAAACAATCATTGTCCCTGTCCACCACCACCTTTGGTATAATATCTATAAGATTTTTGTTCCAGTCTCCCCCTGCAGATTTTAGGAGGTTCAAGTAGATCTGCCAAGTCTTTTGTTAGAGAGCATCAACATTACCGTCCACATTCTTGATCATCTGTGTAAAACAGTGATTCTTTTTCCACTTATTTCAAATCATATGAAAAAACCAAGTGTTTTGATCACCTTCCCTCATCCATCTAATCCATGCTTTTTGAGCTAGGAAGATAGCCCTTCTATGATTGTACTCCTGAAACTCTTGCTTAATGTGCTATAGCTGATATTGGTTCCTTCCAAGTCTAATTAGCAGGACTGTTCGTTCCTCCAATCAAGTGGCTTATCCTTCTCCACATCAAATTCTACACTAGGGTCCACTTCCTCATTTTCATGGCCTATGTGGATGTCTTCCTCCATGTCTAATTGCTCCCCCTCTTCATCCTCCAAAGTGCAAATGTCACGTAGACTCCTTAAATGTTCATGGTTGTTGTTGAGGTTTCTGTGGTTGACCAATATCAGCTAAGCCTTGTTTATCATATCCCCCGTTATTAATGTCTTGTCCATTGTCCCCATCTGTGTTGATAGTTCCTCCAATCGAAGGATGTTTAGTTGGGGTTCTTCTAGAGTATATTTGGACCTCTTTATGTCTTGAAACCTATCTGGAGTTTTCCTCCTATTGCATATGGGCAATACTCTAAAAACCAACTCCCTCCTCCTTCTATTGCTTACTATTTTTCTAGTTATTTTTCATGTTCTTTTCCTGATTTCCTCTTTTATCTTTCTATACCTTTTTCCTCATGATAGTTACCCACCCTTCTTTATTTGTGTCATCAATTTTCTTGAGACCTTGATTATCTGTAGATGCATTTTGTTTCTTCAACTCACTCTCCTTACTCTCCCTCTTGGACTCATTTCCATCTTTCTCTTGGTGTGGCCCAATCCTCTGATTTCTGCCTTGGCACACTTCCAAAAGATGACCAAAGTAGCAGCACTTTGTATGGTACTTGGGAACATTCTGACCATATTCAACCCTTTGCTCTATCACTTTGTCACCACACTTGACTTTGATGCTTGTTGGTAGTGGTTTTGAAACATCCATTTCTACATAGAGTGTTGTAAGCCCAGGCTGCGTGAACTTAGGAACGTTGTTATTCATGCACAAGTACCTTCCAAGAGGCTAGCAATGCATTTCACTGTCGAGGGAGCTTGAAGATGAGCCCGTAGTATGGGCAGGAAGACTCAAATAGGAACCATGATGATTCAAAACCCGAAGAGAAGGATTTTGACCAACGGGACATGATCATCATCTTCTTCCCATTTATCACTTAGGAATTTCTAATATATTCCCTTGTGAAATTTTCTTTGTTTCGAAATCATAGAAGCACAAACCGGCGATGGGGTAAAATTCATCTGCAAAGCCATCGGTGCATTTTAGAGTGATGAGAATATTCGCCATAGGGGGTACTAGAGTCCATTGTAGTGCTCCAGCAAGCGTTCTTCAGTTGTTGTGTTGGGTCATGTTCCGCCCCCTGAGATACTGTAGGATTGCCTTTAGTCGCTCTCTGGCAGCTGACACAGACTTCCACCCGAATGTCCTGTCGCAGCCCATTGATGAACATCACTTCCATTGATCCTGGGTGATCTTAAGCAGCACCTTCCGTAGTTCATCTGTTGCTATCTCATCGCCTAACTCTAACCCCAATTTGTAATGAACCCTCTGCAAACTCGTCCTACTGCTCCTTGGGTTCTCATAGCTATTCCAACCTTTGCATGCTTGGGGTGGCTATCTCCAGTTTTGACGCTTCCCAATTGTGGAATGGGACACTGGCTTGTCTATGGGCAAGATAAGGGAGAGTAGTGAATCGCCTCTTGGGATAGAACAGCAGTGATGAACCTCCCATGGGTTCTCTCGTTGTTCATCGGAGCAAATAAGAATGGGTCACTGATTAAGGCTAAACTTCATATGCCTGGTTGCAGTAGGGAAGAAGAAGAAGAAGAAGAAGAAGAAGAAGAAGAAGGTGAATTTGGCGGTTTTGTGAAAATTGCATTTTAACCCTTATAATAAGTTTATCTGATATGTAGTCCAGAAATAGTATATTTATTGGTTATTACATATTTGTTGTTGAATATTGCATATCATTATTGATTATTTATTAGAGTTAGAGATGGCACTATTATTGAGATTATTAGTATTTGATGCATGATTAGCATTTCTTATGTTGGACCACATTTTATTATGTGAGATTGTACATGACTGGACACATTATTTATTGTACACATTTCATTTTGAGATTTTAGTTTATTTTTGTATAATTGATCGATTATTAGGAAGACTTTATTATTGTTGTACATGTGACTATTTAATTGTGAGGAATGTATAGATAGAGGTTATGCATTATTAATTGACATGAGGTATGTGATTACAACTTATATATGAATAGATGATTATATTATGATTATATTCAAGATCAGGGAGTTAAATTATGTTATTGTGCATACGATTAAGATTGATTACTCTAGACTTTGTCTTAAGGTTAGGAGTAACTTTTGAACCTAGTTACAAGGGTTAAATATGATCATGGTTAAATACTATGATGATTAAAAAACATAAAATAATTATAACTTGAAAGTTATGATTTGACATGCATAGTATTAGTATATATTTATTAGTTAGTTATCACATTTTTTATTCTCTTCAATACATGCATGTTGACTCATTTATCTTCTCATGTGGTGCACTGCATATTTTTGCTATTTATGAAGTAGTAGTAGAAGATTTACTTATTGAGAGCTATGATTCGTTCAATTGTTTTAATCATTTTTTTTAGGTGATCAAGTGGATCTTTAGGTTAGGCGAGTAGGAAAAGACATGTTATGATTTATGAATTAGAGTTATGTAGTATTTAATGATTTAGTTTTAGATGTGAATTTGTGGACTTAAGAAGGAATTATAAGCTATGTTGTTAGTTAAGGATGGAGAATTTCATCTAGATGTTTTAGTTGATATTGATTATTATTTTATTGTTTAGATATTAACTTTAACTTTAACTTTATGATATTAAGAAAAAGTATTTTTTATTATCATTTTTCTCAAAATTTTGTAACGTAACAACTTGCCTCTCAGATGCGAGTTACACACGTCAAAACAATATGAATGCGCGAAATAATCAGCTTCGAAATTACAAATCACCGTTCTTGCTCTTCACCTGCCATCTCCGGTAACCAGCTGTGAGAAAACTGCACTGTCGGTCATCGAAACGGTGGTGCTCTCCCCCACTCCGCCGCCGACCTTGTGTGTCATGAGCACATCTTGCCCAAGATTCTCCACCACCGGCGCCGAAATCAGCGCGTCACTAGCAACACTATCCATTCTCACCTCCTTCCTCGTCTCCGTCTCCTGCAGCTGCAAAGCGTACTCCAAGTTCCACAGCACGTTCCCCATCGTCGGTCTCTCCCACCCGCTCTCCGCCAGGCACTTCTCCGCCGTCTCCCCGAACTTCCTCAGCGACTTCGTATTCACCGTGCCCTTCAGCCTCCGGTCCACGATGTCGTCCAGCTGACCCGCGCGTTGCTTTCCCACCGCCCACTCCGCCAAGTTCGCCTCCTCCCGCGTTGCCTTTGGGTATATCGCCGGCCTTGCGCAGAGAACCTCGAACAATACCACGCCGAAGGAGTAGACGTCTGACTTCTCCGTGAGCTTCTGGGTCTTGAAGTACTCCGGGTCGAGGTAGCCGAAGCTTCCCTTCACGGCGGTGCTGACGTGCGTTTCCCCGACGTTTGGCCCCACCTTCGATAGCCCGAAATCGGACAATTTGGCCAGGCAGTCATCTACGCTTTCGCCTTCCTCCGCAGTGAGTAGGATGTTGGATGACTTCACGTCGCGGTGGATGATCCCCGGCGAGTAGCCGGTGTGGAGGTAGTGGAGTCCTCTCGCCGAGCCGATGCAGATTTTAAGCCTCTGCTTCCACGAAAGGAAGTTTGAAACTTTGCCAGCGTTGCCACCGCCGGCGCCATCGTTCCTATCGTACAGGTGAGATCGGAGGGTTCCCTTGTTCATGTACTCGTACACGAGTATCATCTGGTTGCTCTCGTCGCTGAATCCGATCAACGACACGAGGTGGCGGTGGCGGATTTGGGAGAGAAGATTAACCTCGTTCTGGAACTCAGGGTTGCCCTGTTTTGATGCTGAAGTGCCGCGCTTCACCGCTACCAGGATGCCGTTCCGGAGCTGACCGTAGTAGACGTTTCCAAATCCACCGGTGCCGATGACGAGGCTGTCGTCAAAGTTCTTGGTGGCGGATTTCATCTCCTTGAGGGAGAAGTGAAGGCAGTGGTGTACCCTCTGTAACGCCGACATCCCGGTGATGGTGACTGACTTCCCGTTGATGCTCGTCGAATCCATTCCGGTGCTTTCTCCTCGGCCTCTGCTGCTTTCGCTTGCCCTTCCCGGAGGCCCACGTTTCTTGCGTTTGTGAAGTAAGAGAACCAGAACACCCACTATCACGATCAAGAGCACAACCACTCCGGCGACAGCAGCTGTGATGACAACCGCTCGGTTGCTGCCATTCGAATGGGATTCCCCGAACGAAGACAGTTCTCCAAACGATCCTGCGGAGTTGTTCAGCTTCATGATCTCCACCCCGTTGAGAAATGCGTTCGCTTCCTTGTTCGACATCTTATTCGATCTCCCAACACTGATACGGACCATCCCGGTCGCGCCGACGGCAACGATATTGTCCAGGAAGAACGGCGTGAAGAAATTCCCGTTGGTGTAATCCGCCGGATGAAGGTTTTGCTTTGCGAACATGTTGTTGACGAAGACGTTGAAGTAGAGATCATCTGATTTAGTGACGTTCAAATCGCAGAAGTGCATCCTCACCAAGTAGAGGTGATCGGGGGTTACCGTGAAATTCCAAGTGAGGTTGAAGTTGGAGCCTTGGTATTCGTCGGCGTTCATCGTGTTCGCCGTGGAGTAGACGAGGTCTGGCGCGAATTCCCTCGCCGAAATCGAGTTGTTCATGTACAACATACGCTTCGTCTCGTTCACCCTTCTGGCCATTTTCGGCCGGAAGAGGAATCTGTCGTCCTTGTACCACGTTCTCCAAAGGGTGTCACTACTTTCAGCGACCAGAGGGCCACCGGCGTTGATGCGGAATACCGTCTCCAACGCGTTGTTCGTTGCGAGACCGTCGAGATCCTGGCGACCCCGTTCGGGGATGAAGTTGGAGACGTTGCTGCGGATGAAATCGTCGGGAGCGGTGAAGAGTTCGATCGCGTTGATAAAAGCGATTGAATCGCCCGCCGGCGTGAAAGTGAGGTTGAGAAGGTCGTCGGAAGAGACCCAAAGAAGATACTCCTTGACGTCCGGGGTGGAGCTGCCGGAGGGGGAGAAGTTGGTGAGGAGCGAGAAGGTGTCGTTGACAGAGACGCTGAACGTGGCGTTGTTGAGGTCGTAGTCCTCGCCGGCGCTGGTGGTGGCGAAGGGGGAGAAGTGGAGGCGGAGGAAGTGCGTGCCGGTGGATTTGACAGATAAACCATAGGAATACAGGGAGGAAGATAACCTCGCGGTGAGATAGAAGCTGGACGTTGAGGCGTCGGATGCTTCGCTAGATTTGGTGAGGTTCACCGCCGGCCCGGTGAATCGGTAGTCGTCGGAATTCGTCATGTCGGCGACGAAGATCCTGCCGTCTTGAGTGACGTTCTCGGATCCACCGCAGTTGAGGAGGATGTTGGTGACCGGAACATAGGCCGATAAGGTTGGCGTAATCAGAAGGTAGGAGAAGACCATAAAGGAGGAGAAATCAATTACTCGGGCGTTGCAGCGGCGACCACGACGGCGGTGGTTCTCCATCGTAGCGTAGACGAGCGAGAGGAACCGAAGTGGAGGAGGTCTCTATCGGATTCCTGATCCTTTCGTCGAATACTCGGATTCGTACGAAGGATGATTTGGTTTTTAGCTTAAAAAAATCTCATAGAATATTGGTGGTCAAATGCTTAAAGTCCGGTGGTTTTAAATAGACCGACTCGATTTCTCCCTCTCGTGTTCAACCACCGCGCTTAAATTTTCTTTTCATATACATATATGAAATGAACAGGAGTTACAAAGTTATCGACGTACCGTCCGGCAAAAAGAAAAGAAAAGAAGAGTTATCAGCACGCTTTTTGTGCAAGTGCGCAATGACCGGTTGTGATAGACTTGGCAAACAGAGGATTGCATCGGCCTGAATGAGACTCGTCTCCATTTTATTTAAAAACCATTCCAACCTAAGCTAATCCAAGAAACCTAATCGAGTCTAAACTTAATGGTTAAGGCTCAACCATCACTTCAACAATTTGGTTAACCAATGGCACAATCCAACTAGTTTACAAGCCAACTTCTCGATCTAGAAATGCCTTCAAAATATTTCTTGATCCTTACCTCATTTTTTGAAATAAATATTTCAATTTTAGAAAATGAGTATATTCTTTGCGTAATTGTTTTGAATTTATTATAATATAACTTTTAATTAATTGCAATAAATTTATATTATGTAAATGTATATTTCTTGTTTGTTGAAATTATTTTGTGTATTCTATACTTTTCAAACTTACAAGATAAAATCGTTAAATCATAATTTTAGTAGTGCCTCATCCTATAAGTTAGAAATTCTAGTTTAACCATTACTTATATATCCATACACTCACACCCACACATCAAAAATTGTATAAGCTACATGAATACTCCTAATGTTCATTAGGTTATTTGAATGTTCATATAGTATTATTAATTATCATTAACATGGATATTTTTAATGTTTATTAGACTATTTAAGTGTCCAAGTAGTATCACCTTAAAAAAAAATAAAAATTGTATGAACTAAGTTATTGGATAATTATAAATACTTGGTGAAATTTTCGTTTCAATAAGATTTAAGTACTACAACCAAGTTAAAAAGTTTAGGTATTGGTTTTGTAATCAAAATATCTTAATGAATGTGACTTAAATTAAATTGAACTTTCAATACATAACATACTATATGTTAGATTAACTAAAATGTAATTAAATTTAATAGTAAAAGTATTGATAATAATTAAATATTAGATACCTTTAGAGACAATTTTATGTCTCGTTTAAAATCTTCAGGGCCTTTTTCCTAGAGGCACCTCTATGTGAAATTTCTACACACATTCTTGTGGCGCCTCATGAACACATGAGAGATTAGAAGTAACCTTATGGATTAGGATATTATATAACCAAAAATACATGATATAGTTTTGCTTAATTTATCATGTTTGGAATTGTATGTGCATCACCTAATTAGCATAAATGAATAGCTTACCATCTGAATGATTTTTCTAGTTGTAACACCACATCATCTACTACAATACTTTGAGGTGAAGAGAGGAGAACATTTGAAGTCATTACTTAGTCTAATTAAAGATAAATTTGGAAATTTTTAAGTGCAGGTGAAAGTGACACCTATAATGTGCAAGCTGTGATTTACAAACTATAAATCTAGGTATGCATAGAGAAAGGTGTTAAATACCTTATATCACCATTTGTTAACCAAGATAGGTCAACTCCTACATAGTTGCTTCCCTTATATATCTGCATAAAGAGAGGTTAACCAAGAACAAGCTCCCAAGAGGTGAGCTTGTGTGATATGCATAGGTATAAACATGACAAAATAAGTTTGTATAGTTTAGGTAAACTTAACGAATATTCGTAAGATATATATAAACTCAATGAAGTTAGTTCATGGTGTTTATACAAACTTAATAAGAGTAGTTCATTATGTTTACACATTATGCATAGAAACAAGAATAAACATCATGTATTTGACAATGACTAGACTTGATATTTACTATGTTGTTAGTCTTCTTAGTCAATTTAGGTATGCACCTAAAGCAATTCATTAGCAAAGGGATATTCAAGTGTTGTCATATATTAAGAAGACACTAAGGAAAGGTTTCTTGTGTGAGAATCATGGGCATCTTTGAGTTGAAAGCTTCTTTGATGCTAGCTATGCTATTGATAAAAGTCATAGAAAATCTACATTCAGCTACTTAACCTTCCTTGAAGGAAATTTGATTATTTGATGAAGTAAAAAACAAAATGTATTATCAAAATCTAGTGCTAAAGCAAAATATTGTGCTATGTCTAATGCTACTTTTGAGTAAATATGACTGGAAGCCTTACCACAAGACTTAAGGTTTGATGTTAATGGTTGTATGCTCATGCATTGTGACAATCAAATTGCTATATATATTGTCAGTAATCCAATATTTCATGAAAGAACCAAACATGTGGAAGTTGACTATCATTTCATTAGAAACAATGTCTTGAGAAAAATTATATCAACCCCTTATAATTAATCTAAAGATCAATTTGTCAATGTTCTTACCAAAGGTCTTGGGTTTAGGGTGTTTGAAAAATTTTGTAACAAATTGAACATAATTCATATATATATATAGTTCAGCTTGAGGGGAGTGTTAGTTATTTCCTTCTGTAAATCCATTTATGTATTAAACAGATATCCATGTAACTTAGGGTATATATATACTCTTTATTCTCTTTTTGATTGAATCAATGGAATATGAAACTATTGCTTTGAATAAATCTATTTAGACTCTATTAATGTAATGGGTGATGTCCTTATAGTTCTATGATTTCAAAAATAGATAACATTGCTCTATAATTGTTACATAATTATAGATGTATTTTTCTCTTCTTGTTTCCATTACTTTTTTTCCCTATTAAAAGTTGAAAGATGAAATTTTTTTTAATTTATATCAGATGACAATAAGACATGTTAGTTAGTGATGGATAAATTACTAATGTATATGATGATAAATTACTAGAGTTAATAAAATAAGTTTATGTGTGTGTGTATGCATGTGAAACTTACTTCAAGTATATATGCTTATATAGTTACATATATTACACATGAAATAACTATGCTTATGTCAAACTAATTATGTTTTTCTCCATTTTGTAATTTAGACTTAAGTAAGAAAGTATTCTTTTCAAAAAGAGTGGATAGAGGTTAGGATCAAATGTCAAGGTATGAAATAATTTAGATAAATACAACATAAAGTTATTTCTCTAAAGAGATTGTTTACTTGTTTTATTTTTTTTTATATGAAGACACTCCTAAATATATTAGAGGGACAAAGGAGTTCATTGAATATGCTAGAATCTATGAAATTTTGGATGAGAAGATAAAATGTTCACGTCCTTAATGTGTCAATGAATTGTGACAAAATATAAAAAGTTTACGAAGTTGATATTCATAGTTCATTTGTTTTATATAAAATATTTAGGTTAATGGAGCAATAAGATATTTAATACGTTACTTTCATTATTAAAGGATACATTTCCAATGGCACATTTTCCTAACAACGTATATAAGTTGAAGAAGATGATTAAGAACCTAGGCATTCACTATTAGAAAATTGATGCATATCCAGATGAACATGTTTTATTTTGGAAAGAAAATGTCAACTTGAAGTTATGTCCAAAAGTGTGGAAAATCAAGGTGGAAAGCCAAACATGGCAATAAGAGAGATGGTGAGAATTAGAATAAAAAATCAATAGAAAGTCTTGTAAAAGTTCTTCATTACTTTCATATTATTATACCTTGACTTTAAAGATTATTCATGTCATTGGAGACAACTAGTTCGATGAGATAACATCATAAAGATCATTGTAAGGATGATGTCTTAAGGCATCTGATAGATTCTATAACTTGGCAAACATTTGATACCATCTATGAATCATTCAATATGGAACCTCAAAACATTTGACTTGGATTGGCAAGTGATGAATTTAACTCATTTGAAATAATAAGCACGACATGTAGTGTTTAGCTAGTAATTTTGATTCTATACAATCTACCTCTTTGGATGTGTATAAAACAACCAAACATGTTGCTGTCTTTAATCATACCTAGGTCAAGTTCACTTGGGAATGTGATTAATGCTTATATGCAACTATTAATTGATAACTTGAAAATATTATAAGTTGAAGATGTACTAACATACGATCAATTAAGATAAGAGACCTTTCAAATGTGTGCAACACTTTTTTGGATTGTACGTGATTTTCTTAGTTATATAATATTATTATCAAGTTGAAGTACCAAAGGAACTTATGCTTGTGTATCATGTCATAAAGATACATGTTCTCACAGACTCCACCTTAAAAGAAGGAAGAATTTGGTTCGTGCAAAAGAAAATTAAAGAGCACATGCTACTTCTCTATATTGAGACCTAAAAATGTCATGATTAATCTTCTTTTTGTGCGTAATTTTAATCGATCATGATGCAGAGAGGAAGCGACTAACTCTGAATCCACAAAGGAGATCCTGAAATCCACTAAGAAGATGGTAAAATCTCAAGGAGAATAAGCTAAGGTACTTGATGTTAGGAATGAACATGTCCCCTTTAGATACACTACCATCTCTCATAGGGGATTTAGAACTACTAATTATGTGACTATAATTAAACTACCAACAACTAAGTACTCAGCTACCAACTAACGGTGTGAAGAGGTGTCAATATTTAATTGTATTGATGATCGGAGGCATGATACATCTTTTTCTTGGTTGGAGGTCATCTTCTTGCATTTATATATATATATATGGGAGGAACATAATAATATTTTTCCCACATAATTGATATATATTTATTCAGTATTCTGGTCTTTAGGATCCATTTATACATTTGAAATTGAATTTGATGGAATTTGAATTTTGTGAAATTTGACAAAAATAGAATTCAAAATTTAAGCATTTATGTAAGTTGAGAAATTTCATAGAAATTGAAACTCAGATGTTTGTGCATATGATAGAATTAAATAGAATTAATTTATAATAATAATATAATATAATTATTTATAAGTTTTGTGATAAAATTTTTAATTAATAAATTTAAATATAATTAATCAATAAATTAACATGTTATATAATTAGATATTGATATATCATTTTTATATCATGTGATGTTGAGAAATCCACTACTCTTAACATCGACATGTAGGGCCTATTAGTACATACAAGAAAGTTTAAATGGAAAGTAAATGAAATGTCAAAGTTTCCATAAGGATTCAGTACACCTACTAAAAAGTTCAAAAAGTTAGAATTCTCATAAAGGATTTAGTACATGTCAGAATGTTCAAAAATTGAAAAAGTAATGAAATAAATTGTAAAACACTATTTAAAATTGTGTAATTGATACATCAATTTGTAATTTGATATTTAAAAAAAATAATATTTATAAATTTAAAAGATATACTTATTTAAATTATTACAACATAAATGAAAAGAATAGTTCAAAGATACAAAACATTCAAAGTATTACAACATGAACATAAAGAATAGTCCAAAGATATAAAACATTCTAATTATTACAACATCAATGTTTAGAATAACCCAAAGGTACAACATAAATGAATTTAAATAGTCATTCCTTTGCACATTGCTATCATCATATCCTTACGTATTTTATTAGCTACTTTTTTTTGTTGTTCTTGACTTATTCTAACTTGTGAATGTCTATCCATATGTACTTCTCCTATTAGTTGTATATCATTAGTAATATTTAATTCTTCTAACTCATCTTGCAAATCTTCAAGTAAATCATCTTTATCAGCATTTTGAATGAAATTATGAAGTCAAAAACATGCAATTATAATCTTCACTTATGTTTCATATGGATATAGCATCTAATCTCGTAAGATTAAAAAATAATATTTCACAACTCCAAATGTGCACTCAATGACTGTTCTTAGTTGTGAATGACTGTAGTTAAAGTTTTCTATAGCATTACTAGGAAGTCTATCATTAACATAATCAGATAAGTGGTAGCATACACATTGAAATGGGTAAATATACTTTAGCTAATTAGGATATTCAGCATTTACTAAGTAAAACTTACCTGTATAAAAATAGAAATTAGTATGATAATGTACTTATAACTTCAAAATATACTAAACACATTTACCTAGTGGAACTCGAAAATCATTAGGTCTATTAATTACCTCGAAAATCGTTAGGTCTACTAATTGTATCTTAGAGGATATGAGCATCAACTATTGATCCTTCCCAACTAGCTTAAATATATGTAAATTTTATATCAAAATTACATGTTGCGATCACATTTTAAGGTAATTCAGCTTTCTTATTTCTAAATCTAGTTGTTTCTTGTCCAAAAATAATTGCTTTAATATGAGTACCATTAACAACTCTAATGCAATTCTATATACATTAAACATCATTTAATCTTATTTTAAATAACATAAAAAAGGAAGAACATTACAAAAATGAATACGTACCTTAAAATAAGGATAGACATTTGCATCATTTGCAATTCGACTTGGTGTTGAGGATGAAGATCTTGCTATAAGAACATGATTTAGATGTAATATAGCATTTAATACTTCATTAAAGTATTTACTAACACTCCAACTTGAATGACTAAATCGCTCAACTATTACTTTGTACCTTTGATTTTACCCTACTATGTGATAAGTAACATGGCAAATTTCTCCTCTACACTAATGTTATTGGTATCAACAATAACTTCTTCATTTCTCATGAAAGTACAAAAACTTTTAAATACATTTTGACTTATTCTATAAATCTTTCGACAATTGTAAACTTGATGTAGTTGAGAAAGATCTAATAATCTCTTGATGTAATCTACACATTCTTTACTATATATATGACTTGTATTATTGTAAAGTAATGGTGACATACTTGCTATTTTTGCTAAAATTATCCATGTTGCAAATAGAAGCTTTCACCTTTTTTTGACCACTTCTTCTTCATCTTCTAGGGATGAAATTGCATTATCAACCATAACAGTAAACATGTCACTAGTAATCATCCTCACCTACAAGATAACAAGAACATTAAGAATTTATCATTCCATGTTTCAATATATAAAAGTCATTTGACATTTCTAAGAAAATAAAATGCATTCCACATTTCAAAAATCAAAAGACATTCCACATTTCAAAATATAAAAAGCATTTCACATTTCAAAATATAAAATCATTCCACATTTCAAAATATAAAAAGCATTTCACATTTCAAAATATAAAATCATTCCACATTTCAAAATATGAAAAGCATTCCACATTTCAAAATGCAAAAGACATTCCACATTTCATAACGATAAGTCATTTCACATTTCAATATATAATATCCATTTTACATTTCAAACTATATGACTTTTCATAAAAAAGATTTCATCCACAAGAGATTTTAGCCATAAAAGATTGCATTCATAAATACACTTCATAAGCACAACAAGTTAAAGATTGGACTAAAAGTGAATTCACACACAAAAATTTCATCCATTGTAACCACATATTTACTTCTTAAACCTCAACCATCCATAACGCATTTCTACTGGTATAATTAAAAACAATTTATAGAATTTTGACTTTTGGAATAGCTTCATAGCTTCATATTATTCAACTATAGAAAGACATTCAATCTGAAGTAACACTGTAATAACATTATCTAAATAGGTCTCAACCTTTTCTTTAATATTGATCAACCTACTTTATACTTCAACCAATCTTTCTTGTACTTCAACCAATCTTTCCTATACTTCAACCAATCTATTTTGTGCATCAACCAAATCTTTAAATTGTTCATTTCATGTAGCTTGAGTTTGCTTATTTGTTTCACACATATGTATAATGGCTTTTGATGTATCTTTAAACGATTCTACTATGACTTGATGAGACATTACATAAGGTCTTGATCGTTTCTTCCTCTTCTCAATTGGCATCCTTGAACTTCTTCCTGATGAAGGTGATAAATTAGATTCAATATTCATTATTTCCTGAGTATTGTCTGTAGTGTTCATATCCATATCTTATGTGTTTGGTACGACCTCTACATCATCATTCTATCTAACCATATTTTCAATAGCCATATTGCATTCAAATATTTGTTGCAATTGCTTTGTAGCTTTCACACTTTAGATGTGTCTATAAAAAGAATAATATAGTCAAAATGTAAAAAGATAAAAATTATAATATCTTTCAAGTCATAAGTCATAACCAAGCTAACCTTAACAAACTTCTTCCATATCTCATCATTAATATCAGTGTAGCCTTAGATGAAATTCTAACTCCATCCACTTTGATTGTCAATTTTTAAGTAATTTTGATACATTTATTGTCAAGTTTTTAAGCGACTTTCTACATTCTTTTTTGTGATACTTGTATTTCTTTTAGTATTATATTTCTTAATTACTTCATCCTTAATATTACCTTTTACTTTCCCATCATGAGTTTTTTTGTTTCATTCATTTAATACTTTTGCCAAAATATCTAAGAAACATGCATCTAATTTAACATTTAAACTAATGTAATTTCTACCTCTACTTGTCCTTCTATTAAGAGTACCTATATTTTACACAAGTATAATTTTAACAAATAAAATAAAACATATGAAATACAACAATAAAAACATTCATATGCATTTGCTAAAATCATTATATTCACCTTTTTGTCAAAATCATATAAGTAAATTGTAAAAGTAGAAAAAAACCAACCTAGTTGAGAAGGTACAAGCATATAAAAGAGAAGAACACGAGACTTATGTTGGCGGTAAACAAAATACGGAAGAAGCCAAGAATCTGACATACATGCAAATAGGCCAGCAGGATTCACTGGGCACATAAAGTACATGCACCACATCTCAAATCATTGATGAAGATAGAAAACCAGTTTTGAGTTTTATTTATGGTTGTCTTGAGGATGCCAAGATAATCATTGTTCATGTCTACTTATTATGCAATTGTGATTGATCATTGTTGTTGATATGCATTCTTTAATTATTAAAATATATGACACCGTAGGGTTTATCCAATTACAGCAATATGAAACACTGGTTTATAGGATAGTTTGCTGAAAATTAAATCTAATAACACACAATTACAGAATTTAAAGAAACTGAAAAATGTTAATTGGAACAGGATCAAATCAGGACAAAAAATAAGCCAATATGAGATTCTCCTCCTTGTCGGTTACGTTGTATAATATGTAATTCAGAGGTGCATACGTGTATATATAACTATATACACACATGAAATAATTAATTGCAACATATAGTTTGATCGACCAGAGTAGTGATAATTATAATTAGTACGATTGTTTGAATCTTGCTTGATCATTTGAATAGTTTGACTAATTGAATCTGGATTCAAGGTGAATTCAATCAAATTGCATTTCCTTGGTTCTACTTCAACAATTATGAACTGATATCATGTGATCCAGGCTGTTAGGTACCATCCACTTGTAGTGGATTGCAATTCGCTTCCCAAGGATCTTCTACCACTTGCCTGGACCACTACCATGGACACACATTCTTTTCCTCAAAGCCAAAATATTCATCTGACCTGCCATCTCCCTCATAACAAAAAAAATTCAGTTTCCTCTTGAAGAAGTTGGTGGACAAACATGTTCCAAGAATTGCAAGAATTCTTATGGGAATCAGGCATGCCAAACACCCCCATTTTGGTGTGCAGGTGAAGAAGATATTCATTACGTGTTCCATGGTTTCAGTTTTGGTTATATCACATGAACGGCTGAAACAAATTGGCCTCTTCCCAGCCTTCCAAGCAGCCATCGTAGCCCTACCATGCACGGCACAAAAAGCTAGCAACGAGGGGTGTGGGATTATGGGAAAGGACAAACAAAGGTGGTAAAGATGACAATTTTGAGAAATTAGCAACTGCAATAGCTTAATTAATCAATACTTGTAATTGTCATTCTGATTCAGATTAACATAAATCCCACTGTTATCAAACCAAGAACAGTATTCTTCTTGTTTCTCGAATAAGCAAGCCATTCGTGGGAATGCTATAAAAATACATTGGAGAACAAGAAACCAAGAAAGATTAATGACATACATTGAATAATACACGTCAATTTACCAACAATAGTATTTAAATCTTCGCCCAGGTCGTCAACAACATGCTAACAAGAACTAATTGAAACTTGAAAAACAGTATTCAGTAAAAAAAAAAAAAAAAACAATGCACAATGAAAATGTCAGCTAACCTGTGAGCTTTGATGGGGTGACTACGATGATGGATGAATGCGAGGACACCAGGAGGTTCGATTGCGGAAGCTGACGACGAGGACGGGAGGAAGCCGATGACAGAAATTTCTTAAATTCCTTTCCACCGTTTTCCACCGTTTTCCACCGTTTTCTTAATAGCATTCAAACGGAAAAAGTTACAACTTTTCTTTCCTTTCCGTCAATTCCGGTGTGCACTAACTCCTACAGAAGGTGAACTTTCGTTGGTCGTCGTCACCATGCGAAGTTTCGATTTCGTTTAGGATTTTTTTGTTGTTGGGTCGTTGCACTTGATGTTGTTTCGGTCCGAAAACACGAGCTTTGTCATTGGATCCGGTGGGTTTCGTGGAATCATTATAGGGGTTTTGTTTGGTTCGCGATTGTTTTTGGTAGCTTGGTGTATGGTTTTGGGTGCTTTGTCTTCGTTCTTTCTCTTCTTGTTTGGATATTGTTCGCTTACCAGTGGTCGGTCAACTTGGTTTGGAGCTTAGATTTGTCGCGCAGGACATCCATTGCTAATCGCTTCAGAGAATTAAAACTGATTGTTTGGGTGTATTACAGTAAGATTGCAACTAGGAAGCTCTAATCTGTAGGTTTTCTTGTTATTTAGATGTATTGCTTTTTTGACTCTCCCAAAATTTAAAGGAAACTCGTTAAACTTTTGCTTTGAAACCTGTGGTTTGGGTTAGTTCAACTGGCTTTTAGAGTTCAGAACACACATCTTGTTAATTTATTGGATGATGTTACCAAATCTGCTACCGTGTTGGTTCCAGTTCGGATTTGAAAAACGCTGGCTTTTTTAATATGAAATTGCTTGTATCTTATTGCATTGTAAAAGAGATTGCCGTAGAAAACAAAGAGAACTCATGTTTTCGATGATTTGTGTGAATATTGAAGAGCTAATCTTGGGACAAAGGAACTAGCAATGTTGTTTTCAGAACATGCAGCAGGGGCAGGTTGTCTTTCAAATTGGCACCTCCAATGCGGTGAGGGCTCTAACTGCTGCTCAAATAGTGTAAGCATGGTGTTATTAGAGAGTCGTTGGTAATGCTTGTTTCTTGGGGACGCCTACAGCTTTGTACCATATGCTCAGTGTTCAACTTTTGTTTTCTCGAAGATTACCATCAAGAATAAATACTAAGATTTTGTTTGCTTGAAATTCAAAGTTAATTTCTGCAATAGAAGTTCATTTGTTGTTTAACCTCATTTTAGTGGTTCAAAAAATATTAACCATGGAATGATGGAAACCTCATAAATGATCAATGATGCCAATATAAAACAGGCCTGAAAATATGTTTCAAGTTCACATAGAGTGATAAGACTTTATTGGAAGTTATTTTTGGTGCTGGTATAGTCTAAATGGTGGATTTTTTTTTTTTTAATACATTAATATCCTTTAAGAGAGAAATTATTTAATTCATCATCTTGCTTTACTGTTCATGGTTTTTCCCAGACATAAAGATGTAGCAGCAGTAATTGATATCAACATGCATGGGTTGTCCCAAACCATTCTCTTTAAGTGGAGGCATGGGTGCTGCTTTGCTGAGTAAACCTGATCTTATTCATGATGTAATGCTTTCGAGTTACTGAAATGCTTTTACCTTGCTCTCTGGGTACAGTAATGGTTCTGCATTATAACCTGATCTTATTTTTTTTAAGTTCTGTCTTGCTTCATACAAATTCTTACGACATTGAAAAAAAATACTTGAAGACGACAAGTACTTGTAAAATAAGGCTTTTAAAATCATCCCAAGAAACAGTTGAGCTAGCATGTTGAATTGAGAAAACTGGGGTGGCTGTATTCCTCACATGCATTTTCATTGAAGTATTTGGTACTTTCATACTTCAGCTTATGGTCTTGAAGCTCATGAGTCAGATTTAGTTGTTGAATATTCCTACTTAAATGTTCATAACTTCCTTTTGGCATTCTTTATTTTCCTTAGACAATATACCCTCTGAAATTTCTCTTGAATTTCAGCTTTTGGCATTCCTCCAATTTGTGATATCCACTTCTTAGTTTTTGGAAAGGGATCAGAAATCTTTATGAAATTTGTCACTTGGGCTTTTGCTTCTGATATTTATTTTTCTGTAGGAATTTTTTTAAGGAAACCGGCGGAGCGTCATGACTTACCAGTTAATTAAGGGCTAATAAATTAATGAAGCTACATGCACTCTATGTATTTTGTTTTTGTGGGAAAATGAAAAATATAATGAGAAAAGAGGAAAATGAAGAAACCACATGAACTTGACAAGGCTGTTCGTCAACCTACCTGTGAAAGAGCATGTGACAGGGACTAAGCTTACGGCTCAAGCTTATAATTCGGTTTGTGAGGTTAACACATTTTCACCTTGCTTATAATTCACAATGGGAAAAGAGAACCGGTATGCAAGGGCTAAGTATTACTGATAAAAGAACATCGTACCCAAATGCTTAACATTAATATCAGATCAAGCAAGAATGAACCAGCCTTTTCCCTGCATCAACCGGATGACCCCTTGAACTTCACAGTTGATAGATAAATAATGTAGCATTTCAACATAAAGAAGCGCCGTTGCCAAAATTTCTACAGGTTTCGGGCAGGGTGGTATTGGGTACAAGAGCATCAAGAGACATATCTCTCCTGCTGCTCCTGGAGAAGCCGTGCAGACGTCTTCGCATCCAAGTACAGACCAGTTACTTCCTCAAGATCAGCCTTAAAATTAAAACGAATAGAGAGATGTTAAATATTGAACGGAAATTTATATGAGCAATCGAACTGCAGGAGCAAATGGATTATTACCTTGCAGATTTTGTCTCGTCCATTTGTTCTCGCAACAATACTAGCCGGATATAAAAGCTGGACTGCATGCCTGAGAGAATGAATTTGACGATTCTTATGATGTGAGAAAAATGAGAATTTCAAATCAAGGAATGATAGAAAACAAGTAGAAGCTACATTAACTATTAAACGAAAGAGAATTGTGAATTCAAGGAAGCATAATTTATACATTTCAAAAAGCATAAAATACAGTTTAAGAAAAACGTCGGAAAGTATATGCATGAGTCATTCGATCGTACATGGATTTTGGGCATGCAACATTGATAAAAATTAACAGTGGAACCATTTGTTCACTTCCATCATATGACGCTGACAACGATAAATCCTCAGTATATTTTATTTCAATTCATTTCCACCTCTGGATTTAAACAACTTTCAACGCAGGGTATCATTGCGCACAGCTGCAGTGACTGCTTAAAACTCTAACGAAAACATTTTTTATAACTAGTGTCTGCAAAATATGGATGGAAAGAAAAGAAATGGAACCCCCTTATCCATATTGATAATACTAGTTTCTTCTATATTCTTCATGCAATGCATATGGATCCAGATCCAAAAGGAGATAGTCTATTTATCCAAATAGAGTTTGAGGAAATTTTAGCTAAGTTTCTATGCATACAATGTCATCATGATTGAGAAGTCTAAAACCAACGGTATCATTTGGAATGTGTTTCGAAGTTCATTCAATGTGTTTGCTCAGCAATTCCCTTGACTATTATTCAACATATCTGAAAAAATATGAAGCTTAGAAGCATATAAACAAATCCTATAATCCAACTAGGTCAATCATGTAAATGCATCTTGATTAAATTAAAATTATCTTAATCTAGAATACACACTTTGCTGAGCCATAAAAGCTCAAGAAAATAGTATATAGCAGATGACCTTAAAGATGCTTGCTGTCCAATTTCACCAAGGTAAGCCAAACTCTCTTCATCAACACCTAGCTCCTCGACTTGTGCCCTGATTGCTAGTATCTGAATATAAATAATAGAAAAAATATCAAGGAAGATTTTTCACGTCCACTATTTAATATTCCCTATAAAAAAGGGATGATGAAAAGGATTGTACCTGAATAATTTCAGATGGACCATAAGTTTCAGTTCTCATGATTACTAAACGATCTAGCAGATCAACAGGTACACCATGTGGACTGCTGATATCAGTTCCTCTGGAAAATGTCATGCATCAAGTTTATGATGAACAAGTAAAACCAAGATTGAGCATGAGTTATGCCAGTATACTCAGATAAAATCACAGAAAAACAAATAAGAAAAGAAAAACACAATGTCATATCCACCATACTGGTTATCTTTGTTTTTTTTGTCATCTACCATAGTACTGTTATCAAATATCATGTGAAAGAAAGCCCTACTGAACCATATAGATTTATTCTGGTTATTTATTTTGCTTTAACATATGGCAATTGGTATAGAAAATGATTGAGAAATGTCAATGCCTTTTTGCCTCAATAAAGACAAAAATCATGGCTGTAAATACCTTACATTACATATTCCCCTGTTTGTTGCAAGGATCACAATAGGAGAGATTGAGCTCTCCAAAGCTCGATTAAGGTATGAAAAGCATTCCATATCCAGCATGTGAACCTGGAAAAAATTCCTAAGTAATAAGCAAACCTACAAAGTTGCATCTACAATTTTTGGTTGAAAATAAAATATGGAGAGAACAAAACGTGAGAATAAGAAAATTAACCTCATCAATAAAGAGAACCCCAGGAACAAGTTCAGCCACCCCTTCGTCAATATATCTGTTGACAACCTGAATTTGTGCAAGCACATTTTTTAGCAAAAGGGGATGACCATCAATGGAGATTATCTAGTGTTTCTTTTGCTGCTATTTGGCCAGAACAAATATACCTTATATCTCCTGACATCATAAATTTTTAAGAATACGAAAAATGCAAAAGTAGAGTGGGACCTTATTTATCTCTTGTCTTAATTTATCAGTGATTTCAGTCTTCCGTGGTTTCATCATCTGGCCCATCAAGGACAATATATCCTGACCTCCTTGAGGTCGAGCATTTGCCGCATCCAGATCATGTAGCGTGACATCCTAAAATTATGTTGATAGGGTGAGCCATAAAGCATACAAAGAAGCATTTTTTGAGAAACGCAGATCAGCCAATTTACAATTACAAGTAATTTTGTTACCAAAGAGCAAGGTTATTAAGGCACCCAGGTGGTAGCCTTAGACACCCGGGTGCCTAAGCAGCCATATTTATATATTTTTATTTTAAAATAAGCATATTTATAGTTATTTACATATTATATTAGTAGTTAAAAATAAATAAATAGTGTAAATTAACTTATAAAAATGTATAAACAATAAACACAACAATTTGATATTTAAAAGTCGGAACTTGTAAATTAACTTGTGATAAGATTGGTTTCTTAAGAAAAGTGTATAATGTCTATTTTGTATGGTATCTATCAATTAATATTCCTTTTATTGTACTTTTTTTATCCAAAAAAAGCAAAGAAATTATCCAAAATGACAGGACTAGAGTTCAAAGTTAGTTTGAGAAGTTGTGTTCCTTCTTGGAACTTTTGCCTTTGTTTTAGATTGTTTTAGTTGGTCTTCCTTTTCCTGTCCTCTTTGGCAGTCAATCTTCTGTCTTGCTTGTTTCTGCATTCAGCTTTATGGAGAATTCTCTCTACCATTTCAAAAGAAACTATAATAATTTCTTTTGTTCAAATAAAGCATCATATGGAAACATAGTTATCAAGGTGAATCATCTTGTTGCCTCAAACTACCAAGCTAGGCCAGGTGAAGGGGGCCTACCTTCACAAGTCTCTTGGGAATTGGATTCGAACAAGTGATCAATATGGGTTGCTTTGATTGCCTCATACTTTAGTCACATTATTGAAATGTGGTAATTTCCATAATGATTCCTTTATCCTTTAGTATTTTATTTTCTTATATTTTATACTCTTATTTTCTATTTAGTATCTTAACATCACTTTCATCCTTTTCTCTCCCCTCCTACTCCGATACCTTCTTTGCTCCTTTCTGGTGCCTTACCTCTTGGCTCCCTTTTCTTCTTGTACTTTTTTCTTGATCTTCTTTTTCAATTTTTTTCCATATAAATACATGAGTTCATGTTTTCCTATTCCCAAACTATGAAAATTTTCATATTTTCATTTCTATTCGAATTTTCCTTCCATACATATGCAAAAGATGCCATATATATTACTAAATTCATTTTTGTTTTATTAGAAGATTGTAAATACAATATCATATAGACATATAGCATGACTAAAGAAAGAAATCTATAAAGTATTATTGATATCAATATTGTATTTTTACGAATTATAATTTTTAGTATTGTTATATATGTGTTTCTTATTTATAATTTATCAGCATTGCTTCAATCAAACTATTGTCTCACCTCACCTCAACTAATTTCAAAGGGTGTCGCATTGGGATTACTTTTTGCTATGATTACTTTGCAAGGAAATAAATTTAGCTGTTTAAGAATTCAAATTGACAATGTGCAAAACTCAAATCAGCATATTGCCAAAATTATGCACTTGCTAGTCCAACTATTTCCAAAACCAGCTAATTGCAACTAACCCTCCTTAGATGTTGATCCATCTTTAACTTTAAAAAATTATATAAAATGACTTGCATGTCAGTGATACAGAGCAATATAAGCAACCATCGTTATTAAGGTTTCAAGATGCCCATGTGTAAAGCTGAGACACACCCAGGCACCATAACCAACACTTAAAATATAAAAATTTTATCTCAATGTATGATTATATGTTGACAGATAATTTTGTGGACTAAAAGTTGATACTTAATGTTATAAAGTTGTAATTTAGAAAAATAAAACAAGATAAAATAAAAATATTTTAAATATATAAAATAAAAAATAGGAAACAATAAAATATCACTATGGATTAAATTATCAAGCCTTATTATCACACCTAGGTGGCTAGGCAGAACCCTCGTAAGTATGCAAACAGCCAACTAGCATGACCATGATCCAGAAGAGTAGAACACAAACAACAAAACAATGAAAGCGGCTGAAAAATTATATGAAATTCACAGCTAACCAGAAAAATGATTCTATGGCTTGAGTAGTTCAAAGACAACAAAATCAACTATTCCCATGATGATCTAAATACACAAAATCATCTCTCAAGTCTCAACAAACATTCATCAATTCTATACTTATAGCACACATGAGTTCAACACTTCAACTACGTATGGAGAAAATAAAGAATGGACATCCAATAAACCATTCTTATGTCCAACTGTGAAGTTACAATCTAATTTACAAAAATTTTAGATATTCATGTATTTTCATAAAAAAAGTACCTACCCAATACCCATAAGCTATTGTATTGTCTATATTATGAAGTTATAACCTATTTTAAAAGAATCTGAAATCTCTTAGTAATTTCATATAAAAATTATATCTTTTATATTTAATAACTTTTATGCAAGAGTTTGACTTTCTACTAGATACATTAATAAAGGATATGGTTTTAAAAATAAAAATAAAGAAAAAAAATCTTAGAAGGCAAGTTTACACAATGGTAAGATTGCTCAGTTCAATTTGTAGAAAAGTCACTCCATTGCAATGAGATCCTCTTCAGAATTCATGTTAACAGGAACTTTATGTGCTGAGTTTCCCTTGTTCTTAAATGAAGGTAGATTCTCTTACATTGCTAATGTATTTTCACTTACACAAAAGCTTTTTGGTAAAATTGTAAAAGCATAAGCATGCATTTTCATATTAAAACAAGCTGAATAATTCTTTAACATTTTTTTCAGCCTTATAAATTTCAAGTTCTTGAAACATTTCATTTGATCCATCGGATCCAAGAATTTTCTGAAAACAGACCTGAACTATCTCCTTTTTCTTGTGCACTTCTCCTTTAGGGAGAGGAACATATTCTTCTGCTTCAAGATCAAATTCAGTAGCATAGGCATCACTTCGTCCTACCCTTTTTACTGCTCCACTATTTGCTTCAATATATATCACATCACCTACCGCAACCTGTATATCATATTGGCAACATTGGAGATAAGAATATACATGAATATATAAATATAATTTGATGAGAAGCCAGATCTGGGGATCCTGGTCCTATTGATATGGATTCAATTAGCATAGTAGTATGGAAGACATTTTTGTGTGGCATGATAATATAGAATACATGGTATAGAGATACAGCACAAGCATTATACTTGATTATAGGCATCATCAACAGGAGACAATCAATTATATGTGATCACTGAAAGTAAAATTAAGAAACTCTAAAATGGTACACAGTAACTTTGATATGGTAAGCTCTTGAAAAATCCCAATCGAGTCCAACAATTTCTTTCATAAAAAAATAGAGTTCTATCAAAAAAGAAGGCATTACCCTTTCTTTGATTAAAGCATCATAAATAGTTGGATCCAACTTCAATTGTTTGGCGCCTTTCACAGTTTTGAGCCCAATAATTACATGATTAATGCTTTTCCCATATCCACCAGTTGTATTCTCTGCTTCTTCTGGAGAAAGTTCTGTTACCTGTAACAATTTTCACATGCAAGATACTTTACAACACTGAAGATAATATGAAATTTCTGAAGAATAAAGAGAGAATTGCAGGTTAAGAACTTATATTCCATCACATTTTAAAAATAAATGAGGTGCAAAAAGGTCAACATTAAGATTACCTCTCCTTCATAGACTTCCTTATTTTCTTTGATACGTAATCCAATAGCCCTACGGAAGTTTTCCATAAGCACCTCAGTCTTCTTGACTTCTGAAGAATACACCTCTGATCCAACCATTGGGCAGAAAGGAACCTATGTTTTTGAGTAATAGGAATAAATAGGCAGATTGCTAAAGAGAATGAAAAGCAAGGCACTCATAGGTGGTTAAAGAAATGGCCTTTACTCTCTAAGTCAAAAAAAGGGAATAATGAACCTACCTTGCTGCCCAGTTCCTGAGATATCCCAAGAGCCAGAGCAGTTTTCCCAGTACTAGGAGGGCCAGCAAGCAGAAGAGCTCTCCCGGCCATCTTCTTTTGCCGTATCATGTCAACCACAAGGCCACCAGCTTCTCTGGCGTTAACCTGGCCAACAAACCCCGCTGCCATGGGAAGCGCCGTACCATTCGCCTGACCCAAATCAAACCAACCAAAATCTAAAGCAACAAAGGGGAAAAGGAAAAACACCTTTTGCAGGAACCTATCCATTCTTCTTCATTAGGTAATAAACAATCATTTTGAGCAAGTTTGTCATTTTTCCAACAGAGATATCTTCAATAAGATGCATGGAACCAATCTTTCCTGGAAAAAAAATTAGTATAATCCTCCCCGTAAAGGAGAGAGGAGAGGCACCTGGAGTCCGAGGCCTTTAATGTGGGTGTGCGTCGCGATCCTCTGTTTCTTCGTGGTTGACTGCACATCTTCTATCTTCATCTTCTAGTCGTTTTTCTAGGCGACCGTGGCTGGAGCAGCCGGCGGTGGGTTGGTAGCGTTCCGGCCTTCACGCAGTCTGGGAAAGGATGCAGGCGTTCGAGAGACGAGGGTTTAGGCAAAACCAGAGAGGAATGACCGAAGCGAATATTATAATAGGTGTCTTTTATTTTATTATTTTTAAAATTTTAAATTTAGTTATATCAATTAATTTAAACTATAATTTATTATATATTAAAATTTCAAGCATGTTATATTCTTTAAATTATTTAAAGATTCTCCTAGAAAAATTGGTATGTAAAAGAAAAGTCTTTCTTTTGAAATATTTACACCTAGAAAGGGAAAAAAATAAAAATTTGAAATATGATAGAAAAAATTTTAATTCCATTGTTTTTATGATATTTATGCATTAAATTGAAAACAATAAAAGTTAAAATTTCAATATTTATGTATCTAGCGGCAAATTAAAATTTAGATAATTATTCTATGCTACGGTCTAGGGGTTTGTTTAAATTTCCAATGCTCTAGCGAAAATTACTGTAGATCACTGAAGCACAAGAAAACAATATGTAAATGAAGTGACGGGGCACAGTAATTTTTAGTAAAGTATGGCAAAAATCACTATAGCACATGCTTTACGACATTAGTGATAATCAATAATGTAGAGGATCAAAAGGCTACGTAAGAAAGAAGTAAGTTATGTTTTTTAATAAATTTAATTATAATTAAAACTTTAAAATTAAAATAATCTAAAATATTATTTTATTCAATACTTTATTGTTTAACCTTATTTAATATATTATATCTAACTACTAAATAGTTGATACTTTGTTATACCGCAAGTGTACGGATTTAATTGTGAATAGTACGTAAATACAAGTTTATTCTTAGAGATTAAATTTATCAATTTCTCTTAGGATACCTAATAATTAATTAGAAACTTAACAATGTCACGTTTGTTTCTTCTAATTAATTGACTTTTATAACTATTTAGGATTATGCAACTTCTACTTAACTATTGTTAACTATGTTTAACTAATAGGGATTTAAAATAAATTACTCTTACTTAATTTAGATTATACTAAATGTTTATATTTATTAGTCTATCATTGGTAAACTATTTTACCAACCATACGATCGCAAGGTTAGTGTGTACACAACAAAGTTTCAAAGTGCGAGTTAGATGAAATTAGTGAAGATGTTTTCCATGTTGTTAATTGAGATATGAAATATGATATTTTAGGTTAAATAAAATAATTAAAATGCAATTGCAACAAATACAACACAAAACATTACAATTACGATCACATGCAAACATAATTGCTTACACAGAATGAATGTAAAATAAAATAAAATAGAAAAGGAGAGAATACCTAATCTAGCACTATAACCTTCACCCTTCTAGACTTGTTTAGGTCAAGATCTTCTCTTTATCTTTACTTTTAGATCACTAGGTTGTCAAGTTGGCAATTCTTCTTTCACAACTTGTATTGAATGTTTGTGTGTCATTTACATAATTTCAATGGTACGAAACTACAGAGGGAAGCAGTTGGTGCCAAGAGACTTTCTTTCAAGGATGCACTTACGTTAAAGAAACCTGTAGTGACCACATCAGGGCAGAAAATGAAGAAGAAGAGGTTATCAATCTCTTTCCAAGAAGAACTGGATAGGTGGATTATGGAAATTCGAAGATGGATATGCACCAGAATGACATTTGGATGAAGAAGGAGAGAGAACCAATGTAGTTTCCATATTTCCTTATATGGTAGTATCAAGACGAGACCACATTCCTATGAGTGGAGATAGTGCATTGTGTTGTTAATTACAACAGTATTTACTACTAGTACCACCTACTAACTTTGATCCTTCTAGTGAATAAGAATTCTCCATGCAACCCATATTCTTTTCCATGTTAACTACATTCTTCATTTTCTGGAATATAAGTTTATCTACTTCCTACAACTACTTTGATACATGTAAAATTTCTATCGTATCCATTGATAAATAACAGAGATATAAATCTTTTAATGGTTCCTAAATAATCAACATTTCAATACATGCTTAGTAATGGAATAAAATAAACTAAGATTGTAAAAATACCTTAATTATACCATTGTTGGTAAACTTCTTAGCCAATGATAAACCTTAATAATGATAATTATCTATAAAATATCAAAAATAGGGTCATTGGCAAACTTGGTTACCAATGAAGTTAGTTCGTTGGTTATTGGGTTAACCAACAGTCTTGCTTATATGAGATAAATTATGCATGAAACATATAATTCACAATTACATAGGTAATAAATGCAATTAACATAAAAATCATTTTAAACAAACATATAATTGCATTCTATATAAGTACTTCTTTGTGATGTGTTTTATACTTGCATATCAATAATAATATAAGTTATATAAAAAGTTGACGTGTGCAATTTATGTGACAAATTCATCAGTAAAGTGATGACTAATGGAGTTAGTTCATTGATTATTGAAATAACTAACGAACTTGCAAATAACCACATTTTTACATAACTTGCAACCTCCATTAATTAATATGATAGATATTCCATTCAAATAACTAGTTTCTATATTGTTTCGCCAAATGATTTTCAATAACCTTAACACTAGAATTTATGGATCAATTAATTACATATAAAACATGCAACCACTTGAAATTATACTTAACTTATCATTCCACATTAAACTATACTAATGGCAACTTAAATTTGACAAAATGCATGAGTTAACATTTATAAATTGCATAAATTCAAGTCTAAACATTTATATTTAAGGTTTTAATTACAAGATACAATTCAACTCTCATAAGAAATTTTAAATGGAATGATATAATGATACAATGCTTCATTTGATCAATTTCATAATTACAAATAGAGAAAACTAAATTGTGAAATTAAAAAATTTCTCCCTATTTGATATCTTCCTTTTCTTATTCTTTTTCTGCAAATCTTTAGTGACAAATATCTAACTTTCTACTTTTCACCAAAGTTACTGAATTTTCATCATTTGAGAATTTTCTCCTAAGAGGTGTATCTTGTTTAAAATGAAAACATGCATAATATTAGTGATTAATGAATGATTAATGATATGTGTTTAGGTTGGAAAACTTGTTTGATTTGTTTTTATGCTTATATTAATAAATTCTTTTAGAAGTAAACAAACAACTTTTCGCACAAATTAGATATTAAGTTCAATTTATATTTTTAACTGCAAGTGCATGGTGTATATTATATTTGTATGCAAATACAGGTCGAAATCATAGAGATTGAGTAAGGACTATGTACTTGTTTGATTTGTGAAAACTTCTTTGATTTGTTTTTATGCTTATATTAATAAATTCTTTTAGAAGTAAACAAACAACCTTTCATACAAATTAGATATTAAGTCTAATTTGTATTTTAACTGTAAGTACACAGTGTATATTGTATTTGTGTGCAAGTACAGGTCGATTCCACAGAGATTGAGTAAGAATTGTGTACTATTTCGATTTTTATATTGGAGTTTATATGTGTTCAGTTAAACATTCTATTGAGTTACAGTTAACTCAACGGAACTCAGTTCGTGGAGTTATAGTTAACTCAACGAACTAATCTCATGGACTTAAGTTAACTCCACGAGATTACCTTTCTAGTTAAATATTGCTATTCACAGAGAAATTCAACCAATCATTAGGCAGTTCTATAGAATGTAAATAACATCAATTAAACTCTTTAATATTAGTTAATATTAGATTTTTTATTAAGCAATACTAACATTCAGATATTTCAAACCATAACTATTAAAATATTTAAGTATTTAAGACGAATCAATTTCAGTAAACAATAAAACTATTCTCTATTTTCTGAATCAAACAAACATAAAGCATTCACAATATTGATAATGATAACATTAATCACAATACAAAACAAATAATACAACGCTTTAATACTAAATGCAAATACAGATAATTTGTTATTTTTGGTATTTTTGTTTTGATATGTTCCTAAAGATGAGCGGTGAAATGTAAAAAAAATCTCTATCGACTGTAAAAACTTCTGTCACTACATGTGACGCGATTACACCATTGGAAACGTAATCACTTACAATCTTGCCTCCTCTCCCTATAGAATCGGGAACCAAGAATTGTAAAATGATCTCCTCTTTAGCATACTAGCATCAACCCAATATCAAGGCTAGAAGCTTTACGATCTCTTGAGATATGAGTCGGTGCTTGGTAAAAATGGTTTCCCTTTTTACGACGCGATCACTCCTCATAGTGGTTGTAAGTCATTGTGTTTAGCTCGGAATCGACCCAATATCCGGAAAGTATCATCATAGACCTCCAATGGTTGGTGATTTTGGTGGTGTGGTGTGGAGCTTCAGGGAACTTTCGATGATTCCTGTAGTTAGCGCGGTTCTCCACACCTATTCCCACACTTTTTCTTCATCTTTTATATTTCTTTCAGTAGTAACTGCTTTTACTTCAATGATCGGTTGGATTTCCTTCATTCATATTAACAATGGTGATTTCTTCTTCATTCCACAAGTGAATTCTTGTGTAATAGGTGCAATCGTGGTTTTCCTTCGTATTTCTTGTTTCTACAACTACTATAATGACATGTTAGAAAATAAATGGTCCATGGAGTTGGTGTAACTCAACGGACTTACTTCGTTGACTTAACTATAAAACAAGTGTAATAAAGAAATAACTTATAAACTTATAACACTAACACAACACATTACCTTAATATATATTCAATTAACTCAACGCATATAGTTATGCTAACTTAACGAGTTATACATGTGTAGCTTACATGATATAATAAAACATTTAATTTCAACACATGCATAATTCTAACTTAAAGAGTTCAGATATTTCAGATACTTACAAACCTAACTATCTGATGCTCAGACACATTTTAAATAGTTAATAGATAACTTATTGAACATTCACTTAAGTCATGCATTAAGATTTCAACACGTGTACTCTAGGAAATAATAAAATATTCTTTAAGCGTTTAAAATATAACTGTCTGGTACATGTAATATAACTCTCCAAAATAACAGACAATTTGAATACTTAAAAATTTCAAAGCCTATAATTTACCAATAGTTCAAAAATGTACTTAATTAACACTAATTCCTTGAAATTATGCAGATTCTTTCATTAAAGCATATAATAATGCAATTATAACATAATGGCTTAATTCTCATATGATAAGCTAAATATTATGCAATTAACCATCATTTAACCATTAATATTATGCACTTTTTCATTCTAAACAGTATTATTTTAATTTTTATGCCAAAGTTTGTATATATTCAATTAAGTACTTCGTTGAGTTACTATTAACTCAATGGACTTAGTTCGTGGAGTTATAGCTAACTCAATAGACTAACCTCGTGAACTTAAGTTAACTCCACAAGCCTACCTTTCTAGTTAAATACTACTATTCACAGAGTAATTCGGCCATCCATTGGGCAGTTCCACAGAATGTAAATAATATCAATTAAGCTTTTTAATGTTAGTTAATATGAGATTTGTCATTAAGAAATACTAACATTTAGATATTTCAAATAGTAACCATTAAGATTTTTAAGTATCTTGGACGAATCAATTTCATTAAACAATAAACTATTTTCTATTTTCTGAATCAAACAAATATAAAACATTCACATTACTGACAATGATAACATTAATCACAATATAAAACAAATAATACAACACTTTGATACTAAATGTAAATACAGATAATTAGTTGTTTTTGGTATTTTTGTTTTGATATGTTCCTGAAGATGAACAAAAGGTGAAATGTAAAAATCTTTATTAATAGTAAAAACTTTCGTCACTACATGCAATGTGATTATACCACTAAAAACTTAATCACTTACAATATTGCCTCCTCTCCCTATAGAATTGTGAACCAAGACTTGTAAGTTGATCTCCTCTTCAGTATACTAGCATCAACCTAAAATCAAGGTTAGAAGCTTTACGATCTCCTGAGATATGAGTCGGTGCTTGGTGAAAATGACTTCCCTTCTTGCAATGTGATCACTCCTTACAGTGGTTGTTAGTCACTGTGTTTAACTCAAAATCGACCCAACATCTGGAAAGTATTCTCACAAACCTCCGATGGTTGGTGATTTTGGTGGTGTTATGGAGTTTCAAAGAACTTCTAACGCTTCTTGTAGTTAGTGCGGTCCTCCACCTCACTCTTTCTTCGTCTTTCTCCTATTCTTTTATATTTCTTTCAGTAATAATTGTTTCTACTTAAATGATCAATTGGATTTCCTTCATTCATAACAATGATGATGATTTCTTCTTTATTCATGAGTTAATTCCTGAGTGATACATGTAATCATGGTTTTCTTTCAAATTTCCTACTTCTACAACTGCTATAGTGGCATGTTAGAAAATAAATGGTCTGTGGAGTTAATGTAACTCAACGAACTTACTTCATTGACTTAACTATAAAACGCGTGCAATAAAGAAATAACTTAATGAGTTTAGATGTTTCAGATAGTTACAACTCTAAGTATCCAAAACTCACACACATTTTGGATAGTTAGCACTTAACCTTCTAAAAGATAACTTAAGTCAAGTTTCCAGATCGTGACACGTGTCCTTAATCGGTTTTATGATAAAAAGGTATTTCAGATACTTACAAACCTAACTATCCGATGCTCAGACGCTCTTCGAATGGTTAACATTTAACTTATCGAAAATCCACTTAAGTTATGTATTAAAGTTTTAACATGTGTACTGTTTGGTTTTTCCCAACACTACACTAGAAAAAAAAACTTGGATTTGTTACTTCTATTTTTACTTAGTTAATTTATCTTTATGTCTATTCTCTCTTTTAGAAGTAAACAAACAACCTTTAATACAATTTAGATATTAATTCCAATTTGTACTTTAACTACAAGTGCACAGTGTCTATTGTATCAGTATGCAAGTACAGGTCAATCCCACAGGGAATTGCTTACGAACTTGAGAACTGTTCATTTGTTAACAATCAAATTTATATATTCAATAAGCTCTCCGTTGATTTATAGTTTCGTTGAGTTATGGCTAACTTAACGGACTAACCTCGTGGACTTAAGTTAACTCCACGAGCCTGACTTTTCTTTTTAATACTACTATTTACAGAGGAATTCGACCAACCATTGGGTGATTCCACAGATTGTAAATAACATCAATTAAGCTATTTAATGTTAATTAACATTGGATTTATCATTAAGCAATACTAACATTTAAATAATTCAAATAGTAACCATTAAAATCTTTAAGTCTTTTGAACGAACCAATTTCAGTAAACTGTAAAACTAAAATAAACATAAAACAATCACAACACTGACAAAGATAACATTAATCACGATACAACACAAACAATACAACACTCAAATACAACATACAAACATAGATAAATTGTTTTTGGTATTTTTGTTTTAATATGAACATGGAAATGGGCGATAGGTGAAATATAAAGTAATCTCACTTGACAGTAAATACTTCTGACACTACTTGCAATGCGATTACACCACTGAAAATTAAACCACTTACAATCATGTCTCCTCTCCTTATAGAATTGCTAGTCTAGAATTGCAAGATGATCTCCTCTTCAGCATACAGGCATCAACTCGAAGCCAAGGCTAAAAGCTTTACGATCTCCTGAAATATGAGTCGGCGCTTGGTGAAAATGGCTTCCCTTCCCGCAATGCGATCACTCCTCATAGTGGTTGTCAGACACTGTGTTTAGCTCGGAATCGACCCGACATCAAGCAAGTATCCTCACAAACCTCCGATGGTTGGTGATTATGGTGTGGTGATGGTGATGATGATGGTTGGTGTGGTACTTCAGAGAATTGCGACGTTGATCCTCCTCTACACACATTGTCCGCTCATCGATCACACACTTCTTCTTTTTTTCTTCTTTTCTTTTATATTTCTTCAGTAGTAACTACTTTTGCTTGAATGGTCAGTTGGATTTCCTTCATTCATATCAACGACGATGCTTTCTTCTCCTTGCGCGATACGTGCAAATGTGATTTTTCACTTCCAACTGTTTGTTCCTACAACCGCTATAGTGGCAATTAGAAAATATATAGTCCGTGGAGTTACAGATAACTTAACGAAATTTCTTCGTTGATTTAACTATAAAACACATGCATAAACTTAACTATCTAATACTCAGATGCATTTCGGATACTTATAAACTTAACTATCCGATGCTTAGATGCATTTTGGATAGTTACAAATAACTCACCGATATATAACTTAAGTAAATCTACCAGATCTCAACACGTGTCAGCAGCAGTTTAATCATAAAATAACATTTCAAAGAGTTACAGGTCTAACTATCCGATGCTCAAATGCATTTCGGATAGTTACTCAAATGCATTTCGGATAGTTACAGCTGACTCACCGAAAATCCACTTAAGTCAATTTCCTAGAACATGACACGTGTCCTCAGTTATTTTATAAATAAAAAGAGATTTCGGAGAGTTACATGGATAACTATCCGATACCCAACTACAATTTCGAATAGTTATAGATAACTCATCGAAAGTTCACTTAAGTCATTCATTATGGTTTCGACATGTGTACTTCAGGAAATAATAAAATATTCTCTCAAAACATAACTGTTCGGCAATTTAAATATAACTATCCGATACATATTCGATCTGTTAAACATAACTATCTGAATTTGTTCGGTATGTTAGACATAACTATCCAAATTTGTTCGGTATGTTAAACATAACTGTCCGATATATTAGAAAATTTGGATACTTAAGAATTTCACAGCCTGCAACTTACCGACAGTTAATAAATGTACTAAATTAACATTAATTTCCCCAAATTAAGCAAATTCTTCAATTAAAGCATATAATAGAGCAATTATAACATAATGGCTTAATTCTTATATGATAAGCTAAATATTATGCAATTAACCATCATTTAACCGTTAATAATATGCACTTTTTCATTCTAAACATGTACTCTAAGAAAGAATAAACTATTCTTTAAGCATTTAAAACATAACTGATACATGAAATGTAACTCTCTAAAATAATAGACAATTCAGATACTTAGGAATTAAAAAGCCTATGACTCATCGACAATGCAAAAATGTACTTAATTAACATTAATTCCTTAAAATTATGTAGATTCTTTCATTAAAGCAAATAATAGTGCAATTATAACATAATGGCTTAATTATCATATGATAAGCTAAATATTATGTAATTAACCATTATTTAACCGTTAATATTATGTACTTTTTCATTCTAAATAGTATGTTAATTAGCTTATCAGATGAGAATTAGGCCATTATGTTATATTTATATAAATTTTAAACTTAATTGAAGAATATGCATAATTTGAAGGAATTAATTTTAATTAAGTATCATTTCTGAATAATTGAATATTCCCTTTCTACATATTATTACATGTTATTTACACCTGTTTAGTATGTATATATATATTTCTTACTAAACTGAAGGGTTGTACGAGTTTGTTGAGCTACATTAACTTCATGGACTAGTTATTATTTAATCTACGATTCTAAGCAATTATAGGAAATGCATAGGAAAACTATGTTGCATGATTCATGCCCATAATCTCTAATGTGGAATGAAGAAGTAATTACAATTGTTGATATGTAGGAAAGAAGAATCCAACTAGTCATGTTAGCGATAGTAGTTATTAGTAAAAAAGAAATATAAAAGGACTGAAAGAAATCCAAAAGTAGAGGGCGGTAGATAGCCACACTCACTATAGAAAGTGTCAGATGTTTCTTGAGATATCTTTCACCACCACTCATCATTCATCAAAGGTCTATAAGGATAATTTCTAGAGTCAGGTCGATTTCAAGCAAACTATAGTGACTGACAACCACTATAAAGGAGTGATCGCATCACAAAAAAGAAATGTTTCTTCACCAAGCATTGAATCATCTCTCCAAAGATAATGAAAGTTTTCAACCTTGGTGTTAGGTTGATGTCGTTTCCTTGAAAAGGAAATCATCTCACATAAGTCTAGGTTCGTAATCTAGTAGGGAGAGGAGTGCTTGACAGTAAGTGGTTAAGTTTTCAAAAGTGTAACCACATTGTATGTAATGTTGGAAGTCTTTTATTTTCAATAGAGCGTTTTCCCCTCATAAATCATCTACCTTAAGGAACATGCATATTTATGTTTACAACATTATGTTTATTATGTTCTATGTTTGTATCATTTGTGTTTGTATTATTTGTTAGTAATTGTTAAATGTTGTGTGTTCATTTTATTTTAGTTAGGTATGAAATTGTATGACTTTATTTTGAAACTAATTAGTTTAAATCTCTAAAATTGTGCCTTGATTGTTTGCTATTTAAGTTCATTTGAAAGCTAAATCTATTCTTTGTTAAATTTCATATAAGTAGCAATCAAAGAGCGTAAGTTTGTTGTTTGCATTTTTTGGGATCACCTAATGGATGATTGAATCTAGATGCAAAACAACTGTCAAGAGAGAGAGTTATGGACTCATATGTTGAGTTAAGTAGTAACTCAATGAATGTAGTCCATTGAGTTATCTAGTAACTTCAAAATTAAAATAAACTAAAACATTGTTTTATTCAATACTTTATATTCAAGGTTTCAATTACAATATATAATTAAACACTCCTTAGAAATTTTAGATGCAATGATATAATGATACAATGCTTCATCTAATCAATTTCATAATTATAAGCAAAGAAAACTAAATTGTAGAATTAAAAACATTTCTCCTTGTTTGATATCTTCATTTTCTTCTTTTGCAAATCCTTAGTAACAAATATTTGACTTTCTACTTTTCACTGAAGTTACTAAATTTTCATCATTTTGAGAATTTTCACCTGAGAGGTATATCCCTATAAGTGTATTTTAATAAGGTTTGCAATGTTTCTTATCAACGAGAATTTTATGCCTTATATAATTAAATTCCATTACATGCATATTTTCCACGTTCATTGTTTAAAATGAAAAAGTACATAATATTAATGGTTAAATAATAGTTAATTGCATAATATTTAGCTTATCATATGAGAATTAAGCTATTATATTACAATTACACGATTATATGCTTTAATTATAGAATGTGTATAATTTCAAGGAATTAACGCTAATTGAATATCATTTTTGGAAGATTGAAAACCTGATTTAGGTGTGGTTTTATAGTATTAAGCATGATCTGTTTTATCTACACATATTTATATCATGTATAGGTGCATAATAATAACTCGTTAAGTTAGTGTTCTTTTTATAAAAAGATCACGTGCCAACTCATTGAGTTACAAGTTTAAAGGTGTAAAAAGATCATGTAAGAACTCGTTGAATTAACAAGTAAAACTATAAGTTGTATACTTGAACTCGTTAAGTTAGCATTATGCACATGTTAAATTTAAATCTTTTATTATGTCACGTGAGTTGCACATGTTTAACTCGTTAAGTTATCATAATTATACACATTGAGTTATTTGATTACACACTAAGGTAACACGTTGTGTTAATGTTATAAGTTTATAAGTTATTTCTTTATTTCACATGATATATTATTTTATATATCAAGTTTGTTGAGTTAAGCTTTACTCAACGAGAGAAGTCCATTTGAGTTAACAATTAAGTCAATGGAGTAAGTCTGTTGAGTTACACTAACTCCATAGACCAGCTATTTTCTAATATGCCCCTGTGAGTAGTTGCAGAAACATGAAATTCAAAGGAAAACTACGATTGCACGTATCACGTAGGATTTAAATCGCAGAATGAAGAAGAAATCATCATCATTGATATGAATGAAGGAAATTCAATTGATCATTTAGGCAAAAGTAGTTACTATTGAAAGAAATATAAAAAGAAGAGGAGAAAGAGGAAGAAAAGTGTATGGAAAGATGTGGAGAATCGTGCTAACTGCATGAAGTGTCGAAAGTTCCTTGAAACTCCACAACACCACCACCAATCACTAACCATCAGAGGTCTATGAGGATACTTTCCGAATGTTGGGTCGATTCTAAGCCAAACATGGTGACTAACAACCATTGTGAGGAGTGATCACGTTGTAGGAAGGTAAACTATTTTCACCAAGTACCGACTCATCTCTCAAGAGATCATAAAGCTTCTAGCCTTAGATTCAGGTTGATGCCAGTATACTGAAGAGGAGATCAACTTACAATCTTAGTTTGTGATTCTATAGGGAGAGGAGGTGTGATTGTAAGTGATTAAGTTTTTAGTGGTGTAATCGTGTTGCATGTAGTGACGGAAGTTTTTACTTTCGATAGAGAATTTCTACATTCCACCTTTCATTCATCTTCAGGAACATATCAAAACAAAATATCAAAAAAAAAACTAATTATCTATGTTTATAGTTAGCATTTATGTGTTGTATTGTTTGTTTTGTATTGTAATTAGTGTTATTATTATTAGTATTGTGAATGTTTTATGTTTAATTGATTCAAAAAATAGGAAATAGTTTTATTGATTACTAAAAGTGATTTGTATAGAATATTTAAAAATCTTAATGGTTATTGTTCAAAATATCTAAATGTTAGTATTGATTAATAATAAATCTCAGATTAACTAATATTAAAAGCTTAATTGATGTTATTTACATTCTATGGAATCACCAAATTCCCCTGTGAATAGCAAAAACTTAATTGGAAATTACTGGTTAGGCTCATGGAGTTAACTTAAGTTTATGATGATAGTCCGTTGAATTAATTATAACTCCACGAACTAAATCCGTTGAGTTAGCAGTAAGTCAACGGAGTGTGTAATTTAAAAGACATGAAACTCTGGTTATAAAAATGAAAAAAATATAGTACGCAATTGTTTGTTCAATCTCTATAAGATTAACCTGTACTTGCACACAGATACAAAAGACGTTGTACACTTGTAGTTAAAAACAAATTGGACTTAATACCTAATTTGTGGAACTTATTTGTTTACTTCTAAAAGAAATTATTAATATACACTTATAAGTAAACAAAAAACAAACTGAACATTCATCCACTCTTCACATCTTCTATTTTAATTTTAAATTTTGAAATACACACATTCTATTCTATGTTTTCCTCTCGAATTTTCTTGAATCATCGATCTTGGATCCTTTGAAATTTTCATACAAAATAAAATTTCTTATCTAAAATTTTTCATTAAGTTAGATAACAATATGTGTTAATACTAACTAAACACATAAAATGGAATAGACTTATAACTCAATGCGTCTAACTCAATAAGTTCAGCAAGTGACATACATGTGATATGCTCGTTTGATAATGTGATAACCAACAGAGTAAGTTCATTGATTATTGGGTTAACCAACATACTTATATTGAATATTTAATTAGTAAATAATTTTATCACGAGCAAAAATTATAACTTTATAAGTTTATAACACTAACTTAACATGTTGTCTTAATATTCAATTAAACAACTCAATGCATGTAATTATGTTAACTTAATAAGTTAAATATGTATAACTCACGTGGTACAGTATAATATTTGTAAATTGAAAATTATACACATACATAATGCTAACTTAATGAGTTATGATATACAACTTAATGTTTTGTTCGCTAACTCAAAGAGTTCTCACGTAACCTTATTTAACCTGTAAGTCTATTAACTCAACAAGTTCTTACGTGATCATTTTACAAAAATATTGTTAACTCAACAAGTTGTTACTATGCACTATACATGATACAGATATATAAAATTAAAATATATCATGTTTAACATTATAAAAATACACATTAACTTAACGATAAGTTGTTCAAAAAGTTAGTATAACTTAATGACAAGTCATGTAATTTAGCATAATTTCATATTCATTACATACAAGTATATAACTTTAAACTTTTTTTGTATTAATCAATGTTCTTAATTTACTTTCATAAACAACAAAATTAATTGATTAAATATGATTATTTAACATTATATATATATCATTAAAACATAATATTCAATAAATAAAATATACGTGCACATAAATCTCACAAAAAATAGAAAATTACACTTGACTTTAAAAATTCATAAATTTCAAAATACTCATCCAAAAATTATGGGTAAATATTCGTTGGAAAGCTCTTCACAAGTACAACCTAGAGTTATAAAATTTAAAAATATCAATGTCCAAAAGTGATGACAAATCATGCAAATTAATGATGCTAGAAAAGACTAAAACTACACAGAATTTAAGCTTGATTTGTAAAACTTGTAGGTACCAACTCAGATGTCAAAAAATTCCAATATTTGGAAAGCTACAAACATCTTCTTACTAGGAAAATTATTTATTATGCAAATCTCTTAATCATACGCTTGCAGCAGCACAAATATTAGAGGTTGCAGTATAATTCTGGTAGAAAACAGTACAACACCTCTTGCTTGGAAAATTTCTAACTCCCTTAATTCTAAATGAAATCCAACAAAATCAATGGCAATTGATAGATATTTGATTGATATGTCAAGGAAAATTTATAAACGAGAAATCACAAATCGATTCTATACTGCATTCAAATATTTTTATGTAGGTAATTGAATCTACAAGATAGGTCTGTCTAGCAATAAATATGTTGCGAAAAACGTTTACGAAATCACTAAATCCGATATTAATCATACACAATCTACCGTAGGTGAAGTCCTCTACTAACGCCTACAAAGAAAACACATGAATACAAAGCAAACAATGCATTAAAATCGATCCTAATCGTGAACTAGGATTGCAAAAACAAAAAACAGAACAATAACAACAATGATAAAACTACATGAACGCACTTAAGACTCACTCGATTAACACCTGTTAAATATGTTAACGGAAGCTACGATTAAGATGTCAGAAGACTACACCACACAATCAATATGTACACATCAGTATGAGAGATATAAGTCGCTGTAAAACTTGAAGTTATCGAACTGCAATAAACAATATGGGTTTTTTGTGTTGATTTTGTAATAATAGAAAGCATAGAATATCCTAAAGATCTATCAAGATAATGGAAACGACAGTGGATCTCAACCCCAATCAACTTAAGGATGAAGAGACGACCTTGAAGATATTGGTTGTGACGTGATCACACCTTAGTAGTGTTGATCCCACGCAGTCCTTCATTGGAATGGCTGCTTGTGCACCTCATGGACACCATGTAGGTCACCACCATGCTCTTCCACCTTGTACCCATGTAGATGCAACTACTCCTCACCGTCGACTCGATTTGAGAGCTCTCCTTGGACATCCTTCAACCTCCTATTGAAGAGAGGCACAGGTGGAGTTGTGGCTAGCGTTATTGGTAGGTGGAAAATGAAGAGATGCAATGAGAGATGGTTCCTGTAGCCCTAGTCTTCTTCCTTATCATGTGTCTCTCTTTATGCATTGATCTTGTGCCCACTCGTCTTCTAATCGTCCATCAGATAGTAGAAATCTTGATCATCATTCACTGATTTGGTAAGTTTCCAACACACATGCATGCTTGTGGATGTTGGTTTCCATGCACAAACGAACATACACGAGACGCAAATTCATTCATCATTATGCCATAATCAGGTGCATTGCTAATGTCATTTTGTACCATTAAGTTCATCCAGTGATATGCAGTAATCATGCACCTCTTATTTTCTCTTCTTTCCTTTAGTTTGCCCACTTACCACATTATATACCTTGAAAGCTCAAACTATGTTAACCAAATCAATGAAACCTTATAGACATTAATAATATAAAAGATATAAAAGTGATAAGTTCCATGTTAATAAATTTTTGCACTACTCATTTTAAGGTTTTTATCAATAAAATTCACATTTAATGCATTTTTCATAATTAATTCATCTAAATTTATATTAACGTAATTATCTCATTTAATCCTATTTAATGCTTTAGGAGTGTGTATTGGTACATATATATTGTATATATACGTCAAGAGATCTCTTAAGGATTAATAACTAATTCCACACTTTACACATTCTCTTACGAAAGATATCTCATATACATTATATCAATCACATCAAATATATTAAATATATTTAGATAAATTAAATTTCATTATCATTTATAAATAAAAAAATAAGTTGATGCTATACAATATAATTCTTGTAAATAAAAAAAATGACAGAAAATATACTGAATTTGTTGTTAGACTTTTCAAACTGTTACGAAGTGAATGTCTAACTTAGACTCTTCTTGGGGAATATTTAATATTTATGTATGCTATTCTTTATATATTTTGATGTCTTGTATTTCTTTTAAGTCAAGATACAAATTTTGTAGGTAATTTATACTTATATCTAGGAGTATTTAATATCTTTTATGTATTTTAGCATTATCATAATTCGTTTAAGCCAACATATAAATTTTATAGATAGTTTATACTCTTTAGAATTATTTAACATCTCTTATATATTTTGACATCTTGTACTTTGCTTGTGCTAAAATATAAATTTTTTTTTACAGATAGTTTATACCCATATTTAGGAGTATTTAATATTTCTCTTTTTTTTTAGTATTTTAGATATTTACATTTCATATCTAAAATATATTAATCTCATTAATTTCTTCTTTTTCTTTTATTTTTGTCTATTTTAGATGTCATATTTTCCATCCATTGATTTGGGCGCTTGGCCCTTTTTTTTTTAACTTTTTTATTTCTTATTGCCTTATATCTTTATTATTTCTTTTTTTTTTCTACCCTGTTAGAACCAAAGATTGACTTTGGTTCGATTGAAACCTTAAAATTTTTTTTGCCCCTCGATCCAACTGAAGGTTAACTTTGATTTGATCAAAGTTTCATTATATATTTTTTTAGCCTTTAGTCGAAAAATATACTTTTCTTTTTCCTTTGGTTGGATTGAAGATTAATTTTGATTCGATCGAAGCTTCTTCTTTTTCTTCTTTGCCTTTGGTTGGATTGAAGGTTAGCTTCAGTACAATTGATTCCTATTTTGTTTTTGTTTTTGTTTTTTTTAATTTTAACATATATATATATTATTTATTTACTTATTTACTTCCCTTCTCTCTCTCTCTTTTTTCTCGTTTATTTGTTTTTTTTTTTACTGTTTCTTTTTTTAAGGCGAAGCGAATAGTCCGGCCACCTGCTCATTCATTCTTTTTCATTTTTATCTATTTATCGTATTTTCTCGTCTATAAGCTTTCATATGCATATGTATTTTCGTTGTTCTTTTTGTTTTCTTTTTATTTAAGCAAGGAATAAATTTCATTTCCTCCAACGACCTAGGAGGTGTTTGTATACTTAGAAAATGATGGAAAAAATTTTATCGTTTTTTGAGTATTTATATATCAAATGAATTTTCATCATTTTTTCTTGATATATAAGAAAAAATTTATTTCATTTTTTGACATTTTGATATTTGAAATTGATGAAAAATAAAAAAAAAGAAAATATGAATTATCACATAATATATTAACAACATATAATTTTGATATATAAATTATTTATATCTTTAATAAATGAGAATTGATATTACAAGAGATATGTAAAATAATAAAGATGTGCGAAATGTATTTTATGTTGTAATAATTATCACAAATGACTCTATCTTATATTATCTATAATAAATTTTGTTATTTTCTATCTTACAAATAAATATAAAAAATATTTAGTTTATTAATTTTAACATTTTTATTTTATAAATAAACATATATATTTTATATTCTATCGTTCTCTTTTCTATGACCAAACACACGTATTTCAAATTTCATCATTTTCTGTTCTATACACAGATAATTTAATTTTCTATTAACTTTTTATTATTTTTTATAATATTTTATTATTTTCTTTCTATCATTCTTCGATGCACAAACACCCTCCTAGTTAATTTTTTTTTTGTCTCTGGTGACAAAATTTCGGCAACACTTTTTTAGAAAAACAAAAATATTTTTTTTGGCCTATTGTCACTACAGTCCGTACGTATTTTATAGAGAAAGTGCGATAAATAACCTTGTATATTTTACCACCGTCATAGTCCACATCTATAGAGGAGTGTGACAAGTGTTATCTCATAAAAAAAATGTTATAACCATTGTAGACCGTTGTTTTTCAGGAAAGTATACGATAATATATTCCTCTCCTTTTGATCTTACCTCATTCTCTCTTCTTTTTTTTTTTTACGGGATTAAAACTCACCTTATTTGTTTGATTTTCTTTTGTAGCCGACGATGCACGTTGTAGAAAATTGCGGAAGATGTGCGAACATGCGTTCGCGTACGATCGTAGAAAAATCATGGCCGACGCACGAATTCTCCGGTGCATTCTGGAAGCTTTAACATTTTTGTTGTTTATTTTTTGTTTTTATTTTTTATTCCGTTACTCATCATTTCATTTCATTTTTTTTGTTATATATATTTTTGCTTGTTTTGTTATTTTGTGTCCAACATGTCTAATTTTGTTTTGAACACTTGATTTTCTAAAATATTTAATTTGGACTTCACTTCAGATATTTAATCTCTCTGTTTAAAATATTCAACTTCATTTTAGATATATTTGTTTTGTCATTTTTATTTTTTTTGATATTAACTCCATTTAAGGTATTCATGTTTCCAATGTTTAATTTCGTATTCACATTTGTTTTGTCATTTGGTCAACACTTTTTTGTTCGTTTCCTTTATTATTTATTTTTCATTTTTTTTATCATCAATAATTGCCCCTCCTTGAGAAGAGATAATGAGATATGAAATTATCACTTCTTAAGGAAACGACGATAAATTTGTAAACATGTAGATATTATTATATTCTATCTTCATTGTGTGTTGTATTTTTGTTTGTTTATTGTTTTGTTACTTATTCTTCTTCTTTTTTCTTAAGAAAAAGGAACAACAGACTTTTATGGGTGTTTGTCATCAGTAGAGCCATGCTAGGACACTTAAGCTCCATCGGATGCTCATTCCTCTTCATTTGACACTTACCCTTAAGGGGTTCTTGATGTAATAATTTTTTTGATTGATTTATAGAGTCTCCTCTCCTTGTATTTGGTAACTCAAAATCACTCACCTCACTCATGGGGATGTCCGTCCCAAAGGAAGTAAATGATCTAATTTAGTAATCATGTTCCCAAGGCCCCACCTCTTTTTAAGAAGCTACTCCCAAGTAGTAGAATGGGTTGTGGTATTACTCATTCTTGAACAAAGGACTTTTCCCATTGATTCGAGTGGCATCATTTGAAATAATTAGAGCAATAGCTCACAACTCCTTTGAACCCCTTGCTTTGTTGGGTGGAATAGGCTAGGCTAATGAGGTTGTTGGGTTTAGTTGTAAATAGCGAAAGAGGAGATACATTCATATAACCTTAATGACATGGATGCATGACCAATCTTATCATCAAGGTGTTGAGGAACTCGTTGAGAGACTTAATGAGAAACAGGCTGAGAGACCTAAAGGACCTATAGACAGACGATATGTGAACACTTTAGAAATCTACAAGGAGATGAGTAGAGAGACTTTACAAACCTGATAATAGAAGGAAGAAGACCTTAAAGACCTATGAGAGAAGAGAGTTAATCCTAATGGTTCCTCCTACAAACTTAGACTTGTGAGGAATTTTAGGACTTACTTAAAATAATTGGTAACATCTTTGCTATTAGCTCGAGCTTTTGACATAATGATAGTCTAATCTTAACAAGTGGTATCAAAGCCTACTTACAGACATGAGTTTGAAACCCCAAGGATGCATTATGGAATTATCAAGGACTTGATGGGAGATTGGTTAAGGAACTTGAATGACCCATAGGCAAATGATGGGTGAACACTTTAGAGACCTATGAGGAAATGAGTGGAGGGATCTTACAGACTTGATGGGAAAAGAGAGAAAGCTTCAGGAACCTATGGGAGATGAGGGTTAATCCTAATAGTGCTTTTCACAAACTTGAACTTGTGAGGGATTCTAAGGCTTACTTAAAAGGATTGGTAATGCCTTTCTTATCAGCTCGAACTTTTGACATAATGGTAGTCTAGTCCTAACATGAGATTCTATACTCAAGGTGTTGACCTTGTTGTTGGTTTATTTCATTTGCCTTGGTAGGATATCCTATTTTTTTATTTGTCATTTGTGATGTGCTTGGTTATATTTTTAGTATATATATATACTTTTGTTGCTTTGTTTTGTTTTTTCTTTTATTATCATTATTATTATTATTTTGTTTTTTTCTTCCCTTTTTTGTATAAGTAAGTTTAGCTTCATTACTTAGGAGGGTCTCCATTTGTCCTTTGCTTTTTTTTGTGTAAGTTTAACCTTGTTATTTAAGAGGGTTTTTGTTTGTTTTTTCATAGCAATGTCAAAATTGTCTTTATCAAGTTTTTCATTAGTGGTCATAGGAGTATTAGCATATTTTGCATTTTCCAAGCTAAATTTCTTTAAAGTTTCCTTGCAAAATTTCTCCTAATTGACAAAAATTCCATTTCCCAATTGATAAATCTGTAAGCCAAGAGAAATTTCAATTCTCTCATCAAACTTATTTCAAATTCATTTTTCATTAATTCCTACAATTTATGGCACAAGCACTCATGTATAACACCAAAGATTTTATCATAAACATATATTTGAATAAGCAACATATGAGAATCAACTATCTTTATAAATAGTGTGTTGTCCACTTTGCCAATATTGAAGTTATTCTAAGGTAGAAAGTTTTTTAACCGATCATATCAAATCCTAGGTGTTTGTTTCAAACTATATAAAGTTTTGTTCAATCTATAGACATGATCTAGCTTATCTTTTTCTTTAAAACTTTGAGGTCACTTCATAAAAACTTCTTCCTACAAAAATCCATTCAGAAATGCACTTTTTATGTCCATTTGAAATAAGTTGATTTTCATATTATTAGCAAATAACATCTTGATAGCCTCAAGTCTAACTACTACTGCAAATGTTTCTACATAATCAATCTCTTCTTATTGATTGATCCTTGTACAATTAGTCTAGCTTCATTTCTGACTATTTTTCTAATATCATCTAATTTATTTTTAAATACCCACTTAGTTTCAATAATTGATTTTCCAATAGATTTTTCAACCAATTCCTAGACATTGTTTTATTGAAATTGATTTAATTTTTCTTATATGGCCATAATCTAGTAATCATCATTGTAGACTTTTTCAATATTCTTTAGTTCAATTTTTGAAACAAATGCACAAAAGTTGTATATGTTTTGATTTTTGCTCCTTATTTGTGCTCCTTGATTTATATTGACTATAATTTGCTTAATAAGATGGTTAGACTTGATTTTCCATGTTTGTTTAGTTGAATTGGATGCTTAAGAATCAGATTTCTTCTTTAGTTGATATTTTCTATTATATTCTAATCGATCTTCATTATCACTTTCAATCTTGAGTTGCATTGTTTTACATATTAAGTCTTAATCAAAATTCATATTAATGGTATTTTCCACTCTCTTTTATTTTTCAAAATAAACTCTATAAACTTTGGTTCTTGAAGAGTAACCAACTAACAAAGTTGGATTTGACTTAACATCAAATTTATCTTTTTGATATTTTATATTTAGAATAAAGCACTTACATCCAAAGATTTTAAAATAGGCTATGTTAGGTGTTTTGCCCAATCATAACTTAAATGATGTTTTGTTTAATATGAGTCTAAGATAAGTTTTGTTGATTATGTAACAAGCTATGCCAACAATTTCAACCCATAGAAATTTAGGTAGATTAGATGCATTTAGTAAAGTCTTGACCATTTCTTGTAAAGTTTTAATTTTCCTTTACACCACTTCATTATTCTAAGCTAGAGTTTTTGGACAAGAAAATTCATACATAATTTCAAATGTATTATAGAGACTTTCAAATTCAAAATTCTTAAATTCTCCTTCACGATCACTTATTATTTTCTTAATTGTTAACTTTTTTTCATTTTGTATTCTAGTGTAGAAATTTCTGAACTTAATGTAGGTGTAGGATCGTACGGCTACACAAGAGGGGGGTGAATTGTGCATTTTTAATATTTTCTAAATATAATTGAAACTTTAAAACTCAAAAACAAGTTGAGACATTGTTTTCATAAAATCATTTTTATTCAAGGTTTCAATTACAATATACAATTCAATTCTCCTCAGAAATTGTAAATGCAATTATATTTCGATATCATGTTTCATCTAAACAATTTCATAACTACAAACAGAGAAAACTAATTTACGGAATTTAAAACATTTCTCCCTGTTTGAGATCTTTCTTCTTCTCCTTCTTCTTTCTTCCTCAGCAATTCTTCAATGACAAATATCTTGTCTTTTTATGCTTCACTAAATTTACTTTCTTCTGATACTTCAAATCTTCAGTGACGAAAATCTTACCTTTTTATGTTTCACTGAATTTTCTTCCACTTGAGAGATTTTGCCCGAAGAGGTGTTTTTGATCCCTAAAAAGGATTTTTCTTTTAGTGTACATGGATGGTTTTATCCTTGAAAAGATTTTTCATTTTGTGTGCAATGATGATTTGATCCATGAGAATTCTATGCCCTTTATACTGTATCTTCATTTCATGCATATCCTTCACGTTTAACCACTACTAGTTTTCTACTTCTCCACGTCTTTTCTTTTTCCTTCATCGAAATACACACGTTCTAACCCACGTTTATATTTCGAATTTTCTTTAATCATTAGTCTTGGATCTTTGAAAAATTTCCTGCAAAATAACCTTTCTCGTCTAAAATTTTTTCATCAATGTAATAAGAAGTTGTTACTTTAATGTTAACTAAACAAGTAACACAAGTATATATATATAACTTAACGTTTCCAACTTAACGAGTTCACCATGTGCCATTTCACATGACAAGTATTGTAGCTAACTCAACGAACTAAGTCTGTGGTGTTATGCTAACTCAACGAACCAACTTAACCTTTCTTTCGGAAGGTTAAACGATAACTCACCGAAAATAGTTTAAGTTTCGGATAGTTATAGATGTAAGTCACCGAAAAACTCTTTATATTATAAAACTAGTGAGACATGTGTCAAGACCTGAAAACATGACTTAAGTTACCTTTCGAATAGTTACGGCTGTAAGTCTCCAAAAAAACTTTAACTCACCGATTCAGTAATAAACAAATGTTTTTATAATAAGAATTTTACCACGTGCAAAAATAACAACTTAAGTTTATAACGCTAACCTAACGCGTTGCCTTAGTGTTCAATATAGCAACTCAACATGTTTAGTTATGTTAACTTAACGAGTTAAACATGTGCACCTCACGTGATACAATACAACATTCGTAACTTATAATTTCACCACGTGTAGAACACTAACTTAACGAGTTCGTCTCTTCTTTTACTCACTAACTTAACGAGTTATCACGTGACCTATTTTAACCTTTAAGCCTCTAACTTAACAAGTTCTCACGTGACCTCTATACAAACAAAACTCTAACTTAACGAGTTGTCCAAACGTGCACTGTTCATGATACAGAAGATATAACTTTAAAACATATCATGCTTTTCAATAAAAACACACGTTAACTTAACGTTTAGCTAAATGAGAAATTAATGCAACGAAACGACTAGTTATTAACTTCAGATCCAATACAGACAAGTATTTATATCAGTAAGCTTTTTCTGTATTAATTGATGATTTTAATTTCTTTTCACAAGTAATAGTAATTGAGCAAATATGATTATTTTCATTCAGCACACATCATCAAAACAAAAATACTCAACAATCTCTCCCTTTTTGATGATGACAAAACCATATTAAATCAATTATGAAATATGTTTAACTCAACAAAGCACCTTCGTTGGGTTAACTTTTAATTCAACAAACTTGTTTGTTGACTTAAGTTCACTTAAGCTTATTTCTATTGTTTGTGTAAATTTTACCTCTCAGAACTAAAACTCTCAGATGTCAATAATTATATAAGTATCAGTTTTCTAATTATCATCTGTCAGATTACAATAACCATTAAATAGCAACTCCTTTTATAATATATATATGCAATTAAGATCATAATCATCTTTTTATAATATTTCTCTCCCTTTTTATCATTAATCAAAAAGATAATTACAAAGAATATATATACATATATAATAGAATTACAACAACGATTTCTGTAAACAAGAATAATAATTGAACACATTTACAGAAAAATGTATTGTTCAATGAATCAAACAAGTAATACAAACATTACATTTTGTATTCAGAAACAAACAAAAACAGTTATCGACCCCTCCTAAGTATATCACTTAAAGCATTACATATTTTATCTTCTAGATTCCTAATAACATTTCTAATGTCGTTAAGCACTACATCTAAGTTAGGAGGTAACTGGGTTTGCTGTTCTGCTTGAACTGAATAACTTTGTTGTTGTTATTGTATATGTTCTGTATCAGGTTGTTGTTGTTGTTGTCGTTGAGGTTTATGCATGGCCTGAAATTTTTACAAATCTTTGACACTAAATGCTCTCATGCCTTTAGTTTCAGATGGCTAGTCAGATAAAGTCAATTGGCTTGCAAGGATTCTACATACAACATCACCATAAAATAACTTTGAACTCATATGCTATAGTTGAGACATAAAAACATCCAACCAATTTATTTGAATTCTATTTAGCAGGCCATAAGTTGCATATAAACAACTTCTGCTGACTTCCAAATTGTGTCCAACTCTTTGAAATAAATTTGCATGCAATATATTTGCAATAAATCTTGCCTCCGCATTCAGATTTTCCATTAATCTCATTTCAGAATATACATCTTGACTTTTTGATAAAGACTGAATGTTCCATTCCAGTTGTCTTATCATGTCAAATCTGTTGGTAAAAACAACACCTTCATTCTTTAATCTTAAAACTTCAAAAATTAATTCAGGAGACAATATAAACTCCTGTTCATTTATTTGAGTTTTCAGAAAATTTTCATTCTTGTCCAGATTGCTATAAAAAGCTGCAATAAGCTCTATGTATTACTTCCATTTCGTTCCTACTAGCAAGAATTTAATGAGGCCTTGAAACTCAAACAGATCTCTTATTTCCATCAAATTTCTGAATTTTATTGGACGAGCATGCAGAATCTGACATGTGATCAGATTATTGTATTTCTGCAATGCTTCTTCAGATCTAAAATGAATTGCATTACCTTGAATGTTTAATATTGTACACAAAGAAGGTGATACCTGAAGCCGTGATTCAGAGTTTAATTCATCTTCAGGAACCTCTTCTTCAAAATGAATGTCATGTTGTTCCTCTTCCAAAATATTATCTTGAAGCTGCTCAGGTAAGCTTGATTCTTCAGCTTCAACAGTATTAGGAACATTGTCAATATGCTCAACATTCATTTGTTCAGTCTCTATAGAATGTTCAGAGTTCAATTTTTCCACAAATTCTATAGCCGGTGTATCTGTCTGTAATTGTTCATTTTGTTCAATAGATAATTCCATTGATTCATGCTGTGAATTCTCAGACTCTACTTCTATAGATTCCATAGAAGGCTGGTTAACTTTTAGCTCTTCTAGAGTCTTAACAATTTCAATATCTGCTACTCTAGACAATTCAGCCTATGAACTAGGTACTGCATCAACATTGTTAATTATATTTGCAATAACTTGTTCAATGTCAAGTGCCTGATGCTCTAATTTGTCAATATCTGCATCATCAGGACTTGTATTAATAGAAAAACTTGAGCTCATATTTGACTTGGATTTCTTCTCAAGTTTTCTAGCAAGGGAAAATAAAGTCTCATTATCTTCATTAGTTTCAGTATGCTCAGAACTGATGAGTTTATCAGATGCACAATAAGGTACAATGTCTAGACATACATTGTCCTTTGGAAATAAATTTTCATCCGATTTTCCTTTTTCAATAGACTTTGTTTCCTTAGACATAATTTTTCTGACTTTCCTTCTTCTATAATATTGCTGTTTCTCCTTTTCAAGTATTGTTGTTTTCTTTTCAAATTGCTCCATAAAAGTTTTCTTCTTTAATTCTTCTAAGGCACTTTCTATTGCAACGGCCTTTCGAAGACTGTCAACTTTTGTTTTGTCTACAACAATATCTGATTCTGCTTGTTTTGAATATAAAGGAGTAGGGATAGCTGATTCATGCTCTTCTTCAAATGCATGTAGTCTTGTACCGTTTATAGGAGTTTGAGGAGTTCTATTTGATGAACTTACATTTTTTTCCAAATATTTTGTATACTGTTCCAAAAATGCAATCTCAGCACATTTCATTTTGTATTCTCTATCAAATTTACTATGAATACCCATGTATGTAATACTTGCATCAGTATGTTGAAGTTTTTGTCTAACTTCATCTAATATACCCTGAGGAAAGAAGTAATCTCTATAAATTTCTGCTAACCTTTTATCCACTCGAAATATTTTTTTGAACCAAGTACGTGGAACTTTATCATTCTCTATTTCTTTTCCTTTTGCATCTCTTCTGCTTTTACCTTCTCCTCTACCACGACCTTTGTAGAACTTGGAGACCATCGTCGCAGGTTGTAACAGCAACAAGCGGGAAAGATTTTCTTGACAAAGTTTACAAATAACCTAAGTCCCCGTGTAATAAGTGTTTAAATAGGGTTTTTAGGCGTATAACTCAACGTGAAGAGAAGTCGGGTTTAGAAATTAAATAAATATTGAATAAAGTTTATTCAAGCAAGGTACCCGAAATATTCAAGTATAACTCGTTCAGTTAACTAATCTAACGAGTAAAACGTTGTCTAGAGGTAGTTTTACACGTTACCTTATCTAACATAACGTCTAGTTAGTACACTTAAAACAATTTTCAGATGCTTCCAACTGAAACGTTCCGAAAATAACACACATGCTAAACTTAACATTATCTTGAGAACATTGTAAACTATTTGATCATTTTGTCCTTTGAATCTAAAATAGTTTATTTGTCTTTTTAAATTATTTCATCAAGATTTTAAGAATACAGTAATTCAGATTAACTAAGATTTGTATTCTAAATTATATTAATCTGTTTTCGACAATGTTGATCCTCCCCATACAAATATACTTCAAATATATTCAATCAAAATACAAAATATACTTGTAGTGACAATAGATGTTAAGTATAACTATACTTTTAAATTTTCTTTTTAGAGACTTCTGTTATCCTAACATCATCAAAAATGATTTCCAGAATCAATTCCTATTGTATATGAATCAAAACACAACTTTGAACTCAATGTGATTAATTCAAGGAGAATAAAAGAATGTATCTCAAATAAACGTTTTCAAAAGTACTAAAGTTGATTCAATAAATCAGTAGTCATATTGGTAGAAACTATATGCGATTCAAAGATATCTGTAATTAATTAAACAACTTTTTCTTTTCAAAACAGTAAATATTGATAATTTTCTTTAAAAGTTAGTTTGAAATGCTTGAATCATAGAAGAGCTTTCTAATGTACCCGTGTAATGAGCTTTCAGTCAACAATCCCAGATTTGATCAGGACCTTAGGTTGTCAGATTTAAAGAATCCTTTTTCAGGACAACAATCCTTACATACCTATCTGCTCAAGTACAAAAGTCTCCTGATCAAACTGATCAATAAACTCTCAAAGATTTTCACTTTGTAAGTACTTTTAATTTTAAGTACAGTATATATGTATTCCATTAATACAGATGCAATAAAACACAAATCTCATACAATTTTTTACTTCTATGATTGTATTGAGAATATGAATCAGTTTCAATAAGCTTATACTTTTGATTAACAGTTTAAGATGAGTTACATATAACTTATTCTACAAGTTTAATCAATTAAGTCAAATTTATGAATGATCATATGCATTTTCCTTGATTCAAAGAAAACATTTAATCAAAATTTCAAAATGTCAGAAGTATTTAATGTTTTTCATTTACACTTTCACTTAAAATTGTAAAAACCATTAAAATTGATAAACTACTTTAAAATCAATAAGATACTACTATGATTTTACAATAAATACATAGTATCTTAAACAGCAGTTTAGATATTACTTTAGATATTTATAATAAGTATATAATATCTATGAGGTGAACAACATCATCAATAATATTTATCTTTTTATGTGGAGTTTAAGCATTTTACACATCACATAGCCTACAAATACCTAAATTTAATCTAATGTTGCAGAATGTATTTTCGTCTAGAGGTTTTGTAAATATATCAGCTAATTGATTTTTACTAGACACAAATTCTAATTTAATTTTTCCTTTAATTACGTTATCTCTTAGAAAATGATGTCTAACCTCTATATGCTTTGCTCTTGAATGTAATACAGGATTTTTGGAAAGATTTATTGCAGAACTACTGTCACAATAAATCTCAATTGTATCATAAGATAATTCAAAATCTTCTAAAGTTTGCCTTATCCACAGAATCTGAGTGCAACACAGTGCAACAACAACATATTCAACTTTTGTAGTAGAAAGTGCTACACAGTTTTGCTTTTTACTAAACCATGACACCAAATTATTTTCCAATAATTGACATGTGCCACTAGTACTCTTTCTATCAGATTTAGATCCTACATAATCAGCATTAGTATATCCTATAAGATCTATTGAACTGTCCTTAGAATAATACAGTCTGAAATTTTTAGTTATTTGTATATATCTAAATATTCTTTTAACTGCAATTAAGTGTGATTCCTTAGGATTAGATTGAAATCTAGCACAAACACACACACCAAATATAATATCAGGTCTACTAGCAGTCAAATAAAGTAAAGAACCAATCCTTACCAAATCCTTCTGTTCAAAATTCTTTCCTAAACATTTTAAAGAGTTTATGATATTAAAAATCTGGAAAACATCTCAGAAATATTTTTGTCTTCATGCATCTTAAAGAGTTCATACTTATGAATCAACATGTTTATTTTTGTCTCTTTAACTTGAGAAGTACCTTCATGTGAAACTTCTAATGCATGCCACACCTCATAAGCAGATTTATATGTCGACACTTTACTGAACTATTCATAACTCAATGCACAAAATAAAATATTTAAGCCCTTAACATTCAGAGTTTCATTTTCTTTTTAGTAATTGTCCAAATATTATAAGGAGTAGTTAACGGAGTATATGGTTTAAAAATCATGAACCACAATTTATGATCTATACTTTGAAGAAAAACAGTCATCCTATATTTCTAATATTCAAAATGTATTACATCAAATAAAGGAGTACGATTAAGATTTTGGCCTTCATATAAAGAAAAATTACCATTTCCAGTAGCCATTTTACCTTAGATTTTTCAACCTATTTGATTTTAAACAGTCTAAAAGCTTTAAAACAACTTGAGCCTTAAATCAAGAAAGTTAAACGTATGCTAAGATATTAATTTCTGTTTAAAAACAAGGAAGGTAGAATAAGTAATGATATTAAATAAGTTGTTATAGATTTTATATCAAAAATTATTAACAAAACTCTGATACCACTTGTAGGATCGTATGGCTACACAAGAGGGGGGTGAATTGTGTATTTTTAATATTTTTTGAAATATAATTGAAACTTTAAAACTCAAAAACAAGTCGAGACATTGTTTTCATAAAATCATTTTTATTCAAGGTTTCAATTACCATATACAATTCAATTCTCCTCAGAAATTGTAGATGTAATTATATTTTGATACCATGTTTCATCTAAACAATTTCATAACTACAAATAGAGAAAACTAATTTGTGGAATTTAAATCATTTCTCCCTGTTTGAGATCTTTCTTCTTCTTCTTCTTCTTTCTTCTTCAGCAATTCTTTAGTAACGAATATCTTGTCTTTTTATGCTTCATTGAATTTGCTTTCTTCTGTTTGGAAAATTTAACGTATAAATGTAATTATCTCTAAAACTAGTGAACTTAATCTCATGCGAATTTTCATTTATAATAAAGTAGTTGCCAATAGTAAAGAAAATATTATAGATTTTATCACATAATTGTCTTACACTTAATAAATTTTGTTTTAAACCATTTACAAGCAAAATATTTTCAATTATAGTCTTTAGATACAATATTCCATGTTTCAGTAATTTTATATTTTTCATTATTGTCAAATTTAACACTACCAAAATTTAATACTCTTATAGAATTTAGAAAGCTCTTTTTACTTGTTATGTATTTAGAGTATCTACTATCAATAATCCATTTTGACGTTTGTACCTCATTCTCTTTTCTTTTCTATAAATTACATTGAAATTAAAGATTTTGGTACCTAAATCTTCTTAGGTCTAAAAAAGTTAGTCTTTAAAATATTAAATTGATTATCCTTTGATAGCTACGCTGATCTAGATCTTCTTTTGATGGTAAACATAGAAGTACCATCTTTATAAGACTAGATAACTCTAACACGGTAAGGAGTCGCTTATGGAGTGGCATATCCTAGACCAAACTTGTTAGATTTAATCCTTTGAGATGTAATAATTTTATTGAAACCATTTTCACCATTTGTAAATTTAAACAGAGTATTTTTCACATTAGAGATTTTATTTTTCAAATCCTTATTTTCTTCTTTTAGTTCAAAGTTGCTACAACTATAGTTATCCATTTTAGTTTTTAAATTTCTATTATTAACAAGTACTTTCTTTGATTCAACATATACATCCTCTAAACATGTAATCAAAATTTTATTTTCTTTTTTATAATTTTTACATTTAACATATAATAGTAGAGAGAAGACTATCTATATTTAAATCATCATTATCTACATTTAAACAATAAGGAGAAGTAGAACAAACTTCCTATGCAGTAAAGCACACATTGGCTGGTACATCATCATCTAACTCTAAATAACTATTATCATCCCATGTAGCTTTTAAAGTCATATTCTTTTTGTTCTTTTTCTATTCTTCTTCTCATGTTGTTCATCTTCTAATTATAGGGGATAATAAGTTTGTATGTGTCCTTACTTCTTACATTTATAGTATATTGGAACTTTACTTCTAGAGGTGCTGACTTTGTTGCCTCTCTTCGTCATTTTCCTAAAATTTCTTGTCAACAACAATATTTCATCTTCATTTGAACTTTAAAGTTCCTCGATCGAAGGAAAGACAATTTCTTTCTTCTTCTTAATTTTCTTTTTAGTAGCTCATTCCTCTTTTTTCCAATCTTTTATTTGAATTTCATGAGAAAGAACATCTAGATGTGTAGGTCACATATGATGTCAACAATGAACCCATGAAGAACTTAAATGCTTCTAGTAAGCATGTTCTTTTATTGTTTAATTATGACTAGAATGAAAGTTCCCCTAGTCTTGTATGTTCTAGGGTTTTTGAAAAAGTTAAGGAAATTTGTTCAAGCATGAATCATGAAAGACATCCTACTTCGACTTCTAGATCTTACTTAAGAGATGTTGAAGGGAATGTAGCTATTAAAAAATGAAGAGAAGAGATGTCATTTTTTAGCTTTTCCTTGTGACTTACATTTAGATTGGTTAAAGTTCAATATAAAGAATTAAAATATTATATACTACATTTGAACTTTATTTTATGATGTGTTACAAACATGTTAGTTTATCCTTAACGTTATGTTGGCAGTTTGGATATGTTATTTTCTATATTAAAGTTGTAGTGAATGGTATGTGATGAATGTTCTTTAAATGGTATGTTATGTTGGCATTGAATATTATAGCCTTAAGTTTTTCTTTTCTTTTTGACTTTATTACTCTTAACAAGTTAACTGTTTGTGATGTGTTATATTTATCATTATTACCTATGATGTGTTATTATTTCCATTATTAGTTTGTGATAAATTAAAACTTTACCATGATAGGTAATCTTGCACAATACGGAGGTGATGAACAAAGACAATTTTTTGAAGAACGGAAGAAAAAAAAACGAAAATTGCTTATTTTACCACGTCAATGTGCAACATAATAGCATGTTCAATTGATAATATATAGAAGAGAAAGATAAGATTATATTAGAAGATTATTAAATCTTCATATCAAATTAATTATATAATTATAGAAAAATATATCCGATAAGTCAATATATTTTTATTCAATTTTGTAACTTGTTTAGAAAGAAAAAATAATAAAAAATATAAGTGACAAAGAAAAACTTATAATTTTATTTTACAGTTGATCAAAATTAATTACATGATATGATAAGAAAGTGTTTTCATCAATCTACTTAAATAGTTAATATTTACTTTAAGAAATATTGAATGATTTAATTTAGGTACATCATATATGTCAAACTTTTATCATTAATGTCAACTAGATTTAAAATGATTTAAATGTTTTTCCATATTCTAAGGTAATATTTTATTTATATTATATTATATTTTCTTTTTTTTATAATTATTAGTTATGAAATTGTCATTAACTTTACATAACTATTTAGTAACGTATTGATAATATTGATAGTATACAAGTTAAGACAACAATTTGTGATTCAAAAAAAATGCAAGATTTAGAAATAAAAATTGTGAATTAACAAAAAATGTATTGGTTGCTTGTAATTTCGATATAAAAATTATTTATATGCTTAATGAATGAGAATGATAAGTTACAAATACTCAAGTTTTTCAAAATACAACTTAGATGAAATTACCTTCAAGTCCTACTAGGTATATTACCAATGATATTAATGTAGACTAATTCAATTTCAATTATATTTAATTGTAATCATTGAAAATTTTGTGTAGGTTTTTCAAATTGACCAAAATTTATTTCTTCATTTTTAAGGCATTTGTTAACATTTGTTAAAGTGTGATGAGAATTAACTTCTTACAAATATTGTAAAAAACATTAATTATAAACATTCATAATTAAGAGCAGTAATAAAATATACATTTAGAGTGATAAAATATTATTTTATAATATTGTAAAGGTATATGTCATTTCTATTTGAAATACAAACTAAGATTATTTTAACATTTTTTTTTTTGCTTTATAACTTCATAAGAAAAATGTACAAAGTAGATTTCTTTGAAAATCTTGAAGATAAATTAGTTGAATCTAATGATATTGAAGTTGTTGAAGTTCCTATCATTTTTGAAAAAGAAAAAGAACTATAAAATAGTAGTATAATAAGTGTTGAATAGAAAAAAAGAACAATCGACAAAATTCATAAAAAAATTATGTTACGTATGTGGTATAGATGTTAATATGTAGTCGAGCATTTTGTGAAAGGAAGATGTTATGTTGTATTTAACTATGTTTTAGGAATTTTGTACTGTTTATCAATAAGTTATGTTTATCTTTTATGAAATCTCTTTATAACACGTAAAATTGTTATTTTTTTTGAATTTATTTAAAAACTTAAATTTAAAATAATCTATGTACAATATATAATAATTATTCAAAAAAATTGATGTCAGTTACATTAATTAATATCTACATAAAAATTAATATATTTTTATTTTCTATTAATTTTAATAATTACACAATACCTGAAATTCAATTTTCATCTAATTTCAACAGATATACATAATTCATTACAAAAATATCATTTCTTATTATTTTCATTTTCTATTGCCAGAAAGTCATTATTTTTTATGCATAAACAACCACATAAAATATATAAGGGTAAAGCTCCCAAATAAGCTCCTCATAAGATTATTCAAGGATTTATTAAAGAGTGAATTTAGCCATTTATTTTTGAAATAAACAGCTTTCCAAGAGTTTTCTAACCAAAAGGAGTTTTCTTTTGTTTTGAAACAAGATTCAAACTAATTTACCTTTTAAGAGATTGGAAAAGGTTCCGAGATTAATAATTCCAAACCTCTCTAATTTTTTTAGGTCCAACAGATTTCACTCGCAATATTTATGCTTGCCACTATTGGTGATACCCGAAAAGGAAGGTCTTTTCATATCTTATCAATAGTATTCTCCACTCCGATAGGCCCTTTCCCTTGGAAGTTGGATTTGTCGTTAACCATATGCTGGGATTGGGTGGATTTGTTAACCATCTCCTACCTAACGTTAATTAATCCCTTACACAAAACTTTAATCAATCAATCTCATGTAGGAGGGGGGGGGGGGGTTCGAGTCATCGTGGACTCCACTTTGGTTATAATTATTTATTTTGAAAAAAGTTGATTTTATTGAATATTAAATTATAATTACGCAGCCAAATATAATACCTCAGTTAACGAAGACGATGATTTTTCTTGTGAGATAATTATGGAGCGATGGCGTGGGGTTCCCACCTTCGTCCCCAAGCGCGTGAGCAACAGTCCCCGTGACGATTCCATCGTTGAACGAGGGAAACGAATGACTTGCCGGTTTCGCTAAAACGTCACCCACATTGGAAGAAACAGTAGTTTATAGATATGAGGGAAATGAAAAAATATTCTCCTTTCGTCGTGAGTTCATGTACCAATCGACCATCCTCCGCCGTCAGATCTCCACCACGACCGTTACGGAAGAAATCACAGGCCCTCCTGGCCCGAGGGAAGAACTGAAGAAAGGCCTTCTCTCTCACCCTCCTCCCTCATCCTACAACAACGGGCGATGCCAATGAGTCCACAGCTGCGGAGCTCGAGGCCGATGAAAACCGTCGTGGGTTGGGTGATTGGAGCTGGAGGATTTCGTGCTTGAGTTTTTTCTTCGTTTTGGGGTGTAAACGGCGATGGAGGTGGAAATGGAGGCGATGGTAAACGGCGATAGGAACCCCAGCCGACACCAGCTCTTGGATCCTAGCATCGAGACAGACAAGCTCAGCAACGAGATCTTCTCCATCCTTGAGAGCAAGTTCCTTTTCGGGTATAGCGCCGACCACAACAGCAAGAACGACGACGACGACGACGACAACCATCCGTTCCTACATGTCTCTACACCTCCTCGTGCCTTTCCTCCCAGAACCCAGAGAGGAAAAGTTCGTGTCCTAACCATCGACGGTGGTGGCGCCGGCATGCGCGGTGTTATCGTCGGGAAAACACTCTGTCATCTAGAGCAGCAACTTAGGTCCGTCTCCGGCGACCCAGATGCTCCGATTTCGGACTACTTTGATCTCGCCGCGGGTACCGGTATCGGCGGCATATTCACCGCCATGCTTTTTGGAAGAGAGAAGGGCAGGACAGTCTACCATGCTAACGATACTTGGAGGTTTCTGGCGGAGAAGGGTGAGAGGTTCTTCTTTCGGAAGAGGAAGAAGGTGCAAAAGTCGTCTTCTTTCCTCCGGTATGTGGTCGGACGAGGTCAGAGAAGGATTGCGGCGGCGACGGTGGAGATGGAGAGATCTCTGAAGGAGACTTTTGGGGATGAGATGACGTTGAGGGACACGGTAAAGCCCGTACTTATACCGTGCTACGACCTGCGGAGCTCGGCGCCATTTGTTTTCTCCCGAGCAGATGCATTGGAGGCCGAAAGCTACAATTTCCGGCTCTGGGAGGTTTGCCGCGCGACGTCTGCGGAGCCTGGGAGGTTCGAGCCCGTGGAGCTGCGGTCAGTTGACGGGTCGACGACCTGTATCGGGGTGGACGGTGGTTTGGTCATGAGTAATCCGGCGGCTGCCGCGATCACCCACGTGTTGCATAACAAGCAGGAGTTCCCATTTGTGAGAGGGGTGGAGGATTTGCTTGTGTTGTCGTTGGGAGCCGGCGGCGTCGGGGAAACGGCGTTCACGGGAAAGATGATGGAGTATGAGAAGGTGAAACGGTGGAAGGCGAAGGATTGGGCGAGACCAGTGTCGAGAATTGCGTCCGACGGCGCAGCGGATCTTGTAGATCATGCTGTGGCAATGGCGTTTAGCCATTCCCGGAGCAGTGCCAATTATGTACGCATTCAGGTATATGTCAATGTGTTTGCCGCTGCGGTTTGATTTTTCACCTCTAATCTAATGATGTGATGATCGAGAGCGTTAAGGCTTCATGAATTATTGTGGACAGGCAAACTTGACGGGACTGTCTCCCCAACTGGATTGCGAACCGAGCCCCCGAAATGTGAAGAAGCTCCTGGACTTGACGGAGCGGACGCTGAAGCAGAAGAACGTGGAGTCCGTCCTATTTGGTGGGATGAAGATGATGGGCGAAAGCACAAATTCAGAGAAGCTTGATTCGTTCGCTCGGGAGCTGGTGATCGAGCACCAGAGTAGGGGCTCCCGCATCGCACCGACCGTTGCATTCAAGCAGCCGGCGCAGCCGCCGACGTCTTCTTGAGGGCTTCTCACCACAGTACGTACTCATTATCCCCTTCTGTGCTTATTTGTGCACCAGTACATGTCTTGTAGGGATATGGTAATGCCGTAGTAGTGATGACAAGTGTTGTAACACATCACCCAATTCATGATTGATACGTTCTTGTTTGCTGCCGTCCTGTTCCTTCAATCTTAATCATAAAAGACGATAGATGCGTGAATATTTAATGTACAACATGTTCAATTTGCAGCGTATTTCCGGTTTCCCTCAATCCTTTGATCACTGATACCTAACATTCATCTCCATATAATTTTCATATTTCTTCGGGCCCTATTCTACGATTCTTCTTCATCATTCTGAAATAATAATACCATAGACGTATATGATCCTAATTACGAGTTCTACACATGAAAACTTCATTAGGTTATCTCTACATGCGCCATGAAAGAAGTTATTTTTCCAAATCAATACTGCCAAACACCACCGCATTGCATTGCCATTTCCTCGATCCACAAGCAGCCAATTTGCAGAAAGTAAACGATGATCATCACGAGAGTTTTGTTTTCTCTTTTCTTAGAATAATAACAATCTTGTTTTTGGTTGTTAGGGTGCATTCAACCAGGTCTCTTTCTTATTATGACAACGCCATGCCAACCATTTTTTCCAAAACTAAACTACGCTTCAAGCCAGAGTTACCATCTTTGCTCATACTTTCGGTTTCATTTCCTTCTTTCTGGCCTCAAAGTCTTGTTAACCCAATCTGCCTGGAATTTATTATTAGAGAAGACACGGTTTTGGTGATCGGTTGTCCGTCACTATTCAGTGAAATCTACAATCCTGAAGATTCTTCACCTGAATTAGCATCTGTTTCTTGGCATGTTGTGCATTTCTTTATTCCTGTGTTAGCCCACATAAAAATGAGGTGCCTCCTTCGGTAGGACAGCTGCATTCAGTTGTATATTATCATAAACTTCTTCAGGACCCATTTCTTATTTTTTGTTTTGCTTTACCTGAAGTGACCATTCTATATCGGCAAAGGGTTGACTTCCCCTTCTGCTAAGGCACGTCGGTGTTTGTGCAAGTTTTGATTGATGGGACGACATAAAGATTCATCAATTCTAAAAGAATAATCTGCAAGTTTGGACCTTGTCTGCAGGTGAAGTTGAGGTGGATGATTCTGCATCTTCATCAAAATTTGGAAACCAATCTATTGGAAAGCAAAATGCATTGGCAAACATTTTTCTTGACCTGTTTACTACCTTCACACCAATCTATTGGAAAGCAAAATGCATTGGCAAACATTTTTCTTGACCTGTTTACTACCTTCACACCAATCTATTGGAAACCTTGGTGGTTTGGGGGTTTTTCCTGTGTGTGATATTTACTAGAAATTCCATATATGATAATCATAATTCACAATGATAGATAAATAAGGAAAAAAGAATTTAATAATGCTATTTCCAAATTCCAAAAACAACGATTATCCATGTTATTATCCAACATAATAAGCTAATGCTTTGCCACATTTGAACCTCGTGTTTCCTCGTTCATGGGTCTTTTACAGGATGAGAGAAATCAACCGCACTATTTGTTGTTGTTGATAAAAATAACGATTACTCGGTAACAGCAGTCCAAAAAGGAAATCAAGCCATTTATATTTTTCAAATGAATCAAATTTTGAGTTGTATGTTGTTGTAAATGTAAGATGCAACTACAAAATTTTCCAATTTATAGTTATTTTTACGTGATTGATAACTGACAAAAAATTGAAAAATAACTAAAAGTTGTAACTTACAACTCACAATTTAAAAGTTTCAATTCAAAAGTCAACATCTTTTCAAAACATAAAAAGTAGTCTACAGATGTATGCTTATATTAGAATCTGAGTTTATGTTTTAGTGGAAAATTACTTACGTCATTTGTTGTGTATATTATTTCGTTTGATAAAGCACTCCTCCATGGTTTACTTATTTATTTATAATGATAAAATCAACGTTAATAAGAAAACGATCTCGACCGTGAAATCCGCTTTTGAGACCAGTACAAAACTCCGAGTTTCATTTTACATAATACGAGTACCATATATAAAAAAGTTTTGACACCATTGCTTGTTCTTTAAAGTTAATTTCATCATAACAAAACATTGATGTAAGTAAACTGAGGTAGCGTTTGGCCGTTATTAGCTCTAGCTTCAGTTATTGTGCAAAGCTAGAGTTAGTAGATGGCGAAACAAATGTACAAGTATTGCACAATAGATGAATGTAGAAAAAAAGAGCGAAAGAAGAGCCCCATATGATCAACTCCATCCAAGCACTTGGCAACTCCTAACCTCTCCTTGTGCCAAAAACTCTTGCAGAGCTTCTCCTCCGTGCAGATCCCCCCGGCTCAATTTCACACTACTTCGTTCAATGTCTTTTTCTTTGCATGTAGTTTCCCTCACCCCAACCTCATGCAATAAACTTTCTTGACATCTTCTCCTAATGGTTGATCTCCCCAACCCATCATTCCCTTTGTTGATTCTGCAAGAGTGAAAAATTACTATTAAGAATAGTTATATTTATTTAAAAAATATTCTGATTTAATCATAAGGAGATATATTCCAAAAATTAAATATCAGAGTATATTATCTTTCTGTCATGACCAAACATGTATAGGATATTTTGGTTCAGAGAAAACTACTGTCAAAATTCTACAATGTAGATTCTATTAGCCAACATTATTTAAAAATGCTCACAAATAATGTTTAAGTTGTTTGAGATGTCAACAACTAAGAAAAATATCAAAGAAAAATATGATACCTCTGAATTCTATTATTGAGGTTAAAATCTTTGATGTATAGGGAATAAATTTTATGAGTTGATTTGCTATGTCTAATTAGTCTAATTACATATTGTTGGGGGTGGATTATGTATCTAACTAGATAGAATCTATTTTTACAAAAACTAATGACAACAAAGTGGTAATACATTTTATAAGAACTAATATAATTGTTAGATTTGAAATACCTAAAGTTATTACTAATGATAGAGGAATTCATTTCTGTAATAGAAGTTTTGAAACCTTAATAAAGAAATATGGAGTAAATTATAAAATTGCAACACATATCATCTACAAATAAGTGGACAAGTAGAAAGTGCAAATAAACAAATTAAGTTAATCTTAGAAAAAGTAGTAAATCCTATTAGAAAAGATTGAGCTAATAGATTAATAGATGCACTTTAGGCTTATAAAACAAGTCTCGGTATGTCACATTTTAGGATAATATATGGGAAAAGTTGTCATTTATCAGTTGAAATTAAACATAAAGCTTATTGGGCATTAAAAACTCTAAACATTAATTTAAATCAAGCTACTAAAAATAGAAAGATACAATTAATTGAATTAGAAGAATTTAGGAATGAAACTTATTTGAAAACTGTAATAGGAAAAGAGAAGAAGTTATGGCATAACAAGAAAATTATTCTAAAAACTTTTGAAATAGGACAAGAAGTATATCTTTACATGACAAGACTTCATAACCATTTAGGAAAATTAAGATATAGATGGGCAAGACCTTACATAATTCGAAACATTTATTCCTATGGAGTTATTGAAATTGAAAATCCTAAAAATCAAAATATATTTAAAGTGAATGGACAAAGATGTTAGGGACAATGTTCTTATTCATTAATATTGATATATTTTGATGAGTGACAAAATGATTTTTAAGTATGCAAAGTGATGAATTTCATAAATAATATCAAGTCCATAATGTTTAAGTATAATCATAAATTTATTTGACTTATAACTCTGGTTTAAAACTCTAAATTTTATTTAAGTATATAATTTTATGGCAACTCGTATAGTTAAGATGATAAATTGATGAACAGCTGTAAAGTTATGGAGTTATATAAGTTAAGTCTTAAGTTCATAAAGATATGACTTTAACGTTATAGACTTTCGTAAACTTATGATATATAGAATCCGTAACGTTATTACGTTAACTTGACAGACCTTTGTAAGGTTATTTCCTAAGGCGGTTCGTAAAGTTATAAGTGTAGTATAGGTAGTTTATAAAAAGATATAGAATTATATTTTACATGTGTCAGCCTGTAAGAGTCCGTAAAGTTAAGGAGATAAATTTACAAATGTTCGTAATATTCTGCTTTACATAAGTTTCTAAAGTTATGAGCATAACTCTATGAAGGGTCATAATATTAGGACTTTGATGAATGTATTTAATTATTATAGTTTTATTTAATCAAAGTTTTGATGCAATATTATTTGTTTTGTAGATGACACATGGCACACATGTAAACATACACATGTTTCACCATATTACAAAAGACTCAGTCAAAATATTTACAGATGGTAATCAAAAATCGATTTGACAAAGTCAAGATTAAAGATCGTGGTTCGAAAAAGTTAACTCCACGAAATAAGTTCGTTGAGTTACAGTTAAGTCTACGAAGTAGGTCTATTGAGTAAAGTTAACTCCACGAAGTAGGTCTGTTGAGTTACGGTTAAGTTCATGAAGTAAGTCTGTTGAGTTTTGCTAACTCCATGAACCAGATATGTCTTAACGATCATGTAGTAAGTGGTTGCAAAAAATCTGGAAGAGAAAAAACGTGTTGCAAGATCATATGCAAACATTTATATTTTCTCAATGAAATATAAATTGATTAAAATCGATGTTTGTAGGTGAGTTCCCTTTTAGCAAATACTCTAGAGAGAAAATTCTGAGAAGACTTGAAGATACATGAAGAAGGAAAGTTGAAAGTCATCAGAAGGAACTCCAAGGCAACAAAGCAATTACCAGAAGATTTAAGAGTTGCCATATCTATAAGAGGAAAATTGTATTATGTTTATGCTTTCATGATTAATTCTTCTTTGCATTACATTGTTTAATTAAAAAAGAGAACCTATCTACAAGAGATGTCATAGAAGAAACTCAAAAAGGTGTTCTTTCAGAAGAGTTTCGGTGGAACTTTACGGGAGCACGTAAAGTTGTGTAGATAACTGTACGTAGGCTGGTATAGTTGGCACAGGAACTGTGCGAGGGTTTGTACAGTTAGAAGGAGAACTTAATGATTGATTGGTGCCTTGTTATAGTTGATTTAGCTTTAAGTAAAGCTGGAGACATGAGGTTTTGAGTGAACCAAAAACTCCTGAGGATAGTGAATTCTTGAGTAGGTATTCAAGGAGTAGATGTACCTTGGTTGAGGGGAACTACTATAAATTGTCTATGTGTTTTAATCTTAGTTTTATTTTTGCATTACCTAGATTTAAAAAGGGACCAAATATAAAGCAAATTACAATATACTTAATTCACCCCCCCTCTTAAGTATAAACCTTTCTTATCAAAAGACTTAGACCTATTCTGAAATTTCCAAAAAGTTCTTTTGAAATGATAGAAGAAGTAAGAGTATAGGACTACTCAAGTCATATTAAGTAGATATAAATAACTATAAAAAATTTTATTTAAAAATATATATTATATATATATTATTATTATTTTAACGATTTAACCGAGGAAAGTCTTCTATCTAACCGAGATAGATTATCTAAACTTTTAATTTGTTTGGTAAAACCGAGAGAAACCAACAATTTTACTAAAGCAAAGAAAAAACTTATTATAAGTATAAAAAGAAAAAAAAAATTTGGTAGCTTTGAAAGGATCCATGGTATGTCCGAAGTTAAAAGAAAAAAATTATATATTAAGTATAATTGTTGGTTCAACCGAAACATAGTATCAATTTAACCAAGTGCCTAAGAAATTTTTTCAGTTCAACTAAGGAAAACACTGGTTTGACCAATATTAAGAAAAAGAGAAAAATCAAGAGTCGGTCAGATTAGAGATTCTTCGATTTTGACCAAATAAAAATATATTATATTAGCATTATTTTTATTAGTTATGACTTTACAAGAGGTTCGTTGTGTTGAGTTAATTTAACTCAACAAACTTACTCTGTTGAGTTAACTATAACTCAAGTTAACTCAATGGAGTATTAAAGGTAACTCCACAAACTTAGTCTGTGGAGTTAGAATTAACTTCACGGAGAGGTAAGTGGGAGTAGTGGAAGGTTGTGCAGGAAATGATCCGATTACCCACTGTTTAGAATGAAAAAGTGCATATTATTAATGGTTAAATGATGGTTAATTGCATAATATTTAGCTTATCATATGAGAATTAAGCCATTATGTTATAATTGCACTATTATATGCTTTAATTGAAGAATCTGCTTAATTTTGGGGAATTAATGTTAATTTAGTACATTTATGAACTATCGGTAAATTGCAGGCTGTGAAATTCTTAAGTATCCAAAAATGCATCTAAGCATCGGATAGTTATACCTGTAATTCTCCGAAATGTTATTTTATGTTTAAACTGCTGCTGACACGTATTGAGAGCTGGTAGATTTACTTACGTTATAACTCGTTAAGTTAGTATAACTACACATGTTGAGTTACATGGAAATACACTAAGGCAACGCGTTAGGTTAGCGTTATAAACTTAAGTTGTTATTTTTGCACGTGTTTTGTAGTTAAATCAATGAAGGAAGTCCGTTGAGTTATCTGTAACTCCACGGACTATATATTTTCTAATATGCCACTGTAGCGGTTGCAGGAACAGATAGTTGGAAGGAAAAACCACGTTTGCACGTATCACGCAGGAATTCAATCGCATAGGGAGAAAGAAATCATCGCCGTTGATTTAAAGGAAGGAAATCCAATCGATCATTCAAGTAGAAGCAGTTACCACTGAAGAAATATAAAAGAAAAGAAGAAAGAAAGAAAGAGTGTGATCGATGGACGACCAGTGTATACAAAGGAGGAGCACCGAGCTTTCTGTAGACAGTATCGGCGATTCTCCAAAGTATCACACCAACCATCGTTATCAACACCATAATCACCAATCATCAGAGGTCTGTGAGGATACTTGCCTGATGTCGGGTCGATTATAAGCTAAACACAGTGCTTGACAACCACTATGAGGAGTGATCGCGTCGCGGGAAGGGAAGACATTTTCACCAAGCACCAACTCATATTTCAGGAGATCGTAAAGCTTTTAGCCTTGGCTTTGGGTTGATGCCTGTATGTTGAAGAGGAGATCATCTTGCAATTCTGGACTTGCGATTCTATAGGGAGAGGAGACAGAATTGTAAGTGGTTCAATTTTCAGTGGTGTAATCGCGTTGCAAGTAGTGTCGGAAGTATTTACTTTCAAGTGAAATTACTTTAAATTTGCCCATTTCCATGTTCACATCAAAACAAAAATACCAAAAACAATTTATCTTTGTTTGTATGTTGTATTTGAGTGTTGTATTGTTTGTGTTGTATCATGATTAATGTTATCTGTATCAGTTTTATGATTGTTGTATGTTAGTTTTAATTTTACAGTTTATTGAAATTAGTTCGTACAAAATAACTTAAAGATTTTAATGGTTACTGTTTGAATCATCTGAATCTAAGTATTGCATAATGATAAATCCAATGTTAACTAGCATTAAAAAGCTTAATTGATGTTATTTACAATTTGTGAAATCGCCCAATGGTTGGCCGAATTCCTCTGTAAATAGCAGTATTATAAAGAAGAGACAAACTCATGGAGTTAACTTAAGTCCACGAGGATAGTCCGTTGAGTTAGCCATAACTCAACGAACTTAGTCTGTTGAGTTAACTGTAACTTAACGGAGTGCTTATTGAATATAAATTTGAATTGTTCACAATCAAACATTTCTTAAATTCGTCAGCAATTCCCTGTGGGATCGACCTTTACTTGCACACTGATACAATAGACACTGTGCACTTGCAGTTAAAGTACAAATTAGAATGAATATCTAAATTGTATTAAAGGTTGTTTGTTTACTTCTAAAATAAAGAATAGGCATAAAGATAAATTAACTAAGTAAAAAATAGAAGTAACAAATCCAAGTTTTTCTAGTGTAGTGCTGGGAAAACACGAACACCCACCAAAAACTTAGGGTTTATTTAAACTAAAACTTAGGATTTTGGGGACATTATCTGCAAAAATCATTTAGTACTTAGAACAACAAATATCATGGCCATTATGTTCTGTTTCGTAACATCACAAAAGAGAAGATGGCGAAAAACTTATGAGATTCGATTGACACTACAAGATTCCTTAGAGAATCAGAAGAGTGACATTCATGGCAGAAAATCCAGAATACCATTAGAGAGAAAGAGCTAGAACAACTAGAGGCAAACATTTTTCATTTTACAAAGAGGCTTATAGATTTGAATGTCAGGATACTAGAGATAATGGAAACGAGAATACGAGTAGCAATAGAGACAACTGTTAATAAGGAGAGAAGAATCAAACCTAATAACGAAGTTACCCTAAAGCTCATCAGACAAAAGTCAAGACTATGGTTTGTAAGAACGATAGTGGCCAAAATAGCTATTCAACAAGAAGAAGAACAAACTAAAGTGTCTGTAGCAGCAGAATAGCAATCGAGACTTTCATATCAACCACAAAAAGGAGATAAAGTTTTAATGGTAGGTTCAAGATCTAAAGAGGAGGAAAAAGAATTAAAAGAGTTAGTGAAACTCTAGAAAGTCAAGGTGCTGATGAAGCCCTAGCATGAGTTAAAGCACTCATTCTATTTGACAGAATCCAGAAGAGAAGGATCCAAGAGAAAGTAAGAGCAAAATATAAAATCAAATTAGAACAATATTAGGAAGTAGTTGGAGCACCTGTTGCAAGAGCATCTGAGGCTAGTCCTTCGAGACTAGTGAATATCAAAGAAGAAGAGCTAGTACTTATGGCTCGAGGGCCTCAAGAGCCTAGTTTTGTGGATTTAATATCAGATGATGAGGAAGAAGAATAGACACAGTTAATTAGAAGAAGAAAAGGAAAAGAAATTATACTTGAGGCTCAAGAAATAAAATCCAAGCCTGTAGTATTTACAATAAGGCATAAAGAGCTTATTTTTGTAGATTTATTATCAAAAGAGGAAGAAGATCAAGAGCAGCAATAGAGAGGAGAAGAAAAACAATCTGAAAATGAGTTGTGGCTTGAAGAAACTGAAAAAGAAAGTAGGGTAGAATCCACTGTGCCCAAGACTCCTTCCCAATCAGCAACTGAATTAGAGAGAACAATAATAATGGAGGTTGGAGAAGAGGAGAAAGAAGAAGAAAGAGAAGAAGCTAAACAAGAAAGCACAAAACAAGAAGAAAATAATTCGATAGATTCCATTGAAGAGAGTGAAACTCTTCAGTAATTTATAGAAAAGTTACTAAATAAGAGTGTGGAAAGTTCTGTAGGCTCTCCACCACAAGTAAGAACTGAAATGCAGGAATCTTCGAAGTATTTTCAACAACCACAACATCAGCATTCTAAAGAAGAAATTCAAGAACAAACCCTTGAAGAGCAATAAATTCAAATTCTTGACTCGACTAAAGCAACAATTCTAAATGTAGTTCATTTCTAGAGTCAGGAAGCATACAATAAATATCAGTAAATAAAGAGGTACGACATTATTTACAATAGGCCAATAAACTGGATTAGAATGGAAGATATCTATGAATTATTTGAATTCCAAGGCCAACTGGAATTTATTCCATAGACAAAAGGGCATGCACTGTATGAAAAGCTAATGTCTAGTTTTTATGCTAATCTGACGGAAGAAGATGGAATATTAATTTCAAATGTGGAGCAAGTTAAGATATAGATAACACCCAAGCTTCTCTACAATTTATTTGGATTTAGAAATGAAAGAGCAAAAATTCTGGAAAATACAGCTGTTGTGGAATGGACAGAATAAGAAATCAAAGCATGTTTAGCCATCAATCCTAGTGTGCCAATTCTTAATAGAATGAAGCATTTGAAAGGGAAAGCACAAATGGTGGCAAACATTTTAATTAAAACTATCTATCAAATGCTTGACCATGATGTAGAATTGAGTTAGTTTGTCAAATGGGCCATGTATGCCGTTATAAATAAAGTTCATGTGAACTGGTGCCAAGTTATCCTATCAAAGATCAGAATGGCAAAGAAGAAATTATTCTTTGGGGACTTGATATCAGTACTAATGATTGAAGACATTGACTTCACGAAATGGACATCAAAAAGGATGAATTCCAAGGCCATTTCAATGGAGTATAGAAGTTATGCTACTGATGTTGCTGCTAGGATTACAGAACCTATTGGAGAATCTTCATTAGCTTTAGAATGTATCAATCAATTAGAGCAACAATTAGAAAAACTTCAAAAGGAAGTAGATGAACTAAAGAATAGAGATTAAATGTATTATTCATCTACTTGTACTGAAATATATCAAATTAAATGTAATTTCAACACACTATATATATATATATATATATATACACTATTTGAGAATCAATATGCTTTTTGAAATTTTATGAATGTGAATGAATGATTTAAAGCTGTATTGAAATTCTAATATATATATTTTTGTTTGAAACATTACAAAACTGTTCTAAAAGAAATTGAATGAAGATGTATTTAAAGGCACGACTATTTAAGAAACACTTGAATATGTTTACAGTTGGAAGAAATTCTATTTTTTACATAATAGGAAATGAACTGTGAGTTAAAATATACATATAATGTTCGTAATTAATGAATTTGAAATTGAACATTGCATTAATTCTATGTATTTAAGTTTATAATATGCAGGAAAAGAAATATATAAGTCAATATGAGAAGTAGGTTTCTTAAGAAGATTTGCTAAGTGTTAACTCAACGAAGTTAGTTCGTGGAGTTAACCTTAACTCTACGAAGTCAATAATAGAATATACGGTCATTCCGTTGAGTTATTTGTAACTCAATGAAGTTAGTTTATGGAGTTAGCAAACAGAAGTCTAAAGCTAATTCGTTGAGTTAGTTGTAACTCAATGAGGTTAGTTAGGAACAGTAACCGAGGTCACTCCGTTGAGTTAATTGTAACTTAACGAAGTTAGTCTGTGGAGTTAGCTGAATAGTTATTCTTTTCTCCACAAACTAGACTTGATGGGTCTAGCAGTTACTAAAATTTAAAAATTAGAAGTGGAACACGTATCTATAAAAATAGGAACTACACTGTACGTTATAAGACACGTTCTTGCAATGACATTCATCTGCATTATGGACGTGCATTATAAATACAAGAACAAAATGTTATTTACTGGTTACCAGCAATTGAGGAAAGATGAAAAAACTTGTTGAGGGAATTGGAAGGAGAATCAACTAATTCAACTTCATTTGTCAAAAATTATTTATTTAGAGCAAAGCTTTAGACTAGTATGTAATTAATTTTCTGCAATTTACTATATGTTAAGAGTTTAGTATATGGATTCGTTCTCCTAACACTAAATGATTAGTAAGAACACTTACATAGGATTATTCAATATAGAGGCATACTGAAAATTTTTTAAAACAGACTTAAACAAAATCCTTAAGGGTGTAGTTAATCTTTCTTTAAAAGAGAACGAGGACATGGTTGCTCCAATAGAAAAATCATTAGGGGAAATTTTGTATCCTAAGCTAGTTGATGAACTTTCATGTATTCGATTGCCAAAATTTGAGAGAGATAGGTTTGAACTAAAATCTAATTATATTAGTCAATTACTGCACTTTCATGGATTAGAAATAGAAGACGCCTATTATTTCCTTAGAGAATTTAATGAAGTTTGTCAAATGATGAAAATGTCGAACATGAGTATTGATGCTATTAAACTTAGATATATCTCTTTTGCTTTAAAATACATAGCTAAGAGATGGTTATATACTTTGTCACCTGATTCAATTTCTACATGGACTGAATTTTGCTCTATTTTTCTAGAAAAATATTATTGAACACATCAAACAATTAAAAAGAAAAAGGAAATATTAATGTGTTGCCAAAAATAGGGATAATCATTCTAGAAATATTTTAAATGATTTAAAGATTTATTAATTCAATGCCCACATCATGCAATGAGTAAAACATAATTAATAGGTGTAATTTATGAAGGTATAGATGCTTCAACTAAATCTTTATTAGAATCTACTTCTTAGAATGGATTTCTAAAACTATATAGTGAAGATGCTTGAGTTTATTTAGAAAACTTTGCAAAAAGAACTACTCAGTGGGAAAACTCAACTGAAGCTATTACAGATAAGAAAATATTGCTAAGGGGTATGCATGAAATGGATTTGAACACTATACTTGAAGTTAAATTAACTAAGTTAACAAAGAAAATAGAAGAGTTATCACTAAATAAAAAACTAGCAGAAAAGAATGCAAATATTAATAACTTAGATGTTATTTATGCTAGAAACTAAAAAGAAAACTTTGGTAATTTTTACAACCCTAATTGGAGAAATCACCTGAATTTATCTTGGAGAAATAACAATTTCCAAGGAGGAGAAAATATAAATGATAAAAATGCAAGTTATGAAGCATTAATTGAACAAAGATCTAGAATAGAGAAATTAGAAAAAATAATTCAACAATTAAACAATCGTTTAGATCATGTGTTTGGGAATGTTGTCATTCAAAATCAGAATATGAATAGAAATATACCCCCTAAATAGAAGGAATCAATAGAAGTTATACCTATAGGAGGATTGCCAATTCAAGCAATATCGAACCCTTTGAACAGAACTGTTAATGAAAATGATACCTCCTATGGGAGGGAACCTGAATGAGGCAACATAATTATTAGCAACTATGTATAATATAGTAAGTAGAAAAATATAGATAGAAAACATTAAAAAAATGGAAATTTTAGTTATAGTAGTAGTACCCTAGAGTTATTACTTAACTCAATGAACTCAATCCATTGAGTTATGACCTAACTCCACAAAGGTAGATGGAAGTAGCTATGTTAATTTTATCTCTTTTAAATTTTCTTTTATGTTGCTGAATACAGAATCATAACAAATGAAATTGATGGAATTACCACTAGATGTAGTGAGAGAAGTATTAAGTAATCTATTAGTTAAAGATCTATGCAGATTGTGTTGTGTGTCAAGACAAATTAAAGAGTATGTTATAGAAAAATATTTTCATGAACTACAAGGTGCAAAGATTATCAATATTAGAGATGGAGTTTTATGGAAATTATTCAATCGCAGTTCAATCAATTATGAATATCTGAATATAGAAGAAACTACTAGAATTCCACCCAATTCATTAGAAAGAATAGATCATATTATGGGAATAGATGAATGATTGATCGTATATAGAACCAAACCAAGGTATACTATTCTGTTACTTGATATTTTTTATTAGAAATCCTATCACTAGAGAATAATGGAATATAGGAAGACCCAATATGTTTGAAGTACCAACTGAAAATTGTGAGATAGCTTTAACATTTTCTGATAAGAATTCGATTATTCTTGAAAAATTATTTTATTGGAGACCAACTAGAAATTGGGATGAAGGATTATGTTTAAGTGTTTATAATTTTATGAATAGATCTTGGAAGGAAAATGTTATGGTATATCTAGGAGAGAAAGCATTAGTTAACAATACTCATGTGATACTTGATGGATATATATATCTAGTCACGAATATATTAGTTACATTTAGATCTAATTTATACATAGTGAGTATAGACAGTTACAATGAATTTATAGAAATATTATCTATACCTGAAGCTATAGTTGAATCACCATTTGTAGAAAATGATAAAATTCAATTAAGAATATAGTATAATGAAACTGGTGATCCTACTTTATGTCAAGTTAGATGGTGGGATGAACTTGTGAAATTTCAAATATGGATTATGAAAGACCCGAATGAATGGAAATGGGAAGAGGAATATATTGACATATATGTGGAAATAAAAACTACATTATCTTGGACGAAAAGAGGATCACTTTCTACATTTCATTTCATAAATGATAATACTCTCATATTTAGTGATAATAACATACTGCATGTTTATAAAGTAAAAGGAAAGCAGATTGCATTGAAATAGAATTAATAACAAGGAGAATTATGCCTAAAGGTTTTGCTTGGACTAACACGTTTATTCCATTTGTCACTACATTTCAGTAATGTTCTTAAAGTGTGATTTCGTATTTTTAATGTTGTGTGTATTTTGCATTTATTTTAAGAAAAAAAAAGAAAGAAAGGAAAAACTTTAGTTTATGTTTTATTTTTCGTATAAAAGAAAGAAAAACAAAATATCAATCCAATTTGTTGTTATCTATTCTAAGAAATCAATTGGCTTGCTTGTGAGCCACCAAAGGCATAGGAGTTTGGGTTACACACAATGCACATATTTAACAATAAATGTTTTGTTGTTAGTTGTTATTTTGTTATGCTTTATTTTTAATTGTGAATGAAAATTTTTTTAGAATCAACAATCGAAAGATATTAATGAAGATACAAAAGAACAAGGTATGTGATTAATTACTTCTAAATTTATATTCATGCACAACTTGTGGAGTTATTCAATAACTCAACGATCTAAGTTAGTTCGTTGAGTTAGGTGCTAAGTTAACAAAAGAGTTTATCATGCCTGCTAACATTTACTGTATTTTCTATAAATATTTTACATTGAGGACAATGCAAAATGTAGGTATGGAGGAGAGGTAATTAGATTCAAATTGAAGTACTCTTATTAATTGTAGGAATTAGGATCGTGTTGCAAATTTTTGTGAAAACTGAGAAATATTTTTATGCATTTTGCTGTAACTATCTAAAATTTCTCTATAACTTTCCAAAAGATCATGGTAACTATCCAAAATTTTTCTAAAACCTTCCGATAGCTGAAACTATAAAAAAGGAAGAAATTTACTGTAACTACCTAAAATGTATATTTAGAATCATATATAATATACTATAATACTTTACTATTAATACAAATTTGGTATATTATCTTATGTTTTTATTGAATTTTATGAGTTTAACAGTTTTACAATTTTAAAGGAAAATCAAAATGCTTAACTGAAATTCAGAAGATTATCTGAAATCCTAAAAAAGCTGAAATGTTGATTTTTGGATTGAATGAAATGCATATAATCAAGGATACATTTACTTTGGTTGATTAAACTTGTAAAATGATTTATGTGTAAATCATATTAAACTACAAAAAACGTATGAGCTTATTAATGTGGATTCATATTTTTCAGTAGATTGTAGAAGCAGGATTATATGAGATTATACTTTATTGAATCTGTATGAATTAAGTACATATATATATTATGTTGAAAAGAAAAAAGTAAGGATAAAGTGAAAAGCTTTGAGAGTTTATTGATTTGTTTGATCATTAGCTTTTTGTACTTGAGCATATAGGTATAAGGATTGTTGACCTGAAAAATGACTTTTTAAATCTGGCAACCTAAGGTCCTGATCAGATCTGGGATTGTTGACTGAAAGCTCGATACATAGGTACACTAAAAAGCTCTTATATGATTCAAGCTTTTCAAATTAACTTTTAAAGTAAAAATATGCATATAGTGTTATGAAAGATGAAAGTGTTTTATTAAAAGTACAGATATCATTTGAATGGAGTATATTTTCTGTTATTTATAACCACTAAAGTGTGAATCTAGATTAGACTTTTGAAGTTGTTTATTTGAGATACAATTCATTATTCTTCTTGTTTTAATCATATTAAGTTGAATTGTGTTTTGATTTGTATGCAATTAAAATTTATTCTGGAAATCATATTGGAAAATTCAGGATAATAGATGTAAAAATTTTTTTTTTTAATATAAGTACCATCTATTTTATGTCAGTATATTCTGTATGTAATTTACGTATTTTTAAAATATATTTACAAGTGGAGGAGGAAAAACAATGTTAAATTGGATTATTGAATTACAGAGAATATCTTTATATTAATCTAATCTTAATATTCTGAAGATACAAGATGAAGAAATATTTTTCATAAGAAATACTGATTATATTTAACACCTTAAAAATAGTTCTAGCACTTTAGAAAGACCAATTAATTAGACCTTATTAGTTTGTTAAGAGACTAGCAAAAAGTAGGTATGGGGGAAGTGTTTGGAATGAAAAAGTACATAATATTAATGGTTAAATAATGGTTATTTGCATAATATTTAGCTTATCATATGAGAATTAAGCCATTATATTACAATTGCATGATTATATGCCTTAATCACATAATGTACATAATTTTAAGGAATTAATGTTAATTAAATATTATTTTTGAAAGATTGAAAACCTGCTTTAAGTGTAGTTTTATAGTATTAAGCATGATCTATTTTATTTGCATATATATATATATCATGTACATGTGCACGGTAACAACTCATTGAGTTACAATTAACTCAACGAGATAAGTTTGTTGAGTTACAAGTTTAAATGTATAAAAACTTATTAAGTTGGAAGTATGTACATGTGAATTTAAATGTTATATTATATCACGTGGGTTGCACATGTTTTATATTATTATTTATATTAAGTCCATTGAGTTAAGCTTTATTCAATGAGAGAAGTCTATTGAGTTAACAGTTAAGTCAATGGAGTAAGTCTATGGACTAGCTATTTTCTAATAGTTCATGTGAAGCAGTTGTAGAAATAGGAAATTTGAAGAAAAACCATGATTACACGTATCACGCAGGATTTAAATCGTAGAATGAAGAGGGAATCACCATCGTTGATATGAATGAAGGAAATCTAACCAATAATTTAGGCAGAAGTAGTTACTACTAAAAAAAATATAAAAAGAAGAGGAGAAAAACAAAGAGAGTGTGGAGAATCACACTAACTGTAGGAAGCATTGGAAGTTACCTAAAACTCTATAACACCACCACCAATCATCAACCATCAAAGGTCTGTGAGGATATTTTCTAGATGTCGAGTTGATTCCGAGCCAAACATAGTGACTGACAACCACTATGAGAAGTGATTGCGTCGTAGGAAGGAAAACCATTTTTACCAAGCATCGACTCATCTCTTAGGAGATCGTAAAGCTTCTAGCCTTGGTTTCGGGTTGATGCCAATATACTGAAGAGGAGATCAACTTACAAGTCTCAGTTCGCGATTCTATAGGGAGAGGAGGCATGACTATAAGTGATTAAGTTTTGTAGGATTGAATGGCTACATGTATTGATGTGAAAAGTTAAATCTTAAACTTGTTTATATAGCGGTGCCCCAAAACTTTTTTAATTTGTTTTTATGCTTATATCAATAATTACTTTTAGAAGTAAATAAACAACCTTTCACACAAATTAGATATTAAATCCAATTTGTATTTTAACTACAAGTGCATAGTGTATATTGTATTTGTGTGCAAGTACAAGTCGATCCCATAGAGATTGAGCAAGAATTGTGTACTATTTCAATTTTTCTATTGAAGTTTATATGTATTTAGTTAAGCAGTCCGTTGAGTTACAGTTAACACAACGGACCTAGTTCGTGGAGTTATGGTTAACTCAATGGACTAACCTCGTGGACTTATGTTAACTCCACGAGCCTACCTTTCCAGTTAAATATTACTATTTATAAAGGAATTTGGGGTGGTTCCACAAAATGTAAATAACATCAATTAAGTTTTTTAATGTTAATTAATATTAAATTTATCATTAAGCAACAATAACATTCAGATATTTCAAACAGTAACCGTTAAAATCTTTAAGTATCTAGAACGAATCAATTTTAGTAAACAATAAAATTATTTTCTATTTTCTAAATCAAACAAACATAAAACATTCACAATACTAACAATGATAACATTAATCACGATACAAAACAAACAATACAACACTTTAATACTAAAGGTAAACACAAATAATTTGTTGTTTTTGGTATTTTTGTTTTGATATGTTCCTGAAGATGAACAAAAGGTGAAATGTAAAAATCTATATTGACAGTAAAAACTTCTGTCACTACATGCGACATAATTACACCATTGAAAACTTAATCACTTAATCTTACCTCCTCTCCCTATAAAATCACGAATCAAGAATTGTAAGATGATCTCCTCTTCAACATACTGTATTAACCTAAAACCAAGGCTAGAAGCTTTACGATCTCTTGAGATATGAGTTGGTGCTTATTGAAAGTGGCTTTCCTTCCCGCGACGCGATCACTCCTTACAGTGGTTGTCAATCACCGTGTTTGGCTCATAATCGACCTGACATTAGGAAAGTATCCTCACATACTTGAGATGGTTGGTGATTTTGGTGGTGGTGTGGAGCTTCAGGGAACTTCCGACGCTTCCTACAGTTAGCGCAGTTCTTCACTCTGCACACACCCTTTTTTCATCTTTCTCCTCTTCTTTTATATTTCTTTCTGTAGTAATTGCTTCTACTTAGATGATTGGTTGGATTTCTTTCATCTATATCAATGATGGTGATTTCTACTTCATTCCACGAGTGAATTCCTACGTGATACATGCAATCGTGGTTTACCTTCGAATTTCCTGTTTCTACAACTACTACAGTGGCATATTCGAAAATAAATGGTTCGTGGAATTACAGATAACTCAACGAAGTTACTTCATTGATTTAACTATAAAACACGTGCAATAAAGAAATAACCTATAAGCTACTAACGCAACGCGTTACCTTAGTATATATTCAAGTAACTCAACATGTATAGTTATGCTAACTTAACGAGTTAAACATGTGCAGCTCACGTGACATAATAAAGCATTTAAATTCAACACATGCATAATTCTAACTTAACGAGTTCAGATATTTTGGATACTTACAACCTTAACTATTTAATGTTCAAATGCATTTAGGATAGTTATCGGATAACTTACCAAACATTCACTTAAGTCATGCATTAATGTTTCAACACGTGTACTCCAAAAAATAATAAAATATTCTTCTATTGTTTAAAACATAACTATTAGGTACATAAAATGTAACTCTCCGAAATAATAGAAAATTTAGATACTTAAGAATTTCAAAGCCTGTAGTTCACCGATAGTTCAGAAATATACTTAATTAACGTTAATTCTTTAAAATTATGTAGATTCTTTCATTAAAGCATATAATAGTGCAATTATAACATAATGGCTTAATTCTCATATGATAAGCTAAATATTATGTAATTAACCATCATTTAACCGTTAATATTATGCACTTTTTCATTCTTAACACTACATAAGAGGGGGGTGAATTGTGTTTTTCAACATTTTCAATTATAATTGAAACTTCAAAATTAAAAACACGTTAAGACACTATTTTAATCAAATCATTTTATTCAAGGTTTTAATTATAGTATATAATTCAATTCTCCTTATAAATTGTAGATGTAATTATATAACGATACAATGTTTCATCTAATCAATTTTATAACTACAAATAGAAAAAATTAATTTATGAAATTTAAAACATTTCTCCCTGTTTGAGATTTTTCTTCTTCTTCTGCAAATCTTCAGTGACTAATATTTGACTTTCTTTGCTTCACCGAATTTGTTTTCTTTTAATTCCTCAATTCTTTAGTGACATATATCTGACTTTCTCTCCTTCACTGAATTTTCTTTTATCTAAGAGTTTTTCCCTGGAGAGGCGTTTGATCTCTGAAAATATGTTTCGTTTGGTGTCTAGGGATAATTGATCAACAAGAATTCTATGCCTTTTATACTGTATTTCTATTTCATGCATATCCTCCACATTTATCCATAATCAGTTTTCTATTATTCACGTCTTCTCTTTTTCCTTCATCGAAATACACACATTTTGATCCATGTTTTTCTCTCGAATTTTTCTTTAATCATCAACCCTGGATCTTTGAAAAATTTCCTGTAAAATAAACTTTCTCATCCAAAATTTTTCGTCAAATATAATAACAAGTCGTGTTAATGTTAACTTAACAAGTAAAACAAGTAGATTTATAACTTAACAAGTTCATCATGTGCCAATTCAAATGACATGAACTGTAACTAACTCAATGAACTAAGTTTGTGGTGTTATGCTAACTCAACGAGCCAGCTTCATGGTGTTATGGTTAACTCAACGAACAAACTTCATTGTGTTATTGATAACTCAACAAACCAATAATAAATAAATGTTTTAAACAATAAGGTATTTACCATGTGCAAGAATAATAACTTTAAGTTTATAGCACTAACCTAACGCGTTGCCTTAGTGTTCAATATAGAAACTCAACGTGTATAGTTATGTTAACTTAATGAGTTAAACATGTGCAACTCACGTGATACACTATAACATTTGTAAACTCTAAATTCACCACATGCACAATACTAACTTAATGAGTTCGTCTCTTCACTTTAACACTATGTTCACTAACTCAAAGAGTTCTCACATGACCTATTTTAACCTTTAAGCCTATAACTCAATGAGTTCTCACATAACCTTTTTACAAATAAAGCACTAACTCAACGAGTTGTCATAACATGCATTATATATGATACAGAAATATAACTTTAAAACATATCATGCCTGACAATAAAAAACACACGTTAACTTAACGTTTAGTTAAATGAAAAGTTAATATAAGTTAACGACTAGTTATTTAACTTAGCATAATTTTAGATCCATTATAGGTAAGTATTCATATCAGTAAACTCTTTCTATATTAATTAATGTTCTTAATTTACTTTCACAAACAATAGTAATTGAGTAAATATGATTACATTCATTTAGCATACATCATCAAAACATAAGACTCAATAAGTTTTCAATGGTGTAATCACGTCGTATGTAGTGACAAAAGTTTTTATTGTCAATAAACAATTTCCACATCTCACCTTTTGTTCATTTTCAGGAACATATCAAAACAAAATTAATTATCTATGTTTATAGTAAGCATTTAGGTGTTGTAGTGTTTGTTTTGTATTGTGATCAATGTTATTATTGTTAGTATTGTGAATGTTTCATATTTATTTGATTCAGAACATAGGAAATAGTTTATTGATTACTTAAATTGATTTGTACAAAACACCCAAAATCTTAATGGTTACTGTTTAGATTGAAAAAATGTATAATATTATTACCTGCAAATTCGTCAAGTTAGTCATGTAAGGTTATGAGCCTTTGTAAAGTTATTAAGGGTACAAAACCTTGTAAAATTTATAGTTAAGTTTACAGATTCTCATAAATTTACGAAGTTAAGATTACAAACCCTCGTAAAGTTATCATTTTGTGCATTTGAATTTAAAGGTTTTATTATGTCACATAAGTGGCACATGTTTTATATTAAGTCTATTGAGTTAAAAGTTAAGTCAATGGAGTAAGTCCATTGAGTTACACTAACTCCACAGACCAGTTATTTTCTAAACATGCCACTGTTAGTAGTTGCAGGAAACAAGCAATTCAAAGGAAAACCACAATTGCACGTATCACGTAAGAATTAACTCGTAAAATGAAGAAGAAATCACCATTGTTGATATGAATGAAGGAAATCCAACCAATCATTTAAGTAGAAGTAGTTACTATTGAAAGAAATATAAAAAGAAGAGGAGAAAAATGAAGAAAAGTGTGTGTGAAGGTGGAGAACCGCGCTAACTGCAGGTAGCGTAGAAAGTTCCCTAAAGCTCCATAACACCACCACAATCACTGACCATCGGAGGTCTTTAAGGATACTTTCCAGATGTCAGGTTAATTCTGAGCCAAAAATGGTGATTGATAACCATTGTGAGGAGTGATCAGGTCACAAGAAGGAAAATCATTTTCACCAAGCACCGACTCATATCTCAGAAGATCATAAAGTTTCTAGCATTGGTTTTGGGTTGATGCCAATATACTAAAGAGGAGATCAACTTACAAGTCTAGGTTCGTGATTCTATAGGAAGAGGAGGTATGATTGTAAGTGATTAAGTTTTCAATGATATAATTACATTGCATGTAGTGATGGAAGTTCTTACTATCGATAGAGAATTTTTACATTTCACCTTTCGTTCATCTTCAGGAATATATCAAAACAAAAATACCAAAAACTAATTATCTATGTTTATAGTTAGTATTTATGTGTTGTATTGTTTGTTTTGTATCATGATTAATGTTATCATTATCAGTATTGAGAATGTTTTATATTTATTTGATTCAGAAAATAGAAAATAGTTTTATTGATTACTGAAACTGATTTGTACAGAATACTCAAAATCTTAATGATTATCTGAATGTTAGTGTTGATTAATGATAAATCTCAGATTAACTAACATTAAAAAGCTTAATTGATATTATTTACATTCTGTGGAGTCACCTAATGGATGACTGAATTCCTTTGTGAATAGCAGCATTTAATTGGAAATTATTAGGTAGGTGTATTGATGTGAAAGGTTAGATCAGACAACCAGTCTCCGACAACGGCGCTAGAAAACTTGTCTGTTGGGTTCGTTAACTTCTATTTTTACTGGTTTAATTTGTCTTTAGGCTTATATCAATAATTACTTTTAGAAGTAAACTAACAACCTTTCACACAAATTAGATATTAATTCTAATTTGTATTTTAACTACAAGTGCACAGTATATATTGTATTTATGTGCAAGTACAGGTCGATCTCACAGAGATTGAGTAAGAATTGCGTACTATTTTGATTTTAATAATGGAATTTATGTGTTCAGTAAGCACTTCGTTGAGTTGCAGTTAACACAACGGACCAAGTTCATGGAGTTATGGTTAACTCAACGGACTAACCTCGTGGACTTAAGTTAACTCCACAAGCCTATCTTTCTAGTTAAATACTGCTATTTACAAAGGAATTCGGTGAACTATTAGGCGGTTCCACATATTATAAATAACATCAATTAAGCTCTTAAATGCTAGTTAATATTAGATTTATCATTATGCAACACTAACATTCAGATATTTTAAACAATAACCATTAAAATCTTTAAGTATCTGGAACGAATCAATTTCAGTAAACTGTAAAACTATTTTCTATTTTCTAAATCAAACAAACATAAAACATTCACAATACTAACAATGATAATATTAATCACGATACAAAACAAACAATACAACACTTAAATACTAAATATAAACATAGATAAGTTGTTATTTTTGGTATTTTTGTTTAGATAAGTTCATGAAAATGGGCGAAAGGTGAAATGTAAAAATCTCTATCGATAATAAAAACTTCTGTCACTACATGCGACGCGATTACACTACTGAAAACTTAATCACTTACAATCCTGCCTCCTCTCCCTATAGAATCGTGAGTCTAGAATTGCAAGATGATTTCCTCTTCAGCATACTTGCATCAACACGAAACTAAGGCTAGAAGCTTTACGATCTCCTAAGATATGAGTCGGTGTTTGGTGAAAATAGCTTCCCTTCTTGCAACACAATCACTCCTCACAATGGTTGTCAAGCACTATATTTGGTTTAAAATCGACCCAACATCAAGAAAGTATCCTCACAGACATTCGATGGTTGGTGATTATGATAATGTTGGTGATTTTTGGTGATGGTGTGGAGCTTCATTGAACTTCCGACGCTGTCTGCAGTTAACGTGATCGTCCACCTCTACACACACAGCCAACCACACTTTCTTCATTTTTCTCCTCTTCTTTTATATTTATTCAGTAGTAACTGCTTCTGCTTAGATGATTAGTTGGATTTCCTTCATTTATATCAACAATAGTGATTTCTTCTTCCTTCCACGAGTGAATTCCTACGTGATACATGCAATCGTGGTTTTCCTTCGAATGTCCTATTTTTGTAATTGCTATAGTGGCATATTAGAAAATAAATGGTCTGTGGAGTTACAGATAACTCAACGGACTTACTTCGTTGATTTAACTATAAAACACGTGCAATAAAGAAATAAGCTGCTAACATAACGCGTTACTTTAGTGTGTATTCATGTAACTCAACCCATACAGTTATGCTAACTTAATGAGTTAAGCATGTGCATCTCACATGATATACTAAAGCATTTAAATTCAACATGTGCATAATTCTAACTTAACGAGTTTAGATATTTCGGACACTTACGAACCTAACTATCCGATGCCCAAATGCAATTTGGATAGTTAACAGATAACTTACCGAAAATCCACTTAAGTCATGCATTAAGGTTTCAACACGTGTACTCTAGGAAATAATAAAATATTCTTCTATCATTAAAAACATAACTGTCTGGTACATGCAATATAACTCTCTAAAATAACAGAAAATTCGGATACTTAAGAATTTCACAGCCTACAATTTACCAACAGTTCAGAAATGTACTAAATTAACATTAATTCCCTGAAATTATGTAGATTCTTTTTTTAAAGCATATAACAGTACAATAATAACATAATGACTTAATTCTTATATGATAAGCTAAATATTATGCAATTAACCATCATTTAGCCATTAATATTATGCACTTTTTCATTCTAAACAGTAGGCTTGTGGAGAAGTCTACAAAGATAGTCCGTTGAGTTAACTGTAACTCCACGAACTAAGTTCGTTGAGTTAACTATAAATCAATGGAGAGCTTAATTAAATACATATAAAACTCTAGTTATAAAAATCAAAATAGTACATTATTCTTACTCAATCTCTGTAGGATCGACCTATACTTGCACACAAATACAATAGACACTATGCACTTGCAGTTAAAATACAAATTGGACTTAATAGCTAATTTATGTGAAAAGTTATTTGTTTGATTCTAAAAGAATTTATTAATATAAGCATAAAAACAAATCAAACAAGTTTTCCCAATAAACAATTACTATTTGAAATATCTAATTGTTAATGTTGATTAATGATAAATACCAGGTTAACTAACATTGAAGTTTAATTGATGTTATTTACATTCTATGGAGCTGCCCAATGGTTGGCTGAATTCCTCTTTGAATAGCAAAATTTAGTTGTAAATTACTAATTAGGCTCGTGGAGTTAACTTATGTCCATGAAGATAGTCCATTGAGTTAACTATAACTCCACGAACAAAGTCTATTGAGTTAATAGTAAGTCAATGGAGTACGTAATTTAGCACATATGAAACTCTAGTTATAAAAAATCAAATTAGCATGTAATATTTACTCAATCATTGTGAGATCCACCTGTACTTGCACACAAATACAATAGACATTGTGCACTTGCAGTTAAAACCAAATTGGATTTAATATCTAATTTGTAAAAATTATTTATTTACTTCTAAAAGAAATTATAAATGTATAATTAAAGCAAACGAAATTCACCACCAAACACTTGTCATTTCCTTTCTCGACAAGAATTGTGCATAAATAGGCCTTAGAAATGAATTAATGTTTAGTCTAAAAATTGTAATTACTAGTTTTCTATGCAAAAATAAATTAAGAATGTTAATATAAAAGGATACCCAAAGTTACTATCTTAAGTCATGTCTAGAAACAAATTAATAAAATAGTCATCATTAGGGGGGTTTTGCGCACACTTGTGAAATCAAGGAAAGGAAAGGACGAAAAGGAATTTAACATTTTTCCATCCATATATAAGCCCACATTTCCCTTATCGCCTGATGCTTTCTTCCCTCCCAAGTTCTAAAAGTCTGCCCTTCTGTCCTGCTCACTTGCTCCTAGTCGCTCACTCTTGCTCGCTTGCTCCCACTCATAATCACCTGCTTGCCTGCTCATAGTCGCTCGCTTGCTCCCACTGCCACTCATAGTTGCCCACTCACCTACTCATAGTCTCCAAATATTGTAAGCCTTTTCGAACACATACATCACTAAAGTGTTCTTGAGTTGATTTACAATTTTTTACAAAAAGGAAATTTAGTATTTAAACTCTTTGACTATGCCAAGAATATTTTGGTTTTAGAGTCTTATTCAGAGTAACTATTTGATTTCATCTTGTGTTCATATATATAAGCATTATAATAATTGGCAAACTCTCTACATCAAACGTAAGCCATCATCTTGTGTTTCTTATGATTCTCTTTGTGTATTTCATGTTTGAATTCGATGAATTGACTTTGTATATATGGGCATGCCAATAATTTGTTAAAGTACATGGGAGGGTTCTCATTGAAATATTTCCTTAATTAATGTGGACCAGTCATACCATTACTATATCACTGATTAACTACAATATCATATTTCAATCTAAGTTAACATCATATTACTAGCTTGTTTACCAAATAATGAAATGATAAATTGAAAAAAGAAGAAAATAAATAGAAATGATGAAAGTAGAAAATAATCAAAAGTAATTTTATTCTTGACATTTTTTTTCAACATTTATGCATATAATGGAAAATAATAAAATTTGAATTTTGGGTATTTTTGCATGTGATGGAAAATGATAGAATTTAAAATTTCATTGTTTGTGTATATGGTAAAAATGATGGAATTTGAGTATTTGTGTTAGTATTAGTAATTTTAGATATTAATGTATTAGTTATACATTATAACATAATTCAAAAATTATTACAAAATTCAAAAGTATTGAGACAAGTCGATAAAATTCAAATATAAATTATGGTTTTAGAGTCTTATTTAGAGTAACTATTTGTACGTCTACATTATCTAACACATAAATGTTTATTGTGTAGTGCATATTCTTCTGTTGACACACATATATTTATTTTGATTTACGTGTATTATAAAAGAAAAATCCTAACTCAACACAGTTAAATTGTATATTTAACCAATAGAGAACAATATGCTTTGGAATGTTCTACTTACATCTTGAACACTACTTTTGCAATTCCCTTATATGACTTTAACAAAGATGTGAATGTAATGGTTTCGGCAAATGCATATGAATATTTTTATTATTGTGTTGTTATTCCATATGTTTTATTCTATTTTGTTGAAATCGTGCTTGTGTAGAATATGAGTACTCCTAATAGGGAAATGACAGTTGGAAGTAGAAGTTACATTAGTTGGAATATTAAAGCAAATGCATATTTCTTAGATATTTTAGTAGAAGTATTAAACGAAGGAAATAAAAAAACTTATGATGGAAAAATAAAAGGTAGCACTTGAGATAAAGTAATTGAAAAATACAATACTAGAAAAAACATAAGTATCACAAGGAAGAATGTAGAAAGTTATTTAAAAACTTAGCAACAAATGTATCGAAATTACTCCAAAATTGCCAACTAGAGAGGATGGGGTTGGAATTTCATCTAGGACTACACTAACATTAATGATGAGATATGGAAGGAGTTTGTTAATGTTAGCTTGCTTATGACTTATGACTTATGACTTGAAAGATATTATAATCTTTATCTTTTTCCATTTTCACTACATTGTTCCTTTTATAGGTACATCCAAAGTGTGAAAGTTGCAAAGAAAAATCATGTTTGATATTTTAGCAACTACAACAAATATTTGAAGGCAATATGACTACTAGGAATATGGTTAGACAAAATGATGTTGTAGAGGTTGTACCAAACAGATAGGATGTGGAATTCAAAGTGAAATGACTTATCATTATGAAATGTAAAATATTTTTTATATTTTGAAATTTTTAATGCTTTTTATTTTTTGAAACGTCGAATGTATTTCACTTTCTTAGAAATGTAGGATGTCTTTTATATATTGAAATGTGGAATGATAAATTCTTAATATTCTTATTAACTTGTAGGTGAGGATGATTCCTAGTGATATGTTTACTACTATAGTTGATAATGTAATTTCATTCCTAGTAAATGAAGAAGTGGATAGAAGAAGGCAACTACGTCTATTTACATCATGGACAATTTTAGCAAAAATGGCAAGTACGTCACTATTATTTTACAATAAAAAAAGTTGTATATATAGTAAAGAATGTGCAGATTACATCAAGAGATTACTAGATCTTTCTCAACCTCATCAAGCTTACTATTAAGGATAATGTTCTTATCTATTAATATGTTTATATTTTGATAACGAATAAAATGATTTATACTTCAATTATGCAAAATGATGAACTTCGTAATAGTATCAACTCCATAAGTTTACAAACTATCATAAAGTTATATAGTTAACTTTATAAAAAATCATAAATGAAAGGACCTTTAGATTTTGATAATGTAAAGTCAATGTGAGGAATAATCTTTTGTATTTCATAGATCCACAAATAAATAGTTACAGACAATCACAAACAGATCATTCAAAGCTAACAGATGAAATCAGATAGATTAGTCAGTTATCAGCCTAATTTTCCGGAAGAAGTAGATTTTCGGAAGGTTAACACCTTAAGTATTTGAAAAATCACTTAAAGACAGCAAGAGAGCCCTTTGGAAAGTTACAAGGCTAACTATCCAAAAATAAGGTCTTTAGAATGTTAGATAAATGCTTGAATTCTTCAAGAAGTTAGGGCAGCTAACTATCTGAAAATCCAAGAAAATTGGAGAGTTAGAAAAGTCAACTATCCGAACAGTTAAGTTAGATAATTATACATGTGCAAAAATCTAGTCAAAAGCTTAAAAGGATTTTCGAAAAGTTAGGAAAGCCAACTATCTGAAAAATAGGAAGTTTCAGAAGGTTACAGATTTAACTATTTGAAACTTAAGTCATTCAATTATGTATGTGTAGAAATAAGAAAACAATAGTCGAAAGCTTAAAGGAAAAATCGGAAGGTTACTGTAGCTAACTATTCGAAAGTTGAAACATTTCGGTAAGTTAACAGCTAACTATCCAAACTTAAGGAAAACTCACGTGTATGACTTAAAACTCACACATGACACAAACAGAAAGACTCTAGTGGATTTTTAGAGAGTTACAAAGTTAACTATCCAAAATTCCAAAATTATTGAAAGGTTATAAGCATTACTATTCACTCAACGGTAACTTACCAAAATTAGGTTTGCCAAGATAGTAGGCACAGTAGTAAGAAGCTATTAGAAAGGAATAAGATCGTTATGCATCTTGTTATAAATATAAACGACAATCAAAAGAAGAATAGAACAAAAAATATACATCTATACACTGAACTTCCTAGAAACAGTAGAATACATTCAAGATCAAAATCCTTAGCAAAATACAAACTCAAGTCAAGAGCTCTCTACATGAATAAACTCTAATCTCTTCAAGCTAGTGGTTTACTGTAGTGTGCCAACTAAAAACTTCAGAGATATGTTAGTTGGAGCTACGACTAGAAATCTCAGTTTGATTGGTTAGTTCTTGCTTTGACCTTAAAGCAAGTGTTTGTAAGTTTTAAAAGATTAGTGAAGTTTAAGTATCCCTTGGGGGTGGACTAGCCGTTAGTGGTGAACCACCTAAAATCCCTATGTGCATTATCTTCATTTACTTTGTGTTTTCACTAGAAAGATCGTTTTATGCTTGCTAAAATAAATTGATAATCAACTATCTATTATTAAGTCTTGAAATCGACTAAAAATCATTAAATCTTACCATTCACCCCCCTCTAGTAAGCCATTAGGTCCTAATAGTAAACTTATCTAATTCATAACACTAGTTTATTACTCTAAAATTTATCTAAGTATATAATTTTACAGAGACTTGTAAAGTTATAAGGATAACTTTACAAACATTCATAAAGTTATGAAGTTGCATATATACATATATATATAAGTTATGAATCTTAAACTCATAAAGTTATGACTTTAACATTACGGATCTTCGTAAACTTAAGATATATAGAATCTGTAAAATTATAAGGATAACATGACAGACCTCCGTAAGGTTATCTCTTAAGGGGTTCATAAAGTTATAAGTCTAGTATACGTAGCTTATCAAAGATAAACAAATGTACTTTACACGTGTCAACATATAAGAGTCTGTAAAGTTATGGGCATAACTTTACGAATGGTCATAATGTTACCACTTTCATGAATTCATTTAATTGTTATATTTTTATATTTAATCAAAGTTTGTTGTAGGATTATTTATTTTGCAGATGACATGTGGCACACACGTACTCACACACATTCTACCATATTTCTAAAGACTCGATCAAATATTTATAGATGGCAATTAGAGATACAAAGTCAAGGTTAAAAATCGTGGTTCAAAAAAGGTTAGAACTAAATGAGTCTGTTGAGTAAAACTTAGCTCAACAAAGTAAGTTCGTTGAGTTACAATTAAGTCCACAGAGTAGGTTCGTTGAGTTACAATTAAGTCCACGATGTAGGTCTATTGAGCTACAGTTAAGTCCATGGAGTAAGTCTGTTGAGTTACACTAACTCCACAAACTAGTTATTTTTTTACTATTCACGTAGTGAGCAATTGTAGGAAATTTGAAAGAGAAAGAACATGTATGTAGGATCGTGTGTAATCAGTTAGAGTTTCTCATATAATATAAATTGAGTAAAATCAAAGTTAGAAGAGAGTTCCCTTTTGACAGTAACTCCAAAGAGATTCTTAGAAGTCTTGAAGATACTTGGAGAACGAGAGCTGAAAGTCATTCGAAGGAACTCAACGACAACAAAGCTATTTCCTAAAGATTTAAGGATTGTTGTATCTACAAGAGGAAAGTTTTTATTATATTTATGCTTTCATGATTAATTATTCTTTGCATTACATCATAAATTGAAAAAGATAACCTATCTACAAGGAGTGTTGTGGAGGAAACTCTAAAAAGTGTTCTTTTAGAAGAGTTTCGAGTAACTTTATGGGAGTCTGTAAAGTTGTATAGACAACTATACGAAGGTTCATATGGTTAGCATGGTAACTGTACAAGGATCCATACAGTTAGAGGGAGAACTTGACGAAGAATTGATGTCTTGTCAAGTTGATTTTGCTTTGAGTAAAGCTATAGTATATTGGATTTTAAGTGAACCAAAAACTGTTAAAGATAGTGAATTCTTGAGTAGGGACTCAAGGAGTGGACGTATTCTGGTTGAGAGGAACTACTATAAATTGTCTGTGCAATTTAATCTCTATTTTATTTTTTCATTAACTAGATTTAAAAAGAGACCGAAAATATTTGAAAATCTACAATAAACTTAATTTACCCCTCTCTTAAGTATAAACCTTTCCTACACTTACAATTGTCAAAAGATTTACAAAATGATTCAATGTGTGTTTAAAAGCTTTTGTACTTTAATGAGAAATGAATGAGTTATTGTTGATACCAATAACATCAGTGTAGAGGAGAAATTTGCCATGTTCCTTGATATAGTAGGGCAAAATCAAAGGTACGAAGTAATAGTTAAGTGATTTAGTCATTCAAGTTGCAGTGTTAGCAAATATTTTAATGAAATATTAAATGCTATATTACGTCTAAATCATGTACTTATAGCAAGACTTTCATCCTCAACACCAAGTCGAATTGTAGATGATGCAAATGTCTATCTTTATTTTAAGGTACGTGTTTAGAATGAAAAAGTGCATAATATTAAGAGTTAAATGATGGTTAATTGCATAATATTTAACTTATCATATGAGAATTAAGTCATTATGTTATAATTGCACTATTATATGCTTTAATGAAGGAATCTACATAATTTCAGGAAATTAACATTAATTAAGTATATTTCTGAATTGTCGGTAAGTTGTAAGTTTTTAATTCTTAAGTATCCAAATTTTGTGTATTTCGGAGAGTTATATTGCATGTACCGGACAGTTATGTTTTTAATGATAGAAGAATATTTTATTATTTCCTAGAGTACACGTGTTGAAACTTTAATGCATGACTTAAGTGGATTTTCGGTAAGTTATCTGTTAACTATCTAAAATGCATCTAAGCATCACATAGTAGGTTCGTAAGTATCCGAAATATTTGAACTTGTTGTTAGAACCCGAATATTTTGATAATGCAAAACCTATGTGAGGAAACATATTGTATTTCACAGTTAAGTTAGTGTAGCATTAAATCAGAAGGTTGTTAGAACAAATTCCAAGTAGACGAACAGATCGAGAAGGTTCCAGATGATACTGATTTCAAGTTACAGGAAAATCGAACAGTTATAGGTCCAAGTATCCGAAGAGTAAAACAGCAGCAAGTCCATTGAACAGTTAGAAGGATAATTATCCGATTTTACAAAGTCTTCGGAGAGTTATTTAATCAGACAGTTAAGTTGGTTGAATGATCAGAGAGTTATGGAGTTAACTATCTAAAAGAAAAAGGAAAATCGGAAAGTTAGAAAAGCTAACTATCTGAAACTTAAGTCATTCAATTAACCACGTGTAGAAATTCAGAACAGAAGCTTAAAGGATTTTCAAAGAGTTAGGAAGATAACTATCCAACTTTTTCGGTAAGTTACAAGTATAACTTTCTGGAACTTAAGTTATCCTATTTCGCATGTGCAGAATGGAGAAGCCGGTAGTTGAAAGCATAAAAGGGAAAATCGAAGAGTTAGATAACCATCTGAAATTTTCAAAGAGAGTTTCGGTAAGTTATAGTTTAACTATCCGAAACTTAAGTTATTGATTTTGCCACGTGTAGAATTCTAGAAAGAAGATCATTTAAGTTTTCGGAGAGTTAGAAAGATAACTATTTGAAATCTCAAGAGAGTTTCGGTGAGTTACGGTTTAACCATCTGAAACTTAAGATAGTGAATTTCCCACGTGTAGATTAAAAGGAACAACTGTTGGAGAATTAAAAGAAATGTCGGAGAGTTACAGTAGTTAACTATCCGAAAGTCAGGAGCTTATTTTGGTGAGTTAATATACAAGTCTCCGAACTCTTGACATTTCACGTGAGCAACTTAAAATCTCACGTGACTCAGATAACAAGATATGAGTATTGAATCGATAAGTTATGGATGCTTTTCGGTAAGTTATTTTTATAACCATCTAAATGCTTGAGATTTACGGAAGGTTACATACTGAACATCAGACAAAACGGTAACTTACCATATTTAGGTCTGATTATTTTCCAAGTATAGCAGAATACATCCGTTGAAAGAAAAATTATGATCGTTATACCTTTGGTATAAATATGAGGAGTTTGAGAGAAGAAAATACAGAGATAACGTATATACCACATATAGTGAGCTACATTCCAACTCCAATTACACTCAAGTCTGCAAACATTGAAGCATATTCTAAAGATCTACTGCAAAAAAAGCTCTGTGCGCCAAAACTCTGATTGAAAGACTCAAGCTGTTGGTTCGTGGCTTGAACCTGAAAGCTACATTCAGTTGTTGGTTTGAGTTTCAACCTAAAAACTCTAGAGGTTGGTTTACTGAAGTTTATACCAGAAAACTTCTGTGTTGTTGGTTCTTGCTTTGACCTGAAAGCAAGTATGTAAGTGTTGAAACACTTAGTGAAGCCCAAGTGAATCTTGGGAGTGGACTAGCCAATTTGGTGAACCACCTAAAACTTGTCGTGTGTTATCTTTCTTTTCTACTTTGCATTCATTTAGTTTCATCTCATTTCATTTCTATTGAATCATTTGATTCAATAATCAAAAAGAATATAAAAATTACACACATACACCATTCACCCCCCCCTTTGATGAGTCTACCGATCCTAACACTCGTTAGGTTAGAATTATGCACGTGTTGAATTTAAATGCTTTAGTATATCACGTGAGATGCACATGTTTAACTCGTTAAGTTAGCATAACTATACGCATTGAGTTACATGAATATAGACTAAGGTAACACATTATGTTAGCAGCTTATTTATTTATTACATGTGTTTTATAGTTAAATCAACGAAGTAAGTCCGTTGAGTTATCTGTAACTCCACGGACCATTTATTTTCTAAATATGCCACTGTAGCAGTTACAGAAATAGGACATTCAAAGGAAAACCACGATTGCACGTATCAAGCAGGAATTCACTCGTGGAAGGAAGAAGAAATCACCATCATTGATATGAATAAAGGAAATCCAACCGATCATTTAAGTAGGAGCAGTTACTATTGTAAGAAATATAAAAGACGAAGAAAAAGTGTGTGTAAAATGTGGGGGACTGCACTAACTACAGGTTGCGTCGGAAGTTCCCTGAAGTTCTGTGGAAATTGAAAATTTTTTTTATAAATTTGTTGTAACTATACGATAATTGAAACTGTAAAATTTTTAAGAATTGTAACTACTTGAATGTTGTATTGAGAATCTTATATAAGATGCTACAAAATTTTACTATTCATACAAATCTAAATATAGTATCTTATGTTTTTGCTGAATTTTATGAGTTTAACAGTTTCATGATTTTAAAAAGAAAACAAAATGCTTAACTAAAACTCAGTAAATTATCTAAAATCTTGGAAGAGCTGAAATGTTGATTTTTAGATTAAATGAGATGCATATGATCAAGGATACATTTAATTTGAGTGATTAAACTTATAGAATGATTTATGTGTAAATCTTCTTAAACTATAGAAAAAGTATGAGCTTATTGATATGGATTCATATTTTCAATAAATAATAGAAGCAAGACTATACGAGATTTGTGTTCTATTGCATCTGTATTAATGAAATACATATATATACTGTGTTTAGGAAAAAAAAAAAAAAAACTTTGAGTTTATTAACTTGTTTGATCACAAGCCTTTTATACTTGAGCAGATAAGTATGTAAGGATTGTTAACCTAAAAAAGAACTCTTTAAATCTGGCAACCTAATATCCTGATCAGATCTGGGATTGTTAACTGAAAGCTCGATACATGGGTATACTAAAAAGCTCTTGTATGATTCAAGCTTGTCAAATTAACTTTTAAAGTACAAATATGCATATATTGTTCTGAAAAGATACAAGTGTTTTGTGAAATACAGATATCTTTTGAATCAAATATATTTTCTGTTATCTAAGATTGCTGAAGTATGAATCTAGAATAGACTTTTGAAGTTGTTTATCTAAGATACAATTCTTTATTCTACTTGTCTTAATCATATTGAATTGGATTGTGTTTTAATTCGTATGTTGTTGAAATTTATTCTGAAAATCATATTGGAAAATTCAAGATGACAAATGTTGAAAATAAGAAAAAATGATAATATAATTAACACCTATGTGCTGCTGATATATTTTGTATGTAATTTACATATGTTTTAAATATATTTGCAGGTTAAAGAGGAGAAAACAAAGTTAAAATAAATTATTAAAAAATATAGAATATCTATATAGTAATCTAATTTATGTATTTTAAAGAAGAACGATGTGAAGAATTAATTCTAGCACTTTAGAAAGACCAACTAGTTAGATCTTAGTTTGCTAAGGGATTAGCAAAATTTAAGTATGGGGGAAGTGTTTAGAATGAAAAAGTGTATAATATTAAGGGTTAAATGATGGTTAATTGCATAATATTTAGCTTATCATATGAGAATTAAGTCATTATGTTATAATTGCACTGTTATATGCTTTAATGAAGGAATCTACATAATTTTAGGAAATTAACGTTAATTAAGTATATTTCTGAACTATCGGTAAGTTGCAGATTTTTAATTCTTAAGTATCTGAATTTTCTGTATTTCAGAGAGTTATATTGCATGTATCGGACAGTTATGTTTTTAACGGTAGAAGAATATTTTATTATTTCCTGAAGTACACGTGTTGAAACCTTAATGCATGACTTAAGTGGATTTTTGGTAAGTTATCTGTTAACTATCTGAAATGCATCTAAGCATCGGATAGTAAGATTCATAAGTATCTGAAATATCTGAACTCGTTAAGTTAGAATTATGCACGTGTTGAATTTAAATGTTTTAGTATATCGTGTGAGATGTACATGTTTAACTCATTAAGTTAGCATAACTGTACGCATTGAGTTACATGAATATAGACTAAGGTAACGCATTATATTAGCAACTTATTTCTTTATTGCACATGTTTTATAGTTAAATCAACGAAGTAAGTTCGTTGAGTTATTTGTAACTCCACGGACCATTTATTTTCTAAATATGCCACTGTAGTAGTTACAGAAACAAAACATTCGAAAGAAAACCACGATTGCACGTATCACATAGGAATTCACTCGTGGAAGGAAGAAGAAATCACCATCGTTGATATGAATGAAGGAAATCCAACCAATCATTTAAGCAAAAGTAGTTACTACTGTAAGAAATATAAAAGACAAAGAAAAAGTGTATGCAGAATGTGGAGGACCACGCTAACTGCAGGCAGCATCGGAAGTTTCCTAAAGCTCTACACCACCACCATAATCACCAACCATCGAAGGTCTGTAAGGATATTTTCCTGATGTCGGGTCAATTCCGAGCCAAACACGGTGCCTAACAACAACTGTGAAGAGTGATCGCGTCGTGGGAAGGGAAGCCATTTTCACCAAACACCGACTCATATCTCAGGAGATCGTAAAGCTTCTAGCCTTAGTTTCGGGTTGATGCTAGTATGCTGAAGAGGAGATCATCTTGCAATTCTAGGCTCGCGATTCTATCGGGAGAGGAGATAGGATTGTAAGTGATTAAGTTTTCAGTGGTGTAATCGCATTGCATATAGTGACAGAAGTTTTTATTGTCGATAAAGATTTTTACATTTCACCTTTCATTCATCTTCAGGAATATATCAAAACAAAAATACCAAAAACAACAAATTATCTATGTTTACATTTAGTATTTAAGTGTTGTATTGTTTGTTTTATATCGTGATTAATGTTATCATTGTCAGTATTATAAGTGTTTTATGTTTGTTTGATTCAGAAAATAGAAAATAGTTTTACAGTTTACTAAAATTGATTTGTTCCAGATACTTAAAGATTTTAATGGTTACTGTTTGAAATATCTGAATGTCAGTGTTGCTTAATGATAAATCTAATATTAACTAGCATTAAAGAGCTTAATTGATGTTATTTACAATCTGTGGAACCGCCCAATGGTTGGCCGAATTCCTTTGTAATTAACAATATTAAACTGGAAAGATAGACTCGTGGAGTTAACTTAAGTCCACGAGATTAGTCTATTGAGTTAGTCATAACTCTACGAACTTAATCCGTTGTGTTAACTGTAACTCAACGGAGTGCTTACTGAACATATAAAGTCCAATATAAAAATCGGAACAGTACACAATTCTTACTCAATCTTTGTGAGATCGACCTGTACTTGTACACAAATACAATATACACTGTGCACTTGTAGTTAAAATACAAATTGGAATTAATATCTAATTTGTGTGAAAGGTTGTTAGTTTACTTCTAAAAGTAATTATTGATATAAGCCTAAAGACAAATTAAACCAGTAAAAACAGAAGTTAACGAACCCAATAGACAAGTTTTCTGGGGACCAGTTGTCTGATCTAACCTTTCACATCAAAACAGTTCGTATTCACTTTTGTATTATCTTTCATTTTTTTACATTATTTAAAATAAGATTAATGATTTTTAATGTATACAAGATTACATTAAAGCTATTGATGATACTCATATCAAAACAACTATTTTTGGACAACAAACAACTACATTTAGAAATAGAAAAGGTAAATTATCTCAAAATGTAATGACAGCATGTAATTTTGATACGAAATTTACATATATTTTAGTTGGTTGGGAAGGATCAGCAATTAATACTCGTATCCTCTAATATGCAATTAGTAGACTTAATAGTTTCTAAGTTCCACTAGGTAAATGTTTTAGTATATTTTCAAATTATAAGTATATTATCATACTAATTTTTATTTTTATACAAATAAGTTTTACTTAATAGATGTTAGATATCCCAATCAGCCAAAGTATATTTGCCCATTTCGAGGTATACACTATCACTTATTTGATTATGTTAATGATAGATTTCCTTGTAATGATATAGAAAACTTTAACTATAGACATTCACAATTGGGAACAGTCATTGAGTACACATTTGGAGTTGTGAAACATCATTTTTTAATCTTACGAGGTCAGATGCCATATCCATATGAAACACACGTAATGATTGTGATCGCATGTTTTTTATTTCACAATTTCATTTGAATGGTTGATAAAGAAGATTTACTTGAAGATTTGCAAGATACGTTAAAAGAATTAAATATTACTAATGATATACATCTAACAGGAGAAGTACATATAGATGGACATTCACAAGTTGGAACGAGCTAAGAACAATGAAAAGAAGTAGTTGATAATATGCGCGAAGATATAATAATGGCAAGGTGGGTTGGAAGGATTATTTAAGTCCATTTATATTATACCTTTGGATTATTTATTATATTGATGATGTAATAAGTAGAATGCTTTGTATCTTTGGACTATTCTTTACATTCATGTTGTAATACTTTGAATGTTTTGTACCTTTAGATTATTTTTTACATTTATGTTGTAATAATTTGAATAATTGTACTTTTTCAATTCATTATTTTTATTTTTATTTTTAATTATCAAATTACAAATTGATGTATCAATTACATAATTTTAGGTAATCTTTTACAATTTATTTCATTATTTTTTCAATTTCTAAGCATTCCAACGTACACTAAATCTCTCACGAGAATTCTAACTTTTTGAACTTTCCAATAAGTGCACTAAACTCCTACGGCAATTCTAACATTCCATTTACTTTCTATTTGAACTTTTTGATATACACTAACAAGCTAAAATAGGTTGGTGCATTTACACCTACTACTAAGTACCCACTCTTGTAAGAATTCTAGAGTTAACTATGTTTGGGCGAGAGCAGAACCAAGATGGGTGATCATCTGAGAAGTTCTCATGTAGTGTCTATAGGTAGTAGTGCTAGCTCTGCTCAAGCGTTAGCAAGCTGTATGTGTGTGCACCACTTACCCAATTCATGTGTTAATATTACGGACATTGCTTCAGTTAGTAATTTCAACCGAGTTGATGGATGAGGTCACTTAAGGTACCTCTAACTTGTTGAGAATCTCTGTAGGATAAAGTACGTGATACTTGGAGAAATCTACCATGTTAGGACCTAGTAAGGCCTCTTACAAGCTTTCGCCTCTTTGGATACTCCTGGTGTATACCAAGCCTTGAGTGTCCATTGAGACTCACATGTTATCAATTCCATAGATATTCTTAGAAGATAATAATAATAAAAAGCTAAAATAGGTATTCATTGATTTTAATGTTAGAAAGGACAACTTGTACTATAAATTTGAAAATGTTTGTGGAACAAGTACACAAAAAATGGATGAATGAATATACTTTCAATTATCCAAATTTGGTGACTACAAATGTAGACGATATGCGAACAAGTTATTTCCTTAGAAAGCCCTATAAGAACATAACTAAAACGGATATTTAATATAGAATTGGTAATCCAAATGAGTCGACTGACATAGGTAAGGTGTTCTAGTGTGAGTGATTGAGTTTCTAAGAAGCCTAATAAACGAAGACATTCTTAGACTTGCTGCAAGAGAGTTTACATTTGAACACATATTTTCCAGCCTTCAAGTGCTAGTCTTGGAGCTTCTTGATCCTTCATTTGTGCTAACACGAGTCTGCTGCACAGGAGTCTTCTTTCATCGATTTGTCTATCATCATAACCACAAATATGAGCCTTTACTCTATCAACCCATTCAGCCATTGTTACCGCTTGTCGCTTGTAGCAAAGTTGCAGTGCTACTTGTGACTCCTAATTGTTGAGTCGACTCAACATGTGACCCGCCTGCTTGGTGCACATTGGTTGTTGGATGCCTGCTTGTTGCCCAAGCAGTTGCAACCCTCCACACCCATGATCCGCTCCATGGTGAGGCTGATGAGAGAGGAGTTCGCACACCCGTCACCTACACGTTGGATGCCTCATCCACGTGACACCTGTTGAACCTGAAACCTAAAAATTATTACAAGTAGCAATGCGTCAACACCTCATGCAGTTGACATCTGCTACGTCTACATCTACGTCTACGTAACCCCATAAACTAAACTCACTCTAACTATGCTAGCGCTTGCTTTGAACACGTCACATTTTTTGTACCATGCATTAGCCTGGTACAACTCGTTGGACTATGCTAGGTTGTTGATCGGCCTAATTTGTCTTTGACCCGTTTGACATGTATAGGTGGGAGAGAAGATGAAAAAGGAGGAAAAAATCTAGGATAATATGAGCCATGTATGAAAAATGGAAGATGTGAAGCATTACCATGATGATGACCACCACGATTACGATATTGACCTTGACTATGAAAATTATCGTAGATTGAGAAAAATTGGAAGAACTAGAAGATGAAGTGGAAGAAACCAGTAGAAAAATAAAACATGTTCAAAAATAGGAGCTAATTTCAAGGATTTCCTTTGAAGATCCTTTTCCAGTAGCAACAAATCACGAAGATCATCAAAAGACAATTCAAGCGTCATTTATTATAGTAGTTTTGAAAGTTTTAAATTCGAAACCAAGGCCACTTAGATCATAAGCAATATGTTCAACATCAAGATCGCCGTACCTATAGCAGTGAGAGCATCAACAGTGTTCTTTGCTTCAAGTAAATAATCTTCCATAGAAACAACTGGTGTTTTGGAGAGACCCTGTAACTTCTCATGAAGAGATCAAGTGCGAATATGAGACAAAGAACCAAAACGACACTCAATTGTCAGCCACACATCTTTTAGAACTGATACATGGAATAACAACTTCCTGTAATCCAACTACAGACAAGTTGATCAGCAATCTACCAATAGGAGTAAACATGATCGGCAGAACAATCATATAGGTGGGGCATCATTGGTAACCACAAAAAGTAGACCATGTATACCCAAAAGAGCCTCAAACTGATCGAGCCGACATCAATGGGTAGAATGATCCATCAGTATATAAAAAAGAGTAGAAACATTGAACGGGAGAATACATTTTAGAAGTAGAAGCTGACATGGTGCGTTGAGAAAGACAGTAGGAGAGTGCCTAACTTGATACCACGAAAGAAAAATGTATTTAATAGATTGCTAAATACGAAGTACATTCTCATATTTATACATTCAGTTTCTATAACCAATTATATCAGATTATACAAGAGAGTTATTTTCTATATATTATTAATGTCCTGAAAATCTTGGAGAGAGAAAAACTAGAATGCGCGTTGGAACAGTGACATTGTTTCACTGCCGAGACGGAAAATTTTTAAACATATATGTACATACATATATATATTTAAAAGGAAATGGAAGTGGTGGCCTGAGATTATTTATTATCGAGCTTTTCCTTTCCAATGATATTGATGTGATTGGTCTGACGACCGTATCTTATATCGCAGCAGGAAGTGTTCAAAAGCTCAAACATATCTATGGAGAAAAGATTGGGCTATCACAGGTGAAGAGACGCTTTCAGAAAGACCGTTTGTAGAGTATAATTACCAATGATGGGACAGGGACGGCGTTGAGATGGAACAGATAAGAGTACTCCCGTGCATTGCACGCGTACGTCTTTTTCCGAAGAAAAAACATGTAGGATATATAATTAAAAGGGACTATAAACCACGGCTACGATAAAGTTCACCACAACATACCAAAATATAACCAGAAAAATACAAAATAAGAAAGGCTAAAAAGGCACCACGAAGAAATTAGATCGGTAGCCAAAATCCAAAAGAGTTAGATTACCTTCGATTTCACGTAAAAACGTAATTTTCTTTTAAAGATGCATTTATATCTATTATGAAGTATTTACTCCTTTAATAAGCTAATCATGTTTGAGTTTAGATTAGAATTAAGATAGATAACTACCTAAGAAGTTCTTGTATAATGTCTTTATACAGTAGTATTAACTTTATTTAGGCATATACAAACAATAAATATGCGCATCTAATTAAAAATCATGTGATTACATTATATGTCTTGTCTCTATTAGTATTCTCAATCAAATTGATAGATAATGCCACTTAAGTACCTCTAACTAATTGAAAATGTTTGAAAGATAAAGTATGTGATACATAGGATCAAATTCTAATAAATTATTCTTCTAAATAGTACTACAAGTTTTCAACTTTATGAATATTCTTAATATATACTAGGCTATTTGAATGTCTATAAAGTATCACCTATTATCAACTACATAGATACTTTTAATGTACATTAGGTTATTTGAGTGTACTGAATACTATTATGTTTTTGGTACACATAATACAAACTCCTTGAGCTCTAACCATAGTCAATGGACAATGTAATGTGATTAAATTATGTTCTTTAATTATATTACAAGATTTGAATTTTTATTATTATGAGTTTTGAAATTTGATTATAACAAATTAAATTTCTTGAAACATCACTTAACTAATTTAAATATAAACTTAAATGATAAAATTGATTCTTGATGTAATTTTATAATTAGTTTATATTTACTATCAAGCATTGTAATTTAAGTAAAAACAAGCACTACATGTATACCTTTTTTATTAATTATATGTAGTATCATATGGCTACACAAGAAGAGGGTGAATTGTGTATTTCAATATTTTCGAATATAATTGAAACTTTAAAACTCAAAAATAAGTCGAGACACTATTTTCATAAAATCATTTTTATTCAAGATTTCAATTACAATATACAATTCAATTCTCCTCATAAATTATAGATGCAATTATATATAGATACCATGTTTCATCTATACAATTTCATAACTACAAATAGAGAAAACTAATTTGTAGAATTTAAAACATTTCTCCCTGTTTAAGATCTTTCTTCTTCTCTTTTTCTTTCTTCTTCAGTGATGAATATCTTGTCTTTCTCTACTTCACCGAATTTGATTTCTTCTGATACTTTAAATCTTCAATGACGTATATCTTACCTTTTTATGCTTCACTTAACTTTCTTCCACCTGAGAGCTTTTCCCCGAAGAGGTGTTTTTGATTTCTGAAAAGATTTTTCTTTTGGTGTGTAGGGATAGTTTGATCATTGAAAAGATTTTTTGTTTGATGTGTAGGAATAGTTTGATCCACGAGAATTCTATGCCTTTTATACTGTATCTTTATTTCATGCATATACTTCACGTTTAATCACTACCAGTTTTCCACTTATTCACGTCTTTTCTTTTTCCTTCATCGAAATACACATGTTTTGACCCACATTTACATTTCAAATTTTCTTTAATTATCAATCCTGGATCTCTAAAAAATTTCTTGCAAAATAAACTTTCTCTTCCAAAATTTTTCATCAATTATAATAAGAAGTTGTTACTTTAATGTTAACTAAACGAGTAACACAAGTAAATATTAACTTAACGTTTCTAACTTAACGAGTTCCTCATGTGCCAATCCACGTGATAAGTACTATAGCTAACTCAATGAATAAAGTCTGTGGTGTTACGTTAACTCAACAAATTAGCTTCATGGTGTTACGATAACTTAACGAATTATCTCCATTGTGTTACAGATAACTCAACAAACCAGTAATAAACAAATATTTTTATAATAAGAATTTTACCACATGTAAAAATAACAACTTAAGTTTTATAACGCTAACCTAACGTGTTGCCTTAGTATTCAATATAGCAACTCAACGTATTTAGTTATGTTAACTTAACGAGTTAAACATGTGTACCTCATATGATACAATATAACATTTGTAATTTATAATTTCACCACATGTACAACATTAACTTAACGAGTTTGTCTTTTCTTTTACTCACTAACTCAATAAGTTCTCACGTGACCTATTTTAACCTTTAAGCATTTAACTTAACGAGTTCTCACATGATCTCTATATGAACAAAACTCTAACTTAACGAGTTATCTAAATGTGCACTATTCATAATATAAAAAATATAACTTTAAAACATATCATGCTTTTCAATAAAAATACACGTTAACTTAACATTAAGTTAAATGAGAAATTAATGCAACGAAACGACTAGTTATTAACTTAGTATAATTTCAGATCTAATACAGACAAATATTTATATCAGTAAGCTTTTTCTGTATTAATTAATGATTTTAATTTCTTTTCACAAGTAATAGTAATTGAATAAATATGATTATTTTCATTCAACATACATCATCAAAACAAAATACTCAACATTATATATTCACATTAGTTTAACATAAGATGACTTTTTCTACTAGAATCACCTTTGGGAAACCTTCCTAGAAGTGTCTTTATACGTTTACGACCATATAGATTTTAAGATTTGATAATTATAAATACAAGGTATTATTTTTTGAACATAATAGTTGTTGATTCTTGATCTAAAGGTCTTATAATTGACTAAATTTTGTTACATTTCAACCATTGATTTAAACCAAAAATCTTAATGGATATAAATTATATTTAGTTGAAATTTTAATAGATAAAAGATTATATTATACATTAACTTATTAAATTTAAATTAAGGTCCTATACACTTGGAAATCATGTTAAACAAGATGATGAGTAAGTCTGAAAATTATTAAAATGGAAATGACAAAAATGTTTATTTTTGCAAGGCTATTTGTACATATGTCGAAAATTAAGTAATGATAATTAAAATTTAAGTATTTATACAAATGGTAAGAATTCATAGGAATTCAAAGAATTTAACTTGAATTTAACCTTAAGTTTCATATTAATTTAGGATTTAATAATAATGATGTTTGTATTATTATTTTAATAATATTATTATTATATTAATCATTTTAATTGAATAATAATTTTTTAAGAATAATTAAATACGAATATTGGAAAACGAACATAATAACGAAAGTGACACGACACAGGAAAGTAACACAGAAGAAAATGACATATGACATCAACATCAACACAAAATAATTGAAACAAACAAAACACACAAACGTAGTTTATCTACAAAGTAACATAATTATGCCAGAATTGAATATTGAAAATAATCTAATCTTATATCAGAATTGAAAATTGACGTCGCTTTAAACTTATAAAGTTGTTTTAAAGATGAGAACTCCTTTCCTAACATTTCTACTTTTCTTTGTTCAACTTGAGTAACATCACCCATAATCTTCAACATGTTGGAAGAAGCATTGTAATTATCATCTTCATGAAGCTTATAAAGTTCGACATTAATTTCAGCAATTCACTTTGCAATGGCTTGTCGTGACTCTTTTTATGGTCAAGGACGCTTCTTCTTGCGTGTTTCATGATCCTTGTCACTTGGAGAACTTTTGTTAACTTCAGGATCAAACATAGAAGAACCGAAGTAAAGGAATAGTTTAAGTTATCCATGTTTCCATTATTCACATTAAAACACCCTTGAAAATCTAACAATTGCACTCTAGCAGCTGCTGTTGCAACGTTGCTTTCAAAGATGGTATGAAGTTGATCATAAATGATACACACCTTTCTTTTACATAATGCACATTTTAGATGTTTCTATAACAAATATTATAATGAGTTATATTTTATAACGAAAATCCTTATTCATTTTGACTCATAATTTTTATGTAGTTCACTGTATTTTCATCTAGCTTCCTACTTTTTCCATTTCAATATTCGCTCTAATTATTTCATTGTATTTCCTTAACACTTTATCCATGTTTCAGATCATATCTTACCTTTATAAGATTTTGCATTTCCTTTTTTAATAGTATCATAATGGTAATCTAAAATTATATCACCAACCTTTATACTCCAAAACGTATAACATCTTCCACTATTCTTCTACTTATCAGAAGATGCATATAATCAAAATTATAACCAATATAGGTGTCAATGTTAACCGCAATATATATAGTTTATGTCATGTCATTACCAATATTCAATATAGATTGAAAGCAACAGAAAAGTTGATATTGGATATGAAACTATGGACTTATTTGTGTTACTGAAAAAGTTAGAAAATATAAAGTTAAAAAAGTTAAGAATTAAATAATCAAAAAATTTAAGAATTAGAAAGTCAAAACGTAAAATTTAAAGGTGTTTATGTCATTTATAGAAAGCTAGGAATATTATATAATTCCTGAAATTTTAATATTATATATTAAATAATATTATAATATTATATAATAAAAAATATTATTAATTAAATAAAATACTATTTGTGATTTTAAGATTATAAAATAAAAATAAATAATATTAACAATAATAAAATAATTAATATTTTTATTATTAATAAAAATATTAAAATAATTAATAATTTATTATTAATAAAATTAATATTAAAATAATTAAGTAAATAAAATAATATTAAAAATATATACTTTAATTATAATTAATTTTAAATAATTAATTAATTAATTAAACATAGATAATTCCTATACTGCTTTCTCAACTTTTAAATAGGGAAAAGTTTGAAAATTTAGAATATCTTATATTTTATATATGTAAGAAAGTTGAGAATTTATTTTCAACTTTTTTATGTAACATAAATCTCAAAATGTTATGAATTTTTTTTTAAACTTTTTAATTCTTAACTTTATATGTGATACAAATAGTACTTATATGTTCATCTACAGAAAGAAAACATACATATGGATACTTGAAAAGTTATACACCTTGACTCAACTAGCATTACATTTTTAATGACTTAGTTCTTCATATAAATTATTTTCATTTCTTTATAATTAAGAGCCTTGTATGAAGTAAGTAGCAAACTTTTCCAAAGGACCTATATACATATATATATATATATATATATATATATATGTATGGGACAATGTTCAGGGTTTTGGAAATGTAGTATATCATTAAGCCGTTATATACAGCTAGGTTACTTGTTGCATTCCCATTTATGTGTTAATCACTTAACTTTAGGAGTTGTGATGGCAAATTTCAAACCAAGTGCAACCAATATTAATCCATCAAGCTTTCATTTCACAAATAAAAAAGACAAACAAAACAAAACGTCAGGAATTCAGTACTGAAGAAGCAAGAACTTTGTAGCTAATGTTTGTTGCTTTTAGATTGCGACGTCGGTATTTGATGAATCTTATAGTAAAATCTTTTTCATCAAATGATCAATAATTATATCATATATATATATAAAGGTATAACTTATTTTCACTTTTCTCTTTTTTCACAATATCACAAATATATTGATAATATATATTAATATACTTTTCTTAGAACTATTAGGAGTTATTTGTGCACTAGAAAATGGTGAAAAGAAAATGACAGAATATCACAGAAAATGATGGAAATGAAAATGACAGAAATTAACGAAAAATCAATAGAAAATCAATGTATTTGTGTATAGAATAGAAAATGATGGAATTTGAAATACATGTATTTGTGCATAGAACATAAAATGACCAAAAATCATAAAATATATATGTTTATTTACAAAATAAAAATATTAAAATTAATAAATTAAATATTTTTTGTATTTATCTATAAGATAGAAAATAACAAAATTTATTATAGATAATATAAGATAAAGTCATTTATAATAATTGTTACAATATAAAATATATTTTACACATCTTTATTATTCCACGTATCTCTCGTAATATCAATTTTCATCTATTAAAGACATAAATAATTTCTATATTAAAATTGCATATTGTTAATATATTATGTGATAATTCATATTTTCTTTTCATTCATTTTCCATTAGTTTCAGATATCAGAAGGTCGAAAAGCGAAACAAATTTTCTTATATACTAAGGGAAAATGGTGGAAAATGACGAAAAATCATTTGTTGCACAAACACTTAGAAAATGGTCGAAAATTTTTCACGATTTTACTTTTCGACGTTTTTCGTCATTTTCTAAGTACACAAACATCTCTTTAGTATTAGGATCGGTAGAAAAGATATTTCAAAAATAGAAAAGCATGTATAGAACCTATTGTTTGTATTGTTAGCTATTTGAGTTTTCTATTTGATATATGTTTTATGGTGTAATTTACAAACTATATCTAATTAAATTTACTGGTTCAAACGTCTAGTTTTTTCTTACCTTATTCTAAAAATCAACGAAAATTTTGATAAAGACTCTTCAACAATCGATTATGATAAATCTCTACGTTTGTCTTGCGTTGGAAGGGAGCACAACTGTTCAATCAACCAACAGTTAAAAATTTTGACATTTTTATATCTAAAACTGATGAAAAAGAAAAGAAAAGAAAATGTAAATTATTATAAAATATATTAGTAGTATGTAATTTTTAAATAGAAATTATTTATCTTTAGTAGATGAGAATTGATATTATGAAATATATGTGGAACAATAAAGATATATGAAATGTATTTTATGTTGTAACTATTATCATAAATGACTATATCTTATATTATATATATTAAATTTTATTATTTTCTATCTTGCAAATAAGTACAAAAAAATATTTAATTTATCAATTTCAATATTTTTTATTTTATAAATAAACATATATATTTTACATTATATGATTTTACATTATTTTCTATTCTATACACAAACACATGTATTTTAAATTCTATCATTTTTTGTTTTATGCACAAACATCTTAATTTTCTACTAACTTTTAGTTAATTTTTATCATTTTCTTTTTTATCATTTTTCATGATATTCTATTATTTTCTTTTCACCATTTTTTAAGTACATAAATATCTCCACAAAAATTTTAACTTTTTAAACTTTTCAATATTTATACTAAATCCTAATGAAAAATTTAACATTTCAAATGTTCTATTTCATTTTTATTTGAACTTTTCATTTCTTTTTTGTCTAAATTTTTCATTATGCATTAACAAATCCTTAATTTCAAATTCACAGGAAAAGCTATTAATGAAAAAATGTTATAAACGAATATTCTAAGTAATTTTTTTTTAAAAAAAAAGAGAAGATCAACAATTGATCCTTTTTTGGCTCGTAAGTCTTTCGAAGGAAAGATTTTACGTTACAAATAAAAATAACAGCATTATAAAAAAAAAAAAAATGAACGTGAACGATTATGGTTAAACGTAAACATTATTATCAAAAAAAAGGTTAGCATCACCAGATGGCGCCATAATCTTTAATTTACAACGGATATTTAATGCTTATCATGATTTGAATTTTAATAGTAACCACGTACTTAACTAACTATTACATTGAATAATCTGCCCGTGAAAGAGACACCGAAAGAAGACAACCGCCAAGTTCACCGTTCGGTGCTTCTCCTGCCCACCCGTGATCCGCGACTCCTTAACTAAACTGATCATGCATTGAGATTTATAATTTTTCTATTAATATTTCCATTTTTCTGTTCATATATATATATTTATTTATTTATTTAGAGCAACAGTATTGTCCCCCCACTACTTCATGCTTGCTCTAATCAAACCAGCGATCACGTCACCCCCGGTACTTTGATATTCTCGTTTCTCTCCCTGTCTCCCTCGGCTCCGTTTCTCTTCCTCTCTCTCTCTCTCTCTCTCTCTCTCTCTCTCTCCACTTCCGCGGACGGAGATGCGAATGCGCCGCCCGGACTGCGGTCGTCCGCCGCTGCCAGTGCTGGTGGGGTCGCTGGTAGTGGTGCTGCTAACTACAGTGGCCGCCAAGCTTCACGGTGGGTTCTCGATTCAATGCGCGTTTATGTTCTGTGGATCTGGTAACGTGTTTTCGTTGGTGTTGTTTGTTTTGTCTGTCGCCTCTTCCTTGGAGCGGAGATTTGGTGGAGGTTGGAATTTCGACTCGACCTACTTCCAGCGGTTGTTTTTGGGAGTGCAGGGTTTGGTCAAAATCGACCAACATTGGAGGTTCTGTGAAGAACTCCAGTTCCTGTCAATGTTGGTTTCACTGATATGTTTGCAAAAGTTGTCTTATTAGGTAGAATGATAGATGAATAAAATTTTTAGTTTTTTATTTCTTGTTTGTGTGTTTCTGTTCTGTGGCTGCAGCTGTCAGCTCTCTACTATCACAAGGGAGTTGGTTGGTTTGTCCTTTTTTTGCCTTTTCATTTATCTTACTTCCATCTGCCCTTTCCCAAAGTACTCCTTAGGTATAATCATGCACTTTATTCAGCAATTGATGATCGCACATTATATCTTGAAATAAAATGACATCTATATCAGCCACTTCAATTTCGTAGAATCTACTGATGTTTTCCTTGGATTGCTCACCTTGCAGAACCATTCACCCTGCGCATGAGCTGTGGTGCTCGCCATGACACTCGAACTCCCTCTTCCAAAACACTATGGAGCAGGGATTTTGGTTATACCGGTGGAAAAATTGCTAATGCTACACGCACTAGTTTCATTGCTCCTTCACTGAAAACTGTTCGCTACTTCCCTCTATCTCAGGGTCCAGAGAATTGCTATAAGTTAAACTACATTCGACGTGGACACTACCAATTCCGGATCTTCTTTGCTCTTTCAAACCCTAAACTTGAAAATGAGCCTTTGTTTGATGTTTCTGTTGAGGGAACTCAGATTTATTCGATGACTTCGGGTTGGAGCACTGATGATGAGCGAGCTTTTGTGGAGGCTATTTTGTTCGTTAGAGGAAGTTCTATCTTTTCCTGCTTCCATAGTACTGGCCATGGTGATCCATCCATACTTTCTTTAGAACTGCTCCAAATTGATGACAATGCATACAACTTTGGGCCACCCAGGGGACAAGGGACTTTACTCAGGACAGTTAAAAGATTGGCATGTGGCAGTGGAAAACCGGCATTTGATGAAGATTATGGTGGAAACCTTTGGGGTGGGAATAGATTTTGGAAACCAATAAAATCCTTTGGAAAGAGCTCTGATAAATCTATATCCACTGAAAGCAACATAGCTAAAACAGCAGTGTCACCAAATTTCTATCCAGAAGAGGTTTATCAGTATGCAATTGTGGGTGCAGATGCTAAGCCAGATTTGTCTTTTCAAATGGATGTCGAACCAGAACAGAAGTATTTCGTCTGGCTTCATTTTGCGGAAATAGACCCCAGCATTACTAGTGTAGGGCAGAGGGTGTTTGATGTCCTGGTCAATGATGTTCTCGCATTTCCAAGTGTAGACATCATTCGTATGATTGGAAAAAGTAATACTGCCCTTGTGCTTAAGAAAGCTTTTGACATCACAGGAAAAACTCTGACAATCACATTACAACCTAAGAATGGAAGTCATGCTATCATCAATGCTATTGAGGTCTTCCAGGTTTTTAAGTTAGAATTCAGAACCATCCAAGAGGAAGGTAGCCATACTCCTTGCTTTTAATAGCATTTTTATGATATATTTTTGTAATGTGGTACATGTAATCTATGCCATTCAGCAGGAGATTATTTGGAATTTAGCAGTTCTAAAGCTATAGTGCCAACAGGTTTTATATGAGGTTCATAATGGTTCTAAAAGTTCAGAAATACTTTGTTAAGGTCTTTATAGTCTTTCATGCAGCTTATAGCAGACTAACAACATAGTTTGCATTGAGTAATCTTATGTTAATACTGTGATCTAGAATGATTTCAATACCCAGATATAAATGTAATTAACTGATTTTATTGGGACTTCCCTGTTTGCTAGAATTTAGGCCTGTGTTTGCCAAGTTGTATTTTGCTTGTTTCAGCTGCCTAAAGTTCATTTTTTTAATCTTTCTTGAACATTATTGGCTATTTCTGATGCATTTCCTCAAATCTGCCATAGTTAGGGCTTTGCAAATATTGAAGATTTCATTGGGCCTTCCTTCTCGCTTTGGTTGGAATGGTGACCCGTGTGTTCCTCAACAACATCCTTGGAGTGGAGTGGATTGCCATTATAACGAAAAGGGTCACTCATGGTTTATCGATGGATTGTAATTTCTTGGCCTTATGTCTAGATTTATGTGTTGATCATTCTTTAGTGTAACATGTGATTGCCATTCTTTTAGCATCTGTTTTTCTTTAACTTCTCGCATTGGTTGCCTTGATTTTCTATCAATCTAAGTCAACTGGACATTTCTGTTTTTATACTTTCTATCAGCATTGTGATATATATAGCATCCTTTTTGTATGTGCATCTGCAGAGGTCTTGATAACCAAGGGTTGAGAGGAGTATTGCCACATCAAATATTTCTGTTGCGCTATCTGCAGAAGCTGTATGTATTGAGTTGCTTACTGTCAAATTAAAGATAGATGCTGTCAATTCAATATTTTTACATGTGATGAACCCATGTGGGCAAAAGATTCTGCTCAGCATTTCATAGATTGTTCATATTTTGCATTCCTTGTGAAACATTCATGCTTTTAGATTTATGAGATTGCTGCTGATATCATGTTTTATGATTACTGATAGAAACCTGAGCAGAAACAGTATTAAAGGGAGCATTCCATATTCTCTGGGAACTATTTCTAGACTTGAAATTTTGTGAGTGTTCTGTACTTTCCTTTATATTCCTTTTTTGCTGCAGTTCACTACTTTGTGAACAACTGCTCAAAATATGTAAACATGTATTGATGTGCATATTGTATGGTAAAAGTTTGCTTGTGAAGAAATTTCTGATGTGACTGCTCTTTTCATCATTACAAAATGCTCATAACTAATTACTTTGTCATTAATGTAGGCCAATGACAAAACTACAATTCATAAGTTTAACTAATACAGTGATACTATTTTTTCATTGTTTAAAAAACCAAGTTACACGTCTAGCTTCACAGTGTATACATATGAAAAATATATTTATTCCACTTTCCAATACATTGCTATTATGTAATTGTTGCTTTCCTTTGTTTGAAGTATATTAGCCATTCACATGTGGTTTATGCTTGGCTTTTTTCCCTATTTATCCTGTTTGATTCTGATACCAAATATTGAGCATGGTGTAAAGGAGCTTCTAAAAAAGACGCAAAATGGGGATTTGGTACCCTATGGATACAATTTTTCTCTGAAACTTATATGATATTGGGGTAATTTTGGGTGTTGGAGTTCATCCAAAGCCCTGATAGCTATAAAATTTATATTTGCTAAACTTTATGTCTATTTATCTATTTATGTGACACTATCCTAATTACAGTGACTGCAAGTCCTGTTATTCCTTGATTACGCAGATTTCTAAAGGATATTTCCACTCATTTCTGGAAAAAGAAGATATGGTTAGGAGTGTAAAAAGAAACAAGAACAAACTGAATTTTGTTAGTGTTGGAAAATATAGCCCCACATAGATTAATGAAAAAAATTAAAATGTGCTAATATTGAAAAGGAGCTCTCTTCTCATTAGCCAATTAGTTTTGAATTGAATGTCTATGTTTCAATATGGTATTAGAGCATAAAGATCTTAGTAAATCCATTTATCTACCTAAAAAAAAACTTGTAGTACTTAAATGCCCCACTTCTCATTCTCTTTTTTGACTTAGACAGGAGAAGAAAGAGGGTGTGTGGTTGGTTCAAATAGAAGCACTTCTCCACTTTGCCGTTGTAGTCCACCATCCTTTAGGGTTTTGTGCTTGCTTTGCTACTTGTCGTTGTAGCCATTTACACCCATTAGGGTTGCAAATGTGGAACAGAAATGATGGAGGAGAAAAAGAAAAGAAAAGAAAATTGAAGAAAAAGGAGAAGAGGAGAAAAGGAAAAAGAAAAAAAAATAAGGGGAGGAAGAAAGAAGAAAAGAAGAAGATGGAGAGAGCAAGAAATTAAAAAGGAGGAAACACAACTTGTTGTTGAGTTAACGTTTGTTTATAATGTTAAGCATGATATGTGTAAATTTCATATGTTTATATCATATACTATACATGGAAACAACTTGTTGAATTAATATAATGTTACATTACAAGTAACGTGAGTAACTCGTTGAGTTAACCTTTTTCTTATAAGGTCATGTGAGTAACTTGTTAAGCTAGCAATGAAACGTTGAGTTGTATAAAATAACTTGTTAAGTTTGCATTTTGCATGTGTTGAATTTTAAGTTTACAAATGTTATACTGTATCATGTGAGTTGTACATGTTTAACTTGTTAAGTTAACATAACTATGCATGTTAAATTGTATAGTTGAATACTAAGGTAATGTGTTAGGTTAGTGTTATAACTTAAAAAGTTAATTTTTGCTTATGATAAAATTAGTATTATTTAAACATTTGATTCGTGTCATGTGTATATCACATGTCGAACTCATTGAGTTGGTCGCATTGAGTTATAAGTTCATATTCTATTTATAAGTTTAGTTAGTAGTAACATAACATCTTATTATTTCACTTGATAAAAAATTATGGTCAAAAAAGTTTACTTTGTAGAAATTTTTTAATGGATCCAAAATCAAGGATTCAAAAAGAGAATGTGTGCAATTCAAATTTTAAATTTGAAATTGTAATAGAAGACATAAAGAGTGGATGTTGATCAAGTCATGCATAAACATGGGAGATATATAAATAATAAAAATTGATTATTTAAGGCATATAGCTTTTGTTGATCATATACAACACAATAGATACACTTAGATACATCTCTCACAAGAAAAGAATAAACAAAGAAAGGAAGAGAAGATTTAGCAACTTTGGTGAAGATTTGAAATTCAAGAAATCAGTCATTGAAAAGTTGCAAAAGAAGAAGAGAAAAAAAGGAAATTCACAAACAAGGAGAAAAATTTTAAATTCTGTATTTTTGTTTTCTCTGTTGTTTTAAGTTAAGGTTCCTCGTAGCTTCCCCTATTAGGGTTTTGAATGCATCTAGGCACTTAGTTTCATCCCACGATCAGATCGTCATGCTCTAAATATTAGATTGATACATTCTATCTCACTTTTGTCCTACTCAACTTGGATCCAAGTGCTCATTAGGTGTCATGACAATTTTAAGATCAATTCAACCAATAAAAACAAAGTAGTAGGTTGTTTTTTTTTAATTAAGGGTGAAATAGCAAAGGAGCAAGGAATAGAAACCTTAAAAGAAGAACTTTTGGTCATCTACACTTCAAAACATAACATTAAGTGTACTTATACATAAGAGATCATGTGCTTTGCATATAAGATACATAGATTTCAACTACATTAACTAAGTTGTTGTTTACATGGGTTTTTTTGCTCAACATCACAAATGTTTATTTGGTATCGAGTTTCATTTGTTATTTGAGGAACCTCTCAAGAGTTGATAACTAGGAGCATTCAATTGTTCAAATTAGTTTAGTGAATATTTCCTATGCTTTAAATGAAGAACTTGGATAGTTTAAGCTCATATCTAGGAGCATTTGGTTTTACTTCATTTTAGTGACTATTTCTAGTGCTTTAACGAATAACTTGGATAATTTAAGCTCTAGGAGCATTTAGCAGTTTAATTTAGTTTAATAGATATTTCCTACACTTGAAACAAAGAACTTGGATAGTTTAAGCTCATATCCAACAACATTTAGTTTTTACTTCATTTTAGCAATTATTTCTAGCACTTTAAATAAAGAACTTAGATAGTTTACTGTTTGGTAATTTGTTTGCTTAAATATATGTTTATAATTTCTTCTAAAAATAAATAAATAAATTTCACAAATTAGATATTAAATTCAATTTATATTTAACTATAAGTGCACAATGTCTATTGCATGAATGTGCAAATACAAGTTGATCTCATAGGGATTGAGTAAAAATTTCGTATTATTTTGATTTTTACAGCTAAAGGTTTTTATGTGTTGAATTACGTATTCTGTTGACTTATTGCTAAATCAATAGACTTAGTTCGTTGAGTTACAGTTAACTCAACAGACTAACATTGTGAATTTAAATTAACTTCACGAGCCTCATTATTAACTTTCAATTAAATTTACTATTCACAGAGGAATTTGACCATCTATTAGGTAATTCCACAGAATGTAAATAACATCAATTAAACTTTTAATGTTAGTTTATACGATATTTATCATTAATAAACACTAACATTCAGATATTTTAAACAATAACTATATTAATTAGGATTTTAGAATTGTATACGAACTAATTTTAGTAATCAATAAGACGATTTTCTATTTTCTGAAATGAAATAAGCATAAAACATTCAACAATATTGATAATATTAACATTATTGATAATACAAAATAAATAATACAATACTGATTTGATAAATATAAAAATAGAAAATGAGTTTTTGGTTGTTTTTGTTTTGATATGTATCTGAAGATAAACAAAAGGTGAAATGTAAAATTCTCTATTGATAGTAAAAAAAATTTTATCACTACATGTGACGCGATTATACCATTGAAAATTTAATCACTTACTGTCACATGTCTCTTTTCCTATAGAATCACGAATCAAGACTTTGTAAGTTAATCTCCTTTTCAGTATCATGACATTAACCTGAAACTAAGGTTAAAAGCTTTACTATCTTCTGAGAAGTGATTCGGTGTTTAGTGAAAATGATTTTCCTTCCTACGACGTGATCACTCTTCGTAATAGTTATCAGTCATCGTGTTTGACTTGAAATCGATCTGATATCTGGAAAGTATCCTCACAGACCTTCGATAGTTGGTGATTGATGATGTGATTTGGTGGAACTTTAAGGAACGATCAACTCTTATTGTCTTCATCTGGTTCATTAATACTATGATTCCATTTCAAAGTTAATTCCATTCCAATGTATCAAACACAACTCAACTTGAACTTCTGTGACTTCTTTGATGTCACTTCTCTATCTTAAATTTGCTTTTTAATAGAAATCTAATTTTTATTGAAAAAATCCAATAATTTTCAATGATGGTGCTGATCTATGTATAACATGCCTTTACAAGGTAAAGTTTATCAAGATTCACATTGGTACACAATTTTGTAATTTGATGGCATAAAGCTGCATTTGTTTTTAGGTTATTTTGAAAAATTGATATAAATAGCACTTTGTAATAAAAAAACTTATCAGAAGTTAATTTTTTTGTCAAAAATATGCATTCCTGACTATACAACATTTTGTGCAATGTAGCAGCCTAGGCACACTGAGGAAAATTGAATTCAGAGAAGTAGACTTCATCCACTTCCAAGTTTTCTTTTGAATCAATATCGCCAATAAATTGTCAGCCAGCAAATAAACTCAGTGTCGTCCTTTGGATCGAGGCTGTTATTATGGTCTAGGGAAGGCATGCAACCAATGCCCTAATACTTACATCAGGTCCTGATTTAACTACATCAATAATCATCAAGCTTTTCTAGATATAAAATCTCCTTCAAGCTGCCTCTTTCTTGCCTTATTCATTCGAATTCTTAACCTGTGACATAGAAAGAGGTCTTTTTGGAGTCCGTTTGTTAACTACCAAAATGAACTTTTCCCCGGAAACCATCATTCACATGAAGGCCTGCAGCTCAAGTTCATCTACTTTAGGCCTTCTCATACCTTAGGGTCCAAACATTCCTTGGGATATATTTCTAGGATATTGACATTATTTCTAAAATTCTTATCAGTGTTGAAGGCTTAAAAATGATCAATATAAAATCTTGGTTCTTAAACATTTCCTTTTCAAGGGAAACTTCAAAAACTCCATTATGAATTTTAGTTATAATATACGGTTACCTAGATACTTATGGCATAAAATGTTGGATTGTCAAACATAAATATGTACAAAAAGTTAACATAACAAAAATATGAGTGGTAATATAATAGACAAATTAAACATGATTTCATTTTGAATCATCTAGGAGTTGACCAATTGAAGATAGAAGAAGAGAAAATCATTTTAAATGATTTCATCATATGTATAGAAGGTTTATAGATATGCTTGTAAGAAAAAGAGAATTGATTAATTTAGGTAACTTCAAAGAGGGGGAAGCCTAAAATTTACTTGGTTAGAAGAGTAAAAAAGGATTTCAAATTATATAATTTAACAGAAGATTTAGGCTATGTTCAGATATGATTTTGAGGAGGAAAAATTTGGTAAGATTATGATTGTACATTGATTTCAAGGTGAAGAGAATCATAAGATTGAGTTACCATATAAAATTTGTTTGGAATGTTTCTTGATTCTGTTTCAATTTTGAAATAGGAATCATATTATGAGATAAAACTATGTAAAATCATGAAAATTACCAAAGTCGAACTTTTTCTCAATTATGCGATTTTAATAAATGAATTACAAGGTACCGTGCAAAATTGGTTTTGTTTTGTTGAAAATATGTCGTTTCAATTTTATTTAAGTAGGATTTTGTGGTCATGTTGAAAATCAACAAAAATCAGTGTTCACCTTACCAAATGCAACTTATAACCATAACTAAAAATAAACGGAACGAAAGAATTCAACTGGACTGAGCTGAAAGATAATACTAAAAGCCTGAAGTTGGTTCATTGTCTCTGAATTTCTCATTTGTTGCCACCTTTGTATGTATGAATGGTTCAAGTGTGTTGAGGCTTTCACTTATTCAAAATCATGTGACGTTTATATATGACTTTTACATGTGTCTTTGCAGGGATCTCTCATACAATATGCTCAATGGATCAATACCTGTAACACTCGGCCGATTGAAATCATTGAGAATATTGTGAGAACAATTCCCTGAATATTAACTGAATAAGCAGGATTTGTTTATTAACTGAATATTTGATCTAGGAATCTCAATGGAAATCGTCTCTCTGGAAGAGTTCCTGCATCCCTTGGAGGGAGGCTTCTGCACAGGGCTAGCTTCAAGTAAGATAAACAACTGAATTTCACTTTACATTGCATGCTAGATCTTGTATTTGCATAGAATGGGAAGATGAACTTTCCATCCCACAAGCTGAAGCTTGGTGATTTAACTGCAGTTTCACCGGTAATGATGGTCTTTGTGGCATTCCTGGATTACCCGCTTGTGGGCCTCGTCTATCTACCGGTGCTAAGGTTGGAATCGCAATTGGTGCATTGGTGACATTTTCTCTAATAGCCACGTGCATAACATGCTGGTGGAAGAGAAGACAGAACATACTCAGGGCTCAGAAAATCGCTGCCGGTAAGTTTTTCTAGATGTCCATTGTCATAGATTTTGCATGAATCATGCTCTACTCTTTTAATTCTACAAGCCATTTTGCTCTTTATGGGGTTTCATGGCATTGCCATCTTGCAGGAAGGGACGCCCCATATGCCAAAGCAAGGACCAATTTCACTAGGGACACGCAGATGACGAAACAACAACGCGGCTTTGACCGAGCGAGGTCACCTGACAGAGAACCACGGCTACTTCCCTGACTGCATGGCTTAATATTCTGATCGTTGCCTGTGTTTCGATGCATCTCCTGCTTTTCACCCTTTTTTCAGTTGCTGTTTTCTGATGGAAATATTTCTGAAAAAAGTCACATGCAAGGGAAGAAGATGAGGATGTGTCATTTTTTAGGGAGTTGTACATGTATTGCATTATATATACACGCCTATCTAATGTTTTCTATTTAAAATTTGAAAATGAGTTGAATGTCACGTTTTGCATCCTGCCCAAATCTTGTGGCTCTCATTGAAGTAAATTTGCAACATAACATCATATGGAACTAGAGAGAAGGCTAGACGAACAAGAGGAGGAAAATAAATTCCTTTCCTAGCACTTGGTTCTTCAGAAGGCTTCTCTTTCTCATGACGTTGTATAGATTTTTAAGCACCATAGGGTTAAGTTTTGATAATAAGGGTAATTTTTATTCTCAGAGATGCATTCAATCATAATTATAATTTTCATATCCATAAATAAACGAGGAAGATCACAAATCTTTGTGTTTTGAATTTCTTTCTTTCTTGTTCGTTTTCCTTGTCTGCCATTTGATAATGTTTGTTTCCAAGTTTGATTTTCACGTGTATCTTGATGAGGATCTTTTTTGGTATTTGAATTTTAAGATCCGTCGCTCTAAATTCTTTGAACTTAAGTATACCATGGATGGATAACTTAAAAGAGTCCAAAGGATTTAAATTATATATATTAAAAGCTAAATATATGTAGTGTGGGTTTAACAAAAAAATTTAAAAAATGTTTAACAAAATTAGGAGTAATGATAAAACTATACAATTAGATGATCATGATATTTATAAAAGTAATACTTTTAAATAATTAGATTAATAATAAGTACCAATAGATAAATCACAGAGAATGTTATTTATAGGATTAAAGTAGAAAAATACTTTTAAAGTGTTATGCAGTAAGAGGATATACTTAAAATTAAAACAAAAATTTTATAAAACTATTATTTATCTAGTTATACTTTATTGCTAAAAATACTAGGTTGTAAAGCACAACTATATGCAAACAATTATTATTACAAAAATGCAAATACTTAACTAGATGAGTGGTAATACTACAAGGGATAATTTAAAATTTTATTTTATTAGAAATATAGTTGAAGAAAAATGCACATTTTTTAGCATTTTTTTGGCATTTTTCACAAAAACTCAAAAGCGTCCTACCAAACAACATTTTTTTAATCAAAATTTCTGATTTATTCATAGGATAGAGGTCCAAATGTTCACAAATGAGGCGAATTAGACTAACACCCCATGGAAAGGTTGGAGGCCAACAAAATACAAACATCCTTTTGCCCTAAATTCTACACAAATGCTTGATCAACACCTTGATAAAATCCTCCTTATTCACAAAATAGATGAGAATATATCTTGAGTCAATAGTTGAAAGAAAGATCTCCTGAATGGGGAGAGCTTTCATCTTATGAATCGACCCACCAGCGTCCATTGAAAGGGGGAAGCCAACACCTTCTCCTCTTCTCTACTGTAGGAAATCCTTGGCTTGTCACCTACAATCACAGGAGCACAAATCAAAACATCTAGAAAAGATGATGGAATGTGGGTGTCACGCATTAGTGAAGCAAAGGAGTGTTGGCAAACTTCTTGACCCACAATTTCGTGACATTTATCAACATTAAAGAAAGCCGGAGGAGGGTTAAGAGCAACGTCATCTAATGACCCACCAATCAAGTAAACGATAATAGAAGGTCCTGCTTGTGGTGAGGAGCCTTCCTGCCCCAAAGACTCCACCACGTTTTTCGCCAGGAGAACTAAAGCCTGATGATAGTCCCCAACATCGCACACACGTCAGGAGACAACCACACACCACCTAACATCACTACTACTCACCATGGCACACAAGCCACCCCTTGCCCTACGCCACTAGACCACCATCGGAAGCTTCGTCTAGAGCTATTGTGAGTGAGCAAAGACAATGGAACAATGCTGTAGCATGAGCTTTGTGGATACGATGTGATGGCGCTGGCTATAAGCCTAAGAGACTGAGACCAACATGTCGACACGAGCAAGGAGAAACAACATGTTATTCTCAACGAGGAATCAATGCAATGGTGGGAGTAGCAAGAAGATGATGTGCTAAGAGGTGCCAAATGAGTCAATCCAATGTAGACTGGCCAAGTTAGATTTAAAAAATCAGATCAGGGCAAACTAATATATTTTGAAAAATATGTTAAATTATCTATTGATTTGGTAGTAGTCAATATTTTCAAAAATATATTTTACAAGTTTATTGTCCATAATTTAGAAAAATTTCTAGAAATATAACTAAGAAAGATGTTATTGAACTTTATAATAAACTTAGAATGAAATTAATTAATATAATATGTACATCGATATTTAAGAGAGTAGAATTAAAATAAGATATATTATTGTTACTATACATTTTATTAATGATAATTAGATTTTATAAAAAATATTAATAAGATTTAGAAGAATAAATCATCCACATAATGCTTAAAATGTTTTTTTGACTATTATGAATTTTTTGAATTTAAAAAAAAGAGAGTAGTATTACATTTGATAATGCATCTATTAAAAATACAATTATCCCTATGTTTAAAAATAGATTAACTCCACCAAATGGTTTTGATTTATTTCACTAAAGATGGATATGTCATATAATTAATCTTATAGTTCAAATAGGTATTGAAGAATTAAAACCTTTTGTAGAAAATATTAGTATTGTATTAGCTTACATTTTAACTAATGGTAGACAACAACAAGAATTTAATCATATATGTAATTAATTTGATTTACCACATAAAATATTTACAATAGATGCCCCTCATAGATGGAATTCATTATATTTAATGTTAAATAATTATTTACCTTATAAAGAAAAAACTTATTATAATGGTAGAATAGATGATAGTAGACACCACTAGATGAAAATGATTTATAATAGTTAATTATTTTATTAAATTTTTAAAATCATTTTATAATGCATATTTGACAAGTTCGTGGAGTTATGAATAATGTTCGTAGAGTTATGAATAGTGTTTGTGGAGCTAGCTGTAACTCAACGGACTTAATTCGTTGAGTTAGGAATTATAAAATTTAACTCATTCAAAATTTAAGTTTTAAGTAGAGTTTTTGAGTGATTTTTGATGTTATTTTGAATGATTTTCATGTAAATTCATATTATGAAATTTATGGAATTTTCTGGAATGATTTGATTAGAGTTTTCAAATTTTGAAATTAGAGACGCAATTGCCCTATTTTATGTTCTAGACGCTAAATTTTGTGTTTTAAAGAAGTATATGTTCCATATGCTATACTTAATGAAATCTAGTTCTGTAAAAGGCAATAGTTAGATTATTGATTTATCTTTTTACAATTCTAATTTCATTAGTTTTTACGAAGAATTCAAGGAGAAATAAGCTTTCTTCTAGCAGTGTGTAATTTAGTAATTACCTAGATTGTTTTGCACTCTCTTGATAAGATATTTGTTGACAACACGTTAAGAGGAGTTTTTCCTTAAAATTACTTTTGTTATTTTGTACCTTGATGATCCTTCTTTCCTTGTATTTTTAATAAATTTATTTTCTAGTAGGATGAAAGGAAAAATGTGTAGAATTAAGCTTAATTTCAATGATTTTTAGGCAGGAAAGTTTTAGTGATGCTTTTGTTTTCTTTGATCTCTCCTTGTATTAATTGAATGATTTGAGTTATTGATGGTTGTCACTTAATAAGGACATGTTAAACTATGAAAATGATTAGAATGCATATTTAGATGACATTGAGTTTCACTTTGCTTTTCTTTAAATATCTCTTAGAAAATCCTAAAGGCTTAAAAACATTTGACTTTACAAGATTTTGAGTTTTACTTTAAACAAGTTTCCTATGAATCAACTTGTACTCACATGCTATCTATGATAAGTACCATATGCTTGCGATTATAAATTTTAAAATTGAGTTTTTATAATGTGCTTATTGCAAATACCTTGAAGCTTGAACAATCATCAATAATACCAATGCAATTCAATAAATGTCAATTCAATATCATGATGTTGGAAGTAACTAGAAAAAAAATTAAATTAGAAAATGTCAACATAGCTTATATAAGAAAACATTTGGATAATTTCAAATTTGACTTGGTGTTAATGACAAAGGTGTTAGTGTAAGTACATGATTCAAGTGTAATATAACATTAAATATTTCATTAAAATATGTACTAACTTTTTAAGCAGAATGATTAAACCACTCTCTAGTTACTTTGTATCATTCATTTTGATCAATTGTAATAATAAATATGACAAGTTTTTCTTTTACTATAATTTTATTGCTTATTCATTCCTTAATAAACTAAGTTAAGAAATACACATTGACTCATTTTATAAATATTTTGACAATTATAAACTTAATATGGTAATGAAGGGTTTAATAGCCTTTTTGTGTAATTTATTTCTTCTTTATTGTAAAGACAACTTGTATTAATTGAAATTATACTTGACATACTTGTCATTTCTATGAGTCGATTCCATAAATAAAGTAGACGTTTTCACCTCCATTGAGCATTTTCCTCTTCTTCATCAATTAACATCAACATAGTATCAATACTTTTTGGAAACATCTTCACCTACATATGAAAAAGGATATTATGTCTTAGCAACATATATAATAGAAAATAATGTTTATAACAATTGGTCAACAAATTACACAAACATAAAGTATATTATATCAACACAAAATTACACGTACTGTTATATATCATACTAATAAAAAACCGTTCTACACACGCATATATAGAACATGAAAGCATTTTTCATAATTTAAAAGTATTACATCAATAACAATATTTAAGTATTGTTTATAACAAGACACAAGCATCGTTCTAACATCGTAAAAGCATTGTCTTATAATACAATGTACCTAACAACAAATTAACACAAAACATTGTTTATTTCCTCACATACAAAACAATCTATCCTAAATTAAAGTGTAACCATTCTAGTCTCAATTCTTTAGGCACACTTAAGAATTGATGTTTCATTTCTAATTGGTGAAATAACTACATAGTTTTAAAACTGTTAATGTTAGAAAGACCTTCAATGTCAAGTAACGATGCAATAACTTTATTAAAATAATGCACTTGCTTCAATGACAATATTAACATTTGTTCATGCATAGAAACCTTCTACTCTTGTTTCATCATAAATATTCATTACGTTCATTTGTTTTATCATCCACTTTTTCATACATTCTCATAATAGCACATGTTTCATTTTTAAAACATTTAACAATAAGTTTTTACAATTTTGCATGAGGTCGTAATCACTTACTCTTTTTCTTTACAACAACTCTTATACTATTAATTATTTGAATTAGTTTAATATTTTCTGTCCACAAAATTCACCGTGCTATAGTACAAATGTTTAGTGTCATTATATTAGATATTTCCCTATGTTTAGTGATATTTTCTATGTCCACAAAATTCATTTATGTTTGATGCTACGGTACAAATGTCTAGTGCCATCTGATCTATGTTAGGTGCTACAATATAAGTGTTTGGTGCCATTTCATCAGACATTTTCCTATGTTTAGTGTTACAATACATAATCAATTTAACCCAAAAAATGCACGACTATCTAACTGAAACTATTGTCAATCTAATTGAATTTATTTTCAGTTTAACTATACTTCTCTCTAATCTAACTAAATTTATTTTTGATTTAACTGAAATTCTATTCAATCTTACTAAATTCATTTTTAGTCTTCTCCAATTTATTTTTAGTTTAACCGAAGTTACTTCCAATCTGACCATATTTGTTTTTATCTTTTACTAAAATATTTTTGATTTGTCTAAACCTTATGAAATATCCAAGATTGTTTAACATGTCTATCAGCTCTAGCCAATGAATTATTTTATGTCATATCATCTATCAACTGAAGATAGGAAAAATTGGATTGGTTGATATGCCATCCATTCTACCATTATGGTTTATTATTTTCTGATTATCAGGGTTTTGGGTCATTGAATAAAATTTTGGGTAAACACTATTCCACAAATCTAGTTGTTAGAATTTTGGGTCGTTGAATGAATTTTTGGGTACCATTCTAAGTTAACACTATTCGTCAAATCTAACTATTGAACTATTTGTCTATAAATAGGAGATGATTAACTTTATTATTCTATTTCTAAAAAAATGAACAATCTATTAAGCATAAATAAAGCCTTTATGCAAACATTCTCTCAACAAATTTTTAAAGGATCATTCTACATTCATTTTTCTCCCTTGTTTGAAAGTACTTTATTAGCATCTTTTTGTTTAATTGCTACAAAGGGAGGGTAAGTTTTTCTATGGTTGGTTTTGTAACGTTTGATGACTCAAAGATTTGTTTTGTGCTTTAAAGAATATTTGTTGCCTCACCTAGAATTAATGAGAAGACTCCTTGGAGATTTAGAGTGTTGATGTGAGTTTAGTATAGAACCGAAAATACTAGTTGTAAAGGTTGAGTGTTGATTATGCAAAAAGCACTGGTGTAAATAGGTTGGTGTTTAGCTTGTAAGAGTACCAATTATGGTAAAAAGCATAAGTAGGAAAACTTATGGAATAGACATACCTGAGTTAAGGAATCACTATAAAAATTTCTTGTATTTCTCTTATTGTGATTAACTTTTATTTTGGTTGAAACTCTTTTATCTTTTATCAATGTAATTTATTTGATATTGAACATTGTAACAAATTTCGCATACTTCAAACTTTATTTGTTATCTCCTACTCTTGATTATTTTGAAATTGTGAATAGTCCTTTAAGATTTTCTTATATACACTATTTACCCTCTCTTTAATGTACTACATCGGTCCTATAAGTGATATCAAAGTAAGCTATCTCATAAAAAGATTCAACCATCTAATATAATGATAACACAACAATCTAACAAGATTGTAGAGAGCCTTAGCATACATAGGTTGTCTTACTTTGACAATTCCAACTATTCTTAGTGGAAGAGTAGGATGAAAACTTTTATTTAAGTGTATGATTTTGATTTGTGGAATATGGTTATTAATGGCTACATTGGATCTTAAACTCCCATGGGACATGGAATGAGTTTGAGAGAAAAATTGGCTCAATTAAATGCAAAAGAGTTGAATACTCTATTTTATGCATTATCAATTAACCAATTTATCATTATCTATTAAATTTGAACTTGTAAAACAGTATTGAGGCTTGATATATACTCCAAGTTACTTAGAACAGGTTAGGTCAAAGAAATTAGAATAAATTTGTTGATTCATAAATATGAGGTATTCATGATGAACAAAAATGAATCAATTATGAATCAAGTTAGGTGATAGAATCCAATTGTTAGAGTTTTGGGTCATCAAATGAAATTTCAAGCACCTGTTTTAGAACACTATTTCTCAAATTTAACCATTAGAGTTATCTATTGAACTCTTTGTCTATGAATAGGAGATTATTAACTTTATTATTCTCTCTTTAAAAAAATGAACAATCTATTGAACCTATACAAAGCCTTTACATGAACATTCTCTTAATGAATTTTTAAGTGATCATTCCACATTCCTTTTTCTCTCTTGTTTGAAAATGTTTTATTAAACATTTTTTTGTTTAATTGCTACCAAAAGGATAGCTAGTTTTTCTCCAATTGGTTTTGTAATGTTTGATATCATTTATCATTTCAAATATCTATTTTGTGCTATGAAGATTTGTTACCTCACTTGGGATTTTCAAGAAAACTCCTTAGAGATTTGGAGTGTTGATGTGAGTTTAGCATTGAACTTGGAAAAACACTAATTGTAAAGGTTGAGTATTGATACTACAAAAAGTATTGATGTAAAAGCACTAGTCATAGTGAAAAGCACAAGTAAGAAAACTTGTGGAGTGGATATACCTAAATTGGAAAATCACTATAAAAGTTCCTTGTATTTCTCTTGTTGTGATTGACTTTTATTTCAATTAAAACTCCTTTATCTTTTATCATTGCAATTTATTTGATATTGAACATTGTAATGTATTTCACAAACTTCAAATTTTATTTATTATCTCCTACTATTGTGAGTTTCCTTTTATTAATTTTTTTAAAATTAAATAATAAATTAAAAAATATTATATTTGAAAAGTAATATTTTAAATATTATAGTATATATTAAATTTCATTAAATATAGATGTAACATGTGAAATAATATATTTGTAATTAACATAAACAACATTGTTCATTATAATCTAAATTTTTTCAGAAATAATATGTTAATGTATTATTTAGTATTATTAAGTTGTGTTGGAATTAATGTTACTTATTTAACATATTATTAAGTTGTTGAATATGTTAATGTATTATTTATTCTTATAACATTAATGTTATTATATTTTAATGTATTACAATCTAGTATCATTTTTCAACATTATTTTTTATTTTAATTTATTATAATTATAATATGTTGTTATTTATTTATTATTATAATTATACTTCTTGATATCATGTTAATATTATTATTTTAATGTAGTATAATATGTTATTTATTAGTATAATTATTATATTTTAATTTATTGTAATTATATATTATTTATTATGTTATAAGTCTATATTATTACCCATTATTTCTAAAAGAGTAAAATAAGAAATGATGAAAATTGTTTATTTTAATATAAAAGGAAACAACAGAAAATCATCTCCTTCCATTTCTATTGACATAAACACAATAAATGACAAAAAAACTTTTTCTATTGTTTCCTTTCCCTCCATTTCTTAGTCGCACAAACCTCTTGCATAAACCAATGATTTGAAATTAGTGATTTAGTGAGTTTGAAGTCGAAGATTTCGATAACACACAAATAGGTCAGCAACCCATGTCAAGTGAAATTAGTATTGAATAAATAATAAATTTAGAAGATAATTGGTAGCCAATGCCTAAGGTGAGAACCAATATTTGATTAAAGAATTTTAAGCCTATATAAGGGCATCCCCAAACATTGGATGTCAACACAAACTATATGATTCAATACAGTTTGGTTATTAAACTGTGGGTGTATTTGTTTAAAAGTGTCCTCAACTCCAACTAATGATAGAAAATAAACACATCTGCACTTAAACCTAGGTAGAGTAACCGTGCAGGAATTTATTTACCATCAGATTTTAGATACGTACTAATGATTTTAATTAATATCTTATTTTATTATGACGACATAATGATTTTATCTTACAATTTTAACTAAGATCTTCTACTTTTAAATTTTTTGATCTCAAGAATAATCATGGAATACATAGATGTAGATATATAATTATCTTTTTGCATATACTTGATAAATGATATATACTTAATTAATTGATAAATGATATATAAAGATATAATTTAATAACATGTTAATTGATTAATATAAGTAATTAATTTATTAATTAATTATATTTTGATTAATTACTTCAATTTATTAATTAAAAATTTCATTAAAATCAATTCTATCATATACATAAATATTTAAATTTAAATTTACGTTAAAATTTTAAACATGCATGAGATCACACTCGTGCTCACAATCCACTCGTGACCTTCCTTGCATGTGCCTCGCCGAAGATGGTCGGACGCACACCACCAGGTACTGCTTCCTCGCACGAGGTACAACGCCGGCGACAACGACAATGTGTGAACCGTCGTCGATCACAAGACCGACTTGCTTCATTGGCTTCGCTCTTCACGCGTGCACAGACCACCCGAACAGATGCGACGTCGGTTGGCAATCGATTCCTGCACATGCAGACTCGTCAGAGCTGCTGCAACGGTCGACGACGAAAGCCAAGACCGATCACCATGGACAAATAGTTCATGCGTACATCATCCTACTTCTACTAATCACGGGTTTATGTTGTCGCCCTCCATCTTTCCCTGGTCATCGAACGACCGTCTTGTCTGTCGACGTCCCTCGCTTCTTCTCGTGCGAGGTCGGCAGCCGTCGTCGGAAGGGAAGGAAGGGTGTGTCGGACGGAAGAAGAGGGAGAAAGGAAAAAAAAAAAAGTAAGAAGAAAAAAAGAAAAAACTATTAATATTAATTCAAAATATTCTCTTTCAATTAACCATGGTATCATATAAATTTTTTTACAATATTAAAATATCAACAAAAATAGTAAATAACTCATCAAATATTAATTATATTATACTTTTTTTTAAAAAAGGTAAATTATCATAAAAAATTTTGAAAAAATGTTTTTACAATATCAATTCAAAATATTATCTTTCAATAATCTATTGTATTGTGTTATATAATTTACAATATTAGAATATCAATAAAAATAATAAACAGCATACCAAATATTAATTACAATATTCATTTTCAAAAAAATTAAATAAAAGGTAAATTTAGAAATCTACAAATAGCATTACTTTAATAGACAAACACCGCTTCTCAATTTTTATTCTTCTTTGCTAGAGCTACTCTTTTAAATCACTGCTATAGTAAAATTGTCACACTCTATAGCTTGTATAAATGTAGCCCATATGATTTAATATAGTTTCATTATTAAACTATATGATTGAATATGATCTGATTATTAAACTATATGATTTAATGTGGTTTGGTTATTAAACTATATGATTTAATATAATTTGATTTTTAAACTACAATATTTAATTATGAAGCTATATGATTTAATTATTAAGATATATGATTCAATTATTAAGATATTAATGGAATGATTATTACGCTATATGATTTAATAGTGTGATATGACTATTAGACTATATGATTTAAAATGATAACATGGTCATTATATGATTTTATGTAACAAGATGCAGTTATTTTAGTTTTACAATGGTCTCATAATGTGTGACTTAAGATAATTTAATGTGTATGATTATTTTAATATGCAACATGATTATTAACTATATGATTTAAAATAATTTAATGTGCATGCAGGATAAATTATACGTTATGTACATCCTAAATTTAGGATGTATGTTTAAATAGTTATGCTATGTAAGATAAAATTTAATCTATAAGACTCAAAATGATATGATATGCTATATGACTTCATATTATGTGATTTTATATGATATGATAAATAATTTAACTATGTGATTAAATAGTTATGTTATACATGCAAGATGAATTTTAATCTGACTTAAAATGGTTTGATATGCAATATGATTTCATACTATGTGACTTTATATGATATGATAGATAATTTAACTATGTAACTGACTACGTTATGTCATGCAAGATGAATTTTAAGCTGACTTAAAATGATATGATATGCCATATGATTTTTTCATACTATGTGACTTTATATGATATAATAGATAATTGAACTATGTGACTAAATGTGTTGTGTTGTACATGATAAATTTTAACTTACGTATATTAAAATGACATGGAATACTAAATAATATGATTATTTGGTGTAATACTAAAAAAGATATCTTATGTGTTCTCTACGACATACTCCAATTGATATTGAACTAGCTCAACAAGATGAGGGGTGAGAAGGTGGTGATCATTGGCCTTGGCCTTAGTGATGAGCTTGCAACTTCTAGATTCCTATCGAAATCAAAATATTTTCTAGATATTTATTCAAAATAATATCTTTCAAAAAATCATTCCAAACATATTAAAATACTAGCACAAATTATAAATAATTTATCAAATATTAATTAAATTATACTTAAAAATAATAATAAATAATACTATTTTATATTATTATTTAATATTTTAAAAAATATTAAAAAATACATTTCCCATTATTTCCTTTTGTACACAAACACCTCCTAATGATATTTAAGGTTATGATTTAAATGATTATTTAATATATAGAAATAGAGTTTTCCATGCAGTAGTGACCAATCAATCCATCAAAATCAAAGACTCCTTCTCACGACGCACAGGTAGTGAGGGAACTCTCGGCAAAAGATGCTCGATTTGGGGATGAAATGATGGGAAGGAAAAATTAGAACACATGTATAATATTGTAAAATGATCTTTTACTGCTTCAAATGAGCTTTAATGTTTATAAATGATATCTAACCAATTTGCAAACATCATTAGTTTAATTCTTATAAATTTCTTTTGTTCACATAATAGCTATAAATGACATCTAACCAACTTATAAACATCATTAATTTAATTCTTGCAAATCTTTTCTCCACACATAATAGTTATAAACAACATCTAACCAAAAAAAGTCATATACAACATCGACCTATATGAATGACATCTAACCAACTTATAAACATCATTAACAGTAATACAAAAATCTACAAGTAGTATACATTCATATCAGTAACAACATTGACGTTCATCAAATGTTCTTGTCCAAGGAGGCAAAGCACGACTTTCATCTAAAAACCAAAGTTGGTAAAGGGTTGGAAGGGCTTCAATGGAGAAGACAACCACATATTCGTGCCAGAGACATGAAGAAGACTTACAACGTGGAGAAGACAATACGTGTGCCAAACAACGTATGAAAGAGGATGACAATCAATGAAGGTGAGATGGCATAAGTCATGGTGTGAGACAAAGGATGGTGCAAAGAGTTAAAACAAGGACCGAGTGGGGTAGGCATTGAATTTCGGCTCGTGAGCAGCTAACAAACAATGGAGGAGGTTGCAAGTGAGCGATCATTTTCCGCAGGGCAATGTCGGTGTCTTTCGTTATCGACCAAGAATTTCACCCCTCAGCACCCAAAATCAGCAAGTGGTGCTACGCCCGAGTCTTCTCGATCACACTTGCCGATCCTGTTGGTTGTAGACTTCAAAATGGGTGACTGGGTCGAACCCATCACGGTGAGTGCACAACGAGAGAGGGATGAACTCCAATGGATGCTAAGGGAAGGCATTTTGCTTGTAGTGATAGACCACCACCTTGAGCTATCAAATGTCCTTGTGATTTCGTTTTTTCTCCCTTTATTAGGCTTAGTTTTTTGTTTTCAGAATCTACTTGGACTCCTTTAGTTCTTGCCATGATATGGGATTTTTGGTTCTTTAGAAATAAGAAGATTTTTTATTGTTTGATTACGAACATCTACTTGATATTTTGTTAGCATCGTTAATTTTGCTTCTTTTCAGATTAGAAAATTTAACTGTAGGTAAAAGACATTGATATTTTACACGAGATGCAGTCAAAATGGAATCAACATGTGCTGGAGATGCCAACATGAGCTAATATGCTGATCCAAAAGTCACCGCTATCAGAAGATGGAGAAATGATCTAAAGGGGAAGAGCAACATTAACTTTTTATTTGAATTTTAATTGCTTATTTGACCTTTTCTTCTCGATGAGATATACCTAAAGAGGAAATGTTTATGTACGTTAAAAAGTATAAAAATTAAAATTTCAAAAAATTCAGAGTATTGAAAAAATCTAAAATATTTGTATATATATATTAGAAAGTCAAGATTCTTAGAAAAGATTTGTGTTAAAAAGAATCTTCAGAATTAGAATATAATTTTTTAATCAAAATAATCTAATAATTATTTTTTAACTTCATAATACTTATATTTTAAGAAAAATTTTCATTCTTTTTATTTTTAATTTTTTTCTAACTTTTTTAATTATTATAAATTTTTTAATTTTATTTTAAACTTCGATTCAACAAAAGAAGAAGAAGAATTACTAAGATTTTAACAAAAAAAAGTTTCAAGGCATCATCTTTTACTTAAAAAATATTCGTTGAAATTTGTGACTAACGATGCCTAAGATGACAACAGACATACGTAAATTTATTAGCATAGCAATGGACGTCACGAGAAGCAGTATCGAAAGATTAATGATACTAAGAAGATTGTCTCACAATATATGAAAAAAAACCGTTATTAGATTATGATTACAACTAATGAAAAGCTTTTATTTTACTTGTTCATATATTTAAAAAATGTACGTTGGAACTAAATATATATATTAGTAAAACATAATCAGTTATTTGCACATATATTTTAGAAGTTATAAAAAATATGACTTCAAAATAATTTTGTTTTTTTACTTTTAAAAGTAAACCAGAAACTTAAGGAATACTTTTATTTTTAAAATTTTAACTACAATTGGACTAATTTGAAACAGTAAAGAATAAATGAAACAACAAACAATATATGTATTATTTTTTAAAATTTTAAATTACTTTCCATTTGAAACATAAGCTTCCTGGTTACATTGGAATGAAATGAGTGTGGCGAGGACTATGCAAAAACATTACAACCGTCGTCAAGAGAGAGATGGAAAAATCCTGCGGAGGAAATCCCTAGAGAGCAGCTCGAACCCAGGCGGAATCCGGGAAGGTGATCTACGAAGTGTGACTCCCCTTCCAGTTGAGACGATCTAATGAGCGCCGCCGCAGGACGACGAACGCTTGGTGGCCGCCGACGGTGGTAGACCAGCGGAAAACGATCCGTGCTGTCACGCTATCATGCCGCCTGCTTCGCAGTCTCTCACCGATTCTGATGCCAGTGAGGAGGAAGAGGTCGAAGAGGAGGTAGAGGAAGAAGAGGAAATTGAGGAAGAAGAGGAGGTAGAGGAAGAAGAGGAAATCGAAGAAGAAGTGAAGGATGCGGTGGATGTCTTTTCTGCTGGGGGCATTAGTGACGAGGAGGATGTGGAGGACAGAAAAGGAGACGGTGCCAAAGGTTTGCGCATTTTTTCTAACAGTTTTTGACGTCCCATTCCCCTTTTTTCGTTTCTTTATTTTATCTCGAATTGAACATGCTCTGTGATGATGTATATCCAACTATCGTAACGCTTATAAAACAACTATCACAACGCTCATAAAACCCAAAAATGAGTGAGCTTAAGTAATGAAAAAGCTGGCTTTCCCCATCATAGGGTATCATACCTGCGGATTATGAAATATTTAAGAAGTGATAAAAGAATTTTTACCGAGATTTGTGTCTATGGCTGAGCTTTGTCTGTGAGCTGCTTGCAGGAATCTCAACAGCTTTTTTAAAAATGCTAAATTCGTGGAAAGCTTTTGATTTTTTTAGCTACCCAATTGTAAATAATTGTGGGAAGCTAGAACCTGGAATTTTGAGTTTCTTGAGTTTTAGCTCCTAAATTTTCAGCTTTTGAAACTCATGAAGTCCATGTTATTAAAATATTACAAATTTTGTTGTTTTATTGTGAAAAATGCCATGATATTTATGAAATAATGAATTTGGTTTAAATTTTAAATAGATTTTTATGGTTGGGGTTTATTTTTTTTATATGTTAGGACATATTTAGACCAAGGATTCCTAGTTAGCTTTATAACAAATATATTTGTTTTTCTCTTTCACTTAATATTTCAATGTGGGCAACTCTTATCTACTGTTTACTGCATGAAAAGTTTGTTAGGGTGTAAAGGGGTATTATTGTCTTTTAATTTTGAATTCAACCCTAAAACTGGTAACCAAGGGTTTTGAGAAATTTTGAGAAATTCTCACCAAAAGCTTACCTTTTAAAAGCTCTTCAAAAGTTAGATACTTGAAAACCTCATCCATCCAAAATTTTTTTACCAGACCCAACCTAGGAATATAACTAGTTTTTGGGCTTTGAAGTGATGCAACCTAAAATCATGCAAGGAATCTAATGGTTGTTGTAGAAAAATGTAAGACGTTCATTTGTGATTGGAGAAGATTTGATACTAGAGATAGGGTTGTAACATGTAGTATTAGAACTCAGATATCTTTTTATGTACTAGAAGGAGGTCCTTAGTCCTTACATTCTTTGGGTGGGGTCTACATAGAGGAGCCATGCTATTGCTTCATATATATTAATTGTATGCATAGTTGATTCTTACGTCCTTGCAATGTGGCCAAAGAGTACAATGATGCATCATTGATCATTGCTAGTTCCATTTTTTTCCATCTCTTCCTTTATTACATGTGCCTACATGCTCATCCATTGCTTTCTTCTATATATGTGCTTTATCTATGATACTTGTGCATGGTTATAGGTACTACAAGTATTTACACGAGTACAAATGCAAAACCTCAAATTTTAAAGTTAAGGGCCATAAATAAGAACACAATTATCAATTATAATGAAGTGGATACACAATATAGAATAAAAAATATGAATGCAATCAACCTTTAAAATATATAAAGTGGTTATGAGGAATTTCCTAAGATAATCAATATGGAAGCTTGAGAAGATAGTTTTCATATTGTTATAACCAACAAACTAGTCCAAGAAGTGTCTATATGTATGTCATAGCTATTTGATACTTATCCACCTATATTTGTATTAGTGTCAATATTGTATTACATTAGTTTAGATATAGATGATGGTAGAGGTATTATGACATGTTCCCATGCTTGTATGATATTGAAAGTTAACTTAGGGTGAGCAATTGATGGGTTTTAAAGTAGTGTTCTCTATATGGGGCCCTTGTTTGAATGTTTTGTCATCTTTTTTAATCTTTTTTAAATGGTGGGTGACACTTTTAGGTATTCTCATACATACTAGGAGGTGATTGTGTTGAAGCCTATCTTTGCCTAGTTGGGTAGTTTTGGTGGATTTTTGTAGGGGAAACAGGGAATAGTAGATGTGCAAAGCTAATCCATAGAAAGAATTTTCCTAAAAACTTTGAGCATGACATCTCCAATCATCAAAACAAGATCTTTGCCATTGTGGGGTTTTAACACAAATGACACTTCATCATCAATGAAAATGATTGGTGACTCTAGTTGAGTGACAATTTGAATGAAGTGGAAAATGGTGTTAGTGATCCATCATGGTTGAGCTCGTGCTTGTTGGTGATTGTAGTTAGTGACAAAGCTTCTTTGACTCATTAGAGGTTGAAGGCGACAAGTTAAACTAGCATGGGGTGAATTGATGTAATGTAGTGAATTGGGAGAGTGAGAATCCTATTGAGTGTTATGAAAATGAACTAGTGGTTGTTGCTTTATATTTTAGTTGTCCAATTGCAATTGAGTAGTTGGGAAGATGGCTACATCATGTTGTTGGGATTTTATGTCATTTAATCCTATTTTGTTGGAACCACATCTATCATTTAAGTTGCGAGAGACATCCATATGCGATTAAATGACTTAAGTGCGCACAAGTTTGAAGGGTAGAAAGTTTTAGGATTGTTTAAACTATTGACTTGTACATGTGTAACAAGGTTACAATCGTAGACTAGATCCAATGTTATGGATAAGCCATTCTTGCCCATTCATGAAGTTGTGCACATCAATTGCTCCTTTGATTACCCTTTGCCAGAGTTGCAATAGGAGGTTGAAAGGTTTGCTAGGGTGGAGGATGATGTTGTAGATGCTAATGTTGTTGTATCTAGTGAAAATTGCAAGGACTGTCTTTGTATTTTAGGGTTGAATGATAGTTCGTCTAAGGGAAGTGTTGATGAAAATTTGGCTAGTGCTTGAGTGGCCTATGGTCATTTGAGATTGGAAGGTGGTGCCTAATTAAAAGTGAAGGAAGTAGACATGAATCCCATTGATGAAATTCTCAACTTTGGCCTTATATCCTTGTTTAGGGATTTAGAGGAGCTATTGTAGGAGACTAGAGGGCCTTATCGAGGGGATTAGGGAGCTTATTGTTGATTAAAGGACAAGAAGCCAACCTAGGTAACTATATAATTCCCATTTCTTTGAAAATCTAGTCTCATGTTGTCTTCCACTCCAATGTTGTCTCTTTTATTATGCTTGTCTCTCCATCCAAATCTCTTTTCTAGGATGCAATTGAGAGTCAACATATAAATGAGAAAGCCAAGGGGGAGTTATGGGTTGGTGCCTAGTGGAGTGGGGTTTGGGCCTTGTGAGTGTGGGAATGGGCCTGATGGATGTAGGAGTGGGGCCTTGGTGGTGAGAAGAGTGTATGTTAGGAGAAGGACGTAATTAGGGATTCGCCTTCTATTGACAAAGCTAATTTGGTGGGTTTTTTGTATGTTTAGATTAATACTTTAAGGTCATGAAAAAATATTGATTTAGACATTGGTAGCAATGTAAATCAGGTGAGGAATGAAGTAATGCAATTGAAAAAGGGCTTATAGAGTGGGTGTCGAGAATTGCAATGGGTATAGGGTTAGGGGCTTCAATAGTTTATTGATGACAATTGTTTTCTAGAATATTAGAGGAATAGGGGCAAACCGATAAATGTAGAAGGGTGAAGTCAATGCTGATTAAATCTAAGGTGGAGATTAGTATCTAGTAGGAGACCAAAGCTAATCATGTAGATATCTCCCTAGGATCTCATTGAGTCTTTGTTTTTTGTGCCAAAGATGTAGCTAATTCAACTAGTAGTATTATCACAATGTGGGATCAGTCCATGGTGTTGGAAAACCATGAAATCCTAACCTTTGGGTTTTGGTTGGCTTGAAAGAGGAAACAATAGGTAGCCACTATTTTATCCTCAAGATTTATGGATCTTGTAAAGACATGCTCTTTGGGTGGATCTCTCTAGAATGGTTTAACTTGGCTACCACCAATTTGTAATGGTTGTAGATTTCAATGTTATCAATTTTTCTATTAATAGGCAAAGTAATACCGAAATCACTATTGGGATGCAAGAATTTAGTGACATCATCATGGAATTGTTTTGGTTTCTTAAATTTTTTGGTTTGGTTCAACTTGAAAATCTCTTAAGCTAGTATATATTGTTTGGCTAATGGCCTTGAGGTTGGGTAATTCAAAGTCGAAATAAACCACATTGAAATATTTAATATTATACAATGTAATGTTATTAATATATATTATGCGTGGTGGTTTGTTTAATTATATTGTTTTTGAAGAATTGTGAACTTCTACAATGTGAAGCATTAAATGTAGTTTAGTTTATTACTTTATCTTTTTATTATTTAACTCATATGGATTCTTAAAATGGTGTTTATATTGTTTGAAATTTATTTAATCATCATTTGTTGTTTTAATAATTAATAAGCTTAGCCATTTTCCAAATCATGTTTAATTAATTTTGAATGGTTTAACTTGGTTTGGCTTAATACAATTGTTAGAATAGGAAAATAGTTTCTTATGTTCTAAAAAGAGTACATATATATATATATACCCATAAATAAATAGATATCCAATAAACCTATTACAAGGAATATATTTATATATTATCTAATAACTAACACTCCCCTTCAAGTTGAAGCATAGATATTAGACATGCCCAACTTGGGACATGATTTTTCAAATACACCCACATTCAAGCCTTTGGTGAAGATATTAGCTAATTGATTTGAAGAATGAGTATACGAAGTAACAATCAACTCACTTGTGATCAAATCTTTAATGAAATGACCATTTGTTTCTATATACTTCGTTCTTTTACAAAATGTTGGGGTATTAGAAATATTGATTGATGCTTGATTGTTGTAGTACATAGTCATGGGAGAATCAATGTTAAAACCAAGTTCCTATGGTAGTGATCTCAACCACAACATTTCATAACTTGCTTGAGTCATAGAATGATATTCAACTTTTATACTAGATTTAAAAAGAACATTTTGTTTCTTGTGTTGCCAAGTCACAAGCTTGCCACTTATGTTGGTACAAAAATCAAAAGTAGATTTCCTATCATCTCTATCACTTGCATAACTTGAGTTTGAATAGCCTTCCACTTGTAAGTGACCATGTTGTTTATAAACCAAACCTTTTCCAAGAGTCTTTTTTCACATACCCTAGAAATCAAATAGCACCCTACTAATGATTCATGCTTAAACTAGATTAGGAGATTTACCATATAAGTAATATCAAGTCAAATAGATCACCTTTCCATTAATTGCCTATATCTCCTTGGATCATCTAGTGGCTTTGATGAAGCATCCTAGAATAGGGGACTACTCAATGGGTGTGTTTTTTAGTTTGCAACTATCAATCCTATTTTGTATAACATATCTAAAATATACTTCCTTTGAGATAAGTAAGTGTATCTTTGGCATATGCAAATTCAATTCTTAAGTACCTAGGTCTTCTCATAACCTTTGTGATAAAATGCTTATTTAGATACATTTTTGTGTTGCTAATGCTTGTCAAGTCACTTCTTGTAAGCAAAATGTCATCTACATATATAGTTAAGATAACACATCCAACATTAGTTCTCTTGTTGAAGACCAAATAATCCATGACACACTTATAAAAATCATCATCACATATACCTTTGCTAAACTTATCAAACCATACTTTAGGACTATGCTTAAGTCTATAAATAACCTTTTTAAAGAGTCAAACTTGAGACTCCCTTTGAGCAACATATCTAGGAGGTTACTTCAAAAATACTTGCTTAAAAAGGTTACCATATAGAAAAACATTCTTATCATCTGGTAGAAACATAGTCTAACATTGATTAATAGACAAAATGACTTGAATTAAGTTAAGGCATGTCACAGGTGGGAAAGTTTTGTCAACTGCCCCTTTGAACTTGTATTTAATGGTATACACCCATCAATAGGAGATCATATTGACTTCAGTAGGACAAGATATTAGATCTCATGTACCATGTGACTTAAGAATTTCTATCTCCTCATCCATGGAAACTTTCCATTGAGGGAGTTGGAGAGTTTTGTGATTAGTCTTGTGAAGAGATTCAAGAAATAGATGAAACAAATCCATGGAAGAAGGGATTAAAGTTGTCATAAGAAACAAAATTGGTTAAAAGATGTGAGGTACAAGAATGTTTATCCTTTTGTAAAATAATGGGTAGGTCCAAATTGGTATGGGAGAAAGGTAGACTTGCATCTATATTGGAGGTAGTTTGAGTAGGAGTTAGTGGGGGTGTTGGTTGGCGATGATTGTATACTTGCAGTGGTTGTTGTGTAGGATATGGTATAGTGGACAAGTTAGTCTCCTTGGATACATCTTGTCGATTAGAATAATTAAGTTGAACAAAGCAAAGGAACACATTCAATAGATGTATATCCATCAAAAAAAGGTTGATTCTCAAAAAAGGTGACATCAAGAAAGGTAGATCCATTAGAAGTATGGTACTTTTTGATAGGAGGATGATATAGCCTATAACCTTTTTAAGTATAAGGATAACCCACAAAAACACATTTGATAGACCTAGGAGATAATTTATGTAAACTTGAAGAAAGATCTTTAATAAAGACAACACAACCAAAAACCTTAGGTTGTAACTGGAAAAGATTAGAATTGGGTAAAAAGTGCATTAGAGGAATGTGACCACCTATAGGTTTAGAAGACATCTGATTAATGAGAAATAAAGCAAAGAGAACAATATCAAACTACAAATATTTAGGAATATGCATTTGAATCATAAGAGTATAGGTGACATCAAGAATATGTCTATGCTTGTGTTCAACAACGTTGATAGGTGTGAGGATAGATAGATGTTAGAAAAAATAATGTATTAATATTTTGTGTTGTAAGTGAGTTTAGTTTAACATTATCTATGGTGATGTTAGAGAAAATAATGTATTAGGGTTTTGTGTTATATGTGAGTTTAATCTCACATTGTCTAGGGTCTCTTTGTCCTCTTTATGTAGTCTCTATATATAGAGACTTTGTTTACTTAAATATACAACTTCCACTAACTTTAACAATGAAAAAATGAGATAACATGTTAATTATAAGGCCTGAATTCATATATTTTTCATCAATGTGGGATTGTACTCCTACACAAAAGTGGTGAGATTAGCAAAGACAAGATTTCTATTGGTTGGATTTTCCATCACAAATCACAATTCTAAACACATTTGAAATTTCAGTTTTAAACCCTAAACCCTTACTCTTCTATTCAATGCCTACCATAGGTTACCTTTGATCATGCTCTTTTACTTTTTGGTGTGTGTAATGTAACTGATTAAGGACCCAAGCTTTTTTGTTTTGAAGCTTTTTGGTTGGAAATTGATGTATATGATTACAAGTTATGGGAGCAGTGCAATCTATTATAGATGGTGAGGCTATGTCCTTCCCCACAAGATAGGGCCTTATGAAATTCCTGTGCATAAAAATTCATGGCTGAAACATCACCTACAATTGTGGAAATTAAAAGATGTAGGTAATCTGGGGGCCAAATTTGTCAAAATAGGCAATTTAGTTACAATGATAATAATCTAAGCCATGATCCCACTTTGTGAGGTCAATTACATAAATCTTTTTATTTATTTAAGTATTTCTATCTACTGTCGAATCTTTTGTTAAATTACATAACTTTAAATTTTCTTACAATTCCTAACCAAGTAGCTTTAGGTCTATATTTTCTTCTTTTAATTTCTTTTGCATATGCTTATGCTTTATAACTTAACATTTTGAGTCATAAAGTATAGTTAGGTGAATGATAGTTTTATAAAATTTTCCTTTTAATTTGAAGGGTATATTCTTATCATATAACACTTTAGAAGCATTTGTCTATTTCATTTATCCTACTTTAATTCTGTGACTAACATCCTTTATAATTTCACCATTGTTACATATTATAGATCCTAAGGATTTAAAAATCTTGCTTTTATGAATCTCATGGTTATCTAAATATATACTTTTATAATTATTTTTGTTATTGCTAAATCTATATTCCATGTACTTAGTTTTTGACATAGTCAATCCAAATCCTTTGGAGTCAAAAGTATCTTTTCATAATTCTAATTTAAAACTAATTACTTTCGTCATTTAAAATGCATTAGCAAAAAATAGCATATACCCTAAACCCTTTCTTCCATAACGAAAATGAATAAATAAGGACTTAGGGAGGGCTTAGTGTAAACCTATATCTATAGGAAATTCCCTAGTTTTTCCTTTTATAATTTTGATATTAATAACTACTTTATCATACAGGTCCTTTATAATATCAATATATACTATTAGTACTCATTTTCTTTTCAAAACCCATCACAATAGGTTTTTAGGTACTATATTATAAGCTTTTTCTAAATTAATGAAAGTCATATGGAAGTTTCTTTTTCTTAACTCTAAAATTTTCTATTACTTGTTTAAGTAAATGAACAACTTCCATTATTGGCCTACCTGATATAAACTCATTGATTTTTTGTAATTTTAGCTACATATCTTAATCTTTGCTCGATTACCTTTTCCCATAATTTCATAGTGTGACTCATTAACTTAATACTCTATAATAGTTATTACAATTTTGTATGTCTTCCTTATTCTTAAAAATAGGTGTTAAAGAACTCTTTCTCCAATCATTTGACATCTTCTTGGTCTTTAAAATTTTATTAAAAAGTTTAGTTAATCACTTGATCCCTACTTCACTCATACATTGTTACACTTCAATAGGTATTTGGTTCAATAGTTTTCATACATTTCATTTTCTTAATGACTTCTTCTACCTCCAAATTATTAATTCTTTTAAAATAACTATTATCTAAAAGTTTACCAAAACACCTACACCATATATATTTAATTTCAATTTCCTTTATTAAAACTCTATCATCTTTGTCTTTAATACATTTGACTTAAATATCTAGATTTTCTTTCTCTAACCCTAGTCAATTTATTTATTCTATTTTCTCCTTGTTTTTTGTTAAAACTATCATATAATTCCTTATAAAACTGATTTTTAACTGCACTAATGATTTTCTTAGCATTCCTTTTCACTAGCTTATACTTCTCCAAATTTTCTTCATTTCTACATTTATAATAGGTTTTATAGCATTCCTTCTGTTTTTATTATCTTTTGAATATTTTCATTCCACTATCAACATTGTTTATCTAATAGAGCTACAACACAAGACTCTCTAAAATTTCCTTAGCAATTTTTTAGTACAAATAGTTATTTCATTTTAAAGTTTATTTACCTCTCCATCTAGTTCCCAAATTCTTTCTTTTATCAAATTATCTCTAAATATCATTTTCATTTCACCTTTTAGATTCCACCTCCTAATTCTTGTATTCTTTTGTACTTTAGTCATTTTCTTCCTAAACTTGATGTTAACATCTAATACTAGCAATCTATGCAGTGTAGTTAAGTTTTCTCCTATAATAATTTTACAATCTTTACACATTCTTTCATCAAATTTTCTAGTAAACAAAACACCTAATTAACTAGTATTTGAACCACGTCTAAATGTAATTAAATATTTCTCTTTTTTCTTAATATAAGTGTTAGCTATTAAAAGGTCCTGAGCTATGCTAAAGTCTAAAATTGAATTAAATTGAATTTTGCTTTTCATTTCTATTGCCAAAACCAAATTCTCTATGATGTATTTTATATCTTATATTTTGCTCTTCTACATGATCATTTAAATCTCCTTTAATAAATAGTTTTTCACTAGTGGGTAAGTTATGTATTAAACTATTCAAATCTTCCTAAAATTTTTGTTTAATAGCTTCTCTTAAACCTATATGTGGAACACATGCACTAGTTATATTAACTATCTCATTTCTTATCACAAGTTTAATCATTATAATTCTATCTTTTATTTTTTATTACCTTAACACCTTCCTCTATTAAAATTTTATCAACTATTATTCCAACTCTGTTCTTGTCTATATTTTCCTGTGTATCATAATTTAAAACTACTATTCTCAATTAACCTAGAATTTTTTTCCACCCATCTTGTTTCTTGCAAGCATAATATATTAATTTCCTTTTTTATCATTGTATTCATTAATTTCATATTCTTACCAATCAAGATTTCTATATTTTAAGTTGTTTGCCTAATTTTAGTGTTTTGGACTAACTTCTTTAGTCACACCTATCTGCTAAGATGTGGGAATTTTTTGCTTATTTTCATCTACATTTGGGTGTTGATGCAGAATGTTATGCCTAAGGTGTGCAATGCTTTCATCTTCTTTTCTTTTCATTGCACTTGAGGTCCAACAAAATGTGTTGCTAAGTGAGTTACACTTCAATAGATTATCTCTAGGATTCATGTTCATAAAGAGTTGATAATATTTTATAGGTGGCTATTTACCTAATGCTTCCTTTATTTGGGTTTGGGATCGATTATGAAGGGATGAATCTTTGTGGGTGGAGTTAGGTAGTTACATATGGACTATGTGGACTTCAGAGGATATCAATGTACTTACATATCAGCTATTAGTTCATGTAACATGTGTACAACATTAAGTGCTAATTTTTTGTGACAAAGATGGAAGAAAAATAAGAAAAGGGTGTTTCACCTTGTTACTTTGAATAATCATTGGCAATCAAAATAAGAGGTGGTATTGCTTCATAGATTAAGGTGGTTTCTTACATTCAACTTGAAATTGTTAGGTAGATGGATTCCAGGCTTGTGATCAAAGTGGCGAATTTGAAGATAAATATTAATAACAAATCATTATTGGCAAATAGTATAGGGTGAGTTTCTTTTGTGAGATTGGATCCCACTTCTAGATTGTATCTAGTGTGTGGTTATTCTAGAAGTTTAGTTTAGTGAAAATATATGAGTATTTGGATGGATCTTTATGGGTTGGAAATAAAATTACATAGTTATCACCTTTTCTATAAATGGTTTCTTCATGACCTTATCTTTTTAGTAAAATCACTATTTGGCATACTTATTGGTGTTTGGATTAAGTGGTTCAAATTTATTAGGATTAATATGGCCTAATTGAATGTCTAGTTTTTTGCTTGGCAAATGAATGATTTAGTTGCTTCTCAAATGGTTTCATATTGTGGGAGGGTTTGTGCTTCCCAGTAATATTGCGAAAGCTTGGGAAAGGTAACCTTGGGAAACACTTTCCCAATGTTATCATGTTTATGTAGTATGGAGACATTGAGAAAGTATTTCCCAAGGTCTCCCACATATAAAAAGGTCGTTGAGAGATGATTTCTCGACTCTCTCCCTCGGTAAGGTTGGGAAATCATCTACATAAAAACCTTTAAAAATCTCCAACGCTTGCGACCACCACTCTTGAGTTGCATTTGCTCCCCTTGCATTGCTCTCCTTGCATTGCTCCCCCCAACGTCATTTGTCGTGTTCGACGTTCTCCTTTGTCTTCCTATTTGTCATTGCATTGTGTTCCGAAAGATTTCTCGCGTGTCGTTTGTCATCGCAAATAATCTTCCCTTTTGGTGGTTGCCATTGTATGTCTTTCAAAAGATTCACTCTTGTCTATTTATAGTCGAAATTTAAGGTTACTTTGTGAGGCAAGATCAAAAGGGATAGACTAATGTTACCCATCCCCTGTTTTGGTTGATGGTAGTGGAGGAGGTGAGATTCACTTGTTGGGAAGCATCGACTATGGCAAGGAAGATGTGCAGGACCTTCGATGATTAATGGTGGGGCTTGATGATGGAGGAGCGACGATGCAGTGTGAGTTTAAGGTGAAAGAGCGAGTGTTGGGTAGTGGAACAAGGGAGGTTGACTATGATAGTAGACGAGCAATCTTCTACATGTGAGAACTATGGTCGGGTTGTTCAGACAGATCATAGGAGGACAACAATCATTGTTCGGAACTTTAGGCGCGAAAGGGGGGCAAAGCACTGGTGGGCTGCTGTGGCTAGTAGAGGAGATCGATGTTGGAGAAGATGAGCTCGCGGATAGGACCATATGTTGTAGGCAAGCATGAATAGTGTGACCAAAAGTTCCAAGTCTGTGAGGGAGTGTTCGATGATTTGAAGAATGGCCAAATGAAGGAAGAACGAGCGGATGTTGACTTCTTGTTCGAGCGGGTGCATCGGCAGGCGATGGTGGTGCATGGTTGAATTTGAGAATCATGTGTTTCAAATGCAGGAGAGCCAAAGAGGCAAATAGTTTGTTGTTTTTTCATTTTTTATTTTGGTTGAGGTCTAGCCTCTATTTTCTTTTTGAATATATTATGTTGTATGTGAAAACTTTTCTTACATTCAGTTGTAATTTCATAGCCAGAGATATCTTTTTAACATGATCTTTTATTTTGCTAGGAAAAGCATATAGTTGGATCATAATGTTGATACATGCAATGTGGTTTAGATGCACCTCTAAAATTAATTAGATGCTATATACAATTTATTACCATGCATCCATGTTGGAACTTAAAAGCTAACAATAAATAAAATATTTAATTTAGATGTTAATGTAGGATTGCACTAAATAATAACATCATTATCATTTCTACCGAGTGCATATTAAAAATCTAGAACTGACTCAATCAAACTTGATTTGAGTTGGGTTATGAATTCATCTATAACTCGATCCAATTTTAATTAAAATTTTATTCATTTTGTGGTATAAACGATTTGATATCAATAAATTAGAAATTTCATCTTTGTGCAAGTTAAGAATATTTTATTGCTATAGTATATTTAATTGTATACTATATATTATATTATACTATATTACTTAAAATATAATTAATATACACTATATTATTTAAAATATTACTTTCAAGTTGTACTATTAAGTATTATTTCTTAAAATTATTAAAATTGTATTTCTCATCATTTCCTATTATACACAAACACATCAAAATTTCACATTATTTTCGATCATTTCATTATTTCTCGACGTACATAAATGCTTAAACTTTCTTGTCATCTTTTGTTATTTCTCAAGTTTTCTATTTCCCAACATTTTCAATGATTCTCGTCATTTCCTTTCTTAAGAGTAATTGTGCACAAACACCTCTTGGAAGTCAATGCCCTTCTTTTGTAGGTAGTGAAGAGGATTTATGGAACCTATTCTTTTAATGTTCATTCATCTCTTCTTAGTGGGATGATTTGCTAGGTTGCAAGACTCAACATATAGTTAGAGTATTAGGATATTATGTATGCATTGTGTGTGAGTTTAGTCCTACATTGTTTAAATAATATTTATCTCCTTTATGTTTTTTTTTTTAAGAAAATCCTAACTTAATATTATTCATTAGGCATTTAGGAGCTTGCAAACTAAGTAAAAGTGTACAAAGGGTGCAGACCCATGTCATTGGAGGATCCAAATCTAGAGTACAACACTTGAAACAAAAACACGAAAAGAAAACAACCAAATACTAAAACTAGAAAGGAGGGACAACAACAAGGAAGAGATTTCCCCCTTTTGAGGTTATCCCTAGCTTGTCCATTGTAGGAGCTCTCCTCACCACCGTTAGTAGGGATCACTTATCTTTGAATATAAGATCATCGAGGCTTCCAAGACCAAATTTAGCTAAAGAATCAACAACTTTGTTTGCCTTACGAAGGATTGATCGATAGGAGTGAGCCTGTAGGATTTTATATCGAAGTTGGTCCTAGCTCTCCAACACCCTAGCGTTGGGGCAATCATGAAAAGTAGGTTGTCTAGTAAAAGGTGGGAATCCATCTTAAGGTTCACTTCCAAGAACTAACAAAGCTCCATGCGCTTGGGGAGTGCACCAAGCTTAGCTTTGAATACATCCATCTAACCCAGGTTGATGTAAGAAGTAGTTGATACATTGTCCTTGGAATCTCGAATGACTCCACTAGCAATAACATCATTCATTGTCATAGCATCATCAATGTTGAGCTTCCACTTAAGAGGAGAAGGCCTCTCCCAAGTAACCCATCGAACTGAGTTATTAATACTTATGCCGTGGAAGCCCAAAATCCTCAGCATCCTCACCTCATTAGACTTGTAGCTGATATCTCCAAAGGCCTACTTGAAGGACTCCAAAGCCACATCAACTCAAGATTTGATACCTTCAAATGATCCTTTATCATTATTTTTATATGATAACCCCAATTTATAATGGGGTGGGGACCCATCTAAGGAAAACAAGAGTGGAGGGGACTAGGCCAATACTCCACAAAAAGAAGGGTGCAAAACAAGGTGGAAGGAGGTTGCCAAACTCGCCAACCTTTAAAAGGAAGGGATGCCTAACAAGTCCAAGTGCCATTGTTGTCGAGCAAATCTAGGAAGTTCTTTGAATGACTTGAATAAATCTAGGCCCTTGCAATTGAGTCCATGCTTTGCAAGAGAGTCTACCAATTGATTAGAAGCTCGAGGAATATGTTTGAGGCCGTGAACTTTCCTGAGGAGTTGATGAAAATTAAGTCCATTAGAGGCTGAATTCCTGTAGAGTTGCAGATATTTTGGATGCATTTTAGGAGTGCCAAGGAGTCAAATTCAATCTCTCGGTTGAGTGGATTAATGCCAGATTCCAAGTAGATTGTTAACCCTCTGTCTAGGGCTTGGAGTTTTGTTGATAGTACATTGGAGTGCCTATAATGTCTTGAGAAAGTTGCTATCGAAAAGTCCCTAGCATCCTGAATTGTACCCCCACCTATTGCTAGACCATCATAGCAAACCGCACTGTCAGTGTTTAGTTTGATAAGATTATGAGAAGGTTTGGTCCATACAGCCCAAGAGGTCTTAGTGCGGCAAATGTTTTCTGGCTCTATACTAAGTTTGGTTAACATTGACATCTCATTAAGATTAAATTTCCTGGAATTGACAGTTTTGGAAAAAATGCTTAAAGAAGCTTCCAATCTAGTAATGATATTTTGTTAGGAGCATTTTGATTGTTGTATAGAGTGGAGCATTGTCCTTTCCAACATTCCTAAAGGACTTTGGCAACAAGGAATTTTAGAACACCAGCACCAAGAGTCTTACTATTTTTGTAGAGAACTCTATGAGTAAAGTTTTTCCATTTGGCCTGGTTAGTAAGATAGCAACCTAATTTTTTGTTGATTAGAATTAGGAGAGAATGACCTAGTCCCTCTCAAAATAGAGATGCAAGGTAGAGTCTTCTTATTGGAAATGTTTACAACAACAACATCTTGAAGCAAGCTGAAATTCTCTTTTCTTGGCATTTGCTTTCGTTGGAAGAATGCCATGGAAGAGCTTCCAGAGAAAGTAGGATATCTTAGTGAAAAGCAATTTGGACCAAAGACCTCCATACCTTCTCTGCAACTTACCCTTTTTCCTAATGACCTCTTAGGCAGATTCACACAGAAATCACCAGAGATGGGGTCGACCCAGCAGAAATCATCATCATAAAGAGAGATTTTGCTCAAGGATTGAAGGACTTCTTCAGCAATATGATTGGAAAGCTGGAGCAAACTAAAGATTCCTTGATTGTTGTAAAAGTCTTTAACCATTAATTGTTCCATACTAGCAGGAATAGCATAGTGGTCAGATATGATTCCGAAAAGGATCTAATTCTGTCTAGATATTAATATTTCTTGTACCTCCTAACCACTTAGAATAGTAGGTGATAGCATGCCATGCAAATTTGATGGATCTCCATCGAGTTGGTTCTGTCCTATGTTGTTTGTGGAATGGAAGTCCATTTTTTGGAGGAAAGGGTCTCAACCCAAAGGGGCTTAACCTTGATAATCCTCTAGGCTATCTTCATCAGAAGTGAGGTCATGAGTTCCTTGAGGTTCAGGATGCCCAAACCACCTTCCTCAATCAGTTTGTTGATTTGGTCCCAATTGATCCAATGAGCCTTGCCTTCACCTATTAGGAACTTGACAAAGAACAATTGGATCTTGTCAAGGATACCAATTGGAACATCAAAGATGCTAAGCACATGAATATGTAACTTGTACAACACATGTCTCATCAATGTAATTCTAACTCTCAAGGAAGGAGCTTGCTCTTCTGTAGGGCTATCTTATCTTGAACCTTGTGAACCGGACTTTCAAAGTAAATACATTTGGTTCTTCCTTTAAAGAGGGGGGCATCCTAAATACCAAAAGGAAAATCCCACTATTGGAAACTAGTAATCTCCTTGATCATGCTTGCTTGTTGTCTAGGAAGGTTTTTGGAGCTAATGAAGTAGCTTCTGCTGAAATTAATCTTTTGTCTAGAAAATTCCTGGTAGGCCTTTTAAAAGATGAAGGACCTCGTTGATGCTAATTTTATTGCCATTAAGGAAGAGAATAATGTCATCTGCATATAGAAGGTGTGAGATAGTAATGTTACTAGTTCTATCATTGTAAGGAGTAATCCGATTGATTTCAAATAACCTCTGTAAGCTATGGCTTGGGATCTCTTTAGTTAGGATAAAGAGATAAGGAGATAGTGGATCACTTTAATGGAGACCCCTAGAAACTTGGAAGAACCAAGTAGTAGAGCTCTAAATCATCATTGAAAAATGGTTATTCTCCACATGTTCTTTTAGCAATTCAATGTTGCTGTGTGAGTAGCTGAACTTAGTACTTTCTAGATAGCAGGCCATTCAAGCCTATCAAAGGCTTTTTCTATGTCTAGGTTGAAGATGAGATTCCCTCCTCGATAACAATTATCTATGCTTTGTGTCAATTCCTGAACCAGAGATACATTATCTATGATACTGCGGCCTTCTACAAAGGCCCCTTGGGCAGGAGGAATAAGTTTAGCTAGAAAGTGGGAAATCCTTTTGGCTATAATTTTGGTAGTAATCTTGTATCTAACATTGTAGAGACTGATGAGCCAGAAGTCCTTAAAGCTTGTTGGAGCCTCTTTTTAGGTATTAAAGTTAAAAAGGTGACTTTCCATGATCTCTTGATATTTTTCTCTTTGAAGAATGATTGAACGACCAAAACTAGATGCTCCTTTATGATGCCTTAATAGCATTTATAGAACTCTTCTGTAAATCTATTAGGACCCAGAGCATGATTACTTTCTATAGAGAAGGTGGCCTCTTTGATTTCATCCATATTAGGAATGGATGAAAATGAGTCATTTTCAACCTGAGAAATAGTGAAAGGAATATTCCGAAGGAGGGAATCAGTTTCACTACAACCCTTTGATGTGAGAAGCACCTTGAAAGAGTCTAGGGCAACCTCGAGAGTCTCCTTCAATGATTTAATGGAAAAGGGCTAAATTTCTATCACCTTCAGAGGGCCATTTTATGCAAGTTTTTTGAGCCAAATACACTTCTTGTTGTTGATGTTGGACCAGAGCACTTTCATCTAATTCTAGTCGAGCATGAGCTTCATCACTACAACAAGATTGAAGATTGGCTTCCATTTTAGCTATTGCCAACGTTAGCCTCATTGAGTCATGGTCTATGTGCTCAGGTTGTTTATTCCAGATTTTGAGCTTTCTTTTAAGAATGGAAAGCTTCTTACCAAGCATATTAATAGGGCAGTCCTCGTATGCAATTCTCCATGTATGAGCAATAGTATCTTGGAAATTCTCATGGAGTTTCCACATTCTCTAAAAATGAAAAGAGATAGCTCTTTTCCAAGAATTGTTAGTGAGAGAGAGGATTATTGGGGCATGACCAGAATGCATACGAGGCTTGTAATCTATTAGAAGGCTCCAATTATGATCTGTCAAATTGGAAAAGAGAGTTCTGTCCAACTTATGATATAGTGTAGATTGGCTTAAGTGATTATTGCACCAAGAGAAAGCATTACCAATATTGGTTGCTTCATCAAGGCTGATGTCAGCAATCATCTCATTAAAATCTTTGGAACCTGAGAGGTTTAAAGAATCGTTAGAGATAACTTCAGCACTACTCCTGATAGCATTAAAGTCTCCACTGATGATCCAGGGAACATCAGTGAAAGTGGAGTTAATGTTGCAGAGGTGGCCCCAAAGGAGGCACGTAGAAGAAGCCTGACAAGCTTTTTCTTTTTCTTGACTTGCATCCATTCATTCTCTTTGTTGGTTGGCTTAGGCTGCTTGTCTTCAGAGTTATTTGTCTTCAAAGGTATAATGGTAGGAGGCACCTCCACCTAAGAGTGGGAAGGAGGGGAGTTGCTGTCCTTGAGTTGTTGACGGTTCTCTGTCTTATGTCCCACCTTGAAGCAATTTGAATAGAAGAGAGGCTCTCTGTTTCCATACTCCACAGGTTGAATAATTAGTTCGTCTCCATTACAGATTTTCATCAATTTAGGCAAAGGTTTCGAGAGGTTCATCTTAATGGAGACCATAGTCAAACTAGGTTTGTTGAAGTAGTAGACATCATCATGAAGGTAAAAAAACCAACCTAACATGTTGGTGATTGACTTCACCACTCTGAGGGCTTGAAGATGTGTCTAGAGTTTGGGAGGTAGATCAAAATCAGCAGTGATAATCTAGTGTCGAAATCTAGGGAAAAGGAAGGAGACCATCTAGAGAGAAACATCATCTTGCTCCTAATAATCTAGTGTTCTTTCATGTAGGCAATGATAAAGTCCCCTTGACATTTGAAACAAATGAGTATGAAGTGAGCATTGATGGCTGTAGGGAAGAAATCTTCTTTAGAAGGAAGGGCCTTCTTCATGCCTTAGTGGATCTCTGACATCGAAGGTTGCTTGTTAGTGAAGTGGTCAGTAGGTGTCTAGTAGAAGCTTTAAGTAATTGAGCAACTTCCTTAGAAAAGAAGGATAACACTTGTTCTTTATTTTCCAAGGAAGGGGGTAGACAAGGATGTCTGAGAAATCAAGTGGAACAAGTACCTCTCGAAGGGTGGAGGCAAAGGAAGGATGTTAGTTGCCCTAGTAGTTCTTGGAGGTGTCTAGATTCAGGAACTTGATTGAGTGGGGAGAAGAGAGGGTTGTTTGGTGAGTCCATCAAAACATCAACATGTCCAAGGTGAGTCTCTAGTGGTTGTGAATGATCCTCTATTGTTATTAAAGATCACACTGCACCTTTCTTTCCAACACTCCAATAGATAACTGTTGCTAGATATTTGAGAGTTCTTTAGGAAAGTCTCTTAGAAGTATTGACAAGGGAAGACATGGAAAAATTCTTCCAAGCCCTTTGATTTGAAATCACATATCCTAACCAATTGCTAATTTAGATTCTACATCGAATCTCCTAGTTGCCCTTTGTTATGCAAAAGAATAGGAAGAAGAAATTGAGAATCAAACACACATCACTTGGATTTACGTGGTTCTCCAACTTGGGTACGTCCACGGATGGAGAGGGCTAATGTTCTCTTCTGTTCAAGTGGAATACAAAATGATCAGCACTTACATGGGTGCCCTAGGTCCATGCTTAAATGGCATAGACAATACAATTTGTCAAAATGATTAAAATACCCTTACAAGGATTCAAGTCAGATATTCAACAATCTCCACCTTGACTTGAATTACAAACTCCACTTTGAGCAAAGCTCTCCATCACAATGACTCATGCAGGGTCAACAACATCCATATATGTTGAGTAAGTCAAGACAGTGCTTGAACTTACTCTTAATCACCTATTTTGTGAACATATCAACTGAATTGTTTTTGGTGTTGATCTTCAGGATCTTTATTCTGTCTTCACTTCTAAGAAAGTGATATCTGACATCAATGTGTTTTGTACGATCATGGAACACATTGTCCTTTGTCAAACAAATGACACTGAGACTGTCATAGAAGATATCAATTCTGTCAACTTGCAATCCAAAGTGTCCAAGTAGCCCTTTTAGCTAAATTCCTTCCTTTGCAGCTTCTGTCATTGTCATGCACTCAATTTCGGTAGTAGAGAGTGAAACTGTAGTCTGAAGTGTAGATTTCCAACTAACAACTGAACTTGCTATTGTAAAAACATATCTTGTTAAGGACCTCCTCTGATCAACATCTTCAGCAAAATTTGAATCTGAATATCTTGCCATACTGCAATTCTGTTTGACACCATATATCAGCCCAATATCTGAAGTTTCCTTTAAATATTTGAAAATTCTCTTTACAGCCTGTTAATGGTCTTTCCCTGGATTTGACATAAATTTACTTACCACACTAAGAGGATAGGCCAAATCTGAGCGAGTATATACCATTACATACATCAAGCTCCCAATAGCTTAGGAGTAAGGAACGTGTTGCATGTATTCCGTTTCTAATTGTGTTTGAGGTGTTATGGCTGAAGATAATCGAAGATTCCTGTCATAGGGTGTTCCAATGGCTTTACTAGAAGCCATTCCAAATCTATTTAAGATCTTCTGTACATAGCTGTGTTGATGAAGAAATAGCTTTCCAACACTTCTGTCACGTCGTATCTCCATACCTAGGATCTTGCCTGTAGTATCTAAGTCTTTCATTGTAAATTCAAACTTCAAGGTATTTTTCAAATCCTATATAACATTGATATCTTTGGCTGTAATTAAGATATCATCAACATACAAGAGCAAGTATAAATGTGTATCATTATTTTAAGTGTTTGATATACACACATGAATCAAAGAAGCTACGTAGAAAATCAACTTTGGTAATAAAAGAATCAAATATTTTATGCCATTGTCTTGGAGATTGCTTGAGTTCATACAAGGACTTCTTAAGCTTGCAAACCAAATCTGATCTCCCTTTCTTTACAAAACCAATTGGTTGTTTCATTCATATCTCTTCTTCTAAGTCACCATGTAGGAAGACTGTCTTTACATCAAGTTGTTCAAGTTCTAAGTTTTTCGTTGTAATAATAGCCAAAAGAACTCTGATGGACGTGTGTCTAATCATTGGTGCAAATACTTTATTGTAGTCAACGCCTTCCTGTTGTGAATAACCTTTAGCTACCAATCTTGCCTTGAATTGTGTCCCAAGATTGCCTTGTGTTCCAACTTTTCTTTTGAACACCTACTTGCAATATACGACATTTTTATCTTTTGGACGCTTCACTAAATCCCATGTTTGATTTTTCTGAAGGGACTGAAGCTCCTCTTGCATAGCTTCCATCCAATAAGCAGCATCTGAATCCTTCATAGCAGTATCATATGTTAGAGGATCAATAGTTTCCTCCACCTCACTTGTAGCCTCCAAGGCAAAAGCAATCATATTGCTGAAACCATACTTCTGCGGGTACTGAGGAACCCTTCTAGGTTTGTCTCTAGCAACACATCTCTCTTGTGATTCCTCCTCAGGTTGACCTGCATTTTCATTTGGGTTCAAATGCTGATCTTCATCTGAAGCTATTTGTTCTAGGACGTACTATTGTGACAAGTCAAACTCCATCTGCTCAGGAGTGCTGAATTCTTTTGACACTATGGGCAACTTTTCATTTTGTATCAAAGTGGCATCATCAAAAGTAACATCACAATTGTGAATTACTTTTCTTGTTTCGCTATCAAAGATTCTGTACCATTTGACTCTTATACCATATCCAACAAAGATGCCCTTTCTAGCACGTGACTCTAAATTGCCATTATCTACATGATAGTATGCTGAACAACCAAAAATCTTCAATTTGAAATAATTTGCAGCCCTGTTCATCCATATTTTATAAGGTATCTTGTCTCCTATACCACTGGAGGGTGACCTGCTGACAAGATAAGAAACTATGTTAATAGCCTCAGACTAAAATTTCTTCTCCAATCCGGTATGAGAAAGCATGCACCTTGTTTTCTCTAACAACAAGCGGTTGAGACGTTCTGCAACTCCATTTTATTGTGGAGTGCCTCTAACTGTGTAGTGTCTTATGATACCTGCCTCTTTACAAAAGTTATCAAACTCATGGGAGCAAAATTCAAAACCATTGTCAGTTCTTAAGTATTTCACCTTCCTATCAATTTGATTTTCAACTTGAGTCTTCTACTGCTTAAAGCTTTTGAAAGCCCCACCTTTATGTTTCAAAATGAAAACCCATGTCATACATGAATAATCATTCACTATAGAAATGAAATATCTGGAACTTGCAAGGGAAGGTTGTTGAGAAGGTCCCCAACAATTTATGTGGATATAATCTAATGCCCCCTGAGTGGTATGCTCTCCTATTCCAAATTGTACACATTTTTGCTTTCCATAGATGCAATACTTGCACAACTCTACATCAATGAATTTGTGCCTGTTCAGTCTGCCTAAACTGTTGAGTTTCTGCATTTCTCTCTGCCCTAAATGACCCATTCTTGAGTGTCAAATTGTAGAAGTGGTTTGTTGATCATTCATAGCTGCGACAACATCACCTATAACTAGAGAACCTTGCAGAATGTATAGAGGCCCATTTTTGACTCATTTCTTCACTACCAATGAGCCTTTTGAGACCAACAGTTTGCCTCTACCTGAATACTTGAAACCCTTGGAATCAAGTGCCATCAGGATATCAAGCTCTTGCCCAGCTTGGGCACATGCTATACATCTTCAAGAATTCTCATCGTGCCATCATGCATCTTGAATCTGATTGTACCAATGCTAGCTCTAAGACAAACATCATCATTTGCTAATCTAACTTGCCCTCTATTAACAATTTGATAAGTGTAGAAATACTCCTTATTGGGAGTCATATGATGAGATGCTCTAGAGTCTAAGATTCAATGCTGATTTGTATATGCACTACAGCAAACAGTCAAAGAGAAATCATATTCTGATGCTGAATCTTCTTTTTTAGCTACTATCGCACTCCCTTTGGATTTCAATTTGAGACAATTTACTTTCCAATGTCTCTTTTCCTTGCAATAGTTGCAAGTGCTATTGGAGTACCTGCCTTTGGATTTACTCCTTCCTCTATATCTGTTGTTGCTGTTTTGTTTCTGTTGACGTCCCCTACTATCACCATGATGCACAGTCAATCTAGATACACTTGCGTCATTGCTTCCATGTGTAACTATGTACCTAAGTTCCCTTAAGTAAAGGTTGGACTTCACTTCCTCCAATGTGATTATGTCTCTACCAATCGTAAAAGACTGCACAAAATTCTCAAATGACAATGGAAGTGAAACAAGCAAAATGAGGGTTGCATCCTCATCTTAAACAGTCATACCAATATTACATAGCTTTATAAGAATAGTGTTTAATTGATTCAAATATTGCTTCAATGGTGTACCTTCCTTCATCCTCAAAGAGAACAACCTCTGCTTGAGCAATAATTTGTTGGTAAGAGATTTTATCATGTACAACATCTCCAACTTGTTCCACAACTCAGAAGCTGTGGTCTCATCTGCAACTTCAATGATAACTTCATCAGATAGGCATAGCAAAATAGTAGAGTGGGCTTTCTCTTCTTGTTGTTCATACTCTGTAGATTTTTTATCCATAGACGATTCCTTGTTTAAGGGAGTCCAAATGTCCTGTTGCTTCAACAAAGTTTTTATTTTTATTTGCCAAAGGCTGAAGCTATTTTTGCCGTTAAATTTCTCCACTTTCAAAGCCAGTGTTGTCATTTTCAATCTTAGAAATCAAACAAACAGATTTTCAACAAGTTGTGATAATCTAATTAACAACAAATTTCTATTTCTTGTTTGACTGCCAATGTCTTACTGTATCATAACTATTGATTCTAATAATGTGCACATACACAGTAAATACCTTAGCCAAACAAAACTCCTGCTTCAACCAAAAAAAAAATTTAACTGAACCTGGACGGTGCTAAGGCAAAAACTAGCAATATGTGCAAACAGATGCGTGGGTGGTGCGCACAGACAAGTGCGCGGGTGACTCGTATAGGTGGATGCGTGAGCGACGTGCTGAAGTTGTGCGTAGACAGGTGCGCAGACAGTGCGCGTAGGCAGGTGCGTGAGCGACTCACATAGGCGGATGCACAGGCGACGTAGGTAGGTGTGTAGACAGTGCGTGCAGGTAGGTGTGTGAGCAACTCGTGTAGGTGGATGCACAGGCGACGCAGGCGGTGTGCACAGGCAGGTGGCTCTGATGTTGCGCGCAGGGACGAGCGCGTGGAGACAACTGTGTAGGGACGAACGTGCAAAGACAACCGCACAGGGATGAGCGCGATCACGTAGTCAGATGTGCAAGCAACAGCCACGCAAGTAGCAGGCGGCAGCCGCGCGAGAAGTAGGCGACAGTCGTGCGGTCGTTTCCTGTGTATTGCACACTCGTTTGGTGGTTGTTTTCTCCCTCAACCAAAACTTCCTCCTAAGCCCTAGCTCTGATACTAATTGTTATGCAAAAGAATAGGAAGAAGAAATGGAGAATCAAATACAACACTCGGATTTACGTGGTTCCCCAACTTGGGTACGTCCACGGATGGAGAGGGCTAATGTTCTCTTTTGTTCAAGTGGAATACAAAATGATCAACACTCACAAGGATTGATTAAATAGCATAGACAATACAATTTGTCAAAATGACCAAAATACCCTTACAAGGATTCAAGTCATATATTCAACACCCTTAAACAACAGATGTTGATCTAAATCCTCTTTTCAATAATGTTGATAATAAGTGCACATAGAATGTAGTTGGTATCCCCTCCATTGGGCATTGGCCTTTGTAGGGAGGGTAGACAAGTGAAATCTCTAAAAGAAGAAGGAAACTTTGTTAGGAATGATCTTGTTCCAAATGCCAATATTCCATCTGGTTGATTAACGTTTCATTCTCACCATCTCCCACACTAAACAGATAGTTCCTCATTGGTTGTCCCAAGCCACTGAAATTAGTCTTGACCATTGTTAATCTTTGAGAGACTCTCTTGAATTTTCGAAGTAGAATTGGAGGCAATGTGAAGCATAGTAATAAGTCAAGATATTAAGCAACCTCCACCATTGAGAAGGCCTCGCACCCCTAAATCGGTAATATTCGCTTAGTAATGACTCTGGAATTGAGCCAATTAGAAGTTGAAAAGTTAAAATCCTCTCAACCCCCAAACCACTACACAACCTTAGTGATATGAGACCAAGTAGATAAGACATTTTTTACTTTGGCCAATCCAATAAAATAGGGATCCTCGTAAGGAGCTCCAAAGCTATCAACAAAGGCCTTCACTTAGAGAGTTCCTTTTAGAGATCTTCCAAGCCATCTTCATTCTTGAGGAAAAGAGCAATTCCTTCAAATCCCTCAGACTTAGACCCCCTTCCTTTACGAGCTTGGTGATTTTGCTCCATCTAGTCTAATGAGCTTCCCCTTCCCCTTATAGGAAATTAGCAAAGTAAGTCCCTTTGAATTTTGTCAATGACCCCCAACAAGTCATCCATGACACTTAGTGAATAGGTAGGCTTACAAGCACATGTCGTAGAAGGGTAAGCATGACACCTAGGGAGAGGAGCTTAGATTTCCAACTAACTACCTTGCTTTGGATCTTTTGAGTAAGATCTTTAAAGTAGCTAATCTTGAACCTACCTTTAAAGATTAGACAACTCAAGTATTTGAAAGAAAAACAACCTAGGTTGAAATTGGTGACCTCTTTGATCATCTCTAGTCTTTGCAAGCTCATGCTCTTAGGGGCAATAAAGAAGCTTTTCTATTGATTAATCCTTTGGCTCATCATCTCTTAATATTCACTAAGGAGTAGGAAAACTTTTTCAATATCTTGTTTCTTACCATTAAGGAAGAGAATGACATCATTTGCATAAAGGAGATGAGAGATATGACACTTCTTCCATTGAATTTGTAAGGAATGATTTGCCCAATGGCCACAAGCTCCTAAAGATTCCTTGAGATGACTTCTTTAGTAATGATAAATAAATAAGGTGAAAGGAGGTCACCTTGTCTAAAGCCTCTAGAGGCTTTAAAGAAGGTGTTGGACGAGATACCATTAATCACCATAAAGAAGTTGATGTTTTCAATGCTCCACCTAATTAGATCCCTGCTATTGGAATTAAAGCCAAATCTCTCTAGAACACCATAAGTGGCTTCCCATTCCATCTCATTAGTAAGCTTTTTCCATGTCCAGATTGGGAATAACGTTACCTCCTTTGTAGCCCTTATCATTATTCTAAGCCAACTAACTAGCAATGACCACGTTATTAGGAATGCTTCTACCCTCCACGAAGGCACATTAACTTTGAAGGAAAGGGGGCTAAGCATTTAGCCAAAATCATGGAAATGATTTTAGATCTAACATTGCTAAGGTTGATCGAATAGAAATCTCTATAGTTTGCATGACTTGGACTTTTAGGGACCAATGAGAGAAATGTGGCCTTCCAAGCTCTATTCAGACCATTCCCCTTGAAGTAGCTTTGCACAGCTTGAATGATGTCCCACTCCACAATCTCTCAACATGACTTAAAAAGGGTTGCTATCAGTATCAAAAAGGGCTTCTTTGATCTCATCGTTCCCCAAGACAGCATAAAAGGACCTATTTTCATGCTCACCAATCATTTGCGAAATAATACTGAGAAGGGAATCTTTTAACCTAACACCTTTAGATGTCAGGAGGGATTCAAAAAAGGATCTGCCTACATGTCAAGCATCCTCATTAGACTCTAGATTGTAGTTCATCATGAGAGCCCCAAACCAAATGACATTTTTCTTGCTGTTGATAATCCTATGGAAGTAGGTAGAATTCCTATCCCCTTCTTTAAGTCATTTCACCCAAACTTTTTGGGCAAGAAAGATATCCCTTTATTGTTCTCACTAGATCAACTTTTGCTTAGTGTCTTCAAGATCTACAAAACTATCCTTGTTCTAGTTACTCTGTAGTGCCTACTTGAGTCGAACAAATTTCTCTAGAAGCCTGCTCTTTTCCTCATCCACATTCTTGAAAACCTGTTTATTTCACCATTTCAGTCAAGATTTTAGAGCTTGTAACTTATGGCTGACCCTTTTGATTGGATAAGGATCATCAATACTATTTCATACACTAGCCACCAAGTCCTCGAACTCCTCATGAAGGGTCTACATCCTTTGGAACCTGAAAGGGGGAGCATTGATCCTTTTGTGATTCCTCATAGAAACAATCATAGGAGAGTGATTAGAATGAATCCTAGGCTTGTACTCCACAAGATTGTTGACTAGGACTATCCAGCCTTTGATGTTGTCGACCCAATCTTCTTTAATTGTTGTACCAAGACAATGGATCCCTAGTATATAAAGTCTCTTTAAGCCTTGTGTCACAAATTAGACTATTAAACTCCCCTAGGGCCACTAGAGCTCAGCCCATGATGACTGACCACCTCATCTGTATTTCATACCATATTGAAATCCTCATAAATCATCCAAGGGCTATTTGGAAAATGGGAGGTCAAGTCCTTGATCTCCTACAATGTGCATTGACAAGAGGACCTACAGGTAGCATACACCATAGAGAAAATAAGAGTCTTACCTTTAGAGAGAGATACCCAAAAGGATGACATTTGATTTGACTCTTGCAGCACCTGAATATCAACCCAGTCTGGCCAAAAGCTCTAGATCTTCCTACGCATGGCATTACAACTCCAATTGTGCAACTGAGTTGAGTTTGCTATATCCTTTGCTTTATTAGGTGTGAGGAAAGGTTCAATAGCCACCATCATTAAAGCTTTGCATTAAGAAATAAGATCCTTGTAGTGTCTCCAAGTGGCTTGGTTGTCCAAGCCTATGCAATTCCAAGTTATTAAATTCATGGGGTCAACGTAGAAAAACAAGACAAAATGCCTACTAATAGGTAGGGGCATCTGTCTGTTGATCCTCCAAAACGGCTTCAGCATCAATAGGTTGTTAAGATCTCAGTAGGTTAGGGTTTCCTTGGAAGCTCCTGAGAAGGTATTACTTGCTCTTGATATACATCTTTTTGAATCTCAGAACATTCCTCTTATTATGGCCTTCTCATTCAGAACAGTGCTAGGGGCAAACTTTTCCTCGTTGATTTGTCAATTTCAAAATCATTGTAATTCCTTCTCTCATTAACCTTAATTTCTATGTGTTTCTTGTTAGGATCTGAAGTTGCCTCCATATCAGTCCCTTGAACTTTCAGTCTCTTCTATTCATTTTGTTCATGTTGAGGGAGATCAACCACTGGACTAGTCTATTGGGCATCCATAGGTAGATGTTAAGTATCCAAGATGGGGTTGTACTTAATTGGAGGTTCTTTCATTCCTTCTAGTACTAAGCCTCGAGTAAGGGCATCCCTTGTTTCCTATTGATGCCACAGGGAGCCCACCTTTCTTGTCTGGGTTGGGGATTTGTTTCCTATCATGTGAATAGGTTCATCTTAAGGAGAGGTGTTCTTTTGTGTCATCTTTCCTAGAAAAGCAGTCTGAATAGTCTGCACAAACTTTTTCTGCTGTCTCCTATGAAGTCAACAATTATCTTCAGGCTGGGATTGTTGAACATTGTCCAACTGATGCTCGACAAATTGGCCATCCTCTTGTAAAGCATCCTTCTTGCAGTTTTGACACTCATTTGTTGAGTGTCTGATCTTATAGCAATGAGTGCAGAATTTAAGCTCTTTCAAACCATACACAATAGGTTGTTCTATGATTTCCAGTCCATTCCTAATCTTGATCTTTTGTGGGAGAGGTTTGGACAAGTCATCTCCACACAAATGGCAATTAGGCACAATCTAGTGAACATTTGGACATCTTGATGCACACACAAGTATTTCCCCAACATATTGGTAATCAATTTGATCACACTTGGGGCTTGTAGATGGGCTCACAATTAAGGGAGATAGATCTAGATGGGAGCCCAAGGGGAGTTCAAATTGGGAGCAAAGGAGGGTGACCATTGTGTGACAACCATTTTCCTTCCCTTGATCATCTAGGTTTCTTTGACATATGCCTTGATAAAATCCTTGTGATTTTTAAATCGAATAATGTCATGCTTGAAGTCAATTACTGTCAAAATGACATCCTTCAAGAAAGGGATAGCTTGCTTCCTCTCTAACAAGATGTCTATCATACTTGGGTGAGGACCATTGAATTGTCTAATCAATGCCAAGTTGAAAGTCACAACAAGATTGTTGAACTCCTAAAAGAAGCTCAAAACAAGTTTGTTGTGCTCAAGGATCGATGAGTGAATTGGAACCTTAGAGAATTATGGTAGGAAGAGGGAGTTTTTGATTGTTATAGTGAAGGAGGGAGGTCAAGTAGTTGGGCCCCTTGGGTGAGAGCTTGGAGCATGGAAATTGATTAAAGAATGTAAAGAGTCTTTCGACACGTCAAAAGCCATCAAGGGGAACCTAGCAGAGTAGTTTGCTAGGTCCCAAAATGGAGGTGGAGATCACACATAGGTGGCACTAGCAAGTTGTCGAGGTTGATGTGAGCGTAATAGTATTACTCTTTATGGTTTGTTCATACATAAATTGGCTTAAGAGATTTTCTCATAAATTGCTTTGGTTGTTTGTCCACCTTCATCTGACCTCTCCATCCTCTCCTCCCTTTCCACCCTACCCTTCCCTTTTACCCATCCTCTTTGTTCCTTTCTACTCATTCCATTGAAAAGGCCTCCCTTTTATCCTCTTTATGTAGCTTTATATATATAAGCTTTATGTCTGCTAATGTGAACATTCCACTTCTACCTATTTTTATTTTCACATGGCATTAAAATTTAAATTTTAAAAGTTTAAGAGTGACAGTTCTAGGTAGGGAGGAGGGAAACTCTTTTGACCACCCTCCTTGCAACCACTAGTAACCTAGTCTCACGAGGTTTTTCTCATGAGTCGACGTAAATTCTACTAGCACTAGAGATCTTGATCCTTAATTAGTATGTTCTAAACTCTTTGGTTAAAAAATTAATGGTCTTGCCCACCTTTGGAGCCTTCATATAGTAGCACTTATTTTTCGAAATCTAGCAACTTACCTTCACCCATGGAGAGTCCTTGGTTGTGTCTAGTAGCGTGCTTCAGTTTTGCATCTTTAAGCTCCTTATATAGGCTTTGCTTGTACTTTGTTTAAGAGTCGTGTCTCTTGAACTTTGCCATTATAACTTAACATGGCTGTCCATCTTTTGTAGTAGTCCCTCTAGTTGTGCTCTCCTACTAGTATGTGTTGGCTTTGCATGCCAATAGATGAGCCTCTATGGCTATCCTAACTTCTAGTTGTTCGTATGTGACTTTCAATCTTCGATAATCGTCGATGCTTTACTTGATGTTTTCTTGATAGGTGGACCAACTTCCATCAACATTACTGTATGCCTTTTTTCGGTTGTGATTCTTTACACTTGTCGACTCTTAATTGTGTTGGCTTATTACCTGTGAGTCAACCTTATGTAGGGTGTAACATTCTCCTCTACCTAATTTGTCGTCCTCGATGACTTTGTGAAGTCTCTAATGAGATATTCGAACTACTAGAGTGTAGTGTTTTTTTCTTAGGTAGTCTCTTCTAGTAGTTGGTCTTTCCATTGTACTAGAAAGAACGTCTACTTACTCTTTTGACTATAACCCTTGACTTGCTTGTTAAGGATCGTTGTTGTCTTTTTCTCAAACTTCTTTTAAAATTAGGTCAATGTGTGACTTCCCTTACAAGATATTCTCTCATGGAAGAGTTTGAGGAAACTAATGTTGAACATCGAGTAAAACCTCAATTTGTTAGGCAACTCTAACTGATAAGTTAACTTCTCCACTCATTTCTTCATAACAAATGACCTTTTGTAATGTTGCACCAATGAATAGTGTGCCTCTCTTTTGTGGGTCTTTTTCAAGATCTATGGAATTAATTGAAGTAGAACTTTGTCACTTACAACAAACTCCAATGACTTGCAACTTTGGTTCACCTATTTTTTCATCTTTTCTTGCACTTGAGCTTGTTCCAAACTATCTTGCTAACTCCTCGTGAATTGGTAGGCTATTGGACATCAATCTTGTATATGCTTTGCATACTTGTGTAGAGTTAAAGGTTGATGTCTTGTTAACTAAAAGGGACTCTTCTTTGTCGATGAATTTAGATGATTATGACAAAATTGGGTGATGTCTAACAGTTAGACTTAATTTTGCTAATTGGCTATTATAAAATGCTTAGATATTCTTCTAAGAAAGTGTTGATTCATTTCGTCTACTTATTAGATTGTGGATGATTTGTTGTTGAAAAGTTGAGTTAGATTCTCAACATTTTGAATAGTGTTCCCTAAAATCTCTTTGTAAAGTGAGCATCTTTGTTGTTTATAATATCTTTGGGAAGGTCCTAATGCTTGACGACATTTTGTATAATAGTCTTATTGTTGTTTTTGTAGTATACTCATTTGATGTCGTAACAAAGATAACGTATTTAGATTATCTATCAACCATTACCATGATCAACATGTACTTCAATACTTTTAGCAATCTACATATAAAGTTCATGAAGATGCTCACCTATGACTTGTCTAGTATGAGCAAGGGTTATAGCAAGTTGACTATCCTCTTCTTGATTTTATCTAGCTGACACACTAGATAGTTGTAGTTGTAGTGATCCATGTTTTTTTTCATTTCCAACTAGTGGTAGTTTGAGTTTAATAACGCCATAGTTCTCTATTGACTAAGATGACCTACCTATCACAAATAACTTCCTTTGACGTTTACTAGTTTTCGATACATATGGTCATTGACTTTTAGCGAAGAAGACTCATTCCTCTTTCCAGAATTGTCAAGTTCTATCTTGGACTTATTGTAGGAGCTTGGTTGAGGTAATGCCATGTGTTGTTTCCTCCTTTATCCTTGCCAATATGTCACTCTTTGCTAGTGATATGATAAAAACCATGAGTTTTGAGTTGACTATTTGACTTAGTGCATCGACAATCTTGTTGGATTTTCTTAGCTTATATTGGAGTTGGAAGTTGAATTTGGTTAAGAAATCTTGTCATTGAATTTGCTTCAGTGTCAACTTCTTCTGTCTTTGAAAACAATTCATTGTCATATTATTTGTGTGGATGATAAACCTCGACCCTAGGAGGTAGTGTCTTCACACTTTTAGACAATATATGATTGTTGTCATCTCTTGCTTGTAGATGAAGTACCTTCTTTTCATCTCATTTAACTTCCAACTCTCAAAAGTGACGAACCTCTTTGCCAACATCAAAACACTTTTAATGACCAAATTTGAGGCATCAGTCCATATCTCAAAAGATTTTTGACCAATAGTTGGAGATCGAGTCCTTTGACGATCTCCTTCTTAAGAGTTTGGAATGCCTTGTGCATCCCTGTAACCACTTCCATATTCAATCTTTCTTTAAGAGATTAATGAGAGAAATTACAATCTTTGAGTACTTTTAGATAAACTTTTGGTAGTAATTGACCAATCTTAAGAATGAGCTAAGAATGAGTGTAGTTCTGTGACATTCCTTGGCATTGTTCATTCAATGATTGTTACAACTTTTCATGGGTCAATCAAGATGACTTCGTGTCCTATGATGTGCTATAGGAAGTCCACTTCTTTTCGAACGAACATTCTTTCTTATTAAGGTAAAGTTGAAACTCTCACAGTTTCTCCAAGGCTTTCCTTAAGTGTTGTATGTGCTATTACAATGATAAGTTATAGACAATGATGTCTAAATATATTACTACAAACTCATCGATATATTTGAAAAACACATTGTTTATAAGATTATAAAATGTAGTTAGGGTATTTATTAGCCCACACCATATTATAAGGAACTCAAAAGACTTGTAACACATAACACAAGTTGTTTTGTGTTCATCTCTTTCCTTGATGTGCACTTAGTAATAACTTAACTGTAAGTCTATATTTGTGAAGATCTTGACATTTCTCAATTAATGAAATAGGTCCTCCATGTTCGACATTAGATATCGATTCTTTAATGTGATTTTGTTGAACGTCTAATAGTTAATGCACATTCATAGACTACTGTCGTTCTTTTTTTGAAAAAGTATTAGTACTCTATAAAGTGTCTTATTTGATTGAAGTAGTCCACTATCTATAGGATCCTTAAGTTGTATCTTCAACTTCTCTAAATGTGCAAGTGGTATCCAATAGGGTGTTTGTACTAGAGGTATTACCTTTGAGATCAACTCAATCGTGTGGTTGAAGGTAATGCCTTTGACAACTTGTCAGGTATTACATTAGTAAACTCCCTTAAGAGTTCTTGAACCTCTTCAGGTGGAGACTAACTCTCGTCTCCAGTAACTTCCTCTGTAGCCTCCTCTGTAGCCTCTTGGATGCAAGCAACTTATGTGAGCTTGTCCTTTCGTAGTTTGTTGCTAGGTTGCATTATTGACAATATCACAAACTTCTCTCATTCTTTTTAGGCTTTGACAAAAACATAGGGTGATAGCATCATTAAACACAATCTTATTTAAATAGGATATCTTTGCTAATACCTTTGGTGATTGAACAAGTCTATGTCTAAGATGACTTGAAAGTTGAGTAACATGACTATAAACTCGCACTGTCCCTTCCACTCTCCAATGTGGATGTTAGCTATTGCATTCTCCTTCATTTGCTTTGCCTTGTTTTCTACACGTTTAGGTTAAAAATTAGTGTCCTCTTCTGAGAAGAAAATGTGTAGTATTAGTGTTCATCATAATTAGTATTGGCTCATTGTTGACGTTGTTGTTGATATACATCAGGCCATCACTCTAGGAGTGACTTCTCTCTACCTACATGATGTTGAGTTGGAGTGGGTTGATGTGGTACTTCTCCTATATTGGTAACTCACTACTTTCTTAGATTAGAGCATTAACTTTTTTTTCTTTCAAATAGTCTCTCATGCGATGTAGTCCATTACAGATAAAGCACCTATTGGAATTCTCCTTATGTTTACTTGTTTGGAACTTGGATCCATCAATCTTTTGTTGCTCACCATTGTCCTTGCCTTTGGATTTGTCTTTCTTACTAGACTTACATTCGTTCTTTGTGGAGGTGGCCTTGTAGTTGACGATTGTTTCAACAATAGTGAGGACATTTGGTAGATCCTTGATGTCTTGTCACTTGAGTTCCACTTAAACTTAGTTTTGAAGGATCAAGAGGAAATTGTAGAGCTTATCTTCTTTAACTATGTCGATGTTCGCAACATCAATGAATTGAATTCATTAATGTGGTCTTGTACGATGCCCATTTACCATAGTTTTCGTAGTTTGTCCTTTGTTATTTAAGAGGTATTTGTTGATAGGAACTATTATTGGAGTTCTTTGTTGAACAATTCCTATGTCATCACAACGTCTGTGTTTCGTGCATAGAATGTCTTCTACCACAACATATCAATCATCAAGAACATATTAGCTAACATCACCTTCTCCTTCAAGCCTTGAAATAAGCTTTCATATCTTAGAGAAAATTCTCCAACTCTCTTGTTTTTTGTATCCCAACAAAGGGTTTGGGCTTCAATACACATGATTTAAAGGAGAAAGAGGGGGATGAGGGAGAAGTAGTACCTACGACCATTTTCTTCAAGATGTGCTCCTTGTCTTAAAGGACATGCACCTCTTGGATGATCTTATTCATTTTTTTCAACAACTTTTGAATACTACCGTACGCTTGCTCAATGACTGTCAACCTATCTTTGATGATCTTGGTTGATTGCTTCATTTCATTGTTATGAGGAGAGGAATTTCCTTTGGCCATCTTGGCAATAGAACCATTATTAAGAGGTTTTTCTTGTGAGTCAACACAAACCCCACTCAACACTAGAGATCTTGATCCCTGATTAACCTATCTAGAATTTTTTGTTTGAAAAGCTAGTGGTTTTACCCACCTATGAAGCCCTTGCAGGGTTGCACTCGTTCTCCAACATCTAGTGACTTACCTTGGTTGTGTGTGGTAGTGTGGTTCAACTCCACATCTTTGAACCTCTTGTATGAACTTCACTCATCCTTTGCTTGAGAGTTACGTCTCTCAAGCTTCATCATTACAACTCGGTGTGACCATTTATCTTCTATAATGGTCCCTTCAATAGTGCTCTCTTACTAGCATGTGTTGGTTTTGCATGCCAACGGACACACTCCTCTAGCTATCCCTTCTTTTAGTTGCTTGCATTCAACTTTCAATCTTTGGTAATTGTTGACGCTTCACTTGATGCCCTTTTGGTAGGTGAATTGACTCTCATCGACATTATTGCATTATGGGTTAGAGTTCCCCTTTAGTTGTGATTCTTCATGTCTATTGATCCTTAATCGTGTTGGCTCACCACCTACGAATCAACCTCACGTAGGGTGTAACACCTAGCATCCATTATTGACATTAAACTTTCAGGTCATCAATGCTCCTACTGTCTCCTACCTCTAAGCCATGGACACATCCTCCTTTATCCTTCCCATCTCACCCTTGTCAATGATTTTAAGCCCTTTGAATGCTCTCATCTCCACTATCTATCTGGCCCTATTTCCATCTCTACCAACTCCTTGTTGCTATGGATGCATCCTCCTTTGCATGCATTGCTAACTTCTCATGTTGTTGCATTAAAACCCTTATCTAGTTGTCCCCTATTGAGATCTCCCACCACCTTTTCCTTTGCCACCATTGCCTCCCAACCACAAGGCACTATTGGCGTGGAAATGCCTACACCACCACTAAGGACTACTCTTGGCTTGCCTTGCTTTGCCACCTCATTTATCATCCATTGATGTTTGTTGATGGAAGGAGAAGAAAGGCATTTTATGAAGATAAGAGGCATTCTACCACTACTTCATGCATGATCTACATCACCATCTTCACCATTGACATCTACCCCTAGTGCCACCGATCCAACTAGGGCCACACCTTTATCTTTAGTATCACTTGCCACTGCCACTAGTGAGTTCTTCTGAACCCTCAACTTCCATTGCAAGATGAGTCGCCAACATTGTAGGTCCATCCTTCAGCCTCATTCACCATCATCATTCATGAAGAATTGAGAAGGGGAAGGTTTTCGAGCATGCAAAGGAGAAAAAGTAAGAAATAAAGGGAAAAAAGGACTGTAGTTTGTTAAAAGGAAGGAGAATAAATTGTAAAAAATGTGTCAAAACAATGGTGGAAGTTTAAAAAGAGAGCAAAATCAGTAATCAATTTCCTAAAAAAATCTTAGGGTAGATTACATCTATCAACCTGCTTTCTAAGAGTAGACTACATTTGTTAATTTATTTTACTACAAATTGTATCATCAAATGGTTAATCTACTAAGATATAATGCTTTCTAGACTTATCTCAAATTATTCTTACTGTTACTACTTTTGCTGCATTATTTTTTTAAATCCCTTTGGCTCATTACTTTTTTATTTTTCTTTTTGTTCCTTTGTTGAAAGTTTGTTCTTGATTCTTATTCTAAGCCATTTACACTTTCCAATCATAGAGAACTTTTCTTTCGTCTTCTCGTTCAGGTAAGACATTCCTCTAGGGAGGAAAGGTATAGCTTGCCAATTAATATCACCTACAAACTTTCACTCTCTCACTTTGTTATTGATAGGTACTTGAAGATGATGTGCCTATTGACAAAAAATGTCTATCAACTTCCCCATTGGTAGGTACTTGATGATGTGCCTATAGTCGTAAAACATATATCTGCAGATTCCCTCTTACCAAGGCATTTGAACTCCAGTACTTCATCTTAGCTTCACCAATAGCAATACCATGCATTGCTCATGGACAACATATTTAGAATTTTACCTTTTGTCAATTCCTTTAAAGACAAATCAATATCTATTTCTTCTATTTTTCACATCTACTTCCTCCTAGTCTTCTCTTCTTGTACCCTTCTTCAAGTTTAACAATCTCATTATTGCTAAAAACAAACTGTTCGAATTTATTGAAAATAGATAACAATTTCAGGTGTTGGAAATGGTGAGCTGCTAATAGGACATGATAATGTTTCTCTTATATGTAAGACGGATTCCAAGGAATTTACTTCAGATCAACAAACAGCTCCTTTGGAAGGTGAATTTCCCAGGACACTTGTTGCCATGAAAGATACAAGTATTGCTTTTACTGATGAAGCTCACCATACAGCTCCTAGAGACCATGACATTGATTGGAAATCCAAGTTGAACCGTGATGAGAAGGGGCCAAAGATAGTGGATAACAAGAGGAACAATGGTACTTCAGATGTCTGTCTTCATATAGAAAAGGATGCATCTAATCTACACAATGTGATTGGTAGTTCGGCAATGTATGAAAAAACTGGGACACGAAGGTCTGGTATTCTCTGTTTTGTTAGTCACTTACAAATGGTTCAACAGTTAAATCATCATGTTCAATAGTTGAGTGTCAATTTCCTGTCTAACAAGTTGCAATTTTTTTCTGCTGTCCTCCCTTTACAAAGGTCAATGTCAAGAAGTCCAACAGCTGATGTTGCACTTGAGACAGACTCTAAGAGACCTGCCATTGCATGCTCTTTTTTTGCCAAAGGTTGGTGTATCAAAGGTAATTCTTGTAGGTTTCTTCACCCGAAAGACAGAACCGAGGAAATTGCAGGTACTAACAGAATTTATTGTGCTATCTGCAAAGAGAATCCATTTGTTAGAAAGTTGCTGACCTGTAGGACTTCTTATATTCAGGTCACAAGAAGGAAATTGGAAATAGGTCTTCTCGTGAATTACTGGTTTCACGGACTGCCAATAATCTTAAGCCAGAGACTGATATCCTTGTGCAGAAGGCCCTCATCAGAACATATGGTGATGAGAAACAAGGTATGTCTCAGTCTCACAACAAGCCGCAAGCATATATTGCAACAGAAAATTAGGCATCACTCTATCTCCACAGTATTTCAATGATAGGTTGACCTTGCTCTTTCCATACCTGCAGGGGAGAAATATACTAGAATTAGAATGAATAATCAACATCATATTCCGTCCTTGAATGGAAAATCTTACTCTACTTTGAACTCTTCATTTGAAGGGAATGCTGCCTATAGAGACGTCACATCTGGTTCAACTGAACGAAAGCTCTACAATGAGATGTCTCATTCAGACTATTTGAGTGGTGGATGTTCTTCCAGGAGTCAATTACCAATGGGAAGTCCAATTCCTTGTCATAGTTTTTCCTCTAGTAATATATCTATTGGTCCTGGAATGCATGATCCACTTTCCAATGAAAAATTTACCGCAGACAGAAGCTTGATTAGGCAATGGAATTCATCCAAGTCAAGCATTCCATACAAGGTGGATACTGCATCAGGTCCTGCACATGCAAGTTCTTTCCATCAGAGAGCATCTTTAATCCAGACTTTTCCTCAGCAAGCAAATTCATACACTCATGAGTATGGTCCTTTTGGTAACTTGTCCCTTGACAGGAATAGCGTGACAGCTTTTGATAAAGGATATTTTTCACAGTCTTGCTCCTTGCCTAGAAGTCATTCATCTGTCAACTCTCCGGATTCCCTTGTGTCCTTTGGTAATAAGACACAATCAAGTAAATCTTGGGAGCCATCCTTACCTTTTCGGTCCTCCTTCACTCATTCATCATCTACAATTTCATCTCCTGGGTGTCAGTATGATCCACTTATTGATAGTATTGAACCCTTAAGGGTAGATTCACAAAGTCCTCCGGCTGGATTTAAAGCAGGGTGTTCTGCATCACGGGGTAGTCATAGCCCAGCATATAATATCCGTATAGGTAGCAGTAGAAATAATTTTGGATATGAAATGAGTTTGTCAGGATCTGAGATTGGTTTGATTGGTGGTGTTAGCAATGGTCATATTTTTTCTGAAGAGAAAAGTTGCAGCCCCTATGCTATTGATGGTGAAATTTTGAAACATGCTGTGAAAAATCAAGATGATGGAGAGAGGCAAACAAAGGAACCTAAAGTTCTGAAAATTTTTCGTGGTGCACTGGTTGAGTTTGTGAAGGATCTTTTGAAGCCATTTTGGCGAGGGGGTCATTTGAGCAAGGATGCACACAAAAAGATAGTGAAGAAAGTAGAAGAGAAGGTTATTGGTTCATTACAATCCCATCAAATTCCAAGTAATTTGGAATCCGCAAATCAATATCTCTCTTCATGTCGACCTAAACTTGAAAAACTTGTGGAGGTAAACTTGACTAAATAAATGTTTGTTCTTTTCACTATGGAAAGGTTGGTAGGCTTTTCATCTGTAAATGCTATCGACATCTAAAAATTGTCTGCAAATATTTTCAGGGATATGTTGAGAAGTATAAATCTTGATTTCTGATTTTAAGTGAGAAGAAGGCTATGTCTTGTACATTATCTACTATGTTCTATTTCGTGACTTAGACGGCTCTCTTTTGTAATTGCCTTCCAACTTCAAAGTATCTTGTGAGTTTCCTATCTCTAATGATCGTCAAGTTGTATCCTTGTTTTCTTTTCAAATTTTGACCCTTTTGGTGTTCTTAAATATTGAACACATTGTTTGCTTTGTTGTGTGAAGTAGGTGAAAGGAAACTATTAATGATGATGGATTTTGTTTACTATTATCATTTGTCTATTCATGGTCAAGGGATACAAGTATTTTATTATCATGGGATTTGTACATAGAATTGCTAAAATTATAATTTTAAGAGAGACAAATGTATGTTATTAACTATGTTTTAATGCTTCCTTTTGAATAAAGGAATGGTGAATCTTAGTAAGAGAAGTTAATAAGATACATGTAAAGGAAAAAGTTTCCAAAACAATATGATCCTAAAAAGTTAAAAAAATGATTATTCTAAAGATCTTAATATTCGGCCCTGCCCATAATGTCTTCTAAGGAACCACTTGTTGACTCAGTGAGATTTTTGTGACATGACAGACCAACATGCATCATGAATAAGTAAAAGAACTCCCCTTTTAGCTATTGTTGTTTTCCAATTTACTATATGAAGAAATTTCACTAAATGTCCAAACAATCTATAATCACAAGCCATTGTTGATCTTGTCCTCAAAATTGGTGGGAAAACTTCACGTTACATTATGGTCTAAGCATTGATCAATATTGGCAAGGCAAGGTCATGGTGTTTTATGATTATTTCCCACCTACAAAGATTAAAAACTCCTTAGAAAGACCCATAGGGGTTTATGAGTGTCTAAAAGGCCTCTAATGTTTAAGTTTTAAGTCAGAAATTAGTCATGGAGGGGAAAGATCTTGTGGAGCAGTATAGCTTGCAAGAAATTAGACGATACATGCCTTTTGAAGTTACTTGAATATATAGAATGAAGGATGTGGGAAGACAACTCCATGAATTTTGCCATCTCTTGAATTCAAAATTTGCTTCTCAATAATTTAAGAAAGAATATTGGACGATAGATCCCAATGTATCAGTTATCAAATTAGGATAAGTGGCTATTTGTAGGTTAGTCAAGTAAACCATTACTAAGGCTTGGTCTGAAACTTCTTGATGAGGGTCGAACTTTCTCAATCATTGGCAAATGCTGACTTTTATTGCCTAAGTCATGGTTGATGGTTGCTTTGTAAATGTCGACCCTCACTAGGTGAGACTAACGACACTTTGCTAACCCAAGCAAAGTCTTGAAAATCTACTTGCCTTTCTAGGGTCCAATTACCCACTGAGAATTTATTAATCATGTATCAACAATGACATGAGATGCCTCAAGAATTCTTGAGTAACCTTAAAAATAAAGATGTGATTGATGCCCTCTTTCTCCCCACTATAGAGAACACAATCCATTTTTATTGTGGGAATCTACTTGCTATGATATTTCTCTTTTTGGATGGTGTTTGTGCACTTAGAATCGGGTGGAAATGAATTTGGTAGAAAGTGAAAGGAATCATGAATTTGATAGGAAATGGAAAATAAATTTAACAGAAATTGAAATTTGACTATTTATGCATGTTTAGGAAAATGGTAGAATTTAAAATTTATGTATTTGTGTATGTGTAAGAAGGTGATGGAGTTCAAAGCAATTAGTTTTGAATTTTAACTTATATATTAATATGATTAACTTCAACTTTACCCATAGTAATTAAAATTTAATATTTCCATTAATCTAGTATTAATAATGAAATATCAATTACTGTCATTAACCTTATAATAAACATTAATTATCATAAATTGAAAATTTACGTGCATAAAGTTCAAATACAATTTCATAAGAATAAACATTAATAAAATAAAAATTTATAAGTATCAATACAAGTACATAAAAGTTGAAATAGAAGTTGAAAATGAGTTATAAATTTTGAACATCTTACATTGATGTCATGATTTTTTCACATATTTTATTTGTTATTTTCTTCATTCATTATTGAGTGCTGGCAATAGTATTACTTATTTTTTCTTATCCTTTTCTTGAAAAGTTTGTAATGTATCAATAATCCTAATTTTTTGTAATTCATCTTCAAGATCTTTAAGTAAATCTAATTTATTTGTTTTATGAATGAAATTGTGAAGTAGAGAACAAGTTAAAACAATTTTAGATTGAGTTTTAAAAGAAAATGATATATAATCTTGTAATATTGTAAAATAATGTTTTACTATAAATGAGTACTTGATCACTATTCTCAATTGCGAATGTTTGTAATTGAAATTCTTTGTTGTATTAAGAAGTGGATTATATCATAATCAATTGAGTAATATCTTACATTTTAAAATAGATAAATATATACTAGTTGATTTAGAAAATCAACATTTATCAAGTAAAATTTACCTACATACAATTCAATACCAATACGATGCAGGCTACATTTCATTAACCAAGTATAACTCACATTATTATCAAGTAAAACTTACATTATTTCATGTTATGCCATAGGTAACATACCTAGTGGAACAACTAAGACATAGGTTGAGTTATTGCATCGAAAAACTCAAGCATCAGTTGATTTCTTTTATTTGTTAAGAATATAAAAAAAAATTCATATCAAAATTATAAGTTATCAAAATATTGTGTTAATTCACTTTTTCTATTTTTGAAGTTTGTATTTTCTTTTTTAGTAATTGTTGCTTTCACATGTGTATTATCAATAGTATTATTACAATCTTATAATATGAAAAGGAAAATTTAAATATTATGAACTATCTTCTCTTAGTGATATGTAAAAATATGCAAAAACGAAGAATTTATCTTAAAGTACGGAAAAACATTAAGGTCATTTTGAATTCTGTTAGGAGTTAAAGTTTTGCTAGAAGTATATGACTTAATTTTAATATCGTATTCAATATTTTATTAAAATAAGTATTTACAGTCCAAGTAGATTGATGAAAATACTCTTGTTACTCTATATATTTAATTTTGTCTAATTGTAACAAAAAAGATGACAAGCTTTTCTTCTACACTCATATCTTTACTATCTTGTATTACTTCATTTTTTAACAATGTGCAAACTTTCATGAAAGCATGTTGACTTATTGAATATATTTTCTTGCAAGTGTATGATTAATTTGGTAAAGAAGGATTTAATAACCTTCTTATATATTGTATATTCAAGTTGTAGCTATTGATGAAATATTACTTGTTGCTATTCCACAGAAATTGCCATATTGTTATTAACAACTTTTTTTTTTTTTGCATGTTCTTCCTTTTGTATTAACATTAGTTTATCACCATCATAAGCCATCACTAATAATAACTTCCTATAAAAAACACAATGGTAACAATTTAATTTAAAGAAATAATGGCGTATGGTGAATCCAATCTTGTAGACCGGAATTTAACAATGTAGAGAATATAATCATTCTTGCAGAATCAAAGATACAATATAATTGTAAATGACAACTACATAATTAAGCATTGAAGCTTACAAAAACATTGTAAATAACATAACAGTGTTCAATACAACACATCCAAAAACTAAGATAATGTTGTTTAGCACAACATATTTAGAAAAGTTTCATAAACTAAGATAACATTATTCCATAGACCAAAATATTACATAATTCAACTTAAATTATACTTCAACCATGAAATCCTGTGCTCATTTGGTAATCTGAAAAAGTTCTCTTAAATTCATTTTCCAATAACTCCATGACCCCATACTTATCCTCTTGTGAAAGGCTTGGATGCTCAAATAATATTGTAATATAATTGTCATCTATATATTCTCTAGATTCTCTTCTTGAATATTCATTCTTAGTCACAAGATCAGGGTTACAACCATTAATATATAAGATAGATATATGGATTAAAGTCCTAAATGGATATCCATTTATATACTTATACTCTTAATGCTTCTCAAGATGGGCATATGAATAGTGAATCTTAGTTCTTATACAAATGACTTTAGCCATATCATTTTACATGTTTGATGTCATAGATAACCTTTTTGAGTATACAAACATAATTCTCCCCTTGATTGGGAGGTTGTTCTATAAGAACTTGCTTTTCCAAACTACCATATAAAAAAACATTTTAACATTTAACTAGAACATCGGTCAAGATTGATTTATAGCAATAGAGAGAATTCAAATGCATGATAAGGGAAAATGTTTCAAAATAATCAATATCATATGTTTGAGAGAAGCATTGTGCCACTAGTTGGGCCTTGTAATGATTAACAGTGCCATCTAGTTTGCATTTGATAGTGTAGGCCCATCGACAAAAGACAACACTTTCTTCAATATAACAAGACTTGAGATCTCAAGTGTCACGAGAGGTTAATGCTACCATTTCCTTGTCCATGGTTGCCTTCCAATGTGGTAACTATAGGGCTTCTTTATGGTTCCTAGGTAAAGATTCTAAAGTAAGAGACATGGTAAAACTACAAAAGGTATGATAAAACTACCATTGTCGATTGATCAACTACAGGTGGTGTGGACTAGGTGGAAATATGGATGGCCTGAGCAAAAACCTCACCTAAATCTGGTGTCTTGCTAGCTCCCAAGACATGTCCACAAATCTATTAGTAACATCTGGATTTACACTGACAAGGTAATCTGCAATTGCAAGTTCTTCATGGTATTGAAGAAACTTGGAAATATCTGCAACAGGAAGTTGATTCAGATTTAGTTCATCTACTAATCCACATAGTATGCTGTAATATTCTTGACAAGTTGACTCTTAGGTCCCAACATTATGTAAAGTGTTCTGATCGTATATAATTGAGACACTGAATTGGCCTCCACCACCCCTCTCTAATATTGACCCTTTGATTTATAGCGAGGGAGAGTAGCATGAGCCCCAAGTCATGTTGGTTGGTCCCAATCTTGGAGTGGGCAATAACTTCCCACACCTCAGTCGCATACTCTTCACTATATTTTAATGTCATCTCTTATATTTTGTTGGAACCATAAAACTAAAATGTTAGTTTCTTATCAAATTTGATATGATTGCACATGGTGTGCCAGACGTCAGTTGTTTTGTCTATGGTAACCCAATGAAAACATGAAGGCCTCGTCATAAGCTACAAATTTTGGTCTAGAACTTCAAAACAAACTTAAGTAAACCATAGTACACATAGGACTAGTTAAATTTGATATTTAGACATAATAAGCATCATATGATTGAAATATGTGTTAAAGTAACAATCAATGTAAACCAATTGTCTGTCATCAAATAGTTATTTTTAAAGAAATCTTCAAAAATATATAAAAAATTAAATTCTATTTTTCTAATTTTCATGATTTTCCTACTCACAAAAATCTTATGATCTTTAAAAGATAGTAATTATTTATCATAACTATAAGAAATCTCAAATATTAATAATGATGATTTTAGGAAAAAATTATATTAATTTATTGTTAAGAGAGGATTGCATATTTATAGGTTGCCTAGTTACATAAATATCCAATAAACCATATACCTTTATAATAATATAATATAATATATCCCTAACATAATGACATAATATAATGTTTCTTCACAAATTGCGGCATATATATTTGTCATGCCTAAATCATTGTAAACACCCAATCTTTTTGTGAAGATACCTAGATATTCTAAGATAGTTTGTTTGGAGTAGTTAGGATGCCTTTTATCATCATATGACACAATGGCAATCAATCTTAACATACTTCATGCACTCATGGAAGGTTGTATTCTTGGTGATGAATATTGTTTAATTGTCGCAATACATGGAGTAGGACAAAAGGATTTAAATTAAGTACGTCAAAAATTAAATACATAAAGTGTATGTTTAACACAAATAGAAATAATAATAAAAGTATATAATTAAATGGTAATGAGATTCATAAAAGTAATATTTTAAATACATAGGATTTATAATAAACAGTAGTGGTGAAATTTAGTGGATGTGATTCATAGGATTAAGTAGGGTGGATGAAATAGAGAAATACTTGTTGAGTATTTGGTGGTAGGAGGCTATCCTTAAAATTAAAAGGAAAATTTTATAAATCTATTATTTATCTAACTATACTTTATTGCTCAAGATATTGGACTTTAAAATATAACCATATATAAAAAGTTAGTGTTACAGATGCAGATATTTGGATGAGTGGTAATATTATAATGGATAAGCTAAAAAAACATTTATTAGAAATAGAGTAGAAGTTAATTGAAGATAAGAAAAAATCAGATTAGGTAATTGGTCAAGGTTATATTTTTAGGTCAAAGGATGTATCAGTTAGAAGAGGAGAATTAATTAATATAAAAGAAATTTAAAACATAGAGGAAGGCTTGATTAAGAAGTGTGAGAAAATATTTAAATTTATGTAATTTAATTGAAAATTTAACTATAGATAGATATACATAGAAGAAAAGGATTTATATGGCTAACCCCACATAATTAAATTATAGCTTGGATTATTGTTATTATAATTGTTATAATACATACAAATAAGGGCTGATGTAAAATTAAGCTCTGTTAACATGGATCTAAACTACATTATCTTTATAGCTATCTATGCCATTAAACAATAATCTCGATACTTTTTTGGGAAAAAATGTAGGCTGAAGTTTTTTATCAATGAGAATCATCCATGTCTGACGTTAACTGAAAATGTTAGCAAGAAGAACAAAAAATACATAAATATGTGCATTAACTTTTGTTCTTTTATTGCTTTTGTATGTTGAATCTGAGTTTGCATCTACTTCAAGATGTCCATTCTTTTCGTAGCTTTAACCTGTGCTCTAAGAAAAGGTACTATATGAGAAATATCTAGAAAAGTACAGAAGTAGATTATTTTTCAAATCAGCCATCAAAGACATCCTGCATCCTTTTACACTTCAAAGGAAATGTACCAAAAAACTAGATTCAAATTGACAAGTGTACAACAAATTTCATTTGAGACAAAGCCATTGTCTTTATCATACACAAACCAAATCTCTAGAAAATATTAAGGTTTACTTGCATTTTCGGTACTGGAGTATTTCTTAAGATACTTTTTCCACACCAATTTTTTTGATATCACTTTACATTATGAAAATATCATTCACACACCTCTACTTCTCATGGTGGACACCTACATGGGACCAATTCACATAACATCAGACTTTTTTTAACATTGGTTGTAGTATTTAATTTAATTATATATGTTTTCTGAAACTTGATACTTTTTTTGTAAAAAATACCATACTATGATTCATTGCAATTTATATGCATATGTTATTCTAATGCAACAATTCAATCAGGAGGTCAAGAATTGTAAAAAATAGGCAACCATTACCATCTTTCAATGCACCTTATTGTCGAGGTCCTTGTCCATTTTCAAAAACGTTGGCCTTTTCCTTATTATTGATTAGTGTTTCATTTCAACTGTCTAAATATAGTGTTTCCTTTCGGCTGTTCAGATGTTCCTTTCAACTGGTATTGCAGATTACGGTGGAAGCTTAGTCACATCTAGTTTTATCATGATAATTTTATTGATTAGGTTGGTTTTAGGAAAAGCTCTCTCATAGACCAATGCCGTTGAATATCTCATACAACTACATTTGTCTACTCAATATGAATATTAGAGTGCAAATCCAAGATGGGGGGGTGTAAACACGAACTCGTCTTTTCCTTTTGTTTGCAGGTTCTGTTAAACCATTTAAAGTGCAGAAAACATATGTTGAGTGGTGAATAATTTGAAGATCCCAGGAAGCTATTCTACTTTTCAAACAAATTTTTGGTTGGGTCTGTCAAATTGGGAACTTCGTCCACCTCCCTTCTTTTCTTGCTGGTCTTCCCACATCTCTTCCCACATCTGTCGTGTAGCTTCTCGGTTAAAATTTCTTCCTGGTTTCTGTGCTCTCCATGCAGTCGTACTAACTGTAGTGGATGGTAGGAGAAATTGCCTAAGCAACAGAGGATAACGTAATTTGTCTTAGTCTTACCTTATAAAATTCTCGAAGGAAGAAAATCTTGTGTTCAAGTCGAGGAAATAAATATTACCAATATAAAAAGAAAATCTTGTGTTTAGGCCTTTTTGCTTTCATGCTTCCTATTTCTTTCCCTTTTGTCCAATTGTGCTCTTTGTTCTATTATTACTACGTTGCATTATACTTCTGTTTCAACAATCTTGGACGAGGCTCAGTGGAATTTCATCAACCTTTACAGTATATATAAGTTGTGCTATTTATGTTGGTTTTGTAGTTGCTTTTGATATTTTTGTGTTCTATCGCTTAAGTAATATCGTGCATGTTTGTTTAGACTCTTTAACGACGGTCACTTTATCCATCATTTTTATGGACTATTGGATTGTTCCAGGAAGAATTCCTCGTTCCCAGTTTTTCTTACGTCAATTTAGGTGCCTTCATTACATTATGGTGGCAATGGTTTGGGTTTGCATTAGGTTTCAGTTGGAATCAACCCCAATCTGGTCATTGACATTATGTATTGTAGAAATTTATGTATTGATCCTTGACATTATGTGCTGACATTATGTAGGAATTTATGTATTGTTACTTAGTAAAATTTTTATACAATTTATGAACTCCATCTAGCTATATTATATAGCCAGTTTATATAAAGGTAAACCACTATATAATTTACGAACTCACCATGGTAAAATCACTAGCGTGAACCAGATCCGGTGTACCAGATCACTATACAAGCAAAATCCCTGTGATGTAGCCAGATCTGGCCGTTCCTTAAAAAAGTTTTAATTATTTTATTGATCGATTCAAGCTTTCAAGATCCATTATTGATATTGTTTTAATGATATGTCATTAATTACTGATAAAAAGGGCAGACTTCAATGGAACTACAAAATACAGGTTTTTCAAGCAAAATACGGTTTTTTCCGAGCAATATATAGTTTTTTATGTAGCAAACTATCAGATCCGTAGCAGCAGCAGATGGCAGATCTGGATGTTACAGTTTAGTATCGAAAAAAGGGGACTTGATCTGTGTCCTTTACGGCTTTACTTGAGCTTTGTCAGAGGGCTTTGCGCAGCGGATCTGTGAATGGACTGATTAACACGGTGGATGGAGCGCTTTATGCGGTTGGAAGAGCGACAAGTGTCATACTGAGGGTGCAACGCATGGAGTGAGCGGCCAGACGAAAAGGAATCGTTAGTGTTGTACTCCCTTGTGCCCAAAATGTGTGATGGTGAACGATAACGAATGCTCTACAGGGGAGTGCCTGTCACTGTGTGACTGAAACACGATGGTTTAACGACGCACCCAAACGGAAGTGTGACCCACGGAAACGAGCCATGGGACGTTGCCAAACGCACGGCTCTGATTCAACGAGTCCTTTGGAAAATCACTTATAATCATAAAATTAGCATAACTGTAAATAAACGTGAACAAGAATTATATCAATATAATTCTAATATTTAATTCACATGCTAAAAATATTAATCAACGTTCCCTTCCTTGTTGAATACATTAATATACCACTAATTATCATTAACAGCGTTATTTTCAATCTCATCCCCCATCAGAGAGAGGTTTACCGTGTGTCGGTAGACGGTAGTCGTCGTCGGGTCCGCATTCTCTTCCGCCGTCTACTTCGGCACCTGCGAGCTCGGAAGGTCCTGAAGATACGCCCTTACACGTCACTGTACTCGTCCCTCCCATGGGGAACATCGTGTCGTCCGCGGTCTTGCTTTCAGACCATTTTAATTGCACACGATTTCTGCGCCAATTTTTGTCTGTAGTGTCGTCGTCACTCGGCGTTTGCTGACTCTTCCCTTGGAAGTGTCTTGCTTGAATGGGTCCGAAGAAATCTACCGCAAACGATCACATTGCAATGTCAAGAATGCTTGCTCTAGTCAGCCGTTTCTTACAAGGGCAACAAAGTAGTTGTTTTTTTTTTTTTTGAAGGTTAAGATATTTTAAATCTTTGATATTAATAAGGTTTAAACTCGCGACCAACATGATAATGAGAGGTTTTCTCATCACTTAAATACATGATCTCGCGTTCGAAAGGAAAAGCGGTTGGTCACTCCAGCGACGCGAGGGTTCGTTCGGACAGGGTAAAAAAGTATCCTTTACCACTAAGCACTTGAAAGGAAGTTTGTTTTTTTCAATTGGTGTTTATGTGTGTTAGCATATTTTATTTTTTTATAATAAAATATAATCATAAAAATAGTTAATATATGGTACATAATCTTTTTGAATGTAGTTCGAGCTCTATTTATTAAGATTTTTGGAACCGACTGATTTTAAGAAGTTTAAATCAAAGATGAATATGTGTTTAATTTAAATAAAAAATAATCATGTATTTATGAAAGAGAGATAAAGTACTTACAAGAATTATTTTATTTATAAGTGTCTACAACAACATTTTTCTTTGGAATCAAATAAAAGAAACTTAAGGTCTATTTGTACACTTAGAAAGTGACAGAAATTAATAGAAAAAAAAGTGTTGAAAAGCTTAGAAAATAATGAAAAAGAAAGTTATAGAAAGTTACAGAAAGTTACTAAAAAACATAATGTTTATGTACTGATAAGAAAGTGACATAAATGTTCAAAAAGTAACAAAAAAGTAAAAAAATAATAAAATGTAATAAAATATAAATAAATAACATAAAAATATTTTTAAACATCTCAAGTTTATGGAAAAATTAAAAATATTTTCATTTTTCATAAGAATACAATATACATTATGAGGTTAATATAAATTTAATATATTATAAAAATTTATTATTATTATTATAATTATTAATTATTATTATTTATCTCTTTTTTTAACATATAAATTTAACAAATTATATTATATTTTATTTTTTTCCTTTTTTTTCTCTTATTTTTTGTCACTTTTAAACCTTTCAATTCGAAAAAAAAGATAAATTTATTTTCTCTTATAAAACTTTCTTTGTAAAATAATATTAAAAAGTGACAGATGATATTTTCTATCATTTTCCACTAAATACAAATATATTATATTTTTTCATTACTTTTCTTCACTTTCTTTTTCATCATTTTCTTTTCACTACTTTCTCTCGTGCACAAAACTCTCTAAGAAAAGAAAAGTCGCCCTTTCGACGGAAATGGTAATCGACCGACCTTCTCACTCTCTCGTATTACGAGGGGCCTCTGGTGTAAACTTGCGAAAGCGCGTACTAGGCCAGGCCAATTCATTCCCAATGGTTCGTTCAACTTTTTCTTTTCTTGACAACGATGGCGAGTACTACTTTTTATTTCTTTTTCAAGGTAGAGGAGAAAATATATTATGAAAATTCTAACCATGAAATCACAACAAAAGAGAATTTCAAACAAAAGATACTAAAGTTCCAAACTGAAGACGAGAAATACAAATATAACCAAAAGAACGGGAAACAATCCAAGTCAAACCAAGGGAGAGGCATAAAAGGGTGGCAATGAGAAACTTATCTTGCCTCCAGCATCAACTTCATCAACCCACCAACTTGAAGTGGTAAGATCAAGATCTAGTCCATGGACAACGTTTCCAGCATTATTTGAAGAATCTTGCAAAGTAACAACATGTTGGTTCCAACTTCATTGTTGTCAGTCTTAATACTTGAGGATAAGTTTTCTAACCAAAAAATAATTAAATTTGAAAAATATCAAGTTTGGTATTTCGAACTGAACGCCTTAATAAAATATTAATCTTATTTTACCATGTGATCCAAAAGAAACTCGGAATAAGAGTGTCAAGTAGTTTTAGAGAGTTTGAAATTCAGCAATGATTAAAAAATGGAATTCAAAAAATCATCGTGAAGTAAAATTCTCATGCATGTTCTTAAGGAAGAATCCAAAAAATCATCATGAAGGTTTCCGTGCATTGGTAACGTTGGAGCAATTATTGTTGTAATGTTGGTTTTTTTCTTATTCTTCTTTTGTAATGTAAGTGTTTGTTTGGACACCTAAAAAATGACGGGAAGGAAAAATTAGAAAATGATGATAAATGATAAAAATGAAGAAAAATAAGTTGTTATTTTTAGGATGTTTGTGTATGTGTTAGAAAATAATAGAATGTGAAAATTATGTGTTTATTCACGTAACGAAAAATGATGTAATAAGGTCATATTGAAGTAATATTTAGGGCATTAGTAATTCTTACAATATTTAGGATCCATTTATGCCCCTAGAAAATGGAGAAAAAGAGAATTAAAACAATATAGAAAATGATGAAAAATAAAATTTATCATATTTTTGGTATTTAATGAAAATTAAAGTTTAACTATTTATGTTTGTAACAAAAATTAAAATTTAGTTATTTATATATGCGACAAAAAATGCTAAAAATTTAATTTGTATATTAACGTAATTATAACTATAATTACCAGGAAAACACATAGGTATAAATAAGCATCTTCAACGATATTTATTGGGTTCCTTCCTCCCTCCCATAATTTTGTAAAATTTGCTAATTGGTCCTCACCAAATTAGTCCATCTTCTTTGTTTGGTACCATTTCATGCCCTTGTGTTCTACATTGCCTCATCTGTGGTTCCGGTGGATGTTACCTGTTGGCTTATGCTTTGCTTTCATTTTGACTGTTGTTTTCTATAAGCCTTCTACCACACCAATCTGAAAACTAGCTAGCTTGTATGAAATGTTGATGTCAAAGAGTGACTCCGCAAAGGCACATTTAAAGTAGACTTCATTGCAGAAGTGCTGTTTAAATGTAATTTGATCCATGGACGTAATTTGGGATCATCACCGTACATGCATCTCGGTAGATTGCCCTAGACATACCAACAGTTTCTCCTTCTCAAAGCAACCACATGCTCAAAGAATAGGGGAGGGAGGAGAATGGAAGGTATACTGTAAGTAACGACTGCAAAGATGTCTATGAAGGACGACGATCGGTTGGATGACAAGAGGGTGATGTGCAGGCAACGGCGGAGCTTGAAGGGTGCACAAATAGGCCTGAGTTGGAGGGGGGTAGGGTGTGGGGAAATTTTTAAGAGAAGAGTGATGGTTGGACAACTGCAGAGAAGACGACCGGTTGGTGAGAGGATAACCTCTAGGCAACGGAGCTCGAGGGGGCGTGCGAACGGTCCAAAGCTGAAGGGAGTAGTGAACGGAGAAATTAATTTCAAAGCTTGGAAAATGCCAAGTTGACTGTTCGCCGTCTTTTATCAGATGCTAACAAATCAGAAAAATGAATTTCCGGCATGATCTGTATGGAATACAAGTTGGGTTTACTTTGTTATCTATTTTGTCTACCAGCTTAATTTGCCATCTCATCTCCCATGTGTGTTTCTGCTTCGAAGCAAAATTTACCTTCACATTACGCATGCATCTTATTACGGTGCGAGGGAAAGGCCTTCGAACCCAGAACATGAAACTGTTCACGATGACGAATGGGGAAGGACTCCGGCAGATCACCGTTAATTTATTGAACCGACGGATGGGTGTTTGTCCAGGGAAGCCTTCTTTCCTCCTCCTCGTCCTCATGGTGAGGCATACAAACACCCATCACCCTCCATCATGTTGTGGGTTTCCAACAAGACGAGCGCACGACGAACGAAGAAGGCTAAGAGAACTCACCACCAAACCACAACCTCCGGTTGGGCAGAGAGGACGAGAGATTAGGCAGCGCGTGGTGGTGGTCGCATTCTCTCGATGGCGCTCACTCACGACCGTACGTTCCGTCGGTTTGAATAGTCCGACGTACGTAGAAAAAAAGAAGGAAAGAAAGTGGAGATTTTAAATTTTATAATTTCGTAGACTCTTCTCTTCTCCTCTCTTCTCTTGTAATCATATGATTTTTGAGTTACATTTTAACATTCTTCCCTTAAGCGATTAGACGACCCGCCAATGAAGGGAGAAGTCAAGAACGCGGTGTGCGAAGACTCCTGCAGGTGGAATTCCTTCTTCCCACGAATGGAACCAAAAAAAATCGCTTGAGATCCGCTTTTTCGTATCTATGAAAGCGTCAGAAAGGAAATTTAACTTTGCTTTTGGTAACAAGAAGAAATTAAATTAAAACAGAATTAATCTCCCAAGTCCCAACTATTAAGTTGAAAGTTTACAGCAGTACATATATAAGATACACATACTCTTGCCAATTCCACATTTTATTGCTATCTACCTTACTGTTCATATTATTTTATGATCTGATATCTAAAGCATGTTTCCGTGAAGCGGACAAGGGTTGAGATACGTTGGTTCAACAGTCGTTTTTGTTTGGTTTACCGGAAACTTCCCATCCAAAACATTTATTTCCACGGAGTCAATGCATCGGCATGAAGAGGAAGTTTCGCTTTTGAAAAAAAAAACAAAATTAAGATTTCAAAATTTCAATTAAAAAAAGAATAATTTTAAAAAAATATTATTTTAACATACGACCTCGCGTACAAGGATGTTTCACGTTTGATTCGCAGGTCTTTTTTATTTTTATTTTATTCTTTTCTTTACTTTTCTGGCGCAAGTTGAATCGAGAAAGCGGAGGGCGCCGAAAAGTTGTTGGCGCCGACGGTGTGGTTTTGCGTCACGAGTGGCGTGCGTGCGTGCGTGCGTGCGTGCGTGCTCTCTTCATTCCACGCACCTCCCGTAAAAAAAAAAAAACAAATGTGGGAATTTGTCTTGTCTGAAAAATTAACAAAAAAATAAAAAAAAGATTGAAAAGTAAATAAAGATATTTATATAAAAGTAAAGTTTCAAAAATAATTTTAAACTTTTTTTATATAAATATTGAAGTTTTTTAACCTTTCCTTTTCTTTCTTTTGAAAAGTATCTTCAAAAGGTAACATGATTTTCAAAAATAAAAATAAAATTTAATATCCATAGTTTATGTACTTGTATTTAATTTACGATGTATTTTTATTAGCATTAATAATATTTAATATTTGTATTTAATGTTAACGTTAAATTTTATTGATATTAATGTTTAATATTTTATTTTAAACTTCTGATTTTATGTAACGTGCACAAATTGTTTTCTTTCTTTCTTTCTTCTAACTTTTTTTGACTTTTTCTTATTTTAGATTTAAATTTTGATAAGTATAAAAGTTACTTTCATAAACACAAAAAAAAGCGTTGCGATTATCATTAAAAAAGAGTTTAATGTAGGCATTAAAAATATTACAGGCATCCATCATATAATTTTAAGTTACTGTACTTTAAAGAGGTATCTGTGTCTCTGTAAAAAAGGGAAAAGTAAAATATAAATTTTTTGTAAAAATTCTTCTGGCATTTGTGCATTTAGAAAAAAATTTCTTGATTTGTCAACATCTAAAAGGTAAAGATTTTAATATTTTTCTATCTTATATACTTGAAATTCATTTTCTAAATTTTCCATCCATACACCTTCGGAATTCATTTTCTACCCATCGAGGGTTTGGTTTAGCGGTGATTAAATTAAGGATTAAGAATTTAATTAAGTGATTAAATATTAAAAATAAGAAGTGAATTAGGAATTACTTAAAATATTAAATTAATTAATATAAGTAAATTAAGGATTAAATTAGATAATCAATAATTAAATTAAATGATTTTCTCTCACATAAAGAAATACTTAAATTTCAAATTTTAACAAGTACATAAATATCAAAAAAAAGAAGATAAAATTAAAATTAATTTTTATCTTTTCCTTTTTTTTTTATATATATTTTTTCTCCTATTTCTTCGGTGCAGTGCAGACTCTACGAAATGGAGTTCGGACTTTCGTCTTTAAGATCCGTCGGGGCGGCAGAGCCGTGTCGGGTTGGTCTGCACGGGAATTATGGATTATTTATGAAGTGAACAGGCAACCGCAGACAACCGCAGGTCTGATGATGTAATTATTGAATTCCTCCGCAGCTTTAAGCTTTTTTTACGTCGTACGTTTTCACGCACACTGACCAGACATGTACGTGCACGCATATTGTTTTGTCTGTTGGCGGCCAGAAGTGATCAGTTTTTTGGCAGGCCATCGTTTTTCTTTTTCTTTTTTTTCCTTTTGCGTAGCTAAAAGATTAGATTAAAAGAAGGCCGTCAGATGTGAAATGACAGCAGGAGGGCAAAAAAGAAAAGAAGAAAACATCAAAATTATTTAATAGATTGGTATACCGAATTATTTTCAAAATTAGTACACCATTTTTATATACGTTTAAACCCACGTATAATCTGTTTATCGTTTTTGTAAATGATATATTAAACTCAGCTGTATATTTAGAATCAACATACTGTTTGAATAAATGATGCGCTAAAATACGTAAGAAAGCTCTCTCAACCGAACATCCTCATCAATGTAAATAATCGGCAGACAAAGTGGAGAGATCGATTAGTCAAAAGATAAAGTGAATGGATAGCAGATGGAGCAAGTTGCTTGCAGTGTGTGAAACTTTAATCTTTGGGTATTTCTGTGGGAAAAATTGTTGAATAATAGAGAAGAAACAAAAAATTAATCTGGCATTTACAAAAAAATTGCTGAATTTATTACCTAATATTATTGAATGAAATGAATTAAAAGAAACAAAACATGAAGAAAATTATTATAAAGAAATGATGAAAATGAATGTAAATGTAAAAGGAAGGGAAATTATTATAAAGTAAAGAAAAAATGAAAGTATATATAAAAGGAAGGGAAATTATTATAAAGTAAAGAAATGAATAAAAATGAAATGAATTAAAAGAAACAAAACATAAAGAAAATTATTATAAAGAAATGATAAAAATGAAAGTAAATAACAAAATATTAAAAATATGAGATGATGAAAGAGAAATAGACATTTGCAAAATATACTTGAACTTGTCCCTGTGAACTTTAAATTACCAAAATGCCCATGTACACACCTAATCACTGAAAGAACCCTTAACACCCCTAAATTACTAAAGTACCCTCAAATATCCAAATTACCAAATACCCTTGTGCACACCCAAATTATCAAAAATTCATCATGCATGTCCAAATGATCAAAATGCTTTTACATATATTTAAAATACAAAATACACCTAGATATGAACCTAAACTATCTAAAGCATTAACAAAATCACTCTTAGATATAAGTCTAAACTATTTAAAATATAAATAAAATTACTCTTAAATATGAGCTTAAGCTATCTAAAATATAAATAAAATTACTTCTAAATATGAATTTAAATTATCTAAAGCATAAATAAAATCACTCATAGATATAAGCCTAAATTATCTAAAGTATACATAAAATTGCTCCTAAATATGAGCATAAACTATTTAAAGCATAAATGAATCACTCCTAGATATGAGCCTAAATTATTTAAAGTATAAATGAAATTACTTTTAAATATGAACTTAAATAACCAAAAAAACAATTAAAGTTATTCATAAATATATATCTTTTTTAATAGACTATCCTTTAAATTCATTAGGAGATAGACTTGCGAGGATCTTGAAAAAGTACACCAGCTAAAGTCTATCTCACATAGAGAACAAACAAGGAAATAGTAGGATTACCCTTATTAGTGGAAAATGAAAAAAGTTATAAAAGTGAATTGGGAAAAATGTCATTTTAATTTGAGAAATCATGATTTAACTGAAGAAAATCTAGGTATCGAACCAGCCAATTCAGTGTCAAACTTGACAGAGTGAAATCGGTCTAATTGTAAAAACATGGTGAAATGAGAAGCAACCTAGAAATCATGAGGCCAAAACCTAATCGGTTTAACCAAAAAAATCATAATTAGGTCGAAACTTGGTCGCTCATAAATATGTACTTAAACAATCTAAGATATAAATGGAATCACTCCTAGATATGAGTTTAATTTATTTAAAACATAAATAAAATCGCTCCCAAATATGAGCCTAAACCATTTAAAGCATAAATAAAGTTGTTCATAGATATGAACTTAAACTATCTAAAATATAAATAAAATCACTTCTAAATGAGTTTAAACTATTTAAAATATAAATGAAATTACTCATAAATATAAGATTAAACTATTTAAAATATAAGTCTAAACTATACAATGAAATTTAATGTGTATAAAAACTACTTTCATATGTATTTAATGCAATTGACATGATATAAATAAGACATTTTTTTGAAAGGTGTGATGTGCGGATTTACTAATTGATTCTTAAAAGATCTCATATATTACAAATGAATCTCAAATAACAATTAATATTTGTAATGTATGAAAAATCCATGTAAACAAAATAACATACCTAACGAGACATCTCATCCTCAATATCATGTCTTACATCAAATACATGTTTAAAATGGAAGTGTAGGAATATGTGATAGATTCTAGGGTGTCTTGCATGTTTCCAATCACCTTTGGATCTTACACTCTAACAATAATTACACTAAATATGAAGGTGTTAATATTGTAGGTATCTAGTTTAGGTACTCATTACTACTTGTCACCCTAACTTTGACAAAACACTTTATATGAATGTAGCAAATCCAATTTCTTAAAGAAGAAGAATAATAATAATAAATAGAAAGAAAAGTTAAATTTTGACTTACTAAAAAAAAGAGAGAAAGAAAGAAATGAAGAAGTAAATAGAAATGATAACAATAATAATAATAATTTCCAACTTTCTCAAAAAAGAGAGAGGAGTAATATCAGTCTCTCAACTAGATGGTACAATGCTCTAAATAGTCATTGAGTCAATGTACACCTATTCTTTCTGAGCTCTTGATAGTTCTTATTATCTTAAGACATGTAACCAATATGATATGTCTTTTTACTTGTTGCAATGGCCTAAATGATACCATCATCCCCTCGCTTGTGGTATCCCAAATGATTCCATCAGTTCACCCTACTCAATCAAGGAAACATTAGGAGAGTGTTAGGTCTATGAACTTAATCACTTCAAATGGTGCTACTTGAACCAATGAGAGAAATTTCAATTGAGAGAGGGTGACACCAAAGCCAAAAGCATTACGGTCCTATAAAGCTTCCTAGAGAATGTGAGTTGCAAAAAGGTGAGTCACTTGAATAGATATACAGTAGAATATTCGAACTAAGCATTGCCTCAGCTCCATCTTTCACCATCGCTATTAGATTTAGCAAGAACAAAATGTAGAAGAGGGTTTTATCTCTCGTAGCAAAAGTGGCAACTTGCTCTGGTATCAAGTTGAGTGAAAGAGAGAAAGTGAAATTGAAAATTTTGATGCTCTTCTTTTGATTCGAGTAAATCATCCGGTTAAGCTGATTAAATTGCGGTTCAATTGGGGAGAAAGTCCGATTAGGCTGAAGAAATTCTGATTTGCTTGAAGAGAGGTCTTGGGTAGATCGAAAATTGGGTTAGTATGGGATTGCGTTCTACACTGACTTTGGCATCGTGACACATGCCTGTGTAATTGGTAAGAGATAAAAAAGTAGGATGTCTACAATAGTGCTAAATGATTGTTTATTCCAGATTTTTAGGTGCCCCTTTAGATGATGTAGTTTTAGATTAATTGTTTTTAGTGGCTCATTAGACCAAGTTTGATCCCAAGCAGTAGCAACAATTTTACAAAAATCCCTATGAGTTAACTACATTCTTTGAAATCTAAAGCGAGTGGGACCCTTGTTAGGCTCAGCTAAAGGCCGAATGATCATAAGAGAATGATTTGAATAAATTCGAGTCATGTATTCCACCACCACACCAGCTCCTTACATCATATGATTGTTGATTAAGACCTTGTTTAACTAGCTGTATTTTCTGATGACATCCTTTTGTTTGTTACACCAAGATAGAGGATTCCCCAAGTGTTGCGATTCATCAAGTTGCAGCCAATTAATGGCTTCATTAAAATCAAGAGAGCTTCTGAGATTATATCCAAAATAGTTGAGAGTTTCATCATGTTACTTTACTACAGTGAAGTCCCCACCAACCATCCAAGGTACATTACTGATTGAAGCTTGTAACTCCTAAAGAGCTACCCATAACTGTCTTCTATGGCATTGGTTACAATCTGCATATACCTTGGTGAGTATGAACTCCATGATTAACCAAGCAGGAAAGAGAAGTCGCCAAAGTTGTTAGATAAGATGTGGACATCAATGTCATGGACCCAAAAAAGCCAAAATTGCCACCAACACTGACTTTCCAGCATTTGAGTCTGAGGAACATCGAGATCTCTTCAATGTTATTCTCCAAAAGAAAAGGTTCAAGGATAGCTGTCATGTAAACATTATGTGTGATGATAATGTTTTTAAGATAGATGTGAGTGGCCTTGTCTTTGAGACCATGACAATTCCAAATGATAATATTAATCCTGGTAAGTAAAGACTGTGAAAAGAGAGGAGTAAAAGGATTATGAGCATTTCTCTTCCCTCAATTAACTTGGAGGGCATGAGGGTGCTGACTTCCTTAAGAAATATTCCTTGTCTTTAAGGTGTATCTTCTTGCCTTTCGACCTGCTTCTTTTCCTCTCACCCTTCGATTGATAATCAGGACCCATGTTAGGTTGTTTGTTCCTTTCAATATCTAAAGCTGGGTGCATCAACCACAATATCTTCCATCTCAGGCTCTAATTCAAGTATATCTTGATCAAAAGCATTATCGAAATTTTGTAGCTCTATTAGTCATCCCATAAGCCTCTTCACCGCTTCCTAAGTTGATGATTTGAGTTCTATTCACTAACTTCTTCTGAAAACTACATCCTTGGTGGCCATGTTCCCCTTGACATAAATTTCCTTCGGTTGTTTCTCATTATTATTACCATTAGGGGCTTCCTGATGAGGAGATCCAAGTCTATCATTGACTACACTTAAAGCGTGCGTAGATTCTATTCCTCACAAATTGTAACGTATTAAATAAATATTCCTTACAATATTTAAAAACAACAACATATTATGTTTTAGAATTTATGTTGGAAAAAGGGGTACTTTATTCTACTTGCTAATATTCTTGCATGTAGATCTAATTATCAAGATTTCCAATCCTACTTGAAATGCTCTTGTTCTAACTTTCTTTTGGTTCATGTGGTTGAACAGAAATAATCTACTTTTCAAAAACTCTAGTTGGAATGTCATTTCAATAATCAATAAGATTAATAACAACTCTGTGACTTTTTTATTAGAATACTTTTCCTTCAGTGCAAATGTGGACACTGCAAATTAATGAAATCTTATCTGTTTGAGATTTTCATGCAGTTAATTTTTTTTATAGAAGTATCTAAAGATGATTTAACTTAGACTTCTGAAGAACCTAAGTGGTAGACCAATGTGATGAATGGAGGAGGAAAATAATTTTCTTTCTACTTTTCTTTGGTACGTACTCTCACTTCTTTCTTCCTTTAAATTATTTTTGAGCAATCGGACCTGTAGTTATTATTCTACTGTTTCTATGTTCTTGGTTTATCTTTTTCTGGACTAGCGTTGTTACTTCTCCGTCTACTTTGGATCCATGGTAGAGGAGATTTTTTTATTTTTATTTTTTTGAGGTAGAGGAGTTATCATATATGTTTGTCTCGTTATTTTATTGCAGAATATTTCGCTGTATGCGGTGGAGACAGAATTTTTGAGATGATTGTCATTTTAATCCATTGATGAATGCGACTTTTGTATACGAGGTGGTTGTTGTGGCTACACCACACTTGGCTATTGTGTTGGTTTTAAAATTTAAGTCGACACCGATCGGCAGACAAACAAATTAAGAAACATCATCGTCAAAATTTAAAGAAAAAAACACCAAATATAACGTAAAATGTCGTGATTTAAGTCTTTAGCGGTGCACAAATTTAATGTGCATCAAATTCCGAGAAGAGTTAGACAGTTCTAAAACATAAAACTTAGATTGAATTTGCCCATCTTTCTTTGAATTCTCAGGTATTTGTTTCTTCTAGAAATTTGAAAGTTTAAATACTCAAATCTGTGTTAACAACACCATGAAAGTTTTTTATTTATCGTCGTTAAGGTACACAAGTGTGATTCTAAAAGATTTGGAGGTGAAGAGCTTGCTTGAATCAGTGTTTACGTATACTTGAACTTGCAAGGCGGATGTTTAGGTGACTGGATTAGAAAAATATTTCTGCTAATTATCCATTAGCAGAAACCGGAAATTAAATACGCTAATTACCAAGGCATATTATTGATGGGGGGGGGGGGGGGGGGGGGGGGAGGGGAGCCGGAGGGAGGCAGCAGAGGACGACACGTGGGCCCTGCATCTCCCTCTCCCTCCACCCCCAGGGACCTACTGACATACGGTTCTTTGCTTCACGTCTCGCACCATCCATGCCCACGAAAACGCACACCGCACGCAAAAGCACGTGGAGTGGTGACGGCACACGCTCCAGGACAGCCGACGACGGGAGGCGACGCAACTTGTAGGCCGTGTCCTTCGGGCGACGAGATTCCAACCCACAACTGTCGGTGCTTCCTCCGCCGACGGTTTTCTGCCTACGGACGACGAGATGGATCATCGTTCGCGGCGCGGCAAGGCTCGCCGTTAGGAAATCATCGAGATCACACCAAACCGGAGAACGAGAGAGAGGAGAAACCACAGATCTATGGAAGACGACGCCAACCGGAAGAAAAAGGGTGAAGAGGAATTTCATCATTTTTTAGGGGTTTACATATGTACAAGAAACAAAACGAAGGCATCGTCCGACGACTACTGGGAACCTGAGGAGGAATTTTCCATATCTCCTCGCCGTCACCGTTCCTTAGCTTCTATTTCATACACACTGATTAATTGATTCGTTCATTCATCACTGTCTACTTGTTCGATCTATCAAAGTAATTAATATATCCAACGGCAAGGATCAAAAAACACAGGGAAGGAGGGGGAAGGGGGGATTTTGATTTGGTCCTCCGAACGATGTGCTACCACTGCGCCACTACCTCGGGCGCTGGAGGCAGGTTGAGGTCCAGATCGAGAACCGCGGCGTTCCTCCTAGCAGACGGCGGCCGCACGTCGACAACGGACGACGAATCCGAGTCGCTGTGCACACCTCCGCTGAGAAAATTCACCTCTGGCCTCGCCTTGATCGCATCGAAGAACGACAAGAACGGCGTCATCGTCTTCAACCCCTGGCGCTCGAGGGCGAAAGGGCCAGGGTTCGCGACGGTGACCCCGAGATCCAGAGTCGGAGAGCACCGGATAATCATCGGCGGCGGGTTCGAGGAGGACGAGTCCACCGTGCTGCTCTGGCTGCTAGGGCTTCCGCAGATCTTCTGCTGCGGGAGCTGGTAGTGGCTCTTCGGTTTCTGGTCGGGAAAGGGGAAGTTAGTCTTGGCCTTGGACCCGCGGAACTCGCGTGCGGCGTTGTCGTAAGCTCTGGCGGCCTCCTCGGCGGTGTCGAAAGTCCCGAGCCAAACGCGGCTCTTTTTCCCGGGGTCTCTGATCTCGGCGGCGTACCGACCCCAAGGCCTCTTCCGGACTCCTCTGTAGTGCCTTTCCTTTGATCCGCCGCCCCCGGCGCCGCCGACCTTGTCCTCTCTCGGAGCCATGGAGCGATGCCAGCACCGTCGTTGCTATCGGTTTTTGTTGTATGCGTTGGTTGTGGAGTGGAGAGGGTGGTATTTATAGGTGCAGGGGGAAGGGATGGGTGAGAAGACGGGAGAAATAGAAATCACCGGATGAGGAAGAGGAGGGAAGCGGTGGGACCAACGCAATTCTTCGATTCAACGAGTGGTTTGACTGTGATATCGCCCGCCGCCGCCGCCTCCTCCTCCCTCTTCCGAAGGGGGCGCACGGGAAAGCGCCGGTTGCACTCCATTATTGTGGCGTGTGTGAGAGTGATTCTTTATCTAATTATTTATTTACTTTTTAAGTTTTGGGATATATTGCTGCTTCCGTCCAAGAGTTTCTCTATTTCCAAGATCAAGGACATTATTTTTTCCACCCACCAGCTAACAGGAGTTTGGGATTATTTATTTTATTCACCAATTATTCGACATAAGGAAATTATTCCCTTTTTTCAAAGTGGCAGAAAAGGAATTTTTTCATGCCAAAACCTATCGGAAAATATTACAAAAACAACAAATATTTCAAAAGCGATTTCTTCAAATCATAACTTTCGTGAAAGTGATTGATTAAAATCAACCTCCGACTGAAAGCTGCAACGTAGTATTTCAGAAGGCCAGATCGAGAAAAATAAACTAGTTATAGTGATTTTTTATATTAAGTACTTACAGTGATTCCGTCTCGATCATGTTTGATTAAGCAATTTTAGTTAATGAACTTTAAGACCTTTATATTAGAAATCAGCAATTATTTAATTTGATAAAAGCTTTATCATCCATATAACATCATGCAATAGAAAATTCTTATAATTACTTCTATCAGTGGAAATGTTTGGCAGCAAGGATAACAAAAATATTGCTTATTTAAATTTGAAGAAAACAAAGTTGTAGTTTCCTATTATTGATAATGATTGATGATTAAGAAAGACTTTTAAAATACTCTAAAATGAAAAAAAAATAAGAAAAGGAAAATAGAAAACATTAATTTAAAGATAGTTCACGTACCACTTTGCAAAAAAACAATGAACACAAAGTTTTAGGTACCTCTTTGAAAAAACGTCCACCAGCAAACAGGTTACGGGACGCGCCAGCAGTCCACCGCCGCATCCACGAAACCGCCGCATCCACGAAAGGAAACGAAGACGAATATTTTTTTATTGGAGAATTCAGAATTCTATCTAAAATTAATAAATACCGATTTATAAATAAAAATTCTATTTTAAGTCATGATATCGTATTCTTTTATAACGAAAAAAGAAATAGTTCTGCTTGTCGCGCGCACACACGTATTTCATGCCGTGCACCGGCCGACACGTGCGTGGGAGACCACCCCCGACAGCGACGCCGCGGCCTCTCTCTCGTCTTCTCCCACCCTTGCCCGTGATTTCTTGCACACCCCCGCGTGGGGTCCACACGTCTACCACCACCACCATCGCCACCGCCGTCACCTTCCGTTACCACCGACCGTCCACATCAGCCCTTCCCTCCACTCCTGCCGCCACCACAACTACAACACGCGATCGATCCCGCGGGCTGGCCTTGGGCCCCAGCGGAGACGGGAGGCGAACGCGTCGTACCGTGTGTTTCGGTGGCAGCGTACGTTCCCCTCGAGGACGGCGACGACGAGAGGGGCGGCTGACGGCGGGGCCCACCACCGTCCCTCTGTTGTTATTGCTGGAGAGATTTCCGGCAGATTTCCTTGCCCGGCCGTAACGCCCTTTTCGTCTTTCTGGGTCCCACGTGTAAAGATTGTCGGATCTCCTGAGCCGTCTCTCCCTTTTTTTTTTCCTTTTTCTTTTTCTAATCGTAATTTTTATATTAAAATAAAAAATTTAATACTTAAATTTACGTTATTTTTTCACTACGTTAATTAGAATAAATTCTAACCGTAGGTTTTTTTATTATTAAAATAAAAAATTTAATCATATGTACGGTAAAATTTCTTTATCACTGCTAAATACAAATTCGTAATTTAAAATAGTAAGAAATAAAAGCTGGTTACTTTCGGCGGTGACCAAGTTATTCATATTTAAAAATGATATCTTGATTCAGGGACTGAACCGTGCGAGTGTAATATTAGCAACACTGCATATTTTTTCTAGTCGACTATGATAATTAAATTCATTAAAGATAGCGATGGTCTTATTATTCATAAGGAATATCTATAGTTTTGTTTCGAAAATTATTAGGTTTTTTACCATAATTTTCTAAAAATAATATATCGAATTCATTTTTGATGTATTGTTTTATCTTTTTCATAAATCATGTAAACACATTTCATCTCGTTACTTTCAGTCACATTATTGTTTTTCCTTATAAATCTGAATCTAATATCATAAAATAACGTATTAAAATTAAAAATTCATGGTAAAAAATATTAGGAATACCTATAAAAAAAATGAATTCTTTTTTTTAATTTCGTCTTCAAGTGAGGCGTGTGCGGTTTCTCTTATAGTGCTGCAATAAAGTTGAGCATCTTTAAAGTTATGGTCAGGAAAAACTAGGATTTGATTGAGCTTACATGGGAGAGGAGCATTGTGAAATAAAACTTTTTTGCAAATCTTTATTATTTGGAAATAGCAATATATCATCAACAGATGACAGAATAATCAAAATTTTACTCATTTTTGTAGATAAACCAAAGGAAATAAGATAATCACTAGAGTTATCAAACCAAACATGAGAAGACTACTTTGACCCATTTAAAGCTTTATTTAAATGATAGACATAATCAAATTTAGTGCGGTCAGGAAATCCTAGAGGGTGTTTGATAAAACCTAGATTGTTCAATTCTCTGTGAAGAAAACATTTTTACATTTAATTCCTCATTTACCATCCTTCAACAGTAGTTATAGTTAAAAGAGTTCTTGTGATGCTTGATCTGACAACAACAAGAGGAATGGTAAGTTTGGTTTGAAATATTCATTTAATTCCCATGATATGCATATCGTCAGATTTTGGAACTAACACCCATGTGTTATTTTGTTCCAAAGTAGCAATTCCTTCGTCCATGGCTTGTTTCCACCCATGATGATTTAAAGGCTTCTTTAATGTTGGAAGGAATAGGAGGAATATCAATGTAAGTATGAATAGATAGGACATATTTGAGATTAGGTTTTGTAATTCCAGATCTCAATCTAGTTTGCACAGAATGATGGACAATATATTGTCAGTTTGCTCATGAGTTGTATCATGAACAATTTGAGGGGCTGAAGGAGTATCAGTAATAGACTGATTGTTTTCAGGTTCTGAAGCAGTTTCATTGACAACTTCAAGAGCTTGAGTAGTCAGTACCTTGAGTAGTTCCTTCTTTAATGGATGCTGACTCTAACTCACAGGTTTGAGGAAGCCTCCATAAATTCATTATAGGAAACTAATTCAGTGTCACTAGAAGGATTATGATACAAAGGTCATGGGATTTAAAAAGGTCAAGTTCTATTCATTACATATGAGATGTCTACTAATGTAGATTTTGCCTGAAGTTGGAAACAAGTACTTGTAACCTTTGTATTTATTGCTGTATCCAATAAATACGTATGAGAGAGATTTTGGGGAAAATTTATTAGAACCATAACTTTTCAAGAATGAAAAGCATTTATAACCAAAGGTTGTGAAACTGGTCTAGTTAGGATATTTATTATATAAGATAGAGTAAGGACTAGCACACTTACGAAATTTTAATTTCTTAGAGTACTAGCAGGAAGCCTATTAATAATATCAACAGCAGTGGCAAAGCATTCCACCCAAAGTTTTTTGGAATACCACAAACATGGATAAGAGTCAAAACCATCAATAAAGCAAACATCATATTTTTCATGATGAAAAGAATCTATAGGAGCTAGTCCTTAAATGTCACAATTTATGACAACAATGGAAGAATGAAGCAAGGAGTGAATGATAGTCCTAACTTCAGACCGACTATATATTTATAAATAGGGAAAAGTGTAAAAATACATAAAGGAGAAAAATATATTTACAAAGAAAACAAAAACAACCGTAACAAATTGAATTGAATAAACAAACTAGTGGCAACAGTTGTGAAACAACACCAAATCCCCCAATAAACAAATTGAAGAAAATAAAACGGAAATATAGCTTTCAACAACAAGAAATAGGAAGAACAATGGGTTGACAATTGAGTCTTTTTTCAATAATTCAAATTTTCCTTTGCCAGGAATTCAATGGAGAATACAAAGACCAAAAGAAAATACTCATGACTATCAATTGTCACTTGGGAAACTCAAGAGTAGGACGAAAGACAACATAAAACACCTGATGGCTATGGATCAACAGAGATATGTCTCATTGTCAAGCCACCTCTTCTATGTATAATGAATGCATGGAGAACCATAAAACTTGAGTTTTATACTCTAAACTCACGCAAAACCCTATCCTCCACGTTGATCATGTTTTTCACGGCTAAAGAAACTGCTATTCTTTGCGAAATACTTCATTTTCAAGTCATCCACCAAGGCATTTATTGTATATTACTTGCCTACGTGGTTATCAATTACTATCATTTACTTTTCATCGTACGTAAAACATCTAAAATTTTATCCAACATTCTTGCAAACACAAGTCAAATGCACGTGATTTTACACATTAAAAATAATGAAAAAAAAAAAAAATGTTATTGGAGGAATATAACTGCTGTTAACGATGGTCTTAAAAACAAAAAAAAAGACCAAATTTCTAGAGCTTGTTCCTCAAAAAATATATTATACTGATGTGTTCTAGAGAAATGTCAACTGTGAAAAAACATCAAGTATGACCTAATTAAGACATCAAAATTTTGACATACACTCCATGTCTTTTCATGCAAAGTTCTTTGGATTTGGATCACTATTTAATTTGCTATCGTTGCCAGCTTCACCCTGTCCCTTGGAAAAAATGCAAGATTCTAAAATGACATTTGTACACTACGTAGATTAAATAAATATGAATTTTCTAATACAAAGTATAACATGCAGGTAAATAAAAACCACTTATCTATGGTTTGGGGGACAAGTAGCTAGCATGGATGGAGACATGGTCAAAGTTGTTGGGTTAGTTGGTGTAATAGAGTCAATATTTTAAAATCAGTCTAGATGATAGCGATGGTGAAGATATTGTAAATCTTTATCTTTAAATTTTGTGTTTGTTCCATGATTGCATTGTTAATCACCTTCACCATCACCTCTTTCACGGTTGCTAATGTTGTAGCTCGACTCCATGTATAGTTTAGTCTCATTACTATATATTGATGACTTTCCAGTGAGACCACCCAAGGAAATTATTAGTTTAAAGGCTTCCTTTCATGATCTTTTCTTTTGTCATCTATACTATATATTAAGACAAACAAATAGTTGGTTCAAAAATTCTACATATCTATATTATTAAGTGAAGATAAATTTGACATTAGCAACGAAACTCCTTAATTAACTATCTATGCATTGTCAATATGTATTTGTTAATACAAGATAGAATTTTAAGATGTAAAAGTGTAAGAATAAATGATGTATTAAAGTTACATGGTCATTGTCGATCTAATTCTATATTAGTTAATTTTTTTTTATCTCTATTATATAGTCTTTATATATAAAAGATTTATGTTTACTAATTGTATCATTCTTCTTTTACTCATTCTTTGTATTTTTATATGATATTAGAGTTTAAGTTTGGAAAGTACGAAAGAGTGAAAAATTTATAAAGAAGAGAGAAACCTTAGATACACCCTCTTCTTTATTATTGGGAAAACAATCTCTCAATGGTGAAGAACAATGCGAAAATCAAATAAATCATAAGCAAAAACATAACATCAATATTTACTTGGAAAACCACTTTGATATGAGGATTAAAAATCACAAGACCAATTGATTCACCCCTATAAACAAATAATACAAGAAACAACACTATAAACAAATAATGGGCACAAAGGAGTATTCTCTAGTATTTAATTAAATGAATCACATATTCATAGTTACAAATAACAAATAATACAAGAAACAACACAAATAAGAGACAAATAGGTTTTACCCTAAATTAGCTCTCTATTTTAGATAAATCTGTTATCATTACACTATTCCAAAAATCACAAAACTTGGTAGAAAAGAAGCCCCATGAGTTCCTAACCTCTCAACAAAATTTCAACTCAAATGGACCTTCTACCAAGAGTGCCTATTGTAGAATTACAATGACAATTTCTTTTTGATACCTCATTCAAATTTAAATCTTCACTACTTTGATCATTGATCCAACTATTTAATCTAAATAATAGTAAGTTGCAACCTCATTAGTAAAGTCTTAGCTTGATTCAACCATAGATGACACTCTAATCAACCTTATGATCAAGGTGATGCAATAGTGGAAGAGAAGGAGAAAAGCCTATCCATCACTTCTCTCTTGTGAATATTGTTTTTTTTGTTGTTCTTTCACTTCTTCCACAAACCATAATAGGGTTTAATGAAAAAATTACGTCAAACTCCTTACAAAATAAATATAAACCAAAATAATCACCTCTTGGTTTTTTCAATTGACCGAACTACTTGTATGGTGTAATCGAAACAAAATGTCTAGTGGAATTAGACTAGATGTTTAATGGATTAGATTAGACATTTGGTAAATCTTCCTCTATAAGGAGGAAAAACCCAACAAACTCCCCCTCCCTACTACATGGAGGAACCCACCAATCTTACAATCTAGTTGCAAACATGTAGTTTGTTTCTTGTCATTACTTTAGTCAACATATTAGTCACATTATCGTTGATATGCACTTTATCAAATTCAAGTTTCCTTAAGTTCACCATGTCTTAAATCTAATGGTATTGAACATCAATATACATTAATCTAAAATGGAAACTCAAATTATTATTCAAGTAAATTGCACTTTGACTGTCATCAAATAATACAATATTATCTTGTACAATATCAAGTTCTCCAAGTATTCTTTTCAACCAAATCATTTCTATGTAGGTTTTTGTAGCTGCAATAAATTTAACTTATGTTGTAGACAATACAATATACTTTTACAATCTTGATTACCATGAAATAACTCTCCTTGCAAAGGAAATAAATACCCTAAAGTGGACTTCTTGTCATATCTACATCTCCTACTATGTCTAAGTCTATATAGCCAACCAAAACTAGTTCACCATTATCAAAATAGATTTTCAACCTTAAAGTACTTTGGAGATATCTTATGATCTATTTCATTACTTCTTGATGTTTTTTTCTAGCATTTGAAAGAAATTTACACATTATACTAACTACATGGGAAATATCAATCTAGTACATATTATAACATACATCAACCTTCCAACAATTGAGGCATATAGAACATTTTCCATTTCTTTTTTCTTTTCATTTGTAGAATGACTTTGCTTCTTACTTAATTTGAAATAAGCTACAAGAAGAGAACCAACTAACTTTGCGTGATTCATGTGAAACATTTAAAGTACTTTCTTAATGTGCTTTTCTTGTGATAAGAATAGCTTATTGAAACTCCTATCCTTTTCAATTCTAATGTCAAAAATCTTCCTTGCAAGTCTCAATTTTTTCATAGTAATAGACTTGTTCAACACATTCTTTAACTTTGCAATCTTGAATATATTCTTGCCAACAACTAAAATATCAACATAAATGTTGAGTATTTTGTTTTGATGATGTGTGCTAAATGAATGTAATTATATTTACTCAATTACTATTGTTTGTGAAAGTAAATTAAGAACATCAATTAATACAGAAAAAGTTTACTAATATAAATAATTGTCTGTATTGGATATGAAATTATGTTAAGTTAAATAACTAGTTGTTAAGTTATACTAACTTTTCATTTAACTAAATGTTAAGTTAACATGTGTTTTTATTGTAAAGCATGATATATTTTAAAGTTACATTTTTTGTATCATGTACAGTGCACGTTAAGATAATTCGTTGAGTTAGTGCTTTATTTGTAAAAAGGTCACGTCAGAACTCGTTGAGTTATAGGCTTAAAAGTTAAAATAGGTCACATGAGAACTCGTTGAGTTATAGGCTTAAAGGTTAAAAAAGGTCATGTGAGAACTTGTTGAGTTAGTGAACAAAATGTTAAAGTGAAGAGATGAACTCGTTAAGTTAGTATTATGCATGTAGTGAAATTAAAGTTTACAAATGTTATATTGTATCATGTGAGTTGCACATGTTTAATTCGTTAAGTTAACATAACTGTACGTGTTGAGTTGCTATATTGAACACTAAGACAATGCGTTAGGTTAGCGTTATAAACTTAAAGTTATTATTATTGCACATGGTAAATACTTTACTATTTAAAACATTTATTTATTACTTGTTCGGTAAGTTATCAAAGGATTTTCGAATACTTGCAAGCGTAACTATCCAAAATTCAAACTCATTTCGGATAGTTAGCATCTAACATTCTAAAAGATAACTTAAGTTACGTTTCCAGGTCACGACATGTGTAAAAAAAGGTATTTTGGATACTTTGAAAACTTAACTATCTAATATTTAAACACTTTTCGGTGAGTTAGCATCTAACCTTCTGAAAGATAGGTTAAGCTGGTTCGTTGCGTTAGCGTAATACCATGGACTTAGTTTGTTGAGTTAGCTACAGTACATGTCACGTGATTTGGTACATGATGAACTCGTTAAGTTAGATACGTTAAGTTATAAATCTACTTATTTTACTTGTTTAGTTAACATTAACACAACGACTTGTTATTACACTAGATGAGAAAATTTATTTTGTAGGAAATTTTTTAGAGATCCGAGATTGATGATTAAAGAAAATTTGAGAGGAAAATGTGGGTCAGAACGTGTGTACTTTGATGAAGGAAAAAGAGAAGACGTGAAGAGTAGAAAACTGATTGTGGTTAAACATAGAGGATATGCATAAAATAAAAATACAATATACAAGGCATAGAATTCTCGTTGATTGTTTAGAATGAAAAAGTGTATAATATTAAGAGTTAAATGATGGTTAATTGCATAATATTTAGCTTATCATATGAGAATTAAGCCATTACGTTATAATTGTACTATTATATGCTTTAATGAGAGAATCTGCATAATTTTAGGAAATTAATGTTAATTAAGTATATTTCTGAACTATTGGTGAATTACAAGCTTTTTAATTCCTAAGTCTCTGATTTTTCTGTTATTTTGGAAAGTTGCATTTCATGTGCCGGACAATTATGTTTTAAATGCTAAAAGAATATTTAGGTACACAGTAACAACTCGTTGAGTTACAAGTTTAAAGGTGTAAAAAGATCACGTGAGAACTCGTTGAGTTAGTGAGTAAAAACTGTAAGTTGTATATTTGAACTCGTTAAGTTAGAATTATGCAATGCTTTATTATGTTACGCTGCACATGTATAACTGGTTAAGTTAGCATAACTATATGCGTTGAGTTACTTGAATATACACTAAGGTAACACGTTGTGTTAGTGTTATAAGCTTATAAGTTATTTTTTTATTGCACGTGTTTTATAGTTAAGTCAACAAAGAAAGTCCGTTGAGTTACACTAACTCCATGGACCATTTATTTTCTAACATGCCACTATAATAGTTGCAGAAATAAGAAATTCGAAGGAAAACCACGATTGCACGTATCACGTAGGAATTCACTTATGGAATGAAGAAGAAATCACCATCGTTGATATGAATGAAGGAAATCCAACTGATCATTTAAGTAGAAGCAGTTATTACTGAAATAAATATAAAAGAAGAGGAGAAAGATGAAAAAGTGTGTGTGTGTAGGTGGAGAACTGCGCTAATTGTAGGAAGCATTGAAAGTTCCTTGAAGCTCCACACCACCACCAAAATTACCAACCATCGGAGGTCTGTGAAGATACTTTCTGGATGTCGAGTCGATTCCAAGCCAAACATGATGACTAACAACCACTATGAGGAGTGATTGTGTCGTAGGAAGGAAAGCCATTCGCACCAAGCATCGACTCATATCTCAGGGGATCATAAAGCTTCTAACCTTGGTTTCGGGTTGATGCCAATATGTTGAAAAGGAGATCATCTTACAATTCTTGGTTCACGATTCTATAGGGAGAGGAGGCAAGATTGTAAGTGATTAAGTTTTCAATGGTGTAATCCCGTCGCATGTAGTGACAGAAGTTTTTACTGTCGATATAGATTTTTACATTTCACCTTTTACTCATCTTTAGGAACATATCAAAACAAAAATACTAAAAACAACTAATTATCTATGTTTACATTTAGTATTAAAGTGTTGTATTGTGATTAATGTTATCATTGTCAGTATTGTGAATGTTTTATGTTTGTTTGATTCAGAAAATAGAAAATAGTTTATTGTTTACTGAAATTGATTCATCCCAAATACTTAAAGATTTTAATAGTTACCATTTGAAATATTTGAATGTTAGTGTTGCTTAATGATAAATCTAATATTAACTAACATTAAAGAGCTTAATTGATGTTATTTATATTCTGTGGAACCGCCCAATTGTTGGCCGAATTTCTCTGTAAATAACAGTATTTAATTGGAAAGATAGGCTCATGGAGTTAATTTAAGTCTACGAGGTTAGTTCGTTGAGTTAACCATAACTCCACGAACTAAGTCTAATTAGTTAATTGTAACTCAACAGAGTGCTTAATTGAACACATATAAACTCCAATATAAAAATCGCAATAATACACAATTCTTACTCAATCTCTGTGAGATCGACTTGTACTTGCATACAAATACAATATACATGTGCACTTTCAGTTAAAATACAAATTGGACTTAATATCTAATTTGTGTGAAAGGTTGTTTTTTTACTTCTAAAAGAATTTATTAATATAAGCATAAAAACAAATCAAATAAGTTTCTAATTTAACTTTTCACAACAATACAAGTTTTCTAGCGTCGTTGTTGGGGATTGAGAAGCTAAGCAACTGTGTGTGCTATTTTGTTTTAATATCAGAAGGAGTGTTGTATGTTTTATTATATAATTGAGAATATGGCATATGCTTATGCTCAAAGATTTCTGAAACCTATAGTTAGCATATGTGAATTCTGTAATTTAGAAGGTCATGACATCTCTGATTGTTTGAAATTGAGACGATTGCAGATGGTTAGATCACATGAACAACAAATGAATTATATTCAATATAATAAAGCTGAGTATGAGAATCCTATAGTTTACCCAACTAATGGTTAGTTTAGAACAAGTAATATGTTGAGAGATAAGGAAGTTTGGGATAGGTATGATAGGTTGGAGCGTAGCTTAGAGCAAAACATGGACAAACTAGAACAATACATGTGTCAGCAATAAGAAGTCAACCAATTAAATTATAGGGAAGAATATTCAGAACCTAAAATTGATATCATATACGAAACTGAAAAAACCATAATGAAAATTGATCAAAAATTGAATGCAATGAGATTAGATGATTTGGAAAGAAAATTAAAGGCATTGGATGAATTTACAATGAAATTACAAGTTATGCAATAGGAAAATACAAACGAAAACTTTAATGTTACAGATTTACATAATTTGCAAGACATATAGACAAAAGAAAATACCAATGCAATAGAATTTAAAGAATGTAATTTAAAACTGAAAACAATTGAAGATCAAAATCATGAAAATGAAATACAAGAACATCATGAAAGTAATGAAAATCTAGAAGATGTATGTATAACATTAAGATCTGGAGCTGATATACCACCAAGAATTTAAAAAGAAAGTAATGTGAAGGTAGACAAGAACAAAATTCAAAATGATAATGAAAATGTAATATCTGAAAACTTAGAAATCAATGAAGAAAAATCTGAATCTGAAAATGAGATAAAAAATGATCAAACGAATGAAATGAAAGAAAAAGAACCTTGTAAATCACAATCATTAGCACCTTATCCTGAAAGATTACAACAAACATTTCCTGAAAAATAAGAAAAAATTAGAGAAATTTTTGAAAAAGTACAAGTTAACATTCCTTTGTTAGACTTATTGCAGAAAATGCCACATTGTGCTAAATTTCTTAAGGATTGGTGTACTAAGAAAAGAGAGTGAAAGGTTTTAAGGAAATCTTTTTAGCTGAGCAAAGTAGTTCCCTATTTCTGCCACAAATTCCTAAAAAGTTATCTGATCTTGGAATCATTGTTATATCAAGCACCATAAGAAATACCATTCTAGAAAGAACCTTAATTGGCCTAGGTGTATGTATAAATGTTGTCTAGTGATATATTTGCATCCTTAGGATTAGAAGGCTTAATCCCTACTAAGACTATCGTTCAATTAGCTGATAGAAGTATAAGATACCCTAAAGGAAAAATAGAAGATGTCCTAATTAAAATCAAAAACTTCATATATTCTATTGATATTATGATTTTGGATTCCCAACAAATTAAGTATCAGAATCATGATACATCTTTAATTTTGGGAAGGCTATTGTTAGCAACATTAGGGGCTATTATAAATTATAAAACTGGAGTGATGAAATTAGCATATGGTAATGAGGATACTCAATTAAACATTTTCAAACCAGAAAAGTTTGAAGAGTTAGAAATGTCCTTACATACTATAGACTTTTTAGATGATGAAGGAGATATGCTTAGATGATTGATTCAAGAAGAATTAAATAGGCAACTAGATTTTGAAACTTTAGAAGTAAGTGAAAGCATAGATGTAGAAGGAGATCAAGAAGAGTTTAATATTGAAGATGAAAATGTCAAATTAGGAGCTCTAGCTTCCGATGGTCAACATTTAGATTTAAAACCTTTACCTACTAAATTAACCTATATATTTCTAGAAGAAAAATGAACATGTCCAATCATTATTACTTTAGATTTAAAAGAGGATCAAATTTCTAAATTAAAAGATGTAGTAAAAACTTATAAAAGGTAATAGGATGGATGCTTAGAATGAAAAAGTGCATATTGTTAACGGTTAAATGATGGTTAATTGCATAATATTTAGCTTATCAAATGAGAATTAAGCCATTATGTTATAATTGCACTGTTATATTGAAGAATCTGCTTAATTTGGGGGAATTAATGTTAATTTAGTACATTTCTGAATTGTCGGTAAGTTGTAGGCTGTGAAATTCTTAAGTATCCGAATTTTTTGATATTTCTGACAGTTATGTTTAACATACCGGACATATTTCGGATAGTTATGTTTAATAGACCGAACATGTATTAGATAGTTATGTTTAAATTATCGAACAATTATGTTTTAAAAGAATATTTTATTATTTCCTGAAGTACATGTGCTGAAACCATAATGCATGACTTAAGTGAACTTTCGATGAGTTATTTATAACTATCCGAAATTGCAGTTGGGCATCAGACAGTTATATGTATAACTCTTCGAAATCTCTTTTTATTTATAAAATAGCTGAGGACATGTGTCATGTTCTAGGAAATTGACTTAAGTGGATTTTCGGTGAGTTATCTCTAACTATCCGAAATGCATCTGGGCATTGGATAGCTAGACCTGTAACTCTCTGAAATGTTATTTTATGATTAAAATACTGCTGATACGTGTCGAGATCTAGTAGATTTACTTAAGTTATATATCGATGAGTTATTTGTAACTATCCGAAATGCATCTGAGCATTAGATAGTTAAGTTTATAAGTATCCAAAATGCATCTGAGCATCAGATAGTTAAGTTTATAAGTATCCAAAATGCACCTGAGCATTAGATAGTTAAATTTATGCATGTGCTTTATAGTTAAATCAACGAAGAAAGTCCGTTGAATTATCTGTAACTCCACAAACTATTTATTTTCTAATATGCCACTATAGCAGTTGCAGAAACAGGATAGTTGGAAGAAAAACCACAACTACACGTATCGTGCAGGGAGAAGAAAGCATTGCCATTGATATGAATGAAGGAAATCCAATCGACCATTCAAGTAGAAGCAGTTACTACTGAAGAAATATAAAAGAAAAGAAGAAAAAGAAGAAGGGTGTGTGATCGATGGGCGGACAGTGTGTGTAGAGGAGGATCAGCGTCGCAATTCTCTAAAGTACCACACTAACCATCATCACCACCACCATAATCACCAACCATCAGAGGTCTCTGAGAATACTTTCTTGATGTCAGGTTGATTCCGAGCCAAACACAGTGCCTGACAACCATTGTGAAAAGTGATTGCGTCATGGGAAGGGAAGCCATTTTCACCAAGCGCCGACTCATATTTCAGGAGATCGTAAAGCTTTTAGCCTTAGCTTCGGGTTGATGCTTGTATGCTGAAGAGGAGATCATCTTGCAATTCTAGACTCGTGATTCTATAGGGAGAGGAGACAAAATTGTAAGTGGTTTAATTTTTAGTGGTGTAATCGTGTTGCAAGTAGTGTCGAAAGTATTTACTGTCGAGTGAGATTACTTTATATTTCACCTTTCGCCCATTTCCATGTTCATATTAAAACAAAAATACCAAAAACAATTTATCTATGTTTGTATGTTGTATTTGAGTGTTGTATTGTTTGTGTTGTATCGTGATTAATGTTATCTTTGTCAGTGTTGTGATTGTTTTATGTTGTTTTAGTTTTACAGTTTACTAAAATTGGTATGTTCAAAAGACTTAAAGATTTTAATGGTTACTGTTTGAATTATCTAAATGTTAGTATTGCTTAATGATAAATCCAATGTTAACTAACATTAAAAAGCTTAATTGATGTTATTTACAATCTGTGGAATCGCCCAATGGTTGGTTGAATTCCTCTATAAATAGTAGTATTAAAAAGAAAAGGCAGGCTCGTGGAGTTAACTTAAGTCCACGAGGTTAGTCTGTTGAGTTAGCTATAACTCAACGAACTTTGTCCGTTGAGTTAACTGTAATTCAATGGAGAGCTTATTGATTATATAAATTTGATTATTAACAAACGAACAGTTTTCAAGTTCTTCAGCAATTCCTTGTAGGATCAACCTGTACTTGCACACTGATACAATAGACACTATGCACTTGCAGTTAAAGTACAAATTGAAATTAATATCTACATTGTATTAAAGGTTGTTTGTTTACTTCTAAAAGAAAGAATAGGCATAAAGATAAATTAACTAAGTAAAAATAGAAGTAACAAATCCAAGTTTTTCTAGTGTAGTGTTGGGAAAACACAAATAAGTTTTATGGCGCCGTTGCTAGGGAATTGAATTGAATAGATATAAGCAATTGTTAGAGTTGTTTCGTTTCAATAGCCAGAGTTGTGTGTTTTCTTCTGTAATTGAGAATATGGCATATGCTTATGCTCAAAGATTTCTGAAACTTGTAATTAGCATATGTGAATTTTGCAATTCTAAAGGACACGACATTTCTGACTGTTTGAAACTGAGACGTTTATAGATGGTTAGATCCCATGAACAACAAATGAATTATCCTCAGTATAATAGAGCCGAGTATAAGAATCCCATAGTTTACCCAACTGATGGTCAGCATAGAATGTGTAATATGTTGAGAGACACAGAAGTTTGGGATAGGTATGACAGACTAGAGCGTAGTATAGAGCAAAATCTTGACAAACTGGAATACTTTATGTGTCAGCAACAAGAAGTTAACCAATTAAATTATAAGGAAGCATATTCAGAATCTAAAAAGGATATAATTTACGAAACTAAAAAAACTATAATGAAAATTGATCAAAAATTGAATGTAATAAAATTAGATGATCTGGAAAGAAAATTAAAAGCATTAGATGAATATACAATGAAAATACAAGTTATGCAATAGGACAATGAAAATTATAATGTTATAAACCTGCATAATTTGCAAAATATACAACAAACAGAAAATACTAATGCAAGAGAATTTAAAGAATGCACTTTAAAACTAAAAATAATTGAAGATCATAGTCATGAAAATGATATACAAAAACATCATGAGAGTAACGAAAATCTGGAAGATGTATGTATAACATTAAGATCTGGAACTGATATACCACCAAGAACTCAAAATGAAAATAATATGAAGGTGGATAAGAGTAAAAATCAAAATGAAAATAATATGAAGGTGGATAAGAGTAAAAATCAAAATGATAATGAAAATGTAATAGTTGAAAATCTAGAAATCACTGAAGAACAATCTGAATCTACGAATGAAGCTAAAAATGATCAAACAAATCAAACGAAAGAAAAAGAATCTTTGAAATCAAAATATTTAGCACACTATCCCGAAAGATTACAACAAACAATACCTGAAAAACAAGAAAAAATTAGAGAAATTTTTGAAAAAGTACAAGTTAACATTCCTTTGTTAGATCTATTGTAGAAAATGCCACATTGTGCTAAATTTCTAAAAGATTGGTGTACTAGGAAAAGAGAGCGAAAAGTTCTTAGAAAGGTCTTTTTAGCTGAGCAAAGTAGTTCCCTATTTTTGCCACAAATTCCTAAAATATTATCTGATCCTGGAATCCCTGTTATATCATGCACCATAGGAAATACCATTCTAGAAAGAACCTTAATAGACTTAGGTGTAGGTATAAATGTTATGCTAAGTGATATATTTGCATCCTTAGGATTAGAAAGCTTAACTCCTACTAGTACGGTTATTCAATTAGCTGATAGAAGTATAAGATACCCTAGAGGAAAAATAGAGGATGTCTTAATTAAAATAAAAAATTTTATATATCCTATTGATATTGTAATTTTGGATTCCCAACAAATTAAGCATAAAAATAGTGATACATCTTTAATTTTGGGAAGGACATTTTTAGCAACATTAGGGGCTGTTATAAATTGTAAAACTGGAGTAATGAAATTAGCATATGGTAATGAGGATACTCAATTAAATATTTTCAAACTAGAAAGGTTTGAGGAGTTAGAAATGTCCTTACATACCATAGACTTTTTAGAGGATGAAGGAGATATGTTAGATGATGTGATTCAAGAAGAATTAAATAGGCAAATCAACTTTGAAATTTTAGAAGAAAGTGAAAGCATAAATATAGAAGGAGATATGGAAGAAATTAATTTAGAAAATGATGATGTTCAATTAGGAGCTCTAGCTTCTGATGGGCAACATTTAGAATTAAAACCTTTACCTCTTAAATTAACCTATATATTTTTGGAAGATAAATGAACCTGTCCAATCATTATTGCTTCAGATTTAAAAGAGGATCAAATAGCTAAATTAAAAAATGTAGTAAAAATTTATAAAAAAGCAATAGGATGGACTATGACTGATATAAAAGGGTTAAGTTCAACTTTATGCTGTCACCACATATATTTAGAAGAGAATGCTAAACCTGTTAGAATTCCTGTGAGGAGATTAAATCCAAACCTTAAAGATGTAGTCAGGAAGGAAATAGTTAAATGGTTAGATAATGACATAATTTATCTGATTTCTGATAGCTTGTGGGTTAGTCCAATCCATGTAGTTCCCAAGAAATCAAGATTAACAATTATTAGGAATGAAAGTCAAGACTTGATATCTACTAGAATTCAATCAGGCTGGAGAGTATGTATAGACTATAGAAAGCTAAATGCTATGACTAGGAAAGATCATTTTCCCTTACCTTTTATAGATCAAATGCTGGAAAGATTAGCAAGGTAAGAATATTTTTGTTTCCTAGATGGGTATTCAGGGTATAATCAAATTCCAGTAGCATTAGAGGATCAAGAGAAAACAACGTTCACCTGTCCTAATGGAACTTATGCTTTTAAGAGAATGTCATTCAGATTATGCAATGCACCAGCTACCTTTCAAAGGTGTATGCAGGGCATATTTATTGGAATGACTGAAGATTTTTTAGAAATATTTATGGATGATTTTACTATATATGACAACTCATATGGAGTATGTTTAAAAAATTTTGACCTAATATTAAAACGTTGTGTGGAGAAAAATTTGGTTTTAAATTGGGAAAAATGTCACTTCATGGTTAAACAAGGAATAGTCTTAGGGCATGTTGTTTCTAAGAAAGGGTTGGAAGTAGATAAAGCTAAAATAGAAGTAATTTCTAATCTACCAGAACCTAAATCAGTAAAAGATATTAGATCATTTCTATGACATGCTGGTTTTTATCGAAGATTTATTAAAGACTTTAGCAAAATAGCTAGACCTTTAACTAATCTATTAAAAGATGTTCCATTCAACTTTGATAAAAATTGCAAGGAAGCATTTTTCAGACTTAAGACTAGCTTAATTTCAACTCCTATAATTCAAGCACCTAATTAGAACTATCCATTTGAATTAATGTGCGATGCTTAATTAGAACTATCCTATAATCGGTTGAACACTAATTTAAGTCAAGTTGCTGAAAATAGAAAAATGCAATTAATTAAATTAGAAGAATTTAGAAATGAAGCTTATTCGAAGACTGTAAGAGAAAATTAAATTCTGGCATGATAGAAAAATTATTCCAAAAAGCTTTTAAATAGGACAAGAAGTATATCTTTATATGGCTAAATTCCATAACTATCCAGGAAAATTAAAATCTAGATGGGCAGGACCTTACATAGTTCGAAATATTTATCCTTATTGAAATTGAAAATCCTAAAAATCAAAATATATTTAAAGTAAATGGACAAAGACTGAAACCTATTTTGAAAACATCAAAAAGCTCCTTTGGAATTATAGAAGAAGTCAGAGTAGAGGACTACTTGAGCTTTACTTAGTAGAAAATCAGTTTTTATGTTGATATAAAAAAAAAACATAAAAAATCATTGCGGTTCAACCGATTGGATCCATCGGTATGACCAGAACATAAAAAATATGTATATTAATTTTCAAAAAAAAAAATGTTGCTTTTACCGAAACATAGTATCAGTTCAACTGGAAAAAATATTTAGGTTTGACCGAAACATAGTATCTGTTCAGCTGGAAAAAATATTTAGGTCTAATCGAAACATAGTATCGGTTAAACCGGTAAAAAACAGAAAAACTATTTTCTATAGTATTTTTATTTTTATATCTGTTTGTACGGGGAGTCCGTTGAGTTATGCTTAACTCAACGAGCTTACTCCGTTGAGTCTTGAGTTAGTCAACGAGCTTATTCCGTTGAGTTAACTGTAACTCAATGGAGTATTGTAGTTAAGACCGTGGATAAAATAGTAATAGTTGGATCGGGAAATGACCCGATTACCTGCCTAAACTTAGGGCTTATTTAAAATAAAACCTAAGGTTTTGGGGGCATTATCTGGTAAATCATTTAGAATTTAGAATAGTAGAAATCAGAGCGATTCCGTGCTGTTGTGTAACTCCACGGTGAGGAAGATGACGCTTGAATTTTGGGAAGATGCAATGGACACTGCACAGTTTCTGAAGGAATCTAAAGAATGACACATGCGGCAAAAGATCCAGAATACAACAAGAGAGAAAGAGCTACAAAAGGTAGAATCAGAACTCTTTAAGTTGAGGAAAGTTTTGGTTGAGTTAGAAATACAGATACCACAGATAATGGAGACAGGAATTAGAGTGGCAACTAAAATTGCAGTAAGTAAAGAAAGAAAGATCTGGCCAAATAATGAAGTAGCCCTAGAATTAATCCAACGTAAGTCCCGGCTCTGGTTCAAAAGATGAATCTGTAGACGAGCTAGATGGGCGACCTGGGAGCAAGAAAGGAAAGAAAATGAAGAAGAGGCAACTGAAGAACAGGAGGAACCAACTACTGAAAGACCTGTTCCTAAGGAACAGCAGTCAGAACCTCCAGTTCAGCCAATAGAGCCATTGCCATGAGTTGCATTTGCTTTGCCGAGAACTGAAGAAGAAGAGAAAGAATTTACTAGCCTGGTCAAGACAGCAAGAGACCAAGGTGATACTCAAGAAATAGCTATGGCTAAGGCACATATTTTATATGATGCCATTAAGAAAAAAAGGGTCGAAGAAAGGATAAGGGCCCAATACAAAATAAAAGTTGAATAGTATCAGGCAGCAACTAAATCAAGTGCTGCAGGAGAGGCTGGTCCTTCGAGACCAGTAGTTATAAAAAGAGTTAAACAGGAAGAGCCAGTACTTGTGGCTCGAAGGCCTGCAGAGCCTACTTTTGTAGATTTAATTTCAGAAGAAGAAGAGGAAGAACAGACACAATTAATCAGAAAAGGAAAGGAAAAGAAAAAGTGCTTGAATATGAAGAAATTAAATCTGAAGTATCAATTTTTAAAGGGTTTGTGGAGTAAATTTTTATTAACCTGCTATCCGATTCTGAGGAGGAGCTGCAGCAGCAGGAGCAAAGAAAAGAAGAAAATCAGGCTGAAATTAGTCTACAGCCTGTACAAGAAGAAACAGAAATTAGGGTAGAAACTGAATTGCCCATGACTCCATCCCAATCTGTTACAAAATCAGAAAGAATAGTAACAGAACAGATTGGTAGTCAGGAGGAAGAAGAAAGAGTAGAAAATGAAGAGGCTGAAAGAAGCCATTTGGACAAAAATAATTTCACAAATTCCACTGAAGAACAAGAAACTCTTCAGCAATTTATGGAAAGAATTCAAGATAGAGTGGAGAGTTCTGCCAGCTCACCACCACAAACAGAAACAAAAATTCAGGAATCTGTAGAGAATATTCAAATGCAGCCTATGTTAGAGGAAGAGCAAGTACAAACCCCTCTAGAACAACAAAGTCACCTTCCTGACCCGACTGAAACAACAATTTTGAATGAAGTACATTTTTGTAGTCAGGAAGCTTATACCAAATACCAAGAAATAAGGGGTTATGATATTATTTACAGTAGACTAGTAAATTGGGATGGAATGCAAGAAATCAAAGATCTATTTGAATTCCAAGGTCTACTGCAATTCATTTCTCAAGAAAGAGGGCATACAATATATGAGAATTTAGTGCCCTGTTTTTATGCAAATTTAAGAGTAGGAGAAAGAGGATTAATTTCTAACGTGGATGAAGTAGATGTACAGATAACACTAGAGCTTCTCCACAACATTTTTGGTTTAAAGAATGAAGGAATAAAAATTTTGGAAGACACAACTGCAGTCGACTGGACAGAACAGCAAATTAAGGATTGTTTAGCTATCAATCCTAGTGTGCCTTTATTAAACAGATTGAAGCATTTAAATGGTAAAGCACACATGGTAGCTAACATTCTGATTAAGAATGTCTATCAACGACATGGCCATGACATAGAATTAAGTCAATTTGTTAAATGGGCCACATATGCAGTTGTAAATAAGATCCAAATAAATTGGTCTGTAGTTTTTATCTCCAAGCTGAAAACAGTGAAGAAAAAATTATTTTATGGAGATTTGATTCCACTGCTGATGGTGGATTGTATTGATTTCACGAAATGGGCATAAAAAAGGATCAGATCTAGAACCATTTCAGTGAAAGAATATAGAAATTTTGTAGCTACAGAATTAGTTGTACCTTCTAGAGGAATTACGGGAGTAGTAGAAAGGATTAATCAATTAGAAAAACTCCAGAAGGAAGTAGATGAACTTAGGAATAGAGATTAAATTGTATTGTTCGTCTACTTGTGTAAAATTGTATGAAATTGTATGATGTACTTGTAATGTAATTGATTCATATTAGTGAATGTAATTTTTCAGATGCAATTTTCATACATGTTTTGGATGTGAAATGAATGGAATTTATTGAATATTATGTAATTTGTGGAACTTTGTGAATGAATATGTAACAGATTTACAATTTGTTGAATGACAAGATAAATGCTTAAAAATTTCTGCATGTTGTAAGGTAAAATGTAAATTCTACATAACATAAAATGACCTGCAAGTTAAATCTTTATATAATTTTCAGATTTAAACGAATTTTAATCAGAATGATGCATTAATGACATAGATTTAACTTTATTTCAGTTAGCAGAATGAAAAAGAAAAAAAGCAGAGAGCAACTTATGAGAGTAAAACTTAGAGGTTGCCAAGTGTTAACTCAATGAAGTTATTCCGTGGAGTTAGCAACAGTAACCGACTGTGTTCCGTTGAGTTATCTGTAACTCAACGAGGTTAGTTCGTAGATTAAGCAGAATAGTTATTCTTAAGAAAGAAAGAAATATTAATGTGTAGCCAAAAACAGGGTGAATCATTCTGGAAATATTTTGAAAGATTTAAAGATTTATTGACTCAATGTCCACATCATGCAATGAGTAAAACACAATTAATAAGTATAATTTATGATGACATAGATATTTCAACGAAATCTTTATTAGAATCTGCTTGTCAAAATGGATTTTTAAAGTTATGTAGTGAAGAAGCATGGGCATATTTAGAAAACTTTGCAAAAAGAACTGCACAGTGGGAAAATTCGGCTGAAGCTATTGTAGATAAAAAAATATTGCCAAGAGGAATGCATGAAATAGATTCAAGTTTATCTATGTTTGTATGTTGTATTTGAGTGTTGTATTGTTTGTGTTGTATTATGATTAATGTTATCTTTGTCAGTGTTGTGATTGTTTTATGTTGTTTTAGTTTTACAGTTTATTGAAATTGGTTTGTTCAAAAGACTTAAAGATTTTAATGGTTACTGTTTGAATTATCTGAATGTTAGTATTGCTTAATGATAAATCCAATGTTAACTAACATTAAAGAGCTTAATTGATGTTATTTACAATCTGTGGAATCGCCCAATGGTTGGCCAAATTCCTTTGTAAATAGCAGTATTAAAAAGAAAAGGCAGGCTCGTAGAGTTAACTTAAGTCCACGAGGTTAGTCCATTGAGTTAGCTATAACTCAACGAACTTTGTCCGTTGAGTTAACTGTAATTCAACAGAGAGCTTATTGAATATATAAATTTAATTATTAACAAACGAACAGTTCTCAAGTTCTTTAGCAATTCCTTGTGGGATCGACCTATACTTGCACACTGATACAATAGACACTGTGCACTTGCAGTTAAAGTACAAATTGGAATTAATATCTAAATTGTATTAAAGGTTGTTTGTTTACTTCTAAAAGAAAGAATGGGCATAAAGATAAATTAACTAAGTAAAAATAGAAGTAACAAATCCAAGTTTTTCTGGTGTAGTGCTGGGAAAACACAAACAATGGACTATGACTAATATAAAAGGGTTAAGTGCAACTTTATGTTGTCATCACATATATTTAGAAGAGAATTCTAAACTAGCTAGAATTTCTGAGAGGAGATTAAATCCAAACCTTAAAGAAGTAGTGAGGAAGGAAATAGTAAAATGGTTAGATAACGACATAATTTATCTGATTTTTGATAGTTCATGGGTTAGTCCAATCCATGTAGCTCCCAAGAAATCAGGATTAACAGTTATTAGGAATGAAAGTCAGGACTTGATACCTACTAGAATCCAATTAGGCTAGAGAGTGTGTATAAACTATAGAAAGCTGAATGGTGTGACTAGGAAAGATCATTTTCCCTTACATTTTATAGATCAAATGCTAGAGAAATTAGTAAGGTTAGAATATTTTTGTTTTCTAGACAGTTATTCAGGATATAACCAAGTTCCAATAGTACTAGAGAATCAAGAGAAAACAACTTTCACATGTCCTAATGAAACTTATGCTTTTAAGAGGATGCCATTCGGATTATGCAATGCACCAGCTACCTTTCAAAGGTGTGTGCATGACATATTCACTGAAATGACTGAAGATTTTTTAGAAATATTTATGGATGATTTTACTATATATGGAACTTCATATGAATTGTGTTTAAACAATTTAGACCGAGTATTAAAATGTTGTGTGGAAAAAAATTTGGTTCTAAATTGGGAAAAATTTCACTTCATAGTTAAATAAGGAATAGTCTTGGACATGTTTTAAAGAAAGGGTTGGAAGTAGATAAATCTAAAATAGAAGTAATATCTAATCTAACAGAACTTAAATCAGTAAAAGATATTAGATCATTTCTAGGACATGTAGGATTTTATAGAAGATTGTTTAGAATGAAAAAGTGCATAATATTAATGGTTAAATGATGGTTAATTGCATAATATTTAACTTATCATATGAGAATTAAGCCATTATGTTATAATTGCACTGTTATATGCTTTAATGAAAGAATCTACATAATTTCACGGAATTAATGTTAATTTAGTATATTTCTAAACTGTCGGTAAATTGCAGACTGTGAAATTCTTAAGTATCTAAATTTTCTGTTATTTCGGATAGTATGTTTAATGTACCAGACAGTTATGTTTTAAAGAATATTTTATTATTTCTTGAAATGCATGTGTTGAATTTAAATGCTTTAGTATATCACATGAGATGCACATGTTTAACTCATTAAGTTAGCATAACTGTACGTGTTGAGTTACATGAATACACACTAAGGTAACGTGTTATGTTAGCAGCTTATTTCTTTATTGCACATGTTTTATAGTTAAATCAACGAAGTAAGTCCGTTGAGTTATCTGTAACTCCATGGACCATTTAATTTCTAATATGCCACTGTAGTGGTTATAGAAATAAGACATTCGAAGGAAAACCACGATTGCATGTATCACGTAGGAATTCACTCGTGGAAGGCAGAAGAAATCACCATCGTTGATCTGAATGAAGGAAATCCAATTGATCATCTAAAGTAGAAGTAGTTACTATTGAAGAAATATAAAAGAAGAGGAGAAAAAACAAAGAAAGTGTGGTTGGCGGTGTGTGGCAGTGTGTGTAAAGGTGGAGGACTGTGCTAACTGCTGGCAACGTCAAAAGTTCATTGAAGCGTCCACACCATCACCAACAATTCATCAACATCACCAACATTACCATAATCACCAACCATCGGAGGTCTGTGAGGATACTTTCCTGATGTCGGGTCGATTTCGAGCCAAACACAATGCCTGACAACCACTATGAGAAGTGATCATGTCGCGAGAAGGGAAGCCATTTTCACCAAGCACCGACTCATATCTCAAGAGATCATAAAGCTTCTAGCCTTGGTTTCGGGTTGATGCTAGTATGCTGAAGAGGAGATCATCTTGCAATTCTAGACTCGCGATTCTATAGGGAGGGGAGGCATAATTGTAAGTGATTAAGTTTTCAGTGGTGTAATTGTGTAGCATGTAGTGACGGAAGTATTTACTATCGATAGAGATTTTTACATTTCACCTTTCGCCCATTTTCATAAGCATCTCAAAACAAAATACCAAAAACAACAACTTTCTGTGTTTATATTTTGTATTTAAGTGTTGTATTGTTTGTTTTGTATCGTGATTAAAGTTATCATTGTTAGTATTGTGAATGTTTTATGTTTGTTTGATTCAGAAAATAGAAAATAGTATTACAGTTTACTGAAATCGATTTGTTCTAGATACTTAAAGATTTTAATGGTTACTGTTTGAAATATTTGAATGTTAGTGTTGCTTAATGATAAATCTAATATTAACTAGCATTAAAGAGCTTAATTGATGTTATTTACAATCAGTAGAACCACCCAATGGTTGGCCGAATTCTTTTGTAAATAGTAGTATTAAACTAGAAAGATAGGCTCGTGGAGTTAACTTAAGTCCACGAGATTAGTCCATTGAGTTAGCCATAACTCCACGAACTTAGTTCGTTGTGTTAACTGTAACTCAACGGAGTGATTACTAAACACATTAAGTATAATATAAAAAATGGAATAGTACACAATTCTTACTCAATTCTCTATGGGATCGACTTGTACTTGCACACAAATACAATATACATTGTGCACTTGCAGTTAAAATACAAATTGGAATTAATATCTAATTTGTGTGAAAGGTTGTTTGTTTACTTCTAAAAAGAAATTATTGATATAAGCATAAAAACAAATTAACTAAGTTAAAAACAGAAGTTAACAAATACAAGTTTTCTAGCGTTGTTGCCTAGGAACCAAACAAGTTCTCTGGTGCCGCTTAAAGCAACCAAACAAAGATTCATTAAAGATTTTAGCAAAATAATTAGACCTTTAACTAATCTATTAAAAGATGTCCCATTTAACTTTGATAAAAATTGCAAAGAAGCATTTTTTAAGCTTAAAACTAGCTTGATTTCAACTCCTATAATGCAAGTACCTGATTGGAGCCATCCATTTGAATTAATGTGTGATGCATCTGATTTTATTGTAGGAGTAGTGTTGGGACAGAAGATAGAGAAATCTCCTAGAGTGATTCGTTATGCAAGCAAAACTTTAAATGATGCTCAAGTTAACTATACAACTATTGAAAAAGAACTATTAACTATTGTGTTTTCATCTTCAATATTAAACTCTTCTTGATCTCCTTCTACATCTCTGCTTTCACTTACTTCTAAAGTTTCAAAATTTAGTTGTCTATTTAATTCTTCTTGAATCACATCATCTAGTATATCTCCTTCATCTTCTAAAAAGTCTATAGTATGTAAGGACATTTCTAACTCTTCAAACTTATCTGGTTTGAAAATGTTTAATTAAGTATCGTTATTACCATATGCTAACTTCATCACTTTAGTTATACAATTTATAACAGCCCTTGATGTTGCTAAGAATGGCCTTTTCAAAATTAAAGATGTATCATGATTCTGATGCTTCATTTGTTGGGAATCCAAAATCACAATATCAATTGGATAAATGAAGTTTTTGATTTTAATTAGAACATCCTCTATTTTTCTTCTAGGGTATCTTATACTTTTATCAGCTAATTGAATAACATTCCTAGTAGGGATTAAGCTTTCTTATCCTAAGGATGCAAATATATCACTAGACATAACATTTATACTTGCACCTAGGTCTATTAAGGTTCTTTCCAGAATGGTATTTCCCATGGTGCATGATATAACAGGGATTTCTAGATCAGATAACTTTTTAGGAATTTGTGGCAGAAATAGGGAACTACTTTGCTCAGTTAAAAAGATTTTCCTTAAAACTTTTCGCTCTCTTTTCTTAGTACACCAATCCTTAAGAAATTTAGCACAAGGTGACATTTTATGCAATAAGTCTAACGAAGGAATGTTAACTTGTACTTTTTCAAAAATTTCTCTAATTTTTTCTTATTTTTCAAGAAATGTTTGTTGTAATCTATCAAGATAGGGTGCTAATGATTGTGATTTACAAGATTCTTTTTCTTTCATTTCATTCGTTTGATCATTTTTAGTCTCATTTTCAGATTCAGATTTTTCTTTATTGATTTTTAAGTTTTCAGATATTACATTTTTGTTATTATTTTGAATTTTGTTCTTATCCACCTTCACATTACTTTCTTTTTGAATTCTTGGTGGTATATTAGTTTCAGATCTTAATGTTATACATACATCTTCCAGATTTTCATTACTTTCATGATGTTCTTGTATTTCATTTTCATGATTTTAATCTTCAATTGTTTTTAGTTTTAACTTACATTCTTTAAATTCTATTACATTAGTATTTTCTTTTGTGTGTATGTCTTGCAAATTATGCACATTTGTAACATTAAGGTTTTCATTTGTATTTTCCTGTTGCATAACTTCTAATTTAATTGTAAATTCATCCAATGTTTTTAGTTTTCTTTCTAGATCATCCAATCTCATTGCATTCAATTTTTGATCAATTTTCATTAGAGATTTTTCAGTTTCGTATATGATATCAATTTTAGGTTTTGAATATTCTTCCCTATAGTTTAATTGGTTGACTTCTTGTTGTTGACACATGTATTGTTCCAGTTTGTCTATGTTTCGTTCTAAACTATGCTCCAGTCTGTCATACCTATCCCAAACTTCTTTGTCTCTCAACAAATTACATGTTCTAAACTGACTATTAGTTGGGTAAACTATATGATTCTCATACTCAACTCTATTATATTGAATATAATTCATTTGTTGTTCATGTGATGTAACCATTTGCAATTATCTTAGTTTCAAACAATTAGAGATGTCGTGACCTTCCAAATTGCAGAATTCATATATGCTAACTACAAGTTTCAGAAATTTTTGAGCATAAGCATATGCCATATTCTCAATTATAGAATAAAACACACAACACTCCCTCTGCTATTAAAACAAAATAGCACTCACAGTTGCTTAGCTTCTCAATCCCCGACAATGGCGCTAGAAAACTTGTATTGTTGTGAAAAGTTAAATCATAAACTTGTTTATACAGTAGTGCTAGAAAAACTTTTTATTGATTTGTTTTTGTGCTTATATTAATAAATTCTTTTAGAAGTAAAAAAACAACCTTTCTCACAAATTAGATATTAAGTCTAATTTGTATTTTAACTGCAAGTGCACAATGTATATTGTATTTGTGTGCAAGTACAAGTCGATTCCACAGAGATTGAGTAAGAATTGTGTACTGTTCTGATTTTTATATTGGAGTTTATATGTGTTTAGTTAAGCACTTCGTTGAGTTACAGTTAACACAATGAACTTAGTTCGTGAAGTTATGGTTAACTCAATGAATTAACCTCATGGACTTAAGTTAATTCCATGAGCTTACCTTTCCAGTTAAATATTACTATTTACAAAAGAATTTGGCCAAGCATTGGGCGGTTCCATAGAATGTAAATAACATCAATTAAGCTCTTTAATGTTAGTTATTATTAGATTTATCATTAAACAACACTAACATTAAGATATTTCAAATAGTAACCATTAAAATCTTTAAGTATCTGGAACGAATCTATTTCAGTAAATAGTAAAACTATTTTCTATTTTCTGAATCAAAGAAACATAAAACATTCACAATACTGACAAAGATAACATTAATCACAATACAAAACAAATAAGACAATACTTTAATACTAAATGTAAACATAGATAATTTGTTGTTTTAGGTATTTTTGTTTTGATATGTTCTTGAAGATGAGCAAAAGGTGAAATGTAAAAATCTCTATTGATAGTAAAAACGTCCGTCACTACATGTGATGTAATTACACCACTGAAAACTTAATCACTTACAATCTTGCCTCCTCTCCCTATAGAATCGCGAATCAAGAATTGTAAGATGATCTCCTCTTTAGCATATTGGCATCAACTTGAAACCAAGGCTAGAAGCTTTACGATCTCTTGAGATATGAGTCGGTGCTTGGTGAAAATGGCTTCCCTTCTTGTGACATGATCACTCCTCATAGTGGCTGTTAGTCACCGTGTTTGGCTCGAAATCGACTTGATATCAGGAAAGTATCTTCACAGACCTTTGATGGTTGGTGATTTTGGTGGTGGTGTGGAGCTTCAGGGAACTTCCGATGCTTCTTGCAGTTAGCGCAGTTCTCCACCTACATTCTCACAATCTTTTTCTTCATCTTTTATATTTCTCTTATTAATAACTACTTCTACTTAAATGATCGGTTGGATTTCCTTCATTCATATCAATGATGGTGATTTCTTCTTCATTCCATAAGTAAAATCCTACGTGATATGTGCAATCGTGGTTTTCCTTTGAATTTCCTGTTTCTACAACTGCTATAGTGGCATATTAGAAAATAAATGGTCTGTGGAGTTAGTGTAACTCAATTGACTTACTTTGTTGATTTAACTATAAAACATGTGTAGTAAAGAAATAATAAGTTCATATATTTTGGATACTTACAAACCTAATTATTTGATGCTTAGATGCATTTCGGATAGTTACCAGATAACTTACTGAACATTCACTTATGTCATGTATTATAGTTTCAACACGTGTACTTCTGGAAATAATAAAATATTCTTTAAGCATTTAAAACATAAATGTCTAGTACATGCAATATAACTCTCCGAAATAACAAAAAATTCAGATACTTAGGAATTAAAAACTTGTAATTCAACGATAGTTCTGAAATATACTTAATTAATGTTAATTCTTTCCAATTATGTAGATTCTTTTTTTAAAGCATATAATAGTGCAATTATAACGTAATGGCTTAATTCTCATATAATAAGTTAAATATTCTGCAATTAACCATTAATATTATGCACTTTTTCATTCTAAATAACAACCAACTTTTTATGCAACCTCATAAGTATAGCAAGGTCAAACATATTAAAGCTTTCATGCTAACATGCTCTAAAATTGCCAAAATTTTCAATTCATTATGTTCATGCAATTACTTAGCACATGATGGCATAATGGCACATAACATGCTAATATACTTTATCATTTAATTTTAAGTCAAACAAGCATTTAGTTTACTTATGAGCATAAATTTAGATCAAACACTTAATAACATATAAGTTCAGAAATAAACACTTTTAATGCATGTTCACATAAATGAGGACTTTTAAATCTACATAACTAAACTCATTCAAAAGTCTTTTTAGTAGAGTTTTTGAGAGTTTCTTGTTACGATTTTGAATGGTTTTTTGTGTAGATTCATTTTCTAGTATTTGTGGAAAGTTTTGGAATGATTTGATTAGAGTTTTTGAATTTTGAAATCAGAGACACAATTACCCTATTTTCTATTCTAGACACTAGATTTTGTGTTTTAAAAAAGAATGTGTTTCATGAGCTATACTTAATGAAATCTAGTTTTATAAAAGGCAAGATTTAGATTATTGACATATCTTTTTAAAATTATGATTTCATTGGTTTTCATGAAGAATTCAAGGAGATATGATCTTTCTTCTAGCAATGTGCAATTTAGTAATCACCTAGACTATTTTGCACTCTCTTGATATGATAATTGTTGACAATACCTTAGGAGGAGTTTTACCCTAAAATTTCATTTGTTATTTTGTACCCTGATGACCTTCCTTTCTTGTATTTTTAGTGAATTTATTATCTAGTAGGGTGGAAGGAAAAGAGTGTAGAGTTGAGCTTAATTTCAGTGATTTGGGTAGGATGGTTCTAGTGATTCTTATGTTTTCTTTGATCTCTCCTTGTATTAATCAAATGATTTAAGTTTGATTCACTTCCATTGATGGTTTTCACTTGATAAGGACATGTTAAACTACTAAAATGATTAGAATGCATGTTTGAATGATAATGAGTTTCACTTCACATTTCTTTGAATTTCTCTTGGAAAACCTTAAAGGGGGCCTAGGAACATTTGATTATATAGGATTTTGAGTTTTACTTTAAATAAATTCCTTGTGGATCGACCTGTACTCGCATATTATCTATGATAGGCACTATGCACTTGTAGTTATAAATTTTAAAACTGGGTTTTTATAATGTGCTTATTGCAAATACCTTGAAGCCCATATAAGTTTTTAGCACCGTTGTTGGAGAGCTTAGTGTTTTAATGTTTTCAAAATTTTGTTTGGTGAAATTATCCCTTTGTTTTACTGTACTTTATTCTAGATTTTGAAGTCAGCATATGATCTACAAAGTATCATCTAAGTTTGGCGAAAATTTCTTTTAGAATTACAATGATGATCTTAGTGTAGCCAATTTATATATGTCTAGATTAAATTGAAATTTATTGCTACATGAGATTTGATCTTATTTTATAAGTATTTTCTTTGGAAGGTTTGATGAATTAGTTTTCCAATGCATATTTAAGTTTCTTATTTTGAGTTTTCTCTAAAGGGTTATGAAATTTTGAAGTTCAGGGTATTTTATGGTTTTATTGCAGAACTGTTTTATGAAGCCATCTTGAGAAATTTTCTTATATCAATGTAGGTGATGAATCTAAGTTTTATGAATCCTCTAAGTTAGTAGAGTGTCTAACTCCATGGACTTAATTTGTGGGTCACCAAAGAAATTCCTACCCTTATCCTGTATTTAATTATGGCACTTCCTCACCATCTATCTACACCTAAAACACATCCAATACATCCATTGACCACTATGCACACAACCAAAATTCATTTCTATGAATAAATGGAAAGAAAATAAAAGGGTTAATTGAGTTAGTCATGTACACAAATAACCAATATGCAGGTATTCACAATATTAACAAGGCTCATCCATTTTTAAATATAAATTTCATTAAACATGAAATGTAAAGTACTAACATTAAAATAAAGATATTAACATTAACTATTAACCTATTAATGCAAAAACACACACAAACATGAGATGCAAAGTGTTTAGTTGTTTGTGAAGTTAAATTAGAAGACCTATATTTTTCAATCAGATCTTGTCTAATTATAAATTCTTTTAAAGCAACAAACAACTTTTCACACAAATTTGATATTAAATCTAATTTGTGTTTTTAACTGCAAGCGCACAGTGTATATTGTATTTGTGTGCAAGTACAGGTTGATCCCATAGAGATTGAGTAAGAATTGTGTAATATTTCGATTTTTATATTGGAGTTTATATATGTTCAGTTAAGCACTTCGTTGAGTTATAGTTAACTCAATAGACCTAGTTTGTGGAGTTATGGTTAACTCAACAGACTAACCTTGTGGACTTAAGTTAACTCCATGAGCCTATCTTTCTAGTTAAATACTGTTATTCATAGAGGAATTCAGCCATCCATTGGGTAGTCCCACAAAATGTAAATAACATCAATTAAGCTTTTTAATGTTAGTATGAGTTTTGTCATTAATCACTACTAACATTCAGATATTTCGAATAGTAACAATTAAGATTTTTTTAGTGTTCTGTACGAATCAAGTTTAGTAAATAGTAAAACTATTTTCTATTTTCTGAATCAAATAAACATAAAACATTCATAATACTGACAATGATAACATTAATCACAATCCAAAACAAATAATACACCACATTAATACTAATTGTAAACATAGATAATTACTTGTTTTTGGTATTTTTGTTTTGATATGTTCCTGAAGATGAGTGAAAGGTGAAATGTTAAAATAAATCTCTATTGATAGTAAAAACTTATGTCACTACATGTGACATGATTACACCACTGAAAACTTAATCACTTACAATCTTGCCTTCTCTTCCTATAGAATCACAAACCAAGACTTGTAAATTGATCTCCTTTTCAGTATATTGGCAACAACCTGAAACCAAGGCTAGAAGTTTTACAATCTCCTGAGATATGAGTCGGTGCTTGGTGAAAATGGTCTCCCTTCCTACGACGCGATTACTCCTCACAGTGGTTTTTAGTCACCGTATTTGGCTCGGAATCGACCTGACATCTAGAAAGTATCCTCATAGACCTCCGATGGTTGGTGATTTTGGTGGTGTTGTAGAGCTTCAGGGAACTTCCGACGCTTTCTGCAGTTAGTGCGGTCCTCCACCTTCACACACTGTCTTTCTCTTCTTTTATATTTCTTTCAATAGTAATTGCTTTTGCTTAAATGATTAGTTGGATTTCCTTCATTCGTATCTACGATGATGATTTCTTCTTCATTCCATGAGTGAATTCCTGCATGATATGTGGAATTGTAGTTTTCCTTCATATTTCCTATTTCTGCAACTGCTATAGTGGCATGTTAGAAAATAAGTGGTCCATGGAGTTAGTGTAACTCAACAAACTTACTTTGTTGACTTAATTATAAAACATGTGCAATAAAGAAATAACTTATAAGCTTATAACACTAACATAATGTGTTACCTTAGTGTATATTTACGTAACTTAATGCATATAGTTATGCTAACTTAATGAGTTAAACATATGCAGCTCACGTGACATAATAAAGCATTTAATTTCAACACGTACATAATTCTAACTTAATGACTTTAGATGTTTCGAATAGTTACAAACTATAAGTATCTGAAACTTACATGCATTTCAGATAGTTAGTACCTAACCTTTCGAAAGATAACTTAAGTCAAATTTCCAAATCACAACATGTGTCCTCAGTAAGTTTTATGATAAAAAGATATTTCAGATACTTGCAAATCTAACTATTAGATGCTTAGACACATTTCAGATAGTTAGCATCTAACTTATTGAAAATTCATTTAAGTCATGTATTAAGGTTACAACATGTGTACTCCAGGAAATAATAAGGTATTCTTTAAGCGTTTAAAAATAACTATCTAGTATATGAAATGTAACTCTTCGAAATAACAGATAATTCGAATACTTAAGAATTTAAAAGCCTGTAACTCACCGACAGTTCAGAAATGTACTTAATTAACACTAATTTCTTGAAATTATGTAGCTTCTTTCATTAAATCATATAATAGTGCAATTATAACATAATTGCTTAATTCTCATATGATAAGCTAAATATTATGCAATTAACCGTTATTTAACCATTAATATTATGCATTTTTTCATTCTAAACACTTCCCCCAAATACAAATACATAACATCACAATATGCAAGCACAACAAGAACATATGCAAAAATAAATGACCTTCCTTTCTCATATTGGTACCTGAAGCTCAACCAACAAACACCCAAAATTCATTGAAGATGTTGTCCAAGCCTTCTCTATGTGCTACTTGTTTAGAATGAAAAAGTGCATATTATTAACGGTTAAATGATGGTTAATTGCATAATATTTAGCTTATCATATGAGAATTAAACCATTATATTATAATTGCACTGTTATAAGCTTTAATTAAAGAATTTTCTTAAATTGGGGGAATTAATGTTAATTTAGTACATTTCTAAACAGTCGGTAAGTTTCAGGCTGTGAAATTCTTAAGTATCTGAATTTTCTGATATTTTGGACAATTATGTTTAACATACTGAACATGTATCGGATAGTTATGTTTAAACTATCGAACAGTTATGTTTTAAAAGAATATTTTATTATTTTCTGAAGTACACTTGTCGAAACCATAATGCATGACTTAAGTGAACTTTCAGTGAGTTATCTATAACTATCTGAAATTGCAACTGGGCATCGAATAGTTATATGTGTAACTCTCTAAAATATCTTTTTATTTATAAAATAGTTGTGGACACGTGTCATGTTCTAGGAAAGTGACTTAAGTGGATTTCAGTGAGTTATCTATAACTATCTGAAATGCATCTGAGCATTGGATAGTTAGACTTGTAACTCTTCGAAATGTTTCTTTTATTATTAAACTGTTGTTGACACGTGTCGAGATTTGGTAGATTTACTTAAGTTATATATCGATGAGTTAAGTTTGTAACTTTCCGAAATGCATCTAAGCATCAGATAATTAAGTTTATAAGTATCCGAAATGCATTTGAGCATCGGATAGTTAAATTTATGCACGTGTTTTATAATTAAATCAACGAAGAAAGTTTGTTGAGTTATCTGTAACTCCATAGACTGTTTATTTTCTAATATGCCACTGTAGCGGTTGCAAAAACAAGATAGTTGGAAGAAAAACCATGATTGCATGTATCACGTAGGAATTCACTCGTCGAAGGGAGAAGAAAGCATCGTCGTTGATATGAATGAAGGAAATCCAACCGACCATTCAAGCAGAAGCAGTTATTACTGAAGAAATATAAAAGAAAAGAAGAAAAAGAAGTAAAGGATGTGTGATCGAAGGGCGGCCAGTGTGTATAGAGGAGGAGTACCGAGCTTTCTGCAAATAGTATCGGCAATTCTCTAAAGTACCACACCAACCATCATTACCACCACCATAACCACCATAACTACCATAATCGCTAACCATCGGAGGTCTGTGAGGATACTTTCCTGATGTCGGGTCGATTCCGAGCCAAACACAATACCTGACAACCACTATGAGGAGTGATCACGTCGTGGGAAGGGAAGCCATTTTCACCAAGCGCCAACTCATATCTCAGGAGATCGTAAAGCTTCTAGCTTTGGCTTCGGGTTGATACCTGTATGCTGAAGAGGAGATCATCTTGCAATTCTGGACTTGCGATTCTATAGGGAGAGGAGACAGAATTGTAAGTGGTTCAATTTTCAATGGTGTAATCGCGCCACATGTAGTGACAGAAGTATTTACTGTCAATTGAGATTACTTTACATTTCACCTTTCGCCCATTTCCATGTTCATATTAAAACAAAAATACCAAAAACAACTTATCTGTGTTTGTATTTTGTATTTGAGTGTTGTATCGTGATTAATTTTATCCCTATCAGTGCTGTGATTAATTTATGTTTCTTTTAGTTTTACAATTTACTGAAATTGGTTCGTTCAAAAGACTTCAAGATTTTAATGGTTACTTTGTGAATTATCTGAATGTTAGTATGCTTAATGGTAAATCTAATGTTTACTAACATTAAAGAGCTTAATTGATGTTATTTACAATCTGTGGAACCGCCCAATGGTTGGCCGAATTCCTCTGTAAATAGCAGTATTAAAAAGAAAAGACAGGCTCGTGGAGTTAACTTAAGTCCACGAGGTTAGTCCGTTGAGTTAGCCATAACTCAACAAACTTTGTCCGTTGAGTTAATTGTAATTCAACGGAGGGCTTATTGAAGATACAAATTTGATTGTTAACAAACAGTCAGTTCTCAATTCTTAAGCAATTCCCTATGGGATCGACCTGTACTTGCACACTGATACAATAGACATTGTGTACTTGCAGTTAAAGTACAAATTGGAATTAATATCTAATTTGTATTAAATGTTGTTTGTTTACTTCTAAAGAAAAAAAATAGGCATAAAGATAAATTAACTAAGTAAAAACAGAAGTTAACAAATCTAAGTTTTTCTGGTACGTTGTTGGAGATCTAATCAGGTTTTCTGGTGTTGTGCTGGGTAAGTCCAAACAAGTTTTATGGCGTCGTTGCTGGGAAATTGAATTGAATTAATATAAGCAACTGTTAGAGCTGTTTCGTTTTAATAGCCAGAGTTGTGTGTTTTCTTTTGTAATTGAGAATATGGCATATGCTTATGCTCAAAGATTTATGAAACCTATAATTAGCATATGTGAACTCTGCAATTCTGAAGGACACGACATTTCTAACTGTTTGAAATTGAGACGTTTGCAGATGGTTAGATCCCATGAACCACAAATGAATTATCCTCAGTATAGTAGAGCCAAGTATGAGAATCCTATAGTTTACCCAACTGATGGTTAGTATAAAATGTGTAATATGTTGAGAGACACTGAAGTTTGGGATAGGTATGATAGAATGGAGCGTAGTATAGAACAAAACCTGAACAAACTAGAATACTTTATGTGTCAGCAACAAGAAGTTAACCAATTAAATTATAAGGAAGCATATTCAGAACCTAAAAAGGATATAATTTACGAAACTGAAAAAACCATAATGAAAATTGATCAAAAATTGAATGCAATGAGATTAGATGATCTGGAAAGAAAACTAAAAGCATTGGATGAATATACAATGAAAATACAAGTTATGCAACAGGACAATGAAAATTATAATATTATAAACCTGCATAATTTGTAAAATATACAGCAAATAGAAAATATTAATGCAAGAGAATTTCAAGAATGCACTTTAAAACTAAAAACAATTGAAGATCATAATCACGAAAATGATATACAAAAACATCATCAGAGTAACGAAAATCTTGAAGATGTATGTGTAACATTAAGATTTGGAACTGATATACCACCAAGAACTCAAAATGAAAATGATATGAAGGTGGATAAGAGTAAAAATCAAAATGATAATGAAAATGTAATAGCTGAAAATCTAGAAATTATTGAAGAACAATCTGAATCTGCTAATGAAGCTAAAAATGATCAAACAAATCAAATGAAAGAAAAACAATCTTTTAAATCACAATCTTTAGCACCCTATCCTAAAAGATTACAACAAACAATACCTGAAAAATAAGAAAAAATCAGAGAAATTTTTGAAAAAGTACAAGTTAACATTCCTTTGTTAGATCTATTATAGAAAATGCCATCTTGTGTTAAATTTCTGAAGGATTGATGTACTAAGAAAAGAGAGCGAAAAGTTCTTAGAAAGGTCTTTTTAGCTGAGCAAAGTAGTTCCCTATTTCTACCATAAATTCCTAAAAAGTTATCAAATCCTGGAATCCCTGTTATATCATGCACCATAGGAAATACCATTCTAGAAGGAACCTTAATAGACTTAGGTGCATATAACACTTAGGAACCTATCAGCAAATATATCACTTGGCATAACATTTATACCTGCACCTAAGTCTATTAAGGTTCTTTCTAGAATGGTATTTTCTATGGTGCATGATATAACAGGGATTCCATGATCAGATAACTTTTTAGGAATTTGTGGCAGAAATAGGGAACTACTTTGCTCAGCTAAAAAGACCTCTCTAAGAACTTTTCGCTTTATTTTCTTAGTACACCAATCCTTTAGAAATTTAGCACAAAGTGGCATTTTTTGCATTAGATTTAACATAGGAATGTTAACTTGTACTTTTTCAAAAATTTCTCTGATTTTTTCTTGTTTTTCAGGTATTGTTTGTTGTAATCTTTCAAGATAGGGTGCTAAAGATTGTGATTTAAATGATTCTTTTTCTTTCATTTGATTTGTTTGATCATTTTTAGCTTCATTAGCAGATTTAGATTGTTCTTCAGTGATTTCTAGATTTTAAGCTATTACATTTTCGTTATCATTTTGATTTTTACTCTTATCCACCTTTATATTATTTTCATTTTGAGTTCTTGGTGGTATATCAATTCTAGATCTTAATGTTACACATTCATCTTTTAGATTTTCGTTACTCTCATGATGTTTTTGTATATCATTTTCGTGATTATGATCTTCAATTGTTTTTAGTTTTAAAGTGCATTCTTTAAATTCTCTTGCATTAATATTTTCTGTTTGCTGTATATTTTGCAAATTATGTAGGTTTATAACATTATAATTTTCATTGTCCTGTTGCATAACTTGTATTTTCATTTTATATTCGTCCAATGCTTTTAGTTTTCTTTCCAGATCATCTAATCTCATTGCATTCAATTTTTGATCAATTTTCATTATGGTTTTTTCAGTTTCGTAAATTATATCCTTTTTAGGTTCTGAATATGCTTCCTTATAGTTTAATTGGTTGACTTCTCGTTGCTAACACATAAAGTATTCTAGTTTGTCCAGGTTTTGCTCTATACTACGTTCTGGTCTGTCATATCTATCCCAAACTTCAGTGTCTCTCAACATATTACACATTCTGTACTGACCATCAGTTGGGTAAACTATATGATTCTCATACTCGGCTCTATTATACTAAGGATAATTCATTTGTGGTTCATGGGATCTAACCATCTGCAAACGTCTCAGTTTCAAACAATTAGAAATGTCGTGTCCTTTAGAATTGTAGAATTCACATATGCTAATTACAGGTTTCATAAATTTTTGAGCATAAGCATATGCCATATTCTCAATTACAGAAGAAAACACACAACTCTAGCTATTAAAACGAAATAGCTCTAACAGTTGCTTATATTAATTCAATTCAATTCCCCGACAACGATACCATAAAACTTGTTTAGATTTATCTAGCACGACACCAGAAAACTTGATTGGATCTCCAACAACGTACCAGAAAAACTTGGATTTGTTAACTTCTGTATTTACTTAGTTAATTTATCTTTATGCCTATTCTTTTTCTTTAGAAGTAAACAAACAACCTTTAATACAAATTAGATATTAATTCCAATTTGTACTTTAACTGCAAGTACATAGTGTCTATTGTATCAATGTGCACGTACAGGTTAATCCCACCGGGAATTGCTTAAGAGTTGAGAACTGTCTGTTTGTTAACAATCAAATTTATATATTCAATAAGCTCTCCTTTGAGTTATAGTTAACTCAACGGACAATGTTCGTTGAGTTATGGCTAACTCAATGGACTAACCTCGTGGACTTAAGTTAACTCCACGAGCCTGTCTTTTCTTTTTAATACTGCTATTTACAGAGGAATTCAACCAACCATTGGGCGATTCCATAGATTGTAAATAACATTAATTATGCTCTTTAATGTTAGTAAACACTGGATTTATCATTAGGCAATACTAACATTCAGATAATTCAAACATTAACCATTAAAATCTTGAAGTCTTTTGAACGAACCAATTTTAGTAAACTCTAAAACTAAAACAAACATAAATCAATCACAACATTGACAAGGATAAAATTAATCACGATACAACACAAACAATACAACACTCAAATACAAAATACAAACACAAATAAGTTGTTTTTGGTATTTTTATTTTAATATGAACATGGAAATGGGCGAAAGGTGAAATGTAAAATAATCTCAATTGATATGAAATACTTCTGTCACTACATGCGATGCGATTATACCACTGAAAATTGAACCACTTACAATTCTGTCTCCTCTCCCTATAGAATCGCGAGTTCAAAATTGCAAGATGATCTCCTCTTCAGTATATAGGCATCAACCTGAAGCCAAGGCTAGAAGCTTTACAATCTCTTGAGATATGAGTCGGCGCTTGGTGAAAATGGCTTCCCTTCCTGTGACGCGATCACTCCTCACAGTGGTTGTCAAGCGCTGTGTTTGGCTCGGAATCGACCTGACATCAGGAAAGTATCCTCATAGACCTCCGATGGTTGGTGATTATGATGGTTATGGTGGTGGTAATGATGGTTGGTGTGGTACTTTAGAGAATTGCTTATACTGTTTGCAGAAAGTTCGATGCTCCTCCTCTATACACACTGGCCACCCATCGATCACACACCCTTTACTTCTTTTTCTTCTTTTCTTTTATATTTCTTCAGTAATAACTGCTTCTGCTTGAATGGTCGGTTGGATTTCCTTCATTCATATCAACAACGATGCTTTCTTCTCTCTTCGACAAGTGAATTCCTACGTGATACGTGCAATCATGGTTTTTCTTCCAACTGTCCTGTTTCTACAACCGCTACAGTGGCATATTAGAAAAGAAACAGTTCGTGGAGTTACAGATAACTCAACGGACTTTCTTCGTTGATTTAACTATAAAACACATGCATAAATTTAACTATCTGATGCTCAGGTGCATTTTGGATACTTATAAACTTAACTATCCGATGCTTAGATGCATTTCGATGCTTAGATGCATTTTGGATAGTTACAAACTTAACTCATCGATATATAACTTAAGTAAATCTACCAAATCTCGACATGTGTCAACAACAATTTAATAATAAAAGAAACATTTCGGAGAGTTACAAGTGTAACTATCCGATGCTTAGATGCATTTCGGATAGTTATAGATAACTCACCGAAAATCCACTTAAGTCACTTTCCCAAAACATGACACGTGTCCACAACTATTTTATAAATAAAAAGAGATTTCGGAGAGTTACACATATAACTATCTGATGCCCAATTGCAATTTTAGATAGTTATAGATAACTCACCGAAAGTTCACTTAAGTCGTGCATTATGGTTTCGACATGTGTACTTCAGAAAATAATAAAATATTCTTTTAAAACATAACTGTTCGGTAGTTTAAACATAACTATTCGATACATGTTCATTATGTTAAACATAACTATCCAAAATATCAGAAAATTCGGATACTTAAGAATTTCACAGCCTGCAACTTATCGATAGTTCAGAAATGTACTAAATTAACATTAATTTCTCCAATTTAAGCAAATTCTTTAATTAAAGCTTATAATAGTGCAATTATAACATAATAGCTTAATTCTCATATGATAAGCTAAATATTATGCAATTAACCATCATTTAACCGTTAATAATATGCACTTTTTCACTCTAAAAACTTCCCCCATACCTAAATTTTGCTAGTCCCTTAGTAAACTAAGATCTAATTAATTGGTCTTTTTAAAAGTGGTAGAATTAATTCTTCTTCTTTTTCTTTTCTGTTCAACATAAGAACTAGTATTATCATATAAATATTCTGTATGTTTCAATAATCAACCTGCAAATATACTTAAAATATATGTAAATTACATACAAAGTATATCATCATCACATAGGTGTTAATTATATTATTGTTTGTTCTTCTTTTCATCATCTATCATCTTGAATTTTTCAATAAGATTTCTAGAAGAAATTTCAACAACATACGAATTAAAGTACAATCCAATTCAATCTGATTAAGACAAGTAGAATAAAGAATTGTATCTCCATTAAACAACTTCAAAAGTCAATTCCCCCAATTTAAGCGTGGTTAGTGTGTACAAAGGAGCACTAAGCTTTCTGTAGACAATATCGGCAATTCTCTGAAGTACCACACCAACCATCATTACCACCACCATAACCACCATAATCACCAACCATCGGAGGTCTATGTGGATACTTTCCTGATGTCGGGTCGATTTTGAGCCAAACATAGTGCTTGACAACCACTGTGAGGAGTGATCGCGTCGCGGGAAGGGAAGCCATTTTCACCAAGCGTCGACTCATATCTCAGGAGATCGTAAAGCTTCTAGCCTTGGCTTCGGGTTGATGCCTGTATGTTGAAGAGGAGATCATCTTGCAATTCTAGACTCGCAATTCTATAGGGAGAGGAGATAGAATTGTAAGTGGTTCAATTTTCAGTGGTGTAATCACGTCACTTGTAGTGACAGAAGTATTTATTATCAATTGAGATTACCTTACATTTCACCTTTCGCCCATTTCCTTGTTCATATTAAAACAAAAATACCAAAAATAACTTATCTATGTTTGTATTTTATATTTAAGTGTTGTATTAGTTGTATTATTTGTGTTGTATCGTGATTAATTTTATCCCTGTTAGTGTTGTGATTGATTTATGTTTGTTTTAGTTTTACAGTTTACTGAAATTGGTTCATTCAAAAGACTTCAAGATTTTAATGGTTACTATGTGAATTATCTGAATGTTAGTATGCTTAATGATAAATCCAATGTTTACTAATATTAAAGAGCTTAATTGATGTTATTTGCAATCTGTGGAACCGCCCAATGGTTGGCCGAATTCCTCTGTAAAAAAGAAAAGACAGGCTCGTAGAGTTAACTTAAGTCCATGAGGTTAGTCCGTTGAGTTAACTGTAACTTAACGGAGAGCTTATTGAATATATAAATTTGATTGTTAACAAACGGACAGTTCTCAACTCTTAAGCAATTCCCTATGGGATCGACCTATACTTGTACACTGATACAATAGACACTGTGCACTTGTAGTTAAAGTACAAATTGGAATTAATATCTAATTTGTATTAAAGGTTGTTTGTTTACTTCTAAAGAAAAAGAATAGGCATAAAGATAAATTAACTAAGTAAAAACAGAAGTTAACAAATCCAAATTTTTCTAGTACGTTGTTGGAGATCCAATTAGGTTTTCTGGTGTCGTGCTAGGTAAATCCAAACACTACTCTTGGGCTATCACCACCAAGAATCATCACCGAAGTAGAGAGGATTCACATGAACCTAGAAATGCAATGTTGGTGGCCACTAGATGACTTCCAACTACAATCCATTCCTTGCAAGAAAGGAGCAGCCACAATGGTGTTCTTCTCTTCCCACAGGTGTGCAAGCCTTCTCCATGCTATTTCCTTGAACCAAGGATGTCATTGGAGATGGAAGCTCTTCAAGGGAGAGGAGGAAGCTCAACTGAAATTGGTGCTCCATGAATCTATAGTAAGGGTACCTTCTTCACTCCATTTCCTTACACCAAGGATGTCACCGAAGATTGGAGGATAGTGGGGAACTCAAGCTACAGCCTTAGAGGTCTTCTCTTTGTGCTAAGGGTTAAGAGGAGAGGAAAAAAATCTTGTTCTTTAGCTACCCTAGGTTGTGTTTTTTTTTAGGAGAGAGAGGTGGCCAACGATTGCTTGATAGGAGTGGCCAAAGAGTGGAGGGAGTTGGTGGTTGTTGGTGGAAAAGAGGAGGTCGACGTTGTTGGAGATGGTGGTTAGCCATTTCCCCTTTTTCTCCTTCAATTTCCAAAGTGGTCATGTCATCCCTTTTGATTTAACCTAACTATCCGATGCTCAGATGCATTTCGAATAGCTAGTAGATAACTTACCGAAAATTCACTTAAGTCATGCATTAAGGTTACAACACGTGTACTATAAGAAATAATAAAATATTCTTTAAGCGTTTAAAACATAATTGTCCGGTACATGCAATATAACTCTCGAAAATAACAAAAAATTCAGATACTTAAGAATTTCAAAGCCTGTAATTCACTAATAGTTCAGAAATGTACTTAATTAACGTTAATTTCCTAAAATTATGCATATTCTTTCATTAAAGCATATAATAGTGTAATTATAACATAATGACTTAATTCTCATATGATAAGTTAAATATTATGCAATTAACCATCATTTAACCGTTAATATTATGTACTTTTTCATTCTAAACAAGGAACAAAACAAAAATATGTTTATGTTTACTTTCGCTTATTTATGTTTTGTGTTTGTGTTGTTTGTGTTTGTATTGTTTGTTAGTAATTGTTAAATATTGTGTATTTATTTTAGTTCAATTAATATAAAATTAGATGATTAAATCTTGAAACCAATTAGTTTAAATCTTTGAAATTGTATTTTATTTGTTTACTATTTGAAGTATTTGAATGCTAAAATTGCTTAGTGTTAAATTTAATATAAATAGCATTTGAAGAGTGTAAGAGTGTTGTTTGCATTTTATGAGATCGCCCAATGGATGGTTGGATTCCTCTGCAATCAACAATATTAATAGGAAGTTACTAAATTGCTTGTTGAGTTATCTGTAACTCAACGAACTTAGTCTATTAAGTTAAGCAATAATTCAATGAATTGAGAGTTTTTAGTTAGTGAACACTCTCTCTTATGTAGCCTTCGATCCATTTCAATATCTACATTTGTTTTATCACAAATGTGATTCAACACAGTCATCAACTTACTATTGAGTGAGATTACATGCTTGGCAATGTAGTATTCTCCACTCATCCATATATTTATTCCCATGCTTTTTTGTTGAAAACAAACTTGTAATATTCTTTAACATAGAGAAGATCTTGTATAATCTAAACCTTACTCTAATACCACTTGTTGGGAAAAATTATCATAAATAAGATCTTCCAAATAATTTCTTAATGGTGAAGAACAATGTAGAAATCAAACAAACCACAAGTAAAAACATAAAAACAAGATTTATGTGGAAAGTCTCTTTAGTGTGAGAAGCAAAAAACATGAAACTAATTGATTCACCCCCAAATCTTCTACCATAAACAAATAACAGGTACAAAAGGATATTCTTTAGTGCTTAACTAGAGGAATCACACCTTTACAATTGTAAACAACAAATAACACAAGGAACAACACAAACAAGAGGTAAACATGTTTTATCTTAAACTGGCTATCTCTATTCTAAATAAAATTGTTATCATTGCACTACTGCAAAAATTACAAAATTTGGTAGAAAAGAAACTCCTCAAGGCTCTAATCTCCTAACAAAATTTTGACTCAAATGAATTTTATTTCTCCCTTCAAACTTTCTATTAAAAGTACACATTGTAGAACTACAATGATAATTTCTCTTTGATACCATTTTCAAATCTAAATTTTCACTACCTTGATCACTAATCAATCATTCAATCTAAAGAATAGCAAATCAAGACCTTGTTGGTAAAATCTCAACTTGATTCAATCACAAACAACCCTTTGATCGATCCTATGATCAAGGTGGTGCAATAGTAAAAGAGAAGGAGAAAAGCCTAGCCACCACTTTTCTCTTGTGAATAATTTGTTTTTTGTTGTTCTCTCACTCTTTCCATATACCCTAGTAGGGTTTAATGAGAAAATTATGTCAAAGTCCTTATAAAATAAATATAAATTGAAACAATCACTTCTTGGTTTTTTTGGTTAACTAAACTATTTTTTCAATGTAACCAAAATTGGATGTTTGGTAGAATTAGATTGGATGTTTGTTGGATTGAACCAAATGTCTAATGAATGTCCCTCTATGTGGAGGGAAAACCCAACACAAATAACCACTATTGTTAGCAACTCCATTCTTGTATTTTCCTTCACTATCTTCTTAACCATCACCACTATCATTAGTCTTATAAAAGCTAGTATTATTGTAGGTAGTCACCACCCCCAAGTGGTAGTTACCCCTTGCTAGCATTAATTTCCTTTTTCTTTTGTCCCCACTATTGATGTCTCATTATCCATTGTGGTCTCCTCCCTCCTTTTTTTTCCCACTAAAATAGAGACAATTCTACCTCCTATGAGGTACACTAGTCTTTGAGCCCATGTGGTATCATCTAAAAAAATTAAGATATAGGGATAATTCTTTAGATTTAATAACTCTAGACAATTGCTACATTATTGCTAGCATTGACCCCTCTAGCCTTTCCTACTAACATAGAGGTTTGATAATACTCTCCCTAAACCTTAACCTACCACCATCATTAGCCTCTTAGGCTCTCCAAAACCCACTACTCATCTATTAAACTCTTTGTCATCGGAAAAATCTCTATTACACCCTTTCCACTACTAAAAAATCTTATTAATGCCCCTCCTTCCAATGCCCAAGGAAGGTATTTATGTTGATCTTTGATAGTGCTTTAGTAAAAACAAGAAGGCTAAGTGTAGGGTTTTAGATTCTCACAAGCAAGGTGCCATGCCAAAGTAGTGGAGTATATTACTTTGGAGTACATTTAATGATTAATTTACTACTATTTGAGATAAAATTCTTAGATTACTGTCTTTTACTATTATCACCATTATAATAATTAGTTTCTTGCCTTAAATTGTATTCAATGATTAATTCACTACTATCTAAAATATATATTTTAGATTACTAACTATTGTTGTTACTTTTGTTAGAACAATTGACTTTTTATATTCCTTTGTGCATTTGTTATTTCATATTATGTTGTTGAGTTGTTATTGAGTTTGTTGTGTCACTGAATTTGTTATATGCTAGATGTTTTGATGTAAGGAAGAGTGTGAAAGTAAACAATGTATTAGTGTTATATGGATTTTATAGGTTTAGTCCTACATTGGTTAAAGTAGTTTATTTCTTTTATATAACTTCTATATATAGAAGCCTTATGAGTTGATTGCATGGACACCATATGGTTGATTTAGATTGGCTAACCTTCACTTACTTTGAATTTGATCTATCTTTGGCACACACTTAAGTATTAGATGAAAATTTATTGACTTCACCAAAGATGGTCTTGTATGTTGTTCAACAAGCGGAGTGTTTTAGAAGCAACTAGTAGATTGATTCAACCACTACTTTAACTAAGGAAGATTAGTAATGAAATCTAAATATAATAACAAATAATGTCTATCACTATATTTATCTTATTATGATGGATGAATCTGTCATTATATGTCATCTCTAATGATAGATTTTCTAGTGATAGATAAAGTTTGTCATTATACATACCCTATTGTGATAAATGTTGTAAAGAATTTTATCTATCACAATAAAGTGTATATGGTAATGAATCTTCAGACACATAATGATAGTCTTAAAGGATATAGAGGTAGATGAAGCCTTGTATCTTAAAATTCCTGTAGTAATAACTAATTTGTGTATAATTTTAATATTATATGATTAAATATTGATATTGGAATTGTAAAGACACTAATATCTTTAATTATATAAATAATTTATAATGTAAATGATAATATTAAAGATGTAGAAGTAATCAATTTCCATAGAAAAGAATTAACATAATAATAATTGATATTAATTAAAATAATTAATTTCTAATATTTTATCATATTACATACGTTTGAGAAAGAGAGAGGAATGGTTTAATTTTGGTTTTATTCCAAGAAAATTCAATTTTCTCAAATTCTCTTTTTTCACTTTTTTTTTTACAAATCACCTCCCCTTCCCTTAAAAAGAAAAATGAGAACGAAGGTAGAGTACATTATGAAAGTTCAGAAAATAAAAAGTTTAAAATGATCAAAAAATATATATATTTGTGTAAATCAGAAAAGTTAAAATTAAAAATTTTACATAAAGTCGTCACTTATTGTAAATCAGAAATATGTTTCTTTTATAAATAGTCTATTTTTTAACTTGTTTTCTCTACTCTTTATTTTTTTAACATTTCGTTGAGTACAAATGCTTTCCTCAATTTTATTTGAATTTTTTTATCTATTACGGAAAAAAAGATCAACTGTAAATATAAGTCTAAATACTTTAACATGTCCACGTTGTGAGATCTCTTCTCGGTGTAGAGCCTACTTGAATTTGCCTAACCTGTTTGATTTCCTTGATTTATAAAAAGAAAAAAATAAATGTTATTGGATTTCCTTCGGGTCAAAGAAAAGATACGTTACAACTAACCAACGATACAGTGCTTGGAGTTTTCCTTCTTTTTTCTTTTTTCTTTTTTTGACAACGACGGCGCCTGACCAATGGTAAAACAACCGTTACAGGGCGGAGACGTGGCAACGCCGGTCTTCGCCCACTAGGTTGGTGGTGCCCACTCGTACGGTCCGCCGACCGTGACGACGAACCAGCAGTTTCTGCTTTTCTTTATAAATAAAAGATGGGTGGAAAGAATTTTTTTTTTGTAAAGATAATAAGATAATGTTTCTTTTTTTTTTAATTCTTATTACGAAATCACGAGAAAAGAAGTTAAAGAATCATATACGCCGAAGCAAAGTAAAAGCAACGTTGGAGAAGACGACGAAGAAAATAAAGATAAAAAAGGCGGAGGAACGGGGTAAAAGACAAAAGGAAGAAAGACGTTAATTCTTTTCTTTCCGTCGACTGCATCAGAAATTTGTGAGGCGTGACAACAGACAAAGTAATATTAGCTAAATTATTATTAATACTAATTAATGAAGGCTACATGTGGATTCTGGTGACGGAGAAAATCTCATCGACAATATCTGCTCCTATATTTAAAGAAGAATGTTTTAATAAAAGAAGCCATCTCTTCATTTTCTGAAAGCAAAAAATTAGGCATAGATCTAATCAAATCAACTTTCTCAGCGTTGTCAGAAGATTTTGAAAAATGGTGATCTCAATGAAATTGAACTTCTTTCACAATGTTTAACATCCGTTCTTGTAGTCAAATTAACTAGTTAAAGGGAAGTAAGATTCACGATATTAATGAATATCGAGAAGATATTATTAACCTTATGGCTAAAAATTCCATTATTCTTATTACTCCAAAAAAATCGAAAGCATAACATGAATAAAGGAAAACCAAGTAATTTTAGGAAAGTGAAATCTTAGACTAAAAGAAGAAAAAGAGCAAAGTAAAGGAAGTCATTTCACAAAAAATTACGATGAATCTTAATAAAAATGATAAATTTCAAAAGGGATATTACAGTTCACAAATCCTTCAAAAGGTTGTTCTTGGCAAAGTTATTGGCATTATACCATAAATGTTTGTTTATTTTTTTCCATGTAATTTTTTATTCATTTTTAGTTATGTAAATAAAGTCTATTTTTTTCTTGTAGGTACTTATAGCATTTTTGGAAAGTGTTTTGATGACGAACCCTGATGACAATTACATATGTTGAAATATAGAGAACTTACAAAAGGTTCAATCTCGATTACAAACTTATAGGATTACCAAGATTAAATGGTGGCAATTTAAGAGATGTCAAGCCTAAAGGTTGACAATTTGTGAGATACCAAACCTAGGGGTGGCAGGGATGCTACAGTAAAAGATGAAGTGACAATGTTGTTGCCATTGGGATGAGGTGGCAAGGTCCTGAATGATGTTATATAAGAGAGGACATAGCAAAGATGCTATCATGCCAAAGGACATGTCATAGGTTAGCACATAGATGACATATCATTGTGGAGTTGTGGGCATTAGAGTTCGACTAGGCTTAGCAAACAACGATGTGAGGGAAAGAGAACAGATGATGATTGAATTTAAGGGTTCCGATTGTGGTTGGTTTTTCAAGTGATTGTATTTTATAATTAGTTTTAATCAAATTCTCTTTAATCACCTCATATTTATAGAATTGGAAGGATTTAACTTCCTCCACAATATTTTCCCCTAAACTCCTTCCTATATTCTCGTAACTACTAAAATCTAAAATTCAAATTCAAACTTTGAATTTGAAATTAAAATTGAACTTTTTGACCAATTCCAATATCTCCCCCTTGATCATAAATTAATGTATTTTTTCGTTGAAATTTCTTTTATCAAATGATCAACAATCATATCTTCCATAGGAATATATTTTAATTTTATTTTCTTTTTTTCTACGATATCATAAATGTAGTGATAATGTATATTTATATATTGTCCATTTGTCGTATTTGCATCACTATGTATAAGACTTATTATCGTTTAGTTATCACAATACATCTTTATTAGATCATTCGCCAAGTTGAGATTCAAATTATTTATAAATCTTTTGATCCAAATAACATGTGATGTAGCTACACTACAAGTCATATATTTAGTTTCTTATGTGTATTTCGCTATGCATCTTTACTTTTTACTTCTTCAAGACATAGCTACACCTCCAAAGATGAATACATGTCTCGAAGTGGACTTCCCATAATCTTTGTCACCACCTAAATCTACATCTATAAATCCAAGCACTTCAAGATCACTTGCTTGATAAGCTAATTTATGGTGCAAAGTTCCTTTCACATATTTCATTATTCTTTTGACAACTTCCTAATATTTTGTTTGGAGATTACTTTGATACCTACTAATAACACTTATAGCATATGTAAGTCTGGTCTAGTATGCAACATAGAATATATCAAACTTCCAACCACTTGGGTATAAGGTACTCTTAAAAGTTCCTTCCCCTTTCCAAAACATTAGTCATTATTTAATCTTTTCCCTAAAACATAAGGTATGGGGGCTGAGGAACAATTGTACATTTCAAATATTTTTAGCACTGTACATAGGTATCTTTCTTGATTTATACTTAATATTCTAGATTTCTGATCTCTCAAGATTTGAATTCCAAGAAAATAGGATGCTTCCCTTATGTCCTTTATCTCAAATCTTTTACTAAGTTCTTCCTTTATTTTATTCAAAATGTTAGTGTCATTTCTAGTGAGTAAAATATCATCCAAATATAAGAATAATATAATGAATTTACTCTCACTTTTCTTGACATATACACAATAATCTAACCTATTTGAAACAAATCCCAATCTGATAATTATACCATGAAACTTGTGATACCATTGTTTAGATGCTTATTTCAAACCATATATTGACCTTTTTAATTTACACACTTTTTCCTCATGTTCTTTTACCTGAAATCCCTAAGGTTGTGACATGTAGATTTCTTCCTATAAGTCTCCATTTAGAATTGCAGTTTTTACATCATTTGATGTAATTCCAAATCTAAATGTGTAACTATAGCCAATATAATTCTCATAAATGTGAACTTAACCACTAGAGAATATGTTTCATGAAAATTAATTCCTAGTTTTGTGTATAACATTTATCAACTAAGTAAGCCTTATATTTATCAATAGACCTATCAACCTTTAACTTTTTCTAGAATATCCATTTACAACTTATAGCTTTTCTTCCTTCAAATAAATCACACAATTCTCATACATGATCATTTTTCATAGAATCAATCTCATCATTCATGGCTTCCAACCATAAATCTTTTTCATGAGATTCAATGACATCCTTATATGTCACGAGTTCCATGTGATTTTCCTCCATGACTATTAATAAACAAGAAAGCTCACAAGAATACAAATTGTAATCATTCATCCATGCAAGTTGATATCTCATCCTTTTGTTGCTAACAAGTACATTTAATTCTTTATGTTCTCCATTCTTATTAGTTTTATCATTTCCATTTATAGGCTCATTTTAGATTCCTCCCACAATTTCCATAGGTTTACTTTCATTTTCATTTCCATTGGTAATTTCCATAAGCTTATTCATATTCTCAATATTTTATTCCCCTTCAACCCCAAAGTCATTTTCTAGCATATTATTGAAATAGTCATCATATACCACAACTAGTGGTTCATGTTCATTTCCAATTTCTTCTTTTTCATTCAGATTTTCTAGAAATGTGGCATCCCTATATTCAATAATTTCCTTTTCTTTACTATAGAACCTATAACCGAAAGAATTTTCACAATAGCTTATAAAGCTACACTTTAATATTCTTGAATCAAACTTATTCCTTAATTGTCTAGGAATAAGTACATAGGCTAGAGAGCCCCATTTCCTTAAATAATATAAGTTGGGTTTTGTTCAAGTCTACAATTCATAATGTATGCTATATATAGACTTAGAGGGTATTCTATTCAATACATAGTTTGTCGTGGTCAAGGTTTCTCCCCAAAATCTTTTAGAGAGACTTGAGCATAAAAGTATGTATTTTATAGAATTCATAAGAGTTTTGTTTTTCCTTTCTACCACACTATTTTGTTGTGGTGTATAAGGCATTGTAGTTTACCTTTCGATTCCATATGTTTTACAAAACAACTTAAATTATTAGAATTGTATTCTCCTCCCTTATCTGACCTTAACACCTTAATACTTTTTCTAAGTTATTTTTCTACTTTCAACATATATTTCTTAAAACAAGTCAATACTTCACTTTTGTGACTTAATAGATAAACATGTGTATCTAGAAAAATCATCTATAAAAGTTATAAAATATTCCTTATAATTATATGTTTTAACACTAAGTGGACCACATACATCATAATAAATTGAGCCTAATAATTCATCTGTTCTATGTCTCTTTCCAAAGAGTTTCTTAGTCATCTTTCCAACTAAACAATGCTAACATCTATTTAATTCCATGTTTTTAATTTTAGGCAACATGTTCATTTTTATCATTTAATGTATTCTTGATTTATTAACATGCACCAATCTTAAATGCCATAATTCAATCTCAAATAATAGCATAATATAACTAGAAGCCACATCATTTATTTCATTATCAATAATAGTAATTTTGATCAAATCATGTTTCGGTACAAAAATTCTCATAGTAAAGACCTTTTCATCCTTTCCTATGGATACACATTTATTATAGAACAAAACTTCCAATCCATTTTTCAAGAGAGTGCCAATAGATATGAAATTTTGCCTCATACCAAGTGCATAGAGGATGTCTTTCAACACCATAATACTATCTCCCAAATCCAAATGATAAGTGTCAATACCTTCTACATCTAAATAAGTGTTGTTACATATATAGATGCATTGTTCCCTAGGATTGAGTTTTTTAAAGGAGTCTAGTTCCCTTTTAGTTTTGGCAATGTGTCTTGTGGCACTAGAATCAACCCACCAATCATTTGAATTAGATACTACCACATTATTACATTCCATAACTCCTACAAAAGTCATTTTGTTTTTTGCATTTGATTCTAAGGTCCTACCTTTATTTCTATCCTTGTTGGGACAATTTGCCATGAAATGACCAAATTGACCACAAGTGTGGTCATGCTTGATTCAATTTGAAGTTGTTCTTGTTAGGTCAATTTCTTCTTTTGTTGCTTTTATCAAATCTAGGCTTTTGAAATGTGGCATTGGCTTCTTCCAAATTAGTTTCATGTTGCCTCCACCTAGCTATTATTTCCTATTTTGTACTCAACCTAGTTGGTAATTCAAATAGTTGAAGTGGAGTAGACTTAAGAGATGTGGTGACTATCTTGTTCGCTTAAATGTAATTTTTATAAGTAAACAAGTAATTCCTGAACAAGATTTAAATCTAGGAAATCTGTTCATTTAATTTACTACAAGTGCACAACATCAATTATATAAGTGTGCAAGAGCAGGTTGAATCCATAGGGAGTGGTTGAAATTAGATTCTAAGTTGTTATAGACAGAATGCAGTGTTCACTAACTAAAATGCTCACTCCATTGAGTTATTGCTTAACTCAACGGACTAAATTTGTTGAGTTACAGATAACTCAATGGACTACCCACGTTGAGTTACAGATAACTCAGTAAGCAATTTGGTAACTTACTATTACTACTATTGGTTGCATAGGAATGTAGTCATCTATTGGGCAATCCTAGAGAATGCAAACAACACCCTTACACTCATTGAATGCTACTTATATTAGATTTAACACTAAGTAATTTTAGCATTCAAATACTTTAAATACTTCAAATAACAAACAGGTCAAGTATGATTTCAGAGATTTAACTAATTGGTTTCAAAATTTAGTTATACAATTTTATACTAATTGAAATAAAATAAACACACAACATTTAACAATTACTAACAAACAATACAAACACCAAAGATGCAAACATAGAACTTAAGAGAATAAACATAAACATATATGTTCCTCAAGGTGGATGATTGAGATATGATAAACTCTCTATTGAAAATAAAAGACTTCCAATACTACATACAACATAGTTACACCTTTGAAAATTTAACCACTTATTGTCAAACACTCCTCTCCCTACTAGATTGCGAACCTAGACTTTTGTAAGATGATCTCCTCTTCAACAAATCGATATCAACCCGACACCAAGACTAGAAGCTTTAACTATCTCCTAAGAGATGATTTGATGCTTGGCGAATAAGCATTTCCTTCCTATGACGCGATCACTCCTTCACAGTGGTTGTCAGTCATAGTTTGTTTAGAATTGACCTGACTTTAGAAATTATCCTCACAAACCTTTGATGAATGGTGGGTGGTAGTGGGAGATATCTCAAGGAACTTCCAATGCTTTCTACAGTAAGCGTAGTGTTCTCCCCCTTTTCTTTTGATATCTTTCAATCCTTTTGTATTTTCCTTTCATAATAATTGCTACTGCCATAATGACTGGTTGGATTTTCCTTTCCTGCATATCAATGACTGTAATTGCTCTTCCCTTCCACGATAAAGATCATGGGTGTAAATCATACAATGTGGTTTTCCAATGCATTTATTGCAAACTACTTATAATCACACATTAGATAATAAATGGTTTATGAAGTTAGTGTAACTCAATAGATTTAATCCATTAACTTAACTACTAACTCAACAAACTGACCTTGATGAGTTACAACATAACTCAACAGACTTGTGTAGTTCTGCAGTTCAATAAAATAATAGATATATAACATTTAACATTTAATAGTATGCAAAAGAAGTAATTTTTAATCATTCATAAATGATAATTAACGTTAATTCCTTCAAATTATACATGTTCTTCAATTAAGTCTTATAATTATGTAAATGTAGCATAATGGCTTAATTGTCATATGATAAACTAAATACTATGTTATTAACCACTAATATTATATATAATTTCATTCTAAATAGTGACCATATCGTAGCTATGTAGCAAACTATTCAATATAATTGTTATTTGTAGTTTTTTAGGCATAGGAGTTCCTACAGTAGCTAGTTCTTTTGTCATTACTATCATGTTATGAACATGTTTCACTATGCTTTGTTCCTCTAACATTTTGCAATAGTTATATTTTTGAAGGAGAAGTTGAGTATTCATTTCCATTGTTTTATCATACTTTGCTTTCAAAATGTTCCATAAAGTAAAAGTTGTAGTGTATGTTTCAAAGCATTTTACCAAACTATCCTCCATAAATATGAACATAAGACTTTTAGTTTTCTTATCTTCAATTTTCAATTTTTCTACTTTCTTTATTTCCACTTCAAAAGTGTTATCATCAATTTTTGGATAATTAGTTTCTGTGACATGTTCTATATTGTCAAATTCTAATGCATTTTTATTTTTCTATATCACATCTCATAATTTACCCCCATTCAATTTATCAATCCTTCCCAATTCAATTGTGAACATTTTTTAAATCTACAATAGAAATTAATTTCCAATTTCAAAAACTCTACTTGCAATTAATAAATTTATTTCCAATAGAAAAATAAATTCCAAATATTTAACAAAATAAATTTTACAAAATTTTCAATTAATTAATTTCAATTAAGAAAAACTAATTTCAAAAATTTATACAATTTTCAGAAAGTTTTCAAAAAAATTTGAATTTTATGGCCCATAGGTTCGAGGATTGCAACCTCACTCTAACACTACAATAGAGTTGTAGGTGTTGGAGTTCGACTAAGCTTGGCAGATGATAATGTGAACAAAAGAGAACATATAGTGGTCAAAATTAGGGGCTCCAATTATGGTTGGTTTTTCCAAGTTACTATATTTTGTAATTGGTTGTAATCTAATTCTCTCTAATCACCCCATATTTAGAAGGATTTAACTTCCTTCACAATCTTTAACCCCCAACCTCCTCCCTATATTCTAGTAACTACTAGAATCCATAATTCAAATTCAAACTTTGAATTTGAAATTGGTCTTTTTGACCAATTCCAACAATCATGGGTTGATACTCAAACATGTGTGCGCCTTAATCACATGAGGTGCCCTAATGGCAAAGGATGTGTCTTATTGATGTGACACATATAGATATTATTGAAGTGAGTTACAATAAGTGATATGACACATATTAGGTAGTGTAAAGACAACTTGCCATTAATTGACATGTGGAGAGCACCTTGGTAGTGGGGGATGCACCCTAATGATGTGAGGTGCATCCTGATGATGTAGCACACATTGATGTTATTAACATGGTGAACGATAGATGACACATCACATGGTATGTGATGTAGTACCCTGATGTTAATGATGTGGTGTCTTATTGATGTTTACACATTATGAGTGAGAAATGCAACTAACTATATGGCACCTTATAGGCATGTCATAACTCGAGTGATAAGAGTAACTTTGTGGTTGGAGGTATGGCACAAGCACTACTTTGACATTTAGGCCTAGCAAAAATTATATAACATTTTGCTTCTCCATTCTATCATGGAAAACCTTCGTAGCTCCACAACTACAATGTAGAGGTGGTTCATGAATGCTTAACTCATCCTAAAGAGTTTTAAGTTTGGTAAAGTAACTTGTTATGGTATTCTAATCTTGATTCATATTAGTAAGAGATTTGTGTAATTGAAAATTTCTAGGTTCGTTACTTTTAGTGTATCATTTTTCAAGGTCTTCCCAAATGTCTTTGGCAAAATCCATATAAGAGTTACTCTCAAATATATCAAATTCAATAGAGTTAGCAATCCAAGATACAACCATATCATTGCACCTTGTCCACTAATGAAACTTCTTAGGGTTCTCATTAGGAGAGGTTGTGGTATATTGTCGTCCACAAATTTTAACTTGTTTTTTGCATCTAAGGATTTTTTCATAGTCTGACTCTAAGAAGAGTAGTTTTCCCCATTAAACTTTCTAAGGATTAATGAGTTTCCAAGATTATAAATGTTGTTTATAACAAAGGGGTTGCATTCTACATCGTCAACCCCTACATCAAGCACTTTACTACTAGTTTCTTCCATGGCGAGAGCTTTAGAATGAAAAAGTGCATAATATTAATGGTTAAATAATGGTTAATTGCATAATATTTAACTATCATATGAAAATTAAGTCATTATGTTACAATTGCAAGATTATATGCCTTAAGTATAGAATGTGCATAAATTCAAAGAATTAACATTAATTAAATCTTATTTCTAAAAGATTGAAAATTTAGGTTAAGTGTAGTTTTATAGAAATATACGAATGTTGGTAAAGTTACTCATGTAAGTTTATAGACCTTTGTGAAGTTACTAAGGTTAGGAAAGCTCGTAAAGTTTTAAGTTAAGTTTACAGATCCTCGTAGACTTACGAAGTTAAGGTTATGGACCCTCATAAAGTTAGCATTATGCACATGTGAATTTAAATATTTTATTATATCACGTGAGTTGATAATGTTTTATATTATTATTTTATATCAAGTCCATTGAGTTAAGCTTTACTCAATAAGGGAAGTCTGTTGAGTTAACAATTAAGTCAACAGAGTAAGTCTGTTGAGTTACACTAACTCCACGGACTAGTTATTTTCTAATATACCACTATGAACAATTGCAGAAATAGGAAATTCGAAAAAAAACCACGATCACTTGTATCATATGGGATTTAAATCATGAAATGAAGAAGAAATCATCATCGTTGATACAAATGAAGGAAATTCAATTGATCATTTAGGCAAAAGTAGTTACTATTAAAAGAAATATAAAAAGAAGAGGAGGAAGATGAAGAAAAAGTGTGTGGAAAGAGGTGGAGAACTGTGTTAACTATAGGAAGCGTCGGAAGTTCCTTGAAGCTCTACAATACCACCACTAATCACCAACCATTGGAGGTCTGTGAGGATACTTTCTGGATGTCGGGTCGATTCTGAACCAAACATGGTGATTGACAACTACTGTGAGGAGTGATCACGTTGTAAGAAGGAAAGACATTTTCACCAAGCACCGACTCATCTCTTAAGAGATCGTAAAGCTTTTAGTGTTGGTTTTGGGTTGATGCCAATATACTAAAGAGGAGAATAACTTACAAGTCTCGATTCACGATTTTATAGGGAGAGGAGGCGTGATTATAAGTGATTAAATTTTCAGTGGTGTAATCGCGTTGCATATAGTGACAGAAGTTTTTACTGTCAATTGAGAATTTCTACATTTCACCTTTCGTTCATCTTCAAGAACATATCAAAACAAAAATACCAAAACAAAACTAATTATCTGTGTTTATAGTTAGTATTTATGTATTGTAGTGTTTGTTTTGTATTGTGATTAATATTATTATTGTTAGTATTGTGAATGTTTCATATTTATTTGATTTAGAACATAGGAAATAGTTTTAGTGATTACTGAAATTGATTCGTATAAAACACCCAAAATCTTAATGGTTATTGTTCGAAATATCTAAATGTTAGTGTTGATTAATGATAAATACCAGATTAACTAACATTAAAAGTGTAATTGATGTTATTTACATTTTGTGAATTGCCCCATGGATGGCCGAATTCCTTTGTGAATAGCAACATTTAATTGGAAAGTACTAGGTAGGCTCGTAGAGGTAACTTAAGTCTACGATGATAGTCCATTGAGTTAACTATAACTCCACGAATTAAGTCTATTGAGTTAACAATAAGTCAACGGAGTGTGAAATTTAAAACACATGAAACTCTAGTTATAAAAATCAAAATGGTATGCAATTTTTATTCAATCTCTATGAGATCGACCTATGCTTGCACACAAATACAATAGACGCTGTGCACTTGCAATTACAAACAAATTAGATTTAATATCTAATTTGTGAAAATTGTTTGTTTACTTTTAAAAGAAATTATCAATATATAATTAAAGCAAACAAAAATCACCCAAACAAAGTTTTTAAGTAAATCTAGATATATAAGTAAACAAAACAAACCAAACAAGTCTTTCTAGTGCCATTGCTGGGGATTGAAAAGCTAAACAACTATAGTGTTGTGTTGTTTTAATAGCAGAAGGAGTGTTGTGTGTGCTTTTATAATTGAGAATATGGCATATACTTATGTCAAAGATTATTGAAACCTGTAGTTAGCATATGTGAATTTTGCAATTTAACGAAATAGTATACTATGTCTACTAACATTTACTATATTTTCTATAAATCTTTTACATTAAGGATAATGTAAAATGTAGGTATGGGGGAGAGGTAATTAGATTAAATTGAAGTAATCTTGTCAATTGTAGAAATTAGGATTGTACTGCAAAGTTTTGTAGAATCTAATAAATTTTTATGCATTTTGTTGTAACTATCCAAAAAAATTTCTAAAACCTTATGATAACTAAAATTGTAAAAAAAAATTATTTTTACTGTAATTGCCTAAACATTATATTTAGAATCTTATATAAGATGCTACAATACTTCACTATTAATACAAATCTAGTATAGTATCTTATGTTTTTATTGAATTTTATGAGTTTAACAATTTTACAATTTTAAAAAGAACTCAAAATGCTTAACTGAAATTCAGAAAATTATCTAAAATCTTGAAAGAGCTTAAATGTTGATTTTTGGATTAAATAAAATGCATTTGATCAAGGATACATTTAATTTAACAGATTAAACTTGTAGAATGATTTATATGTAAATGTTATTAAACTACAAAAAAAGTATGAGCTTATTAATAATGATTCATATTTTTCAATAGATTGTAAAAGTAGGATTATATAAGATTTGTGTTTTATTGCATCTGTATTAATGAAATACATATATATTGTGTTGAAAAGAATAAATGAGGATAAAGAGAAAAACTTTGAGAGTTTATTGATTTGTTTGATCATGATGCTTTTGTACTTGAGCATATAGGTATATAAGGATAGTTGACCTGAAAAATAACTCTTTAAATCTAACAACTTAAGGTCCTAATTAGATATGGGATTGTTGACTGAAAGCTCGATACTTAAGTACACTAGAAAGCTCTTATATGATTCAAGCTTTTCAAATTAACTTTTAAAATAAAAACATATATATACTGTTTTGAAAAGATGAAAGTGTTTTATTAAAAGTATAGGTATCTTTTGAATCGAGTATATTCTCTATTATTTATGACTATTGAAGTGTGAATCTAGATTACAATTTTGAAGTTATTTATTTGAGATACAATTCATTATTCTTCTTGTTTTAATCATATCGAGTTGAATTGTGTTTTGACTCATATGCAATTGAAATTTATTGTAGAAATCATATTGGAAAATTCAGGATAACAAATGTTTGGAAAATTGATAGTATAACTACCACCTATTTGATACCAGTATATTTTGTATGTAATTTACATATTTTTGAAATATATTTGCAGGTGGAGGAAACAATGTTAAATTGGATTACTGAATTATAGAAAATATCTTTATATTAATCTAATCTCAGTATTCTGAAGATATAAGATGAAGAAATATTTTTCATAAGGAATATTGATTTATGAAGAGAAGAAATAGTTCTAACACTTTAAAAAGACCAAATAGTTAGATCTTATTAGTTTGCTAAGGGACTAGCAAAAGTTAAGTATGGGAAAAGTGTTCAAAATAAAAAAGTGCATAATATTAATGATTAATTACATAATATTTAGTTTATCACATGAGAATTAAGTCATTATGTTACAATTACACGATTATATGCCTTAAGTATAGAATGTGCATAATTTCAAGGAATTAACGTTAATTAAATCTTATTTCTAAAAGATTGAAAATTTAGTTTAAGTGTGGTTTTATAGAAATATAAAAATACTCATAAAGTTACTCATGTAAGTTTACGACCCTTCGTCCATGAGGATAGTCTGTTGAGTTAACTATAACTCTACGAACTAAGTCTATTAAGTTAATAATAAGTCAACGAAGTGCGTAATTTAAAACACATGAAACTCTAGTTATAAAAACCAAAATGGTACACAATTTTTATTCAATCTCTGTGGGATCGACTTGTACTTACACATAAATACAATAGACGTTGTACACTTGCAGTTACAAACAAATTAGATTTAATATCTAATTTGTGAAAATTGTTTGTTTACTTCTAAAAGAAGTTATCAATATATAATTAATGCAAATGAAAATCACCCAAACAAAGTTTTTAAGTAAATCTACTAAGTAAACAAAACAAACCGAACAAGAGCCTAGAATAAGACAATCTTCTACTAAAAAACAAGTAATAAGGGCTTCATCCAACAAAGACTAGCACATAATGTCTCAAAAGCAAAGATAAATAAAAGAAATATTCTAGAAAAGGCATAAGAATTATAGATCATTCAAAAAGTAGAGAAAGTTTCTAAAGATAAAATATTTAGGCTTGAATGTTGTAGATCTTGAAATAATCTAAATAAGTGTTGATGGATCCTTCTTTAACATTTTGGAACAGATTGAATAAAGTATGATAACTAAGCATGCATGAGAGTACTAATGATAAAGGAGCAACAAACAATAGATTTGAACGAAAAATATCTAATACAGCACAAAACTATGCAAATCAAAGGATTAGAGAAAGAACCAAAGTCCCTAACTAGAGATTGAAAAAAGGGGAAAATGGCAAAAGTAGTGGCAACAAAAAGGGAGCAGTGATGACGAAAAATGACAATTATAGTAGCAATGCAAGCAATAGTGACATCACAAAAACAATTAGTTAGAAAACTCACCTTGATCAATAGTCAACACTGTAGTAAAGAAGACAAGAGAAACCTTAACATTTCTTCATTCATTAGGCTATTAAGAGGTCTACAAACCATATTTGAGTGAATACAATTAGGATAGAACCTAGGTAACCAAAGGGCCCAAATCAAAGGGACATAGTGAAAAATAAAATAGGATAGAAAAATAAGAAACAAGAGACAAACCAACCATGTAGCTTTTGCTTGCACTTCAATCACCACTACAATCCACAAAGGAATGACATTATTTTGTTGCACATTCATTAGATCTAATCAAGGGCTTCTATGTGCATAACTTTTGCCTACACTTTGATTACTACTACATTTTAGGAAGGAATCATCAAAAATGAGTAGGTAATACATATTTCAAACATTTTTATGAGTTGGTAATAAATCCATGTAAATGGTTCAAGATGAATATATAATGTCAACTAGGTTGGGCTATTGTAGGGTAACCTATTTGACATAAGTCTAGCTCGACCCAACCCGTAGGTTAGGTTGAATGCAACATTTGTGAAAACAAACATTAGGGAGGGAGAGGGGGGTAAAATTTATAAATACACCCTAAACTTTATTCAATCTTCACAACTTACTCTTCTCATCCATTCTACAAATCACAAACTCTAAATCTTCCTTCAACTCTCAAGTTCATAGTCTCCTTGAGCCACAAATTTCTTCAATTCTCAACTTCTGCAAAATGGTACACAACTTTAGTTAGTTCAACAACATTAATGACAATGAATTTCTAACTTTTTAGTTGAAATAACAATCATAAACCATAGAAATTAGAATATTTTCAAATACTACTACTAAACTTAAAAGAAGATTTACTTTATGATCGAAATTCATGATAAAGATGAAATCTATGATAGATGAGATTATGATAGAAAGAGCGTATTACAACATTTATAATATAAACTTCTCTTAAAAGCTTTTAATGATACAAGTCATTTATATAGATATTTAGCAAATTATGAATTTAGAAATCTTGAAAAAAATAAAATGGTTCAAACTCAACTTAATCTTAATTCTTAAGGTAATATTTCACAATGACATTGTAATGCTAGAAAGGCTAGAAAACTACATACTAAATTAGTTATTGTTTAAAATTTGCTTATTAATTTTTGTGATAATCAACATTTTCAAGAATATATTTCATAAGTATATTATCCATAATTTAAAACTATTTTTAGGAATATCATTAGATAATATATTATTAAGATTTAAAATAAGCTTAGAATGAAACTATTTTTTTTTTTTTTGTGATCCTCCTTACACATTGAAACAAAAGTATCATTAGAGGTGATAGAAGGTGAACCTTCATGGATACTCAAAAAGCATGGTATATACTAGGAGTATCCATGGAAGTGATAACATATGAGCTTCAATAGACACTCAAACAGCCTGGTATACACCAGGAGTATCCAAGAAGGTGAAAGTTTGCAAAGTCCTTATTAGGCTCCAATATGGTAGATAACTCCAAGTACCGTGCACTTTGTCTCGCAAAGATTCTCAATTAGTCGGGGTACCTTAAGTAGCCCAATCCATCAACTTGATTAAAAGTATTGACTGAGGTAAGCCAACACTATTGCCCATAAGCACTACATGAGAACTTCCCAACTAGGTGCTGGTCGCCCATCCTAGTTCTGCTCACACCCAAACACAATTAACTCTAAAGTTCTTACAAGAGTAGATGTTTGGTAGTAGGTGTAATTACACCTTAAAAAAACTGACAATGAATTTAAAGGATATTAATATAACGAGTTCTATAAATACTTCAATAAGATGTAGATATGATATTTGAGAGGGAAGAACTAAAGTAGAATATATTATTACTAAATATTTTATTGATTATAATTAGATTTTACAAAAAATATTAATAAAATTTAGAAGAATAAATCATCTCCATAATACTCAAAATATCTTTTCTATTAATATGAAATTTTTTTGAACTTTTTGAAATTAAAGAAAAAGTAGGTAGTATTATTTTTAATAATGATTCTAATAATAGTGTAATTATTTCCATGTTTAAAAGTATATTAACTCTACCAAATGGTTTTATTTTATTTCATTAAATATGTATATGTCATATAATTAATCTTATAGTTTAAGTTGGTGTTAAAGAAATAAAATCTTTTGTTGAAAATATTAAAACTACATTAGCTTTATTACATGTAATGGTAGATGTCAATAAGAATTTAATTATGTATGTAGTTTATTTCATTTATTATATAAGATATTTATTATGGATGTTAATCATAGTTGAAAATCTTTATATTTAATGTTACAAAATTATTTTCCACACAAAGAACCTACAAAAACTTATTATAATAGTAGAATTGATGATAATACAATACTTTTATATGAGAATGATTTTGTAATTGTTAATTATTTTGTTGAAAATTTAAAACCATTTTATAATGTAATTGAATAGTTATCTAGAGTATATTATTTTACTTTTGTTTATGCGATACATCATTTATATAATATTACAAATTTTTTTAATAATTATAGTAGTTATTTATTTTTTACACCAATAATTCTAAAAAAAATTAAAGTATTGAAATAATATATTTCTTTTATATATAATAATTGCTTGTTTAGATCTTAGAGCTGAAATAAAATTATTTTAAAAATATTAAATGTGATACAAAAATATTTAAATATAAAACCTAATGTAACTATTGAAAATGGCAAAAATTTAAATAACATGTTTAAGTTATATGTTGCAAAGTATAGACCATAACAAACAAAATATTCATCTTATTTAACAAAACTACCATCATCATCATCATTAGTATATGATTTGAGTTTATTTGTTGATGATTATAATAATACTTCTATCTTAATAATTAGGCAAAAATTAATTAATTTTAATAATACTAATTATACATATTTAGTGAGAGAAAATCCTAATTTCATGGATTTTGTTGTAATTGGTTAATAGAAAACTTAAAAAAATATATTTCCTATTTTATCTTTAATAGTTAAAAATTTACTAACAATTGTAACTTTTTTTGTAGTATATAAAGATTTTAGTATAAGTGAAAATGTATTAGATAATAGAATAGTCTTAAGTTAAAAGATGACATTTTTGAAGTTTTAACATACAATAAAGATTAGAAGTTTGCTCAAATTCATAGACAATAGGAATAAGACGATTTAATAGATGAATTTGGAAATTTGAATATTTAAATATAAATCAAATGTAAAAATATCTAATGTAATATTTGTCTCATTACAACTTATGATATAATTTTAATTTTATTTCATAAATAAAATCATTTATTTTAAATTTATGAGTTTGTTTTGAATATGTTTCTTGTTTGTATTTGAATGCTTAGATTAAATAAGAAATTAGAATTTAAAAATATTAGTTAATGTATATGTATTTTAGTATATTTAAAATTATAATCAAAATATCTGGTTGGGTGTGAAAAAAATAAAAAATATATATAATTGGAAACTTGGACTAAAAAAATAAATGTGAAAAATATTAAAAATAATAGATGTTTGAATAGATACTTGGAAAAATATTAGTTAATGAATATGTATTTTAGTATATTTAAAAATTTAGTATTTTTATTTTATAGAAAAATAAAAAATAAGAAAAAAGATGTCCAACCGTACGGCGGGGGACATTAGGACGTTCGAGTATCGAACGTTACGTAACATTCGAAATAATTAACGTTGTGGGCCGGGTCTAAATTTGGATTGTAGCCCGTAGCCCGCACGGGCCGACACATTCTAGGCCGAACCAACTCATTCCGGCCCATTGGCACGTATAGACAGAGATGGATAAGAGGAAATACACTGGTGCATTTCCAAACACTCCTCACTCTCGCACGTGGGAACCGCTAGACCATCTACGCGGGAATAGTGTGTCGCTCGTTGGGAGTGAAGCAGCAAAATCGACCTGCTAAACGCGTTCTTATTATTGCAATCAATTTAACAATTTCTTTTTATTATAAATTCTATTTGCCTATTTAAATTTTGTTATCTAACGTAAATAACCCTTGGAAAATGTTTCCTCGTTGGTACTACTGTTTTACAACCACCTAAATTTAAAATGTTTTTATGTTTTTTTTTTTTTGACCGTTGGTAAAACTTTTACGGACAAGCCGGTCCCCGTGTCGGTAGGCACGTTGCGTACCGGCGGGCAACATCCTTTGACCTTACGTCAACAAGATTCTCTGTATTTCTTAAAAATTATATATATATACCATTAAAATATATTTGATATATTATATACGAAAATAATACATTATATTATATTTTATATAGTATTTGAATATTATAAATAATACAAATTATATTAGGATAGTATGCAATATATTTAAATTATAATTGTTAAAGAAAGAAGGAATATTTAAGAAAAACGTTACAAAAAAGATAATTTGCAATAATTTTTCTTTTACTTAATCTGCGTGAGCTCATTTCTTCTTGATTTTTCTTTGAATCTTGTTGGCTAACAGAACAGAACTCATATTACTTTCTGTAATTCTTTTGAAAATATTCTTTTAACATTTAATAACGTTAACGTTACGAGTATTTCTTGCTTTTAATTAAAAACTTTGGGTGCAGCTTGTGATGTGGTGAGAGAAGCACGATGTAATATATATATTCATATGATAAATTTAACGGACAGTTCCAATCAAACAAATGTTGATGGTACCAACATCGGTCCGAATTCTTCTAGCTGTTCCTTATCTTTCTCGTTCTCTTTCCTTCTTCGGTTATTTTCGTTGTGCCTTTTTAGTCGTATTTCGTAGCTTTTAACCGATGTTTTGGACTTGCCTTCGTAACTTCAAATTTTTACTTTAATCTATTTCACCTCCTCCTTATAAAAAAAGATAATTCGAAGAAAAACAAAAAAGATGAGGACAGACGTCAATGTCATCAACTGGTCACGGCTGCGCCGGTCGTCAGATCTCAGGCAGACGGCAGAGCCATCCGCTCACGGAAGCTAATCAGCTCCTGCAGCGGCATGGCATGGTGGTAGTGCCGTGACGACACCAACACACACAATCACAGGCTCACTCGGTCGCCCTCCCTGTGGCACACACCCATGCGTTGCCCATTGCGTTCTCCTCCACCCGACTGCCACCGCCGTACGTCTTGCTCCAGTCTCTCACGTCATCACCGGTGCTCACATGTCTGTCTCCCACCACCTGATCATCGTCGTCACGTCCCATCACCCGGCTGCTGGCCCCCGTATATAGTTCCCTCCTATCACCACCGCCCTTCTGATCTGCTCCTTCCTTCGGTGCAGGGCGGTTCGTTTCTTTTGGTGGGACTGATGGCGGGGGAGGCGCACTACAGAGGGGTGAGGAAGAGGCCCTGGGGCAGGTACGCAGCGGAGATACGCGACCCGTGGAAGAAGACCAGGGTGTGGCTTGGCACCTTCGACTCGCCGGAGGAAGCTGCCTTCGCCTACGACGCCGCCGCCAGGTCCCTACGTGGGTCCAAGGCCAAGACCAACTTCCCCCCTCCACCCATCCGGGATTTCGGCTCCCTCCCCGGTGCTGCGGCCGCGCCACCCGTGCTCGATCTGTTCCCTTGCTCTTCCTCCGCCGCCTCTTCCTCTTCTTCTGCGTTCGGTACGAAGGTGAAGGAGGAGCGGCAGGTGACGATGGTACCGGGGTTGACAGGTAGGAGGAGGGAGTTGCCGCTTCCCTTCGATCTCAACGAGCTTCCTCCACCTCCGCCGCAGAGTGCTTGGTCTCTGCTCTTTGGATGAATGTCGTGGTAACTTTGATGTTCTTCTTCCTCTTCCCATTGATCCCAGATCTCCCCTCCCTTGTTTTTGCTGCGGACCAGAACACAACCACCGACGAACGTGGATGCTTGTGCTGGTCTTGTTCTGTAAATAATCTGTTTCCTTGTCCCGATGCGATTGTTGATCATGAGGATGAACCAAAGTAATGGTTTTGGTGGATGCCAGAAGAAATATTATTATGATTAATTCTACATAACCAAACGCATCCCAAGCATTATCAAATCTTGATCGCACACTAATACACAATGCAACTGGTAATATACCTCTCTGTGTGTGCTTGTATATAGTATAGAATGCAGTCACTTTGGTATCATTATTATTTATTTATATGGTGGTTATTTCTGGAAGGGTGACCCATTCCAGGCGCAGCTCCACTTCGCCGCATTCCACATTTGCCAGTCTCAGGATCATGTCCTGCACCAGGTAGCCGTCCTTGTACACCACGTAGCTCTCTCTGGCCAGGCAATTCTCCCGGGAGGGCCGCACCATCTTCAGCACCGCCTCGTTTGCGATGCCCACCTTGTCCATTTTTGCAGCTTCCACGATTGGTTGCAGGTCGATCTCTGCGTCTCCCATCTTGTCGTCTCTCGAAAATGTGTCTTTGTCAAAAACTTCCTGCAGACAAACCATGCAAGATTCTTCGCCATTGCTGTTCTCTCTTTAAATTTAAAATGGGCAATTCATCATCTTCTATATCCAAACTCGTCTACTTAGGTATTTCAGAAAATTTCTTGTTAATAATCAAAAATTTAAAACATGCGGAGAATATTTTAGTTTTTTTTTTTTTTGTAAATCATAAGAGTCCTTGTACCCACCTTATTAGTCTTTAAACCAACTCAATTAGCTGATCTACATTCAATCGGCTGTAAGGATAAAACAAAGTTGAAGCATTTACCAATTTTGAGATTAACATTTAGCCAGAAAGGAAACAACAAGCCTGGTCAGGTTTTGGTATGGTGAATATGCAATCAAATATTAGGCAATAGAATTGTGAAGCAACTTTGATCCTAAGCTGTAGGAAAAGGTTGAAGTTTGAACAAGATTGTTTACTTTAATAACAAAGTATGACAAGTGCTCCTTGTATACTACACTTTACAGGTAAATTGGCAAAAAATATTACGGTACTTGGGTTTCGGTTAGAGCGGCATCCCTGTTATTTTTCTGTAAATTGTAATAACATATATAGAGGAATGATGGATGGCTGTGCAAGAAGAAAGACTAAAAATATACAAGCACAAGTGTTTGAAAATTCACAAGTGAAGGACAGAGTAAAAGATGTAAATAATTGAATAAACTAAACCCAAAACAACACCAGAGCAATAAATCGTAGAACTGTCAATGGTAATATTAGCCAAATCCTTATGATGATTATTGATTGATTGAAGCAAATAAATAGCGTGAGAAAAAAGAACAAGAAGAAAGCACGTACAACTCTGACAGGTAGTGATGGATTCATAACAGAAATAGTTAGATCCTCATTCCATTCAGGATTCAGACAATTTTTCTTCACACTGGTATTCACCTTCTGCAACAAAACAAGCAGAAAAGAAAAAAAACGTAAAAAGATAAATATCCAATCAGCTAGCAAAATTCGGTATGTGACAGGTACTCAAATATGGAGAATGCGGTTTCAAATCCCAAACAAATGCAGATCTCTAAAATTTAAAAAAACCTATCCATCCAAACACGTAGATGGCATAAATTGTTATAAAGACTACGGATCCATTTTTAATAAAATCACAAATTACGGGCTATTTGTCAACACTCAAGAAGCAATTAACTCAATTATGAGAAACAGTTGTGGCCCAATAATCACGTTTAAGAGATCAAGTGGAAATAATAAAAATTAGCCAGTGTATGTTGAGTGACTAGCTGATGAAGAGATGATCTAGTATTGGAGGCAGGACTTTACTCTAGGTGGAATGAATTTCAAATCTAGACATCCAATGCAAAAGCAATTGACTACTAATGGAGGGATAATTTTGATAACAAAAACTCAACCCAAAATTCTCTAACATTGAATTATTCTATATCGATCACCAATTGACTAATCTAACAAACCGGATAGGATACGATAGGCAACAGTTGGCCACTACTCATATTCAGGGATGACCGGCTCTTACTCTTTTCCATTTAACCTTTCCCAATGAATAAAGTCAACCAATGTAGTTGATTCAAGCAGATCCTACTCATATTGTTCATATTTATTTATGAGCTTTTATAACCTCTAAAGAGGCTTAAGATCCTCTGGTTAGGATCTTGGCACCATATACTCTTGTTTTTCCTTTAATTTCTTTAAGCATTTAGTAGCATGTCAAAATCTTCAGTTGGTAGATTCTTTGAGCAAGGAACTTATGCAACATTCGTGGATGACTAGTTCTTACTCTTTTCCCTTCAACCTTTCTCAATGAATAAAGTCATCATATATAATTGATCTAGACAACTCCTACTCATATCCTTCAAGTTCATTTATGAGCTTTTGTAGCCTTTGAAAAGGTTTAAGCTGCTCTAGCTAGAATCTTGGCACCAAATAATATTGTTTTTCATTTAATTTCTTTAAGTATTTAGTGATAAGATCAAAATCTTTGGTTAGTATATTCTGATTTCCTTTGAGAAGGCTAAGCAGGTTGCTTTTCTTTTTTGCATCAAGCTACAACCTACCATCCATCATCATAATCTACCACTTTTTAGTCAACTTCAACTGCCTGTAATTGCATCATCAGAACAATTAAATGTCCTACCTCTAACTTGGCTGAATCAAGAGCAACCTCTCTCCTTTCTGAAGGTTGATTTGCTATATTTTGGTTAATTGTAGAAGAATTCATCCTTGTCCTGATTTTCTATGGAATGGTGTGGTTGAATGCTAAATACTTTTATATAATCTTTCTTTTTGACAATACCCATGAGACCAATTACATCATTTGGATTATTAAACCTTCTATAAACATTGATGCAAGAGTGATGGGAGCAAACTCTACTATGTTAGTAGATTGCTCTCCTGCTCTTTGATGTGACTAGGGTGGGGTCACTTTGGTAATAATATTTATTTCAATTTTTCCGTACTCCATATGTTGTACCATATTCTTAAAAACTCCACAATCTTCCATTTGATACTCCAATGTACGAAGATACAAACAATAGTTTGGGTTTCTTAGACTTAGGCAAGATGATCTTGCCCACCTACAAAACCCTTATAAATAACTTTTTGACCTTATCTCTTTAAAAAGAATAAGGATTTTTTTTTGCTCTTCCAAAGAGATCTGTGGCCTATATGATCCACCTTTCTTGGAGATTTCAACCAACTTTTTTTACATAGAGGTTATATTTGTTTGTTCCTACTTTCTCATAAAGGTTTTTTTTATTCCAATTTATTTATAAGGTGGGAACTCAAAAATCCAAAAGGTACAAATGAGGACTAGACCAAAACCCAACAAAAGTATAAATAGATAGTCAAGGAGGTCAAACCTTACAAGCTAATGGCAAATCCCAAGCATCCAAACTCCAAATCCTTTTAGCTTTATTTGTGAGAAAACATTCACACATTTGATCAGCTAAATAATAAAACCAGAAATGTCGAGTTCTTTCTTCAATAAAATTCAAATGTCTTCCTTACAAGAGGTTCAATTATAAGAGGCAGTTGGATTAAAAAAATGAAAAGAAAAAGGAGGTAAAATAAACCAATACAACCTTTATACAAAAAAAGCCGATTGAGAGCTCCAAAAGGATAAATCATCCAGGCTATAGATCTCTCTAGAAGAGTGAAAAAACAAACATTATTCTTTTAGAAGAGATAATGTCAAAAAGCTATTTAAAAAGACTTTGTAGATAGGCAAGATCACCCTACCTAAACCTAAGAAACTGAATGAGGTTCATTTATTAAATGATCTAAACTAATATTTGTATCATCATATGTTGAGGTATAAAATCAAAGATCGTTGAATCTTCAAAAATATAATAGAACATATGGTAGAGAAAGAAGAAATTAAATTAAACATTGTTACCAAAGTTGACCCACCCTAATCACATCAGCAAGAGAGTAATCTACCAATATGGTAGAACTACTCCTATCACTCTGATATCAATGTCTATGGAAAATTTAATAACTTAAATGATACAATTTGTGCCTTAAGTACCTATCAAGGAGGAGAAAGATATAGAAGCATCTAATATTCAATCACATCCTCCTATAGAAAATCAAGACAAGATGAACTTCCCACAATTGAGCAAAACATAGTGGTAAATCCGCTCATTCATGGCAATAGATTTGCCTATCCATGGTGGCAACTTTGCTTGTCCATGGCAGTATCTCTACTTGTCCATTGTGGTAGCTTCACTCATTCATGGTAGCAACTCCAAACTACTTACAATCACCATGATTGTCACTTATCACACTTGAGGGGAGCTTGATGGATAGCCCAGGTTGGTGAACAACCAACAAAGGTTGTGCCACCTCATCTATTGACATCTTGGTGCAAGCAACACAAGAAAGAGGAAACACAAAAAAGAAGGAAAAAAAAAGAAAGTATACGAAGAACAATCTCATAAACAACCTCCATCAAAACAAGTTCATTCTCTATACCAAAGTTCTCATTAACTTTCCTACCAACTAAGAAGTTGGATAGTGTAGTAAGTCTTCCACTCTATAATGAGGAAAGATGACTTGAGTTCAAATCCAAACAAAAATACTATCATTATTGAAAAGGCATTCCCATCAATCACCTCAATAACCATTAACCACAATGTAACAATTGCCTTGATCTATCAATATCCAAAAATAAGCTTTCTTGTCCAACTTCCACATTCCAAATATCTTGTCTATCTTCCATATTCTAGTACTACAACCATTAGTTTCAAATTATGTTATGTTTTAAATGTCATAAATGTTTAAAAGATAAATTTAATTATTTCTAGAAGTATATTATTGATTAATTTAGTTTATCTTAAAATTTTGTTCCTAAATTTGTAATTGCTATCATTTTTATAGGCTTTCATGTTTTGTACAAACTTCTATTGATATTTCGACTAAGGTATTATATAGTGTAAATTTTTCGTGATATCTAACAATACAAAACTAATGTTGGACACCATGATTACACTTGAAAAGTGTTTGTTGTCTTTTACCCTATATATTTTGCTAAAACAGATACACTAGTGTCTTTTCTCCTTAATTGTACTTCATGTGTACAGTAATCCTAAAGATTATGCCCTGTTATTGATCCATAGCCCAATCCTTGTTCAAGGGATCAAGGTCTCAAGAGGTGGATGTGATTAAGGATTATGATTTGTAGCTTGCACTTTCTCTCAAGTTTGAAAACTTTCAAAGTAGGAGAAGCTAAGACTATTATCAAATGATTGGAGATGAGTCACACATTGTGTGTGAAATAGAAGTGGAAATGCATGTGGGGAAATTGAAGTTTAACTCTCTCATGGATGTACTAGAGGTCACTCAAATGTAGCAAGGAAACAAGGAATTTTATTGCATGAAGGAAAAATAAATGGGTTACAAGCTCTCAACAAGTGTGGATTCATATTGGATTTGGATTCTAACTTTTCAAATCTCACTTATCCAACCTCACCCCTAGCCTTCCCCTTCAATCAAATCAAATGATCAAATGATGATCTAATGATCTCTCTGAACGAGATGATCTTTCATCAAAAATAGAACAACTATTTATAAACAAACCTAGATGAAACCAACTAAATGTGAATACCACATGTTGGTCCTCACATTCTTGCAAAATCCTAAGAAGCATGCATACCACATGCCAGAGTCATTATCAAAAGAATCATTCCTCCTTCAACTCCTTTTCCACTCGACCTTCAATTGATTGAATCTATTGTTGACCAAGTCAGTCATTGTTTAATCGAGTCTTGACTCTAGTCTTTCACCAATCCTTCGTCATTTGTGGCTATCACTAGTTGATTGAGTCTCCTCAATGGCTACATTGGAGATCTAAATGTCTTCTCCCATGAAATGCATCACAAGCCTCATCTCAAACCTGCCAGAGTATCACTTGGTTAACATGTCTAAATGCTCAGTCTATTGGCTAGTGAGTGATCCTCCAATATGCCTTCAAAGTATTATCAGACATTCATCTGTTGGTTCTGGCTATTCAAGTGTTGGAGCCCCAATCATCCATGTGTAGGTCCCACACATCTATGTTAGTCCCAGATATTTGTGTTTAGGTCCAAACTTTTCATCTGGTCATCCGTCCACCTCATTTGTAAGTCATCCAAGTCTTCCTCTAGTCATCCACATGCTCCCTGCATTTGAATCCAACTTTCCTAGTAGGTAAATTTCCAAGATTTTCCACTACTAATGTAGTGGGGCATTTGAGTAGTTAAGTTTCCAAGAATGCCTTTGCATAGGAGATGGGCTATTCTTGGTGTTGTAGTTCAACTTTCCTTCACCAACTTGGTATGGTTTGGCTCTCCTCGTGAGTGGCTTCCTCCTTGAGTAAGTTCCTTAATGAGAATACTTAGCTCTCCTCATGGGTGGCTTCCTCCTCCTAGAGATAGCTCCTTTGCCATGTGTTGGGCTTGATCCTCCTTCCTTGCCTCATATTTTTGTAGTCTAGGTGACTGCCTTCAACTACAGATCGCTTTGTCTCCTTCCTCATGAAAAGATCGAACCTTTTGCAAAGTCTTTACTTCATTTTTCGTGCACTCATTGCTCTGAGTTAACAGCACATCATTCTTGGTTACCATTGCCTCCAAGAAAATTTCCCACAATTGAATTGACTTTTCCAACTACGGATCAGTTACGAAGCAAATACCCGTAAAGAGCACGTATAAGTGAATGAACTTGAACTGAATCAGATTCCTTAAAAGATCACATTATCCAATCACGAAATTTCCCATCATTCAATATATGATTGTAAAATAATCAGAAAACTAGAAAATAAGCACAGAAATCCAGCGAATGCCCATGATCTTGTGTACCAAATGGTACAAAAAATCACTCCATTCTAACATCCTTAGACTACCAGAAAGACGTTTACAGACCACCCAAGTTTCTGACTTGTGGTGGAAGAGAGATCCGACTATTGAGGGAAAAGAGAAGAACAAACCTGCTCTCCCATGGAGACGACGACGTAGGGATCGCCGCCCCGGGTATCCCTATAGGCAAGATTGACGCCCCGCACCACCCGGACTTTAAGAAGGCCCATGGAAGAGTAGCAAGGTAAGACGATCGGTAGACGATAATGGTGGTCGTGGTTCGATACGATTCCCGACTCAAGCAAGGAGGGTGAGTGAACGACCGAACGGATCGCTGGGACAGCTGCCGCCGCCTTCGCGTGTACTCGCGAGACGAAAGCATTCCTGCAAATCTAGACCTTTCTTTTATTTACCTACAAAAAGTTTTCCGCATTATAAAAAAACAAAATATAAGAGTTCAAACACACAATCTAATTAATAGAATAATAATTTTCAATTAAAAAATGTTCAAGTTACATGTTTATGTTGATTTATTTAGAAAAATTTTAATACAATGGTAATATTTTTGTCTAAATTTTAACCTAATATATTTTCTCTCGTAATGAAACAAAAGGCTAATTTCCTTGAAAAATAAATTGAACCTTTTGATGTCATTGAAAAATTTGATAATTACTTATGTGTTAACTAAAAAATCATATTTACTTACATGTTATTAAAAATATATGATTTTTACTAAAATATCCTTGCTGTTAATATATAAGAAAAATAGTAGGAATATCCAAGTAAAACAAAAAATATATATATTAAAATATAAATAAATATGAATTTTGAATAATATATAAGAAAGAATTATTTTTTTTTGATAGCATGAAAGTAAAAAAATCCAGATAATTTTTAGGAATTTTTTTCAAAAGATGACTGATGAGCCTGGCGCATAATTTAAAATACAAATATATATCAGGGAAGTGATGTATGGAAAATTTGTATTCTCTTCCCGCGATACTTCCTTTATATTTTGCGAAAAATACCCTAAGTCATAATTAAGTGTTTTGATATCCAGAATTATTATGATATTTTAAATAATTTAATTACTTTAGTGTTCTAAATAATTTAGACTCATGTCTAAGAATATTTTTATATTTTAAATAATTTAAACTATTATGACATTATCCAAGGGTAATTCAATATTTTGGACGATATAAGTTCTCATTCATGAGTATTTTAATATTTTAGATAATTTAAGCTTTTATCTAAGAACAATTCAATATTTTGGATAATATATGCTCTTATCTATGAATAATTCGATATTTTAGACAGTTTAGACTATTATCAAGATCAATTTGATATTATTCAAATCTTATACAATTTAGAATCTTATTTTAAGAGTATTTTAGATAATCTAACCTTCTATCAGGGAGTAATTTAATATTTTAAATAATTTAAGCACTTAGTCAAGACTATTTTGATATTTTAAATAAATTAGGCTCTTATTTAAAAAATTGATGAACTACGATAAACAATCTTCCAAACCATTGTAGTTCAAAATCTAAATATGGAAAGAGAAAGAGACATGTTAGGGTGAAAAAATATGGGTAGAACAAGCCATTGTTGACCATCCTGTAAGAATAGATGGGGGTAGACGTGAGATCACTAGTTTGCTAAACTCTTATAGGTTCAAGTTCTAACACGATATTCAAAAGTTAAAATACTTAAAGAGAGGTTTATGCATAACAAAAAGTGATAGAAAAATAATAATAATAATAAATGAAGATAGAATATAAGGTATTTATATACAATAGAAAATAAAAGAAAATATAATATACTTTTCATTTCAACTTTTTTTAAAAAGATTTTTCTTCGAACCTCTTTTCTAACTCTAAGAGAGACGTGAAAGAATTAGAAAGTGATGATTTGTTCTTATTATATGTTAAACAAAAGTTTTCTTTTAATTCCTTATAAATCATATGTTATCATCATAAATCATAAAAATCATATTTTAACATCTTTTATCTTAAAAATCATATTTTATCATCTTTTACCATAAAAACCATATTTTATGATATTTTATCATCATAAATCTTAAAAATCATAAACCATAAAAATTATATTTTATCACCATAACTCATAACAATCATATTTTATCATCTTTTATCATAAAAATTACATTTTATCATCTTTTATCTTAAAGATCATATTTTACCATTATAAATCATAAAAATTATATTTTATGATAAAAATCATATTTTATCATCATAAATCATAAATCATAAAAATCATATGTCATCATCTTTTATTGTAAAAATTATATTTTATCTATAAACTTACCATGAGTATTGAACATTTGTATTTTATTAAATTCATATTTTTTTACTTTTTGTTGTTTTTTGTTACATTCCTTATTATGTACAAATACCTTTATTTTTGTTTAACTTTATGTAACTTTTTTTTGTCACTTTTTAAAACTTATTATTATTATTTTTATTCCTTTTTGTTACTTTCTAAGTACACAAATGGATCCTTAATGATTATAATCAATACAAACTTATAAAATACAAAGTGATTAAGGCCACTAGATTAAGATATTATACAACATATGTTTATGTAATGTTTTTTTCTCGATAAATAAAAAAGTGTTGATTGTAAAATTATCATTACTAAAACAAAAGGTGAGAGACTCACGCACAAATTATATACTAAAATGGTGCAACTCTTTTATGCTTTGCTAGCCTACTTTTGACCAAGGTGAAAGTTAATAAGAGAAGACATTCAAACATTTGAGTAACTAAATAATAAAGTCAGAGAAGTGGAATTTGTTAGAAAATTTCCTCTGAGTTAATTTTGGTAATGAAAAACTTAAGAATATAAGATTGTAGAAAGTAGTAAGAAAATCATTTAAGCTGATGAAGGCTATCAAATGAATCAAGACAAAGGAAAAAGGACTATAGCTAGAAGTGAAGACCATCACTCAAAGTCTTATCATTTTGATCTTATGTAAGCACCATGGAAATCTTGCTTGATAGAATAAGTATTTAGACAATTAGAAGATATGAAATAGGTAAATGACCTTAAGGCTTTTACTTAGAGTTTAAATCTAAACAAAAGGACACATCGATTGGATACAGGTATATCGTTCTACTTAGAATAGAAACTTGTTTAAGTTACCATACATAATGATGACACATTGTTACTATCAATAATGCATGGTTTCTAGATGAATAGTACCTGGTCAAACTTCCTGAACTAAAGATTAACATTCCGCCCATTAAACCCAACGACATCCCATTCCTCAATGAACAGTAGTTACACAAAGTTATTGGAATAGAAAAATGACATCTTGTTACATAGTAGCAGTATGGTAGTAGTAAGTATACCATATTGTTGCTTAAGTTGAACGAACAGCACATTAGATCTATCTATTGGTATATCATTTTCTGTAGCAATCTTTGTTAGACTCGAGCTAATAGGATACCGACTCTGGCAATCCACATATCATTTGATTAGCAAGAACTAGGGATGAGTGAATGGCACGTTGAAATAATTTTTGAGCTATTGTTTCATATATGGAAGGTGCAGAATGAAAGATCTGGAGTTTCCATGTATACATCAAATTTGTGATTGTTAGGTGAAAATTTGAAAAATGGCATAATGGTAAGTCCATTGGCATACCATTTTACTTTAATCTAACAGTTAGACTTGGCCAAGTTTGGAATCATAACTCATATATAATACTCTTTAGTATTTCTTACGCACCCTTCCTGATCCTTCAACACTCTAGCTCTCTTGTGCTCCACCCAAGCTCAATTTGTACAACTTTCAAGAGGATTTTGCAAAAGCTTTTTAGTGTAGATTTCATTTTTAGCATGATTACCATTGGTGCAAGTGTTTTTCATTAAAAAAATTCACACTGTAAGTTTGCTTTTTATTTGTTAATCTTGCTCACCAGATTATGATGAGTAACTCCACATATTTATGGAGATCTCCTTGGTTGTAAGGAGGGCTGCACTTGGTGGGTTGTATCAAGTGGGGGTTCAGGTAAGGCACATGAGCCTTGTGTGCAGTCTAAACTTATAAAACAATACAATCAACGTACCAATGGAAATTATCAACATGCATCCTGATTTCATGACAGATTTTAGATACTGTCTTTGGACACTCTAATGCCTCTAAAGGAATGTTGTTTTGGTATTACAAAGACTTTTAGAGGTTTTCTAGGTCAATTATTCGGCACACCGATACATAATATCAGAATGTCATTTGTTTCATTGTCTTGGAGATGAAACTATTAGTCCACTAGTGTATGGTACTGGTATGTACATATTTCTCTTTAAAAAATTTAACTTTAAATTTTCAGCATACCACTAACCTAAAAGACACACCATTTTGATTTGTTAACCAACACATTGACCTGAGAACCTAATAACCATTTATATATACCCCCTTCTTTTCTTTTCAATACATCACCTAAAACCCTATCTCTAACTGTAATACCTCTCCAGAACACCGTGGAACTTGATTGTGCACCAATCTTCAGCAAGAAGTAGATAGATTCAAGGCATTTTGAGAATATTTGAATGTTAAAGGAAGAGTGAAGGTATCTAAAGAAGGTTGTTACTATAATCAAAAGTTGGGATTTACAATGCAAAGCTCTCTTTTTTTTTCCAATTCGATTACAATAGAAAAAGATGCTAAAGAAGGTAGTAACCGGGAGGAGCCAAAAGGGAAAAGAAAAGGTGATGGAAATGGAGGCACAGGCAGGTACACAAGAGGCCTCTCCTTCTGTTTCAAGTTTTATGGATACTACTACCAGACACCTATACTTGATAAGTTAACAAGGAAATTTTGTATGGAAGACAAGTGGATTTTACTGAAATGAGTCACATTGATATGTTTGAAGAACAACTGGTTTCATATTTGGAACATGTCATAAATGTTAAGTTTATCCTACTATTATCAAGGAGTTTTATGCTAATCCGAGAAGAGAAGTAGATGTTTATGGATGTTATGTGTTGGGACGTGAGTTTGAAATCGACCATTTTATAATCCATGTGTTAGGGTCTTAGTGATCAAGGAGTAGACATTACTCTACTTATAGAATATTTAAATTAGACTTAAGCAAATATGAATGCTTTAATAGCAAGAAATTTGAAATATACAAGCAAGATAGATAGGATAAATGAACTCAATGAGGATGCAAGAATAATTGCATATATTGTTGTAGCAAATTTCTTTTATAAGGAAGGTCATTATGATGAATTAAGTGAAAATACATACAGGTCTACTTATACCATTATAAAAGTAATTATTCTTCATGAACAATCTAGCTTGTGTGAAGAAAAAATTGCTCTATGGGGTTGCATTATTACAACACATGATAACATGGGAGTAACTACCTTGATGTTCGTGGAATGAGGAAAATCAAGAATAAACCAATAGAACAAACAATTCATAAAATGAGGATTAGATTGATAAGAGGGCATGAAGAACAGTAGGATACAGAGATGGCTCTGAGGAGGAGGTTGAGCAACCAGTTGATGATCAAATGAAAGAATTTTATGATGAGCATATGGAATCTAATATGATTATGCATCAAAAAGTAGATGCACTCAATCAAAGGAAGGACTCAGAAGTGCAACAAATAAAAGATGGCATGGAGGAACATTATGATGACATGGTCTGTTTAATACAAGAGAAGCATGGTGAACTACTTGAAGAAATTCGAAAATTGATGAAATAAGTGTGTTTTGCTTATTTTATGAAATATCGTTGTTGGTGAAAATCAATATGTTTTGCTTGTTACTATACGAACTTCACATTTGTGTATGAATCGCTTGAATATTTGTGTGAATGATGGAATATTATTATTGGTTATGTATTTTCATTTCTTATATATAGGTTGCAAGGGGAACTATTCCTTTTATTGCTTTACACTTCACCTGTGTTTAAGTGATTGCATAAAACAAAGGGAGTTTAACCCTCTTTGATAATGACAAAAAAAGAGAGAAAGGAGAGCTCATCCTTCTTTGATAATGACAAAAGGAGAGAAAAAAAGAAGAAAAGCGAGACACTTCAAGCAAGCAAGCAAACAAAATTTTCACTTCAAATAAGCAAGCAAACAAAATTTTTTGTATGCATGTGTGAATGTGAATGTATGATTCAGATGTGTGAATGAGAATATATGTATGTTTTAACTATACAAAATTATAAAATTTTGTTATCATCAAAAAGAAAAATATTGTTAAGAAAATCTATCAAAATTAGTTTTGATAATAAAAACTTAATGATATAATATTGTAGAAAGTAGTTGTAGGAAATTCATTTAAGTTGACAAAGGTCAAGCAAGGAAGACTTATGATGGCAAAGGGATGAATCAAGACAAAGGAAAAGGAAGGGCTAAAGCATACAATATCAAATTGAACAAGCATACAACAATGGTGTTGAACAACCATAAGAGAGAACGACCCTACCTACCTTTAAATGGGAGATACCCTTTTATTCATGAAAACCTGCAAACAATATCTATATATAGAGATAGCATGGGATAAAGAGTAATCACGCCCTACAAATCTAATGACAAGCTTAAAAGGGTCAAAACATGTTGAATAATGGTGTTGAACATTCAACAAGGGTCTTGCAATGTATTGGTGGACCCTAGCCACATGATATTTTCCAAAGTTAACCAAAGCCTCTTAAGTAATAAAGTTGAACTTATTTACCCAAACTTCACATCCTAAGCAATAAAGTTAAACTTATTCAACCAAAATCTTTCTTGAGTAATGAAGTTAAACTTACCCAAATTCAAATACTTCTTAAGTAATGAAGTTAAACTTATCTAAACTCAATCTCCCAAGTATATTAAGGAAAAAGCTACTCTCTCAATTGCAAATAAAATTCCTCCTAAGCTAAAAAGATAAACTTAAATAATTCATTTTAAGTAATGAGGATAAACTTATTCACTCAAATTCCTTCTTCCTCCTCAGTATCAAATATTAACTTACATAATTCTTCCTAAATAATGAAAATAAACTTACAACCTAAATTTCTCCTCTTGAGTAATAAGAATAAATTTACTCATCCAAACTCTTTCTCCTAAATAACGAATATAAACTTATTCATTGAAATTTTTCCTCTTAAATAACAAGAATAAGTTTATTCATTTAAATTTTTCCTCTTAAGTAATGAGGGTAAATAAACTTACTTAATTCCTCCTTAGTAACGAAGATAAGCTTACTTAAAATTCTTAAAAAAAGAAAAAAAATTAAAAAAGAGAGAAGAAAGAAAAAAAGCCAAAAAAGAAGAAAAATAAAAAAACCTTTTTAAATTTTCTTCATTAGCTAAATAATAGATGATGAGGTAGAACATTCAATAAGGATTTCATTACTTTATTGTGTTCCTATTGATGATAATGCCCACAAGGAGCCCTCATACCTCTTTAAATTTTTCTTGTTAGATAAACTTTAGATGATGAGATAGAATATCTAACAAGGATTTCTTTAACTTATTTTAGCTTCTACCAATGATAGTGCACGTGAGGAACACATACAATTATCTCTTTGAAATCTTTTCTAAGTCTTTAGAGATGAGGATAAACTTATGTGCATTACTTGTCTTAAGTAAAGATGATAAATTTACTCACTTAACCTTCTTGAATAATGAAAATAAGCTTATTCAAATTTTTCCTCTTAAGTAGTGAAGGCAAACTTCCTTACAAAATCTCCTAAGTAATTAAAAAAAATATGAAGATTTTGAAATGATGGAGATGGGGCAGCTGCTCAAGTCAAATCCAATCTTTTCTTGTAACAAAAAAAATTAAATCAAAATCAATCTCTAGAGAGTGCACAATCTTAGCCACGTTAGAAATAATGGTCCTATTGGGCACACACTTCGATTTTTCACCCAAATATGATTGTACAGGATGCTTGCCTCTCTTAAGCTTGCTCTCAAGTTGTCCAATTGCAATTATATCAAAAAAAAAAGAGAAACAAGCACCTAAAAATCACTAATGCAATATATATATAATGTGAATTTTAGAGTATAAAAAAACTCATGTAAAACAATGGCACGTCAGTGGGACAAGGGTGCACTATTTTATATATTTTTTCATCTAATGTTGAATTTTATCATGCTTGGATGTAAATAAATAAGTTTTTCCTCTTCTATATATATTTTCAAAGATTGGTTTTATGTAAAATAGAGACCAAACAAAAAGATAAAAATGAAAAAAGATTTCAAAATCATCAATGTCCAGTAGAAGCAATCCAACCTTTTTCCCTTGTAGAATTCATCTTTCTACACATTTTGTATTTTCTACAAGCAATTAGCTACTCTTAGAAGTTTTTATGCCTTGGTTAGGAATTTGGGGTGGCTTTACCTACTGCCCAAAAGTGAATCTAGAAGCTAGCCCAGAGATAAACCTCAATTTCTTCATGCAAACACAATCAAAAGTTTTTTTTTTTTTTGTGATATTGAATGAGCAATACTAGACCTCTTTCAGAAGTTGTTTTAAATAGTTTTCCGTTGAAAAAGTAAGGGCATTACTTGTATTTATTTATACCTATGAACTTATGTGTAAATTTGTGTGGGTATTTTGGATCTTGGTTAAATGGAAGATTCATTTAACCCTATATGGATCCATATATATGTATATGTATGCTTGCTTAATGGAACAATTTTTTAGACTTTCCCAATTAACTCTTAACATGGAATCAGAGTCAAGTTACGATTAGGGCTCCTCCACCATCATCCACTATCAGCCATCAAAGTCTATCGTCGTCTGTTGCTCCTATGTAGCCACTCAACCAGTGAGTTTGTGATTGCCTAATGCAGCCGCTGCACTTGTCAATCCTCTGTCCATGATTTGGCAGACTGTTACCTCCATTCCTAAGAAAAAGTCAACAATGTCACCAAGTTGAAGTCTCATGTCATTGTCCGCACGTGGGAGTTATGATGAAGCAACCTCATCATCAATGACCCATGTAGTTGGTTATGTTTTCCCTTTCTTCTCTATGAATCATTGCAACGACAATTCTATGGATATCAACCACAGCCCTTTGATTGGTGTGCTCCTGTGCATCTTGTGGGATGAGCTTGTGTGTCTATCTTTGGTTCTCCTATGTTGTTCTTCAAGTGTTGTGGAACAGTCGTGCCTTTTGCAATGTTGTACCTTGGTGTTGTTAGTGCATTGCAAAACATGTTATAATGTGACTGCAAAATAGTAGTTTTGTTTAAGTGTTGGTTGCAATAAGCAGTTTTCTTTGATCGTGAGTTGTGTACCAGATTGTACTTTTTTATTGTAAGAATGGCTTCCAAAGACACCCCCTTGATACGTAGCTTCATTTTAGTGTCTAAAAAACTTAATGGTTCAAATTACATTTTGTGGGCCTAGAGTTTTGAAACAATAGTATTTGCCCATAAGAAAATAAGTCACTTGTCCTATGACCCTCCAAGTGATAAATCAGATACCTATAGTGATTGGCTTGCAAATGGCGTAGCAATTGTTTCATGGCTACTTGCTAGTATAGAGTCGACCATTGCGTCGAGTGTTTCTATAATGTGCCTAGTATGCAAGATCTAGCTATCTCTAAAGAAAACCTATGGGTATGAAAAGAATATGACCAAAACCTTTGAAGCGTATGAAAAATTGTTCACTCCCAGGTAAGGTGATCAAAGTCCCCAAGAATACTATAGTATTCTCTATGGTATTGTAAAAGAGCTTGATCTCTACCAACTTTCAACCTCCAACATCAGTGTCAATAAGTGTTACCCAAAAGAACTACCTGTTGCTACATTTTTGACTGGTCTAGTCCCTAATCTCAATTCTCAGATTCAAGGTCAAGTCCTTGGTCTAGATCAAATGTCAGATTTAGAAGAAACTTTTGCTAAAGTCCTGTGGATCTCTAGAATTGTTCCTACTGCTCCAAATCTCACTAATGGAACTGCCTTGGTTGCTCTCATTTCTCATAATTGTGGGAAAGGAGGTGAAGAAAGAGGTAAATCCAAGTGTCAATATTATGACAAGCTAGGACATTGGTTAGGAAAGTGTTAGGACAAGTTCTACAAACCTACTTGAACTAGAGTCGTTACAGATATAGTAGACCCTCAAATCCCTTCAGCAACCTCTGACAATACCCCTAAGGTGAAGATTTACAAGGCTGACTTTGAAAGGATGCAGTTACAGACCACCTCTACTCAAGCCACAACGGCATTAGCTTCCACCTCTTCAGGTATTGGTTCTGGCTAGGAAGGAAACCAGTTCCTAGATAGTAAACTTAGGAGCCTCTTAGCACATAATAGGTAGTCTTTCTTTATTTGACCGAATACAACATCTACCAAACCTTTGCAATGTGATAGTTGCTGATGCTCGAGCTTGTAAGGTTTCTAGTAGAGAGACTATTCAGGTCACCTTTGACATTTGCCTTGATCAAATCCTTTATGTACCCAAATTACCTATAAACTTTTTTTCTATTAGTGTCATTACAGTTCAACTTTCATGTTTTGTAACTTTTTTTCCTTTCCACTACACCTTTTAGGACCTTCAAATGGGAGTAAGGATTGGTTTGGAGTGTAAAGGTAGTGATAGAGTCTGCTCAAGTGTTGAGGCTGAATACAAGGCAATGAAGAAAATTGTGTGTGAGGTGGTGTAGATCAAGTCTTTTCTAAAGGAACTTAGGATTATAGTTGAACTCTCTATGTAGATGCATTGTGACAATTAGTCAACTATTTATATTGCTAAAATTAAAATCTTTCATGAAAGAAAAGAACTAAATACACTAAGATCAATTGCAACTACATGTGCAATTTGGTCATTAAATGAGTTATTACTACACCATATATTCCATCTACAGAAGAAATTATTAACATCTTTACAAAAGGATTTAATTACAATGGTTTCTCTTATCTTTGTAACAAACTTGGAATGATAAATATATACCTTCCAATTTGTGAGGGAGTGTGAACTTATGTGTAAATCTGTGTGGGTATTTTGGATAATGGTTAAATGGAGGATCCATTTAACCTTGTATAGATCTATATATATGTATATGTATGCTTGCTTAATGGAAAAAATTTTCAAACTTTCCCAATCAACCCTTAACAATACCTAAGTCATTTTGAGTTATATGTCCATATTTCAACAAAGTAACACATTCACTTTTCAATAAGTCTATATGGTTTTTGTATGGGATCTGATTATATGTTCAAAGTTTAGTCCTTCCAGTTTTTGATTTATTACAAATACAAAAATATCTAATACTGATGCATCACTACGCCATACGAAATGAAGAGAAACAGTTGTGGTCAACTAATCAAGTCTAATGATTCAAGTGTAAATAACAGAATTTAACTAGTGGTTGTTAATGAGCCTAAATGATGAAGAGGTGATCAGCTCAATTGGATTATCAGCTCGCCTCTCAACCCATTCATTTCCAAGGGTTGTTGGCTTGAGATTGCTTTTTGTCTTGATTACTTCAATGCAGACTATATTTACCACACATGAACAGGGTTCGTTGTCTAAAACACGAATTTTGCTAAAACACGAATAGATTGCTCCCAGTGTCCTTTCTCTTTCTCCTTGATTGTCCTCTACGAGTCCAATAATATAAAAGAAGGTGATCTGTGGTATTAAGTGCAGGCAAAGGGCGCAAAAAAATTGAATGCAGTTGAGCTGAATCAGATACGTACTTAGAACACGACATTTCCCAATCACGAGATTTCTGATCATTCAGTACTAATTCTAAATTAAGTGACCACCCAGGAAATAAACCTCGAAATCCATAGAATGCCATGGATCTAGCGTACCAAAATGCATAAAAATTCACTCCTTAGTTCATATCCACATACTACTCTAACAGAGCAAAGCTTTCTGAGAACCCATGTTTCTGAGTTGTTGGTGGAATAAAGATCATAGTATTGAGAGAAAAGAGAAGAAAGACCTGATCACCCATGGAGACAACAACGTAAGGGTCAGCGCCACGGCTGTCCCTACAGGCGAGGTTGATGCCCTGCACCACCCGGACCTTGAGAAAGCCCGGCATTCCCTCCATGGACGTAGCAGTGGAAGATGACGGGAGGGTCGATGATGGCGGTGGTGGTGGTTCGATAGGATGCCCGACTCAGAGGAGCAGAGGAGAATGGGAGGAGTGGCGGCCAGGTTGAACGAGTGAACGGTTGGACGAGGCGGCCGCCGACATCTTCGCACGAAAGGGAGCGTCTGCTTTGCGTAAGGATTTTTGCAAATCTATGCCTTTCTTTTTGTTATTTGACGGAAAAACTACGAGAAAAAAGGAAATGATTTTTTTCCTTCTTTTTTTTACTTTAAAAAATATAAAAACAGAAGAAACGAAAAATCTAAATTTTTATAAAATGAAAAGTCTAGATTTAAAAAAAAAATTAAGATGTTTGTGCACATTTTAAAAAATAAAAAATGTAAAGATTCTTAGAATCATTTGTGTTGATTAGAATGTTAAAAATTTGAATATATTTTTTTAATTAAAATATTTTAATAATTAATTTTTATTTATTCTATTTATTTACTTCATAATAATTATATTTTAAGAAAAATTATCAATTCTATTTATTTTTATTATTAAGTAAACTTATTTATTTATTAATAATATCATAAACAATACTAATTGAAAAAAAGTTGTCTAACATATAATATTATCCATTACCTAGCTGAACATAATATATTACAAATCATTACATTTCAGAATTAAAAAGTAACATTCAACGTATCATCTGTGGGGGTTGCATTTGATTCATTTGTGTGGAAAATTCAAATAGGTATGAAATAAAAAATTTAAAATCATTGAGAATGAAAGGTTAGAAAAAAAAAGTTTACGTAAGTGTCGAAAAGTCAAAGATTTAAACATGTGTCTGATAAAAAATCAAAAAATTAAATGTTAAAAATTTATATAACTTCAATAATTACTATATAAATTTGTAACATAAATTCTAGAATATTAGAAGAAATTCTCAATATATTAAAGATCAAATATTACAATAAATGTTTATAATATAATATAAATCATTATAAAAATTATATTATAAATGATCCAATAATTACATCTATCCTACATAGATGTCATAATTCTACGTACATTTTATCTATTATTTATTTCTTTTATTTTTTACTTATTTCAAAAGTATCACTCATTTCCGAATGTTCTTCTTCAACAAATTCAATAGTTTCATTTGAAAGATTAAATTTAATCAACTTATCTTTAAGTAAATATATTTTATTAGCTCCATAAATAAAATTATGAAATAGGAAATAAGTAATGACAATCTTAAATTATGTTTCAAAAAAATACATGTATCTCTATAAAATAACAAAATAATGTTTAACAATCTATAATTAATCATTATTCATAACTATGAATGTTTATAGTTAAAGTTTTCTACAACATTACATGAAAGTCAATTATTCTCATATTAGATATGTGATATCGTATACTTCAATATAGGTAAATAAATTTAGGTCAATTTCAATAAACAACATCAATCAAGTAAAAGTAACATATATATAATCATAAATTAGTAGAAACAAATTTATTTGTTTAACAATTTTACTTAAATTATATCTAGAAAAGTATCTTAAAGGACTTAAGTAATGGTTACTAATCTTTTCTAACTATTAAGAATATAAGCAAATTTCATATCAAAATTGTATACAATCATAACATTTTGTGTCAACTCTCCTTTTTTGTTTTAAAATTTTTCCATTTATTGTCCATAAATAATGGCATTGATATATGTCTTAGTAACATCATCGTAATAATATTTAGAAAACAAGTTTTATGTCAAAATCAACTACATCATTAATATTAATTTACCTTAAAATAAGGGCACACATTTAGATCATTCAAAATTCTAATTGAAGTTGAAGGGGCATTGCAATAAGTACATCATTCAACTTCAAAATTGCATTAAAAACTTTATTGAAATAGATATTTACAGTCCAAGTTAAACAACTAAATTGCTTCATATCATTGATTTTGACTAAAAATAACAAGAAACATTACAAATTTTTCTTCAACACGATATTGTTAGTATATGATATTTAACTTTTCATTTGTATAAAATTGTAAAATTGAAGAAAAATATGTTGACTTATTTTATATATCTTTCAACAATTATATACTTAATGTGATAGTAAAGAATCTAATAATCTTCTAACATAATATTATCTTTCACTAGTTAATATAAATGTGATGTATGATAATGAACATTGTACTTAAAATATATACAATTTTGTAAAGATGCTTCGTAATAAAAGTAGTAGTCTTCATCATCTTTGTGCTTTTTCCTCTTCTTCCTTAAGTAAATTCTTTAACCAATCTACATTTGTTCAATCCATTAATCCCTATGTGAAGAGCAACATAAGTAACCATAAACTTAAGCAATAAACATAATATGATATGCTGAACATAACATTTCCAATTGAAAATATAAAACATTTTCATCACCATTGTTGTTGACATAAAATAAAAAACATAAAGCATTTTCAACACTATTGTTTCTAACATAAAACATATTTCATACCTACAACATATACTTTTGTCAAAATAGATTTACAATATAGATTTATAACATAAAATCCTGTTAAAATACATCTATGACAAATTATACGTTAATCATTCTACTCTCATGTCTTTTGAAGGCTTTATATATTGCTTTACCAAATCAGCATTTTGTAATAAAGTCATGGATTTAAATTTTTCTATGTTAATAAGACATGAGATTTGAAGCAAAGCTTGCATGACATCAAAGCAATGATTTCCTTGTTTTAATGATAATACTAGCATTTGATCTTGTACTTGAAGTTGTCGCTCCTTTATATCAACCATTTGATTTTGAACATTAAGCTAACATTATTGCATATTAGTCATATGATCATAATACTCTATTTGTTATGTAGCTTTCACATCTTCTTTCTCACACAAGTTTATGATGGCAGCGGTAGCCTCTTTAAATGATATGACCATAACTTTAGGTGACTTTGCATGTGGTCATATGCACTTTCCCTTCATTGTCTCATTAGATTTTCTTGTGTTAAAACTAAACATTGTGAACATCTCAACATCCCAAAGTCCATTGGGCTTTGAGTGGATGGTGTAAAATGTTCCTCTTCTAGATCCACATCCTATTTGACTTTTTCATTGTTATCTTAATTAACTCTTTTTATATTTCTCGTAGTCATATTATTTTTAAATAATATCTTAAAAAAATTCATAAAGAATTTCATAAATAAGACATTACTTTTCTTTCATGATAGTCTAAATATTTCTATATAAATAAAAAAGTTCTAACTTTACTATATATATAAAAAATTCTAACATTAACAAATTCATTCCAAATTTCATCTAAAATATTTATATGTTTTTAGATATAATCTCGTCTTCAACCATTTTAATTTAAAATTTTACTATAATTTCAATACATTTGTCATCGTATCTTTTTATCCGATTATCAATATTTTTCTTCGTGATAATTGAATGTCTTTCCATTATATTTGTCTATTACTTAGTTTTATATCTCCTAGCCCATCAGGTGGATTGGACCAAGCCTTCCAATCACAGGTGTCACTGGAGGATGGTAAAGGGAAGACCATTCAACATCAGAAGGATGATGGCCGGAGTGGTCGCGGACGTGGTGGTGGTGATCGCAGACATGGGCGAGGCAATTGCTCAGGTCTAGATGACGATGGTACTTCCCAGGAAAGGAACTCTGGCTCAAGCAGCCAAGGCGATCGAGGACGTGGCTGTGGGCGTGGAAGAGGTAACAAGGCCAACGTAGAATGCTACAATTGCCATAAATATGGGCATTATGTATCTGAATGCAGGAGCAGAACAAAGAATTGTTCCACTGAAGATGGGCAAGGAGAAGAAAGCTACCCTCTTCTCATGGCAATGACCGATTCCGCAGAAGCCAAGGGGCAAGCCTGGCAACTGGATTCCGGTTGTTCTAACCACATGAATGGCGACAAAACACTCTTTGTGGATCTTGATGAGACCTTAAGGAGTAAAGTCCGATTTGTAGATGATTCATACATTCCTGCACATGGCAAAGGGAAGATACTCTTGAAAACTAAAGAAGGTGACCATAGGTACATTACGGATGTACTATTTGTACCTACAATAACCACCAACCTGCTAAGTTTGGGACAACTCCTTGAGAAGGGATATGACTTGAGGTATGTACACCAGCAACTAGTCCTTTTAGATACTAATGGTGTTCCCTTGCTGAAAGCCTCCAGGATGAACAATCGAACCTACCAGGTCGATATAGTTCATGATGTATACGCTGCACTATCCGCTGTCGTCAAGGACGACACATGGCTATGGCACTTGAGATATGGTCATTTGAATTTCCGGACCTTACAAGCCCTCTCCAATGACCAAGTTGTACAAGGACTACCAGTGATACAGCATCCGGATCGATTGTGTGAAGGCTAGATTGTGGGGAAGCAGCATCGGTTGCCATTTGGTGTAGGCAACATCCAACGATCAACAGCACCCCTAGAGATTGTACATACTGATGTATGAGGCCCGATGCAAGTCGTAACATATGGTGGGAATCGATATTTCCTCACCTTTGTTGATGACTATACAAGGAAATTGTGGGTATACTTCTTGGAGCATAAATCTCAGGTTTTTGACTATTTCAAGGAATTTAAAGCCCTTGTTGAAAAACAAAGTGGCTGCTGGGTGAAGAAGGTTAGATGTGATGGCGGTAGTGAATATATATCCACTGAATTCAAGTCCTTTTTATAAAGAATCTAGTATAATACAAGAGGTGATATGTCCCTATACCCCACAACATAATGGAGTTGCTGAACGACGCAATCGATCCATCATGGATAAGGCACGTAGTATGTTGAAGACAAAACAACTACCGCTTGCGTTATGGGGAGAGGTTGTTGCCTGCACGGTGTATCTCCTGAATCGATCACCCACAACAGCACTTAAGGAAGGGACGCCAACTGAAGCGTGGAATGGTTACAAGCCCTCTGTCAAACACTTGAGAGTGTTCAGGTCGATTGCTTATGCCCATGTACCTGCTCCAACACGAGCGAAGTTAGATGACAGGAGTACAAAGTGTATATTCATTGGCTACATGAATGGTGGCTATAAGTTGTTCAATCCAAACACCAGCAAGATAGTGGCCATGCGAGACGTTCTCTTTGATGAACAAACCTTGTGGAACTGGGATGATCAGGTTCACAATCTTCCAGGTTCAAGACCGTTTCGGTACACTGATCCATTTGATGACACAAATGGTGGGCATGGAGAAACAGTGAAAGATATACAACCTGATGAAAATGTTCTGCAAAACCCTCCACAGTCGGCTGTTACGCCAATGGAGTTGACGAGATCAGGAAGGCAGAGGAGATTGCCAACATCACTTCAAGATTATGAAGTAACGATAGGTAATGTTGCGAGTGAAGATAGTGCTCTTTCTCACTGTGCCTTATTCATAGATGCTGAGCCAGTCACACTAGAAGAAGCATTGAAAGAGGAAGCCTGGATTGACGCAATGAAGGCTGAATTGTCAGTTGTTGCAAGAAACAAGACATGGGAGCTGGTAGATCTACCCAAGCATTGCCAAGCCTTAGACGTCAGATGGGTTTTCAAGGTAAAAAGGAAGGCTGATGGTACTGTGGATAGATACAAGGCAAGAATCGTGGCTAAAGGGTATCAACAACAATATGGACGAGATTACTTTGAGGTGTTTGCTCCAGTTACACGGATAGAATCTGTGCACCTCATTTGCGCCTTGGCAGCTCAAAACAAATGGACACTATACCACATGGACGTCAAGTCAGCATTCCTTAATGGTGAACTTAAGGAGGAGGTATATGTGGGTCAACCACCAGGATTTATTAAACCTGGACATGAAGAGAAAGTATTCCTGTTGAGAAAAGCTTTATACGGCCTCAAGCAGGCTCCAAGGGTGTGGAATGAGTGCATCGACTTCTTCTTTATCAAGGCTGGATTCAATTGATGCAACGTAGATCATGCCGTCTATGAGAAGGTGGCAGATGATACAAAGTTACTAGTAGGCCTATATGTGGATGATTTAATTGTCATAGGAAACAACGCCACAGCGATCGCAACATTCAAGGCTGAGATGAAGGCTAGGTTTGAGATGTCCGACCTTGGCAAACTAACATACTTCCTAGGATTGGAAGTGCAGCAAAGGGAGAGTGGCATTTTTCTAGATCAAAGTGGTTATGCTAATGAAGTCTTAAAAATGTTTGCATTCATATGGCTGATTGCAACCCAAGTCGGACACCAATGGAGGTAGGCACAAGGCTGTCGAAGAATGAAAACAGTCCACCTGTTGATCCCACTCGCTATAAGCAGATGGTAGGCACCTTGAGGTACCTTTCACATACACGCCCAGACATCTTGTTTGGTGTTGGGTTGATTAGCAAGTTCGTTGAAGCGCCAAGACAGGCGCATGTTCAAGTAGTGAAACGTATTCTGTGCTATATTAAAGGCACTATTGATTATGGTATACTTTATCCTACATCAAGTAAGGGCCAAGTGTCTGGCTTTGTGGACAGCGATTGAGGTGGTGATGTGGACGATCGGAGGAGCACATCTGGGTATGTGTTTGGAATGGGAAATGCTGGTTTCTCATGGCTCTCTAAGAAGCAATCTATCGTGGCTTTATCCACCTGTGAAGCAGTATACATAGCTGTATCAATTGGTGCATGCCAAGCTATATGGATCAAACGCTTACTAGAAGAGTTAAAAGTAATTTCTGGACCGTTGAAGATACATGTTGATAACGTGTTAGCCATTAACCTAGCAAAGAATCCTGTGGCGCATGGAAGAAGCAAACATATTGAGACACGCTTCCATTTCCTCCGTGATCAAGTGCAGAACAATGAAGTGGAGCTGGTATATTGCAGATCTCAGGAGCAAAGGGCTGATATCCTGACAAAGCCATTAAAGCTGGAAACATTTGCAAATCTACGGAGGATGCTAGGTGTTTGTTGTATGGGCGATGAATTAAGGGGGTGTGTTAAATATAATCTACGGCTGTTGCACTCTCACTCCAAGGCACAACATTAACATCGTGCGATAACAAAAAAAAAGTTATAGAAAGTTAATAAATAAAAAAATGTATTTGTATAGTAATAGAAATTAACAAAAAATAATAGAAAAATTTTGATTAAATCAAACTCTTTGCTTGATCACTTCAAAGTGAAGATTTATTATATATATATGTATTTCAGATCATTTTATATATATATATATATGTAATAGAACGTATTGCTTTATTTTAATCTAGATGTAATTGCTCTTTCAACTTTTCTATTTGTACTTTCGTAAGTTTGTTTATAATGATAAAATGATTTTTATGATTTATAATGATAAAATATGATTTTTAAGGTAAAATATGATTTTTATGATTAATGATGGTAAAATATGATTTTTAAGATAAAATATAATTGTTATGATTTATGGTGATAAAATATAATTTTTAAGATAAAACATAATAAAATATTATTTTTATGATTTATGATGATAAAATATGATTTTATGGTAAAAGATGATAAAATATGATTGTTATGATTTATGGTGATAAAATATGATTTTTATAATTTATAATAATAACATATGATTCATAAGAAAATTAAAATAAAACTTTTGTTTAACATATAATGAGGATGAGTCATCACTTTCTAACTCTTTCACATCTATTTTAACTAAACTTTTTGTTACTTTTCAATACTTTATGTCGTGCACAAACCCCTCATTAATAAAAACACTATGGTAGGTGACTCATACATTCTAACTTATGATAGAAGATATAATCTTTTGCAAATAGGTGACTATAAACACTATAACCAAAACACTATGGCTCTCAGGACTTATCTTTTAGGATTCATTTGTCTTTGATCCATGGATCATAGGTCTTTGTTAGGTCCATTGCTAACTCAAGTGCTAATTAACTAATTAATATCTGATTATGGTGACTGAAGATATCGATCTACCAGAGAAAACATGTACATCATCAAAGGATAAAAGTAGGTGAAGACTTAAAATTGTGTGACTTACACACTATGAGATAGAGAACTTTGAATACCAATTTAGTTTTCAATGTTATGATTATATGGAAAAACAAGATTTACTATTATATACATGATTAGATTAATTGAATTAAAGGTGGAATGAAACAAGGATTTACATTATAAAAGAGGTTTGTACATTTAAAATTAGACAGAAATAAATAAAATTTTCGTTCAATTCTGATGGCCCAAGTGTTTGTGCATCTTGGGGAAATGAATTCTAACGGAATTTTCATCCCTTTGTCGGAATTCATTTTCTCCCCCAAATACATCAGAATCTCCCAAAATCCCTCGCTCTCGCTGCGTCCCATCGAGAGCTTGTGTCTATCACTCCCATTGTGTCTTGCTCTCGCTGAGAGCTCGTGTCCATCGCGTCCCACTCTCGCTAAGAACTCACCTCGCCACCTCGCCAAGGTTCGACATGTAGCCTTCCCCTTCCCCTCTTTCTTTTTTCCATTGTTTATATTTGATTTGAATGCAAAGGTCTACTCTCCATCAATAATTAGGGACTTAGTATTTGATTTGTTTCTCTGACTCTGATATTGCTTGCTTTGCTTCATCCAATTCTCGTCTTAATAGTGGAAATCTATATTATGTTAATATGTAAAATATATGCACAATATAAAACTGACTCATCACAAAAATCCTAATGCAAACTAAGCTTAGACCATATAATACTAACTACACTAATTGATTCATTGAGAACTAAAATCAATGTCTAAAACCAGTTGGCATCATAATGATAAAAGACAATAATTCTAGTAAGAGGATGAAGAAGAGGAGGATTAAAGGGAACTACTAAGGTTTTTTACATTAAAATTTGTTTATAACAGCACCAAATCCACAGCTACAATTTATACCAGAAACTGAAAGGATGGAATGACATACTAAAGGAGGGTTGAATAGTATCCTAATTAAATTTATTTTGCTTTTAAGTTTTTTGGAAGCTGTTGACACTAATGAATCCTGATTAATTGATTTTAGAATTAAAACTTCCAGTATAGAAAGTAAAGAACACATAGATTTATAGTGGTTCCCTAAAATGGGTAGTCCACTCCTCAAGGCCACAACCTTCAGAATTCCACTAAGTACTTTTAAGGCTAAGCACAAACCTTAAACAAGTTACTTTTGCAGGCTAAGCAACAACCTTACAGATGCTTTTAAAGGTTAAACAAAAACCTTACACAAAACACCAACTTTGTGTACTCAAGACCTCAATCTTGAGCAAGTGAAGAATCATACTTCACTCTCTTCACTAAGGCCCTGACCTTGTGAAGGTATACTCACAACACCCTTGTGAGTTAGGGTTTTAAAGCAAACGAGAAAACAACTTAAAACCAGGAGTCACTGACTTAAAATGAAAAATACACACAGCACAAGGTCAACTCCTATGAAGAGTTGATTTACAAAGCTCTAAGGAGAATTCTTGATTGATCTACAGCTTTTGATCTTCTAGACTTGTTGTAGATGAATCTTTAGAATGTTTATAGAATTGCTGAGTAGCCAATTTCTCCTTTCGAGTGTTGAAAAATTTTGTGTGTATTTGTTTCAATTTTCTGCAAATTCTTTTTATTCTTCCTTCGAGATTTGCAAGATGGAAAGAATTCTTAAATGGTCAGATGCCTTATGTAGTAATTCATTTCCAGCAACCTTCAATCATAATAAAGTCGAAATCTACAATCAAAAGATATCTTGCCACAACAATTAGTCAATCAATAATAGTTGTAGATTCTGTAAAAATAAAGTTTTCGAAGGCTTTTAGAAAATCGAAGACTTAGACAGCTAACCATCCGAAATTCAAGAACATTTCAGATAGTTAAAGTTAACAATCTGAAAAATCACTTAAGTTATGCAATAAGATTAAAACACGTGTCCTTCTGAAATAGTAGCATAAAATATTAAAAATAAACCATCCGATAGCGAAAACATGTTTCGGATACTTGTAAAAAATAACTCTCCGAATCTTAAGGCATTTTGGATAGTTACACAGGTAACCTTCTGAAAAGTCACTTAAGTTAGAAATAATAATAATAAATAACTATCCGAAGCGTAAAACCAATTTCGGATACTTTTTGAAGGTAATTCTTTGATTCTTAAGAGTTTTGAGATAGTTACACAGGTAACCTTCCGAAAAGTCACTTAAGTCAAGTGATGAGAGAGTGACACATGTCCTTCAGAAGAAAGTAACCGAAAATACGTTAAATTAGAGAAACAGCTAACTATCCAGAATAAAAACCCTTAATTATCCGAAACTGAAGGGATTTCAAATACTTAGCATAAAAATATATCCGGACAAAAAAAAACTTAACTCACCGAAAAGAAATACTTTTCAGATAGTTACTGATATAATTGTTTGAAAAGCCAAGAGAGAAGAGTAACCATCCGATTTATCCTATGTTGTTCGGTAACTTAAATATTAACTCTCCAATCAATACACTGTAGACAAAATAACTTATCGAAATCTAATTTAAAAGACTCTAAGTACATAGTAGTTTAGACAATATTCATTTGAGTAAAATGACAACTAAAATATGGCAGAAATAATTAAACCACACGTTTTTCATCATCAAAATTAATTGATAAAAATAATTGAATTAACAATCTCCCCCTTTTTGATGATGACAAAAATGTAAACAAATATATTCTCCCCCTTTGGTAGAATTAAAAAGGGAGACATTAACTGAAAGATACATTGTAAGTAATTGAAATAACTAAAGAGAAATAACACTGTAATTTTATTGAGAAGGAATAAAATGTAACTACAGAGGGAAACAAGTAAAAAAAATTACATCAAAAGAACACCAACAAAAATACTAAGGATCAGTTGACTTTTTCTATAAAAAATCTTGAATTAACATATCCCTCTCCCTTAGAAGTTGTTCTAAATGAGTTACTTGGTCCAAAAGCATCTGATTATATTTAAGTAGAAGCTCATTTTGTTTTAAGAGGGAAACAGAACTATTAACTACTGGGGTTTGATGTTCTTGAGAAGTTGGAGATGGAGATGGTGCACGAGGAGGAGGAGAACTCTGATGGGTAGAAGGTTGAAAATGAGAAGGCACCTCTACAGGATCTATAGAAGACATTCTCTGAAGATCCTTTAACTGAAATGGTCTTCTTTTAATCAATTTAAAAGGTTTGCCTGACAAATCAACATATATGGCCATTAAATTAAAAATAAAGTCTCCATAAAACAAAAAACTTTGCAGATGAGATATCTGAGCAATAATAACTTTTGCCCAGTTGACCTTTACATCGGCCATCATAGCATAAGTGGCTTGGTAAACCTTTCTTTCTAGTTCATCTGCATGTCCAATTTTCTAGAAAATAAAGCAAGTCAGAATGGTGGCAAACATTCGAGCTAAACCATGAAGATCTGCTTGCTTAACCAATTTAAACTTTCGGCCAGGAGATTTTCCAACCAATTTCTAAAATATTCAAGGCTCCACATTAAGATAAGTAACACATTTCACTTAGTATAAGAACTTGATCTTATGGTTCACCTTATTAACCTTAAAAAAATCAGTTTTCATAAACTTTAGTGCTATAACTTAATGTTTTTAGAATAGAAAAATTTAGAATTATTTAATATGTTCTCTCCAACTAGTTTGAAATTTCCATAAAGCAACCCCAATGTATATTTTCCCTTAACAATGTTTGTTATGTAATTAACTAAGAGGAAAAGAAGACTTTGAGAATTATGAAACTATCAGTATTGCATAGCCATAATCGGAGGTTTTTTTTTTTGACATGATTGGTGTTGGTTGCTCTTTGCAACAAACATTCCAATTTTTTTTTATTTTTATATAATGGCAATCACTTTGACAGTATTGAAAATGGGAAGGTGTAGAAAGTTAAAAACATTTGGACAAAGTCAAGTTAAATATCTTGAGTCTTATTGCTTCCAATCACTTTTCCTTGTTTTTCACCCTCACATATTAAATACCTCTAAATTATCTAATCATGTAACATTCAGTCTAGCAAATAAGAATACAATCACTGAATTAGTAAGGTAACTTGGCTATTTTTTGGATTTAGATCCTCATTCTAAGTGTCATGTGGACATTAATCTATTTATGGAGCTGAAACCTTTAGTAATTTTGTGAAATAATCTAAGTTGATTTTAATATAAATGTATGAAATCATTGTAACTTATAAACTCAGTAGGAAATCCCATGAAGAGTGTTGGTTGTTTTGTTTTTATTTTAAAGTTTGAAAAATAAGAATTTGTAAATAGTCTCAAGAAATAACTTAATATAAGAATTAGACTGAAGTAGATCATCAGAATTACTCAATATAAACAAATAATAGAAAAGAAGATAGTGAACCAAACATTTAAAATGTAGAAGATAGAAGATAGCAAGTAATGCTTAGAAATCATTAAGGTAGTATATACCTAAATTTCTTCTCAATTTAATAAACTGTTTTTCTTCAAGAGGCTTAGTGAATATATCAGCCAACTGCTCATGAGTAGAAACAAAATTCAGCTCAATATTATCCTTCATAACATTATCTCTTAAAAAATGGTATCTTATCTCAATATGTTTTGCCCGAGAGTGCAACATAGGGTTCTTGGACAAACTAATTGCATTGTTACTGTCACAATTAATAGGAGTTTTTCCATATATAATTCCATAATTTTTCATAGTTTGTTTCATCCAAAGAATTTGTGCACAGCATAGGGCAGCAGTAACATATTCAACTTCAGTAGTTGATAAGGCAACACAATTCTGCTTCTTACTAAACCATGAAATTAATGAACTGCCAAACAGTTGACAAGTTCCACTAATACTCTTTCTATCAGATTTGCATCCAGCATAATCAACATCACTATATCCAATTAGATCTAGACTGCTATCCTTGAAATACATTAAACCAAAATTTGAAGTTCCTTGTAGGTATTTCATCATCCTTTTAACTATAGATAGATGAGATTCTTTTGGTTGAGCTTAAAAACGAGCACAGGCACAAACACTGAACATGATATCAGGTCTAGAAGCTGTTAAATAAAGGAGAGAACCTATCATTCCTCTATATTTTATAATATCAACAGCTGGTCCAGATTCATCTTTATCCAATTTAATTGATGAACTCATAGGAGTGCCTAAGGACTTGTAGTTACTCATACCAAATTTTTCTAAGAGTTGCTTTGTATATTTTTCTTGATATACAAAAATTCCTTTTTCTACTTGATTAATCTGCAATCCTTAAAGGAATGTCAACTCACCCATTAAACTCATCTTAAACTGATTTTTCATTTGATCTGCAAATTTATTGCTTAAATCCTCATTAGTTGCTCCAAAAATGATATCATCAACATAAATCTGAACAACTAACAGACCTAGATAATTTTTCTTAAAGAATAAGGTATTATCAACCTTACCAATAGAAAAACCATTATCTAGCAAAAAAGATTTCAGCCTATCATACCAAGCTCTTGGAGTTTGTTTCAACCCATACAAGGCCTTCTTCAATTTGTAAACATGCTTAGGATAATCAGCATCAGCAAAACCAGGTGGTTGCCTAACATATACTACTTCTTTAATAAAACCATTTAAAAATATACTTTTAACATCCATTTGATATAATTTAAAATTCATATGAGCAACAAAAGCTAGAAATATTCTAATTGATTCTAATCTAGCTACAAGAGCAAAGGTTTCTTCAAAATCTATACCTTCCTGCTGGTTATACCCTTAGGCTATTAGTCTAGTCTTATTTCTAATTGCATGCCTTGATTCATCAGATTTATTTTTAAATATCCATTTAGTGCCTATATTGAATGATCTAGAGGTTTAGGAACTAAGTCCCAAACTTCATTTCTTTTAAACTGATTGAGTTTTTCCTACATGGCACTGATCCAAAATTCATCATTTAATGCTTCATCAATGTTTTTAAGTTCTATTTCAGATAGAAATGCATAGCACCTAGATACATTGATACTAGATCTTGTTTGAACACCTTTTGAAATATCACCAATAATAAACTCCTTAGGGTGTTGAGGCAAAAATTTATGAGACACAAAGTTATCATTTCTTTCTTGACCCATGGTACTAGATTCACCAATATTTACTTCAGTACATTCATCTTCAGAAGTACCAATAACTTTTCTTGAATTACTACTTGGCTCTTCATCAAAATTTACATGCATGGATTCTTCAATGGCCAAGGAAAATTTGTTATAGACTCTATACACCTTACTTCTTGAAGAATATCCCAAAAATATACCTTCACCAGATTTTTCTTCAAATTTATCTTTATTCTCCTTTGTATTCAGAATAAAACATTTAGATCCAAAAGCTTTAAAATAATGAACTTTAGGAATTCTACCCATCCATAGTTCAAAGGGAGTCTTATTCAAATCTCTTCTTAGGGTTACTCTATTTAAAATATAACATGCAGTACTAACTGCCTCAGCCTAAAAATAATAAGCAACCTTATTTTCATTCAGCATAGTTCTAGCCATTTCTTGAAGAGATCTATTCTTTCTCTCTACAACTCCATTCTGAGAAGGGGCTGTTTAGAATGAAAAAGTGCATATTATTAACGGTTAAATGATGGTTAATTGCATAATATTTAGCTTATCATATGAGAATTAAGCCATTATGTTATAATTGCACTGTTATATGCTTTAATTGAAAAATCTGCTTAATTTTGAGGAATTAATGTTAATTTAGTATATTTATGAATTGTCGGTAAGTTGCAGGCTGTGAAATTCTTAAGTATCCAAAAATGCATCTGAGCATCGGATAGTTATACCTGTAACTCTCTGAAATGTTATTTTATGTTTAAACTACTGCTGACACGTGTCGAGAGCTGGTAGATTTACTTAAGTTATAACTCGCTAAGTTAGCATAACTGTACACGTTGAGTTACATGAATATACACTAAGGTAACGCGTTAGGTTAGCGGCTTATTTCTTTATTGCATGTATTTTATGCACGTGTTGAATTTAAATGCTTTAGAATATCATGTGAGATGCACATGTTTAACTCGTTAAGTTAGCATAACTGTATGCGTTGAGTTACATGAATATACACTAAGGTAACGCATTAGGTTAGCGGTTTATTTCTTTATTGCATGTATTTTATAGTTATTTTCTAAAATGCCATTGTAGCGGTTGTAGGAATAGACAATTGGAAGGAAAAACCACGTTTGCACGTATCACGCAGGAATTCAATCGCGCATGGAGAAGGAAGCATCGTCGTTGATCTAAAGGAAGGAAATCCAACCGATCATTCAAGCAGAAGTAGTTACTACTGAAGAAATATAAAAGAAAAGAAGAAAAAAAGAAGAAAGTGTGATCGATGGACGGCCAGTGTATACAAAGGAGGAGCACCGAGCTTTCTATAGATAGTATCGGCGATTCTCTGAAGTATCACACCAACCATCGTTATCACCACCATAATCACCAATCATCAGAGGTCTGTGAGGATACTTGCCTGATGTCGGGTCGATTCCGAGCCAAATACAGTGACTAACAACCACTGTGAGGAGTGATCGCGTCGCGGGAAGGGAAGACATTTTCACTAAGCGCCGACTCATATTTCAAGAGATCATAAAGCTTTTAGCCTTGGCTTCGGGTTGATGCCTGTATGCTGAAGAGGAGATCATCTTGCAATTCTGGACTCGCGATTCTATTGGGAGAGGAGACAGAATTGTAAGTGGTTTAATTTTAAGTGGTGTAATCGTGTTGCAAGTAGTGTCGGAAGTTTACTGTCAAGTGAGATTACTTTACATTTCACCTTTCGCTCATTTCCATATTCACATCAAAACAAAAATACTAAAAATAATTTATCTTTGTTTGTATGTTGTATTTGAGTGTTGTATTGTTTGTGTTGTATCGTGATTAATGTTATCTGTATCAGTTTTATGATTGTTTTATGTTAGTTTTAATTTTACAGTTTACTAAAATTGGTTCGTACAAAAAAACTTAAAGATTTTAATGGTTACTTTTTGAATCATCTGAATGTTAGTATTGCTTAATGATAAATCCAATGTTAACTAGCATTAAAAAGCTTAATTGATGTTATTTACAATTTGTGGAATCGCCCAATGGTTGACCGAATTCCTCTGTAAATAGCAGTATTATAAAGAAGAGACAGACTCGTGGAGTTAACTTAAGTCCAGGAGGATAGTCCGTTGAGTTAGCCATAACTCAACGAACTTAGTCCGGAGTGCTTATTGAATATATATTTGAATTGTTCACAATCAAACATTTCTTAAATTCGTTAGTAATTTCCTATGGGATCAACCTGTACTTGCACACTGATACAATAGACACTATGCACTTGTAGTTAAAGTACAAATTGGAATTAATATCTAAATTATATTAAAGGTTGTTTGTTTACTTCTAAAAGAAAGAATAGGCATAGAGATAAATTAACAAAGTAAAAATAGAAGTAACAAATCCAAGTTTTTCTAGTGTAGTGCTGGGAAAACACGAACAGGGCTCTAGGAAAGGCAAATCTATGTTCTATTCCTAGATCTTGGCAAAGTTTTTCCATATTTTCATTTTCAAATTCCCTTCCATGATTACTCTTAATTTTCTGAACTTTCAATTGCTTTTCATTTTAAACCATTCAGAAAAATTTTAAACTCCTCAAATACTTCACTCTTATGTCTTAGAAATATTACCCAAGAATATCTTGAAAAATCATCAACTAGAAAAAATACATATTTCTTTCCACCTAAACTTTCTATTCTAGTAAGGCCAAATAAATCCATGTGAATTAATTCCAAAATTCTTCTAGATATAATTTGCTTTCCTGATTTAAAAGAACTCTTCTTCTGTTTTCCCAATTCACATGCATCACAGATTTTATCCTTTTTAAATTTCAAATTGGGTAAACCATCTACTAGGTTCTTCTTAGCTAACTTATCTAGTTGCTTCATATGAATATGACCTAATCTACGATGCCATAACCATGCATTGTCTAAATTATTTGTAATCAAATAGGAATCAATGGTAGAAGCATCATCAGGTAAATTTAGAAAACATATATCATTTCTTCTATGAGTAGTAAATTTAACTTCATTAGAATTTTCATCAATAACAAAGCATTTCTTAGATTTAAACAAGACCATATAACCTTTGTCTTCTAACTGAGTAATACTAATTAAATTATGCTCTAAATTTTCAACTAGTAAGACATTATCTATAACTATCTTATCATTTACATAGACAGATCTGATACCAATAATCTTACCTTTCTAATCATTGCCAAATCTGACATTTCATCCATCAATCTTCTTCAGGTCTTTTAGGACAGATTTATCTCCAATCATATGCTTAGAAGCGCCACTGTCCATCACCTATCGTGATCTTTTAGTTTTGACCTGTAAGAACAGTCATAATCACATCCTTTGGTACCCATATTTTCTTGGGTCCATTTTTGTCAGTGGAAAAGATTTGAAATCTATTCTGTTTTGATATCCATGTATTATTTTGATTAACAGAATTTCTTTTTAATACTTAGATAACTTTTTCTTTATTAATTGTTTTCAAATAGCCATTTCCATAATTCATTTTATAGTTGTTTGAAAAGTTAACAGAAGCATATGTTTTTGGTGGTTCATAGTTAAAACCTATACCAGTTCTATTACCAAAGACTTTATAACTATTAATAATATTGGTCAGTTTTTTATCTCCTTTGGTAAAAGCTCCTAGTTTAAATTTCAGTCTACCAATTTCTTGTTCTAATTTTTCTATATCAGAATTAGAACTAAATTTTTCTACACATTGATTTTTAAGTTTTTCATTCAATTTTTCAGTTTCATCTTGTAGCTTTTTATTTTCTAAAAATTTATCCTTCAGTTCTTTAATAAGTTTTGAGTTATATTTTTCAAGTTAAGAAATTTTATTATGCATATCAAAACTATCAGCAACAAATTTATTTTTCTTTAATGTAGAATTTTCAATTTTTAATGCAATAATTTCCTTTTCTAACTTAGCAACAGTTTTATTACTATTCAATAATTTCCTTTTTAACATAGAATTTTCCAAACTAACATTTTTCAGTTCTTCCAATAATTCATTATAATCATTTTGATTTATATCAGATACATCAGAATCATTATCAGAAATCATTTCATCAGCTATATTAGAATCAGAATGTACTTCATTAGTGTTAGCCATAAAACAGACATTGGCTAACTCTTCAGGCTCGGACTCAATTTGTGTACCATCAGTACCGGTACCTTTAGATACTTCAGATTCTATAGAATCATCCCAAGTAACTTGGAATGCTTTCTTCTTTCCTTGATTAAATTTTCTCTAATGAAACTTCTGTTTTCCATGAAATTTCTTTTTGTCAAAATTCTTCCTTTCATCCTTCTTTTTATATGTGCATTGACTTTGAAAATGGCCATATCTGTTGTAGTTGAAACATTTTGTAGCAGATTGCTTCCCTTTGTCATGGTTTTTTCCTTTCTTCTAGAATTTTCTGTATTTTCTAATAATACAGGCCAATTCTTCTGAAAACTCATTAACAGGCTCCTTAGAAGGTTGTTGAGCCTTCAATGCTAGCTCCTTTTTCTTTTCAACCTTCCTTGAGGTTTCTCCTTCCTCTTCTTTCCAGTCTTTCAGTTGAATCTCATAGGCTAACAGATTGTTAGTGAGATCTTCTAAAGTGAAAGTCCTCATATCCTTTGAATCTTGTAGGGAGGTAGCCTTAGTTTTCCAATCTTTGTTCAGGCTTCTCAAGACTTTGATAACCTATTCTTTCATGGGAAATTCTTTCCCGAGATTTTTCAAACCATTTATAATCTCAATGAAATGAGAAATGAGATCAGTGATACTCTCATTCTCTTTCATTTTAAGCATTTCATATTTCCTCAGTAGGATACTTATTTTTGTATCTTTCACCTCATTTGTTCCCTTATATGTAATTTCTAAAGCACACCATGCTTCATGTGCAGTAGGACATGCAGAAATCTTGTTGTATATATCAGCAATGATTGCACAACTTAGTGCATTCATTCCTTTTGCATCCAATTGTATTTTCTTTTCATCTTCATCATTCCACATGTCTTCAGGAACATTTGGAAGCTGTATGCCACGAACCACTACTCTCCATACCTTCACATCCATGGATTTTAAAAAGTTAGTCATTTTATTTTTCCAAAATCCATAGTTATTGCCATCAAATAGTGGAGGTCGGTGTACATGCTTACCCTCTGCCATTGATCTCAGATTGATTAAATCTTTTATAGAGATAACCAACTCTGATATCACTTGAAAGGATCGAATGACACACTAGAGGGGGGGTGAATAGTGTCCTAATTAAATTTATTTTACTTTTAAGTTTTTAGGAAGCTGTTGACATTAATGAACCTTGATTAATTGATTTTGGAATTAAAACTTGCAGTGCAGAAAGTAAAGAACACAGAGATTTATAGTGGTTCCCCAAAATGGGTATTCCACTCCTCAATGCCACAACCTTCAGAATTCCACTAAGTGCTTTTAAGGCTAAGCACAAACCTTAAACAAGTTGCTTTTGCAGGCTAAGCAACAACCTTACAGATGTTTTTAAAGGCTAAACAAAAACCTTACACAAAGCACCAACTTTGTGTACTTAAGACCCCAATCTTGAGCACTCCATACCTTCACATCCATGGATTTTAAAAAGTTAGTCATTTTATTTTTCCAAAAACCATAGTTATTGCCATCAAACAATGGAGGTCGGTGTACATGCTTACCCTTTGCCATTGATCTCAGATTGATTAAATCTTTTATAGAGATAACCAGCTCTAATATCACTTGAAAGGATCGAATGACACACTAGAGGGGGGTGAATAGTGTCCTAATTAAATTTATTTTGCTTTTAAGTTTTTAGGAAGTTGTTGACACTAAGGAACCCTGATTAATTGATTTTGGAATTAAAACTTGCAGTGCAGAAAGTAAAGAACACAAAGAGATTTATAATGGTTCCCCAAAATGGGTAGTCCACTCCTCAAGGCCACAACCTTCATAATTCCACTAAGTGCTTTTAACGCTAAGCACAAACCTTAAACAATTTACTTTTGCAGGCTAAGCAACAACCTTACAGATGTTTTTAAAGGCTAAACAAAAACCTTACACAAAGCACCAACTTTGTATACTCAAGACCCCAATCTTGAGCAAGTGAAGAATCATACTTCACTCTCTTCACCAAGGCCCTGACCTTGTGAAGGTATACTCACAACACCCTTGTAAGTTAGGGTTTTAAAGCAAACGAGAAAACAGCTTAAAACCAGGAGTCATTGACTCAAAATGAAAAAGACACAACACAAGGTCAACTCCTATGAAGAGTTGATTTACAAAGCTCTAAGGAGAATTCTTGATTGATCTATAGATTTTGATCTTTTAGACTTGTTGCAGATGAATCTTTAGAATGTTTGTAGAATTGCTAAGCAGCCAATTTTTCCTTTCGAGTGTTGAAAAATTTTGTGTGTATTTGTTTCAGTTTTCTGCAAATTCTTTTTATTCTTCCTTCGAGATTTGCATAGATGGAAAGAATTCTTAAATGGTTAGATGCCTTATGCAGTAATTCATTTCCAGCAACCTTCAATCATAATAAAGTCAAAATCTGCAATCAAAAGATATCTTGCCACAATAATTAGTCAATCAATAATAGTTGCAGATTCTGTAAAAATAAAGTCTTCGAAGGCTTTTAGAAAATCGAAGACTTAGACAGCTAACCATCCAAAATTTAAGAACATTTAAGATAGTTAAAGTTAACAATCTGAAAAATCACTTAAGTTATGCAATAAGATTAAAACACGTGTCCTTCTGAAATAGTAGCATAAAATATTAAAAATAAATCATCCGATAGCGAAAACATGTTTCGGATACTTGTAAAAAATAACTCTCCAAATCTTAAAGCATTTTGGATAGTTACATAGGTAACCTTTCGGAAAGTCACTTAAGTTAGAAATAATAATAATAAATAACTATCCGAAGCGTAAAACCAATTTCGGATACTTTTTGAAGGTAACTCTCCGATTCTTAAGAGTTTTCGGATAGTTACATAGGTAACCTTCCGAAAAGTCACTTAAGTCAAGTGATGAGAGAGTGACATGTGTCCTTTAGAAGAAAGTAACTGAAAATACATTAAATCAGAGAAACAGCTAACTATCCGAAATAAAAACCCTTAACTATCTAAAACTGAAGGGATTTTGGATACTTAGTATAAAAAATATATCCGAACAAAAAAAAACTTAACTCACCGAAAAGAAATACTTTTCGGATAGTTACTAATATAATTGTTCGAAAAGCCAAGAGAGAAGAGTAACCATCCGATTTATCTTGTGTTGTTCAGTAACTTAAATATTAACTCTCCAATCAATACTCTATAGACAAAATAACCTACCGAAATCTAATTTAAAAGACTTTAAGTACATAGCAGTTTAGACAATATTCATTTGAGTAAAATGATAGCTAAAATATGATAGAAATAATTAAACCACATGTTTTTCATCATCAAAATTAACTGATAAAAATAATTGAACTAACAGAAACGTCCAAAATAGACTTGTCAAACACTAACAAAAGATCCTAAGCATAGACTAGTTAATTGTATAACAATTTTTAAAAAGAATACTTACCAATATGAATATGTAAGCATTCTTATAGCTCATTTAAATAGTATGTAAAACTATAACGTGGTATATGTAGTTTTAGTTGTAGCACTTCAAGTAATAAGAGAACACAATAAAGAAGATGCTACACTATGGAGTAGAATAAATAAAAAATAGAAATATGCAAAAGCAACAACAAATAATCGGCTAGAAAATTATTTTGAATGTAAAAAAATTACTTTTAACACAAATGAGATGGATAATTAAATGTTCTAAATTGATAGGACAAAAATTTGAGCAGATTTCCTAAAGTTTCATGTACAGAAAATGACTAACTATTCTGGAATCAAAACTACCTCCATTCTTTAAAAGAAACCTTTCAATTTCAGTCCATATAATGTGTTTTCCATTTTTTTTACAAAACTGATGGACATGACCGAATCATTGAAGATAATTTCCTCTCATTTGTCCTTAACTAGTGCAGCTTTTATTCTGGAAGAAATCATTTCTCACTTATATCTTAAAGAATTATCATTCATTATTAACATTATCATATTCACTACACCAATTTTACAGCCCAAGCTCTGTGCCATAAAGCATAGATGCCTTGATCCAGCATGAAAATGATCTAATATTTTCCAGATTTCCTTTTTTTTCCATCTGTTTTGTTATTAATTTTTCCAAATTTTACATCATTTCCCTATTTTTTAACACTTTTCTGTTGCAGGACTCACAAATCACTAGATTAGATTTTATCTAAGATAAAAAGTCCCATAAACAATGCATCAAAATTCCATTTGCGGCATACTCACGGATGTAGTTGTTGCAAAGACAAACATTTTCCTTTCTAGAGAGAATTAGAAGATGCTTTAGATAATAGACATCTAGCAAGGCCCAAATCATTATCCTAAATTAGAATCATATTCATTTTCCTAAATCATTATCTTGGATCACTATTTATAACCTTCCCTCATAAAATTAGTTACGGTCCACATGAGATCTCTGACAATAAGGTTTTATTTTGGCAGAATTATTTTGATGTATGAATTTTCTTGATAAAGATTATTTGGCGTAAATATTTAATGTTTCACGGCATTTGTTTTTTTACGAGTGGTACTATGTTTCAGGTAGAGGTGTCTATTGATTATAATTTGGTTGATTACATATTATTGGTGCATTTATTGAGTGCCCAACATACCAACGTACTAGACACAAATCATATTTCATTTGTAGACATTTATCTAAAACTTACATCTTATGTTCCAAAGCACAAATTGGAGGTTTTATTGGTGCATTTATTGATGATTTTTATTTGCCAAGTTTTTATTTGTATTTTGTTGAAATGTGCATTCCTAGGAAATGAATAAGTAGAAAGATGGTGAAAGATGTTATTTTAATTGAAATGTTCAAGTGGACTAGATGATATTAAATAGTTTGTATGATACTATTAGAGAGGAAAATGACAAAACTCTTGATGAGAAGATACGAATGGATACATGGATGAAAGTAATCGATAATTTTAACAAAGATATAGGAAGTAACATCCAAAAGAAAATATAGATAGTTGAATATAAATGTAGAGACAAATGTACAAAATTTATACCAAGATTAGTATATAAAGTAGTTAGGGATAAGACTTTATTTATAGACATATTAATATCTCAAAAGAAGTTTGAGATGATTTTGTTATGGTTAGTTTAATTCCATCAAAATTTTATTTAACATGTGATAATCATATGATTTGTACTTCTATATATTTTTTAATAAATTCTTCTAGAATGTACACAATACAAGGGCAGGACATGTCCTTTGTTTGATCAGTTTCAAATGATATTCAAAAGAAATCTTGTAATAGAGTCAACTAGAATGAGTACATCAAATCTAAAAGCAGCTATTAACTTTGAATGAAGACATAAACGACTTTGAGAACATACTACCTACTCAAAATCCTTTAGAATTTGAGGTCGAAACTCAAGCACAATCTCCATCTGTGAATGATGTTGACTCTTGTAGAAAAGCAAAACATTCACATCCACATGCTAAATGACAACAACTTATGATAACTACAATGAAAGATGTTGGTGTATTGCTTATGAATTATTTTAGTAAGGATATAGAAGAAAATACAAGAAAGATGACTTACATAGAGCATATGACACAAGTACAAGAGAAAATGATTTTGATGCAGGAAAAAAAATGGTTTTTGTAGAACATGTGCATCAAGAGAAGATGACTTTGGTAGTAAAGATACAACAAGAGAAGATGGCTTTCACAGAATGTATGGAAGAGAAGAAAATGACATTTACAAAACATATGGAAGAGAAGAAGATGACATTTACAGAATATATGGAAGAAAAGAAATTTGCTTACATGGCCAAGAAGATGAAATTTTTGGAGAAAAAAGATAATGAAAAAGACGATGCTATGACAATTTTAATTTCACTTTCATATCTTATAGAAGAAGAGAAGTATAAGGTAATGCATTTATTAGAGATAAAATCAAAGAGGAGTCAATTTAGATGTCTACCAACTAACATGAGAACTTCATGGTTGAAGTTTAACTTGAAATGATGTGCTTTTTTTTTGGATTAGGGTTGAAGTTGATCATTTGAACTTTGTTAGTTTCCTTTGTCATATGAACTTTGTCTTCTATGTTGTAATAGATAATTTTATTTCACATGCTTTTTTCCTTAATGATAGTTGTGGTATACATTTTGTTAATTCATTTGATATGTTTTCTTCCTTCATGGTTGCATGTGTTATGTTTCATATGTGGTATGTACAAACTTAATTAATTTTATTGTAGGAAAATTATATGTTTTAGTAATATTATATGCTCATATGTTTTATTATTCATATGCTCATATTCTTGTGATGGGTTCAGATGCACTGGAAGTTATAAAGTCTTCTATGTTAATTGCAACATGGCAATTTCTATGTGAAATTGTTGCAAGTGGAATTAAAACATCTACCTCTCGTATATTTAGTAGGGAAGGAATAGAATATATACAAAGATTACTAGATCTTTTATTACCATATCAAGCATACAATTGCAAAAAATGTATTGGATGAGCTAATACATTTTTTCATAATTTTGTAGTTTATTAAGAAATTCAAAAGTAATATTAGATAGTAAAAATATGACTGTAGAGGAGAAACTTACAATTTAAGTGATATTAGACAAAATCAGAGGTATAGAGTAATTAAAGAGTATTTTCATCATTCAACATGGACTATCAATATATATATATTTCAATGAAATGTTCAATGCTATATTAAAAATAAGTGATGCTTTTAGCTAGACATGATTTGACTACACACAGTTGAATTCAGAATGACTTCAATGTTAATCTATATTTCAAGATAAACACTTCAACCTTTATTTTACATCTTCCTGTTTAATGTTATTCATATAAATATTAATTGTATTTGTTGTTGGTGCAAATAGAATTGTATAGGTCTTATTGATGGTATACATATTAAAGCAACAATTTATGGAAAAGAATGTGCATGGTTTAGGAACAGAAAATGTGAATTGTCATATATATTCTTAGTAGGTGAGAAGACTTAGCTACTAATGCTCAACTTCTTTAAGATGCAACAAGTCAATACAATGATTTAGTTGTTCCACTAGGTATAATACTTATGATCTAACTTTATTTCACTTGTTAGTCAAAATTATGCAAAATTTATTTTCATTATTGTTCAATTACATGCAGATAAATTTTACTTAGTTGATGTTGAATTTCCAAATAGGTTTGAGTTTATATTCTATTTTAAGATATTTAATATCATTTATCGAAGGAAATCGACAATCAACTAATGTAGTAGAAAACTTCAACTACAGACATTTGCAATTGAGAATAATAATCTAATAGACATTTAGAGTAGTCAAACATTATTTTACAATATTACGAGAATATATGTCATTCCCTTTCACAACTTAAGCAAAAATAGTTTTAGCATGCTTTTTAGTTTACAATTTCATTCGTAAAGAAGATAGAACAGATTTATGTCAATATCTTGAAGATAAAATACAAGAAGATCAAGATGATGTAGCATTATAAAACTTTGCAAATATAGAACAACAAGAAGAAATAGTTAATACTATTGGTAGTAGTAGTCAAGAGCAAAGGAAGGAAATTGTTGATAAATTTCATGAAAATATCATGATTGCGATGTGGGATGGTTGTCATTGAGAGCATTACATGTTGTGAGTCTCCTTTTAATTTATATAAGGATTGTGGTAAGTAGAAAGAAAAATAATTAGAATGTGCATATTCATTGTAATTTACCTTTTATTGTTTCAAATAGAATTTAAAATTTTATAATGTAATTTAACTTTTGTTGTTTCAAACATGTAGGAATAATTTTATTGTAGTGACATGATTTTTTTGTACAATTTTAACTAAGATCTTATACTTTTGAATTTTTTGATCTCAGGAATAGTCAAAGTTAATCAAACACATATCTATTGTATCCAGTGAACAACACATTAATCAAGTTTAGACTTGGGTGCAAACCAGCGCAACCCACACCAAAATGGAAAGACGACGGAGTGTTCTCGTGTGGGGGAAGAGGGATGTGCTGGGTCAAATTGGTGCACGTTGTTGACGTAGATGTTGCATGGCTAAGGAGGCCGATTTCTAAGGTTGCGACGATGGCGGAGGAGGCATTTGGTCAAATTGTACACAGAAGCACCTTTGGGTGGATTTTCATCTACCCGATTGATGAGGGATTTTTGGTCAGAGAGGTCTTCATTGGTCGATAGAGGGATTTCCTTCTGTTGGGTCGATTTCTAGGTTGCGATGATGGCCTCAAAGAGGTGTCTAGTCGGGTTACCTTCAGAAGTTGCAAGACATGACCAACCAGGTGACGCAACAATGGCTTCGATGTTGTGTGATGATCTTCAAAGGGGTTTTTCATCAGAAGGAACTTCGAAGGCGATGATCTCCATAAGTGACGTTCTCTAGCTTTGATTAGGTAGAGGGCAACTCGACGATCTCTGGTTTTTCGAAAGGTTTCTTCTTGCATGATTTCGTAGATTCTCAAGCCTTGAGTGCGGATTCTTAGGAATCCACTTGTATTTATACGTGGGAATGTGTGGATTTCCTCACTTTTTGGTGTGTACAAATCCCCCCCTATTTGTCCATGACTGAGATAAGCCAACTTGAGGATTAGGAATACAAACTACATAATTAACACCTACAAGAAGATTTATAGCTTCTTAACCTCAATTTGAATGGACTTGATTAATTTTTTCTATACCTGCACTTGAAGAAACTAAGATTTAAATCCAATATTTTTTCCGAATATTGAGGAGATATTTCAAAAAGAACGATAAAACAAGAGATTATTCTTATTGTACCAACTAATCTAAAAGAAAGCAAGAACATAAGAATATCAAATAGATTTAGGAAAATTAAAATTAGGCACATTAGAGAGGAAAAAAGATAAATCCAGAAAATTATCATGTAATAAAATGCTTTCAGTATTAAGAAGAAAATTTCAAACACAGTGAATATATTAAAGTTAAAGTGAATAAATTTATACAGTGAAAATTTAAGTTAAATCATGCTATGTTAAAGTGAATATATGTATTGTCTTTTTAGATAAAATTCATAATTAACGAAGATGATGATGATGAAAGAGAAGGCAAAGACTTACAGTTAAGATTCAAGTCTCATCTCTTAGTAAAAGTGTTGAATGAGTTAGGCCAAATTGTATGGACGCAACCTACTATGATTTGACCATACCAATCAACAACATGGCATAGTCTAGTAGGCCATGTCAGCACAACATCATATCGACCTATATGCCAACATGGCACGGTGGTGCGAAGGCAAAATACATAGGCATAGGCGACATTAACAAGCTACACATTATAGGTGTCAAGTGCAAGTGACCAAGGGCCATCTCAAGTGAGGCAACAAGTTAACTACAAATTATCAAACATAGTGGGCTACAGCCAACAACTATGAGCAAGCGCATGTTGCGTAAGTGCAAGCAAATTCAACAAAGTGGGCAACCCTGAAAGGCTAAAACCTACCCACCCTCGACTAGGAAAGAGGCATGTAATGGACACTCAAGTCTTGTATCAGACACCCAAAGGTGATATAATAACAAGCACCCAAGGGTGATGTAGCGAACACAGGACACTCAAGCCTCTAGCTTAAGTGCCCACTGCATCTTCCCTTGGGTGCTTACTACATCACCCTAAGCACCTGAATAGTGAATTAGACACCCACCCACGCATGTAATTAGCAAACTCAGGAGTTGTGGTTTACTCGTGGTTTGCTTGACCATATCGTTCATTGGGATGGCTTGAATGAGCTCATGCCAATAGATCATGCTTGGGCTATAGTAGTTGCAACTCGATATAACTCAACTTAGCATGAACAATGCTTGGACTACTAGCTATCTTGGCCAACACAGTTTGTTGACACCATTATCTATTAGCTGACTTTACTCTATACTTGTAGTTATTTCTTTATTCTATATTAGTTGCTCAAACTTGTACAAGAACATTTTGCATTTTCTCAATGTATATGTGAATGTGAAGACGTGAAATGTAATCTATAATCTATACTTCAACGTAGAATGTGGAAAGTGAAATATGATTTGGACATGAATGTGAAATGATGAATTTCAATCTGATTTGTGGGTTTTATGGATAATCCACACAAGAAATAATAGTTGCCTTTCTAGAAATAATCTACATGAGAAAAATGTAAATGTATGTATTCATAACATAACATTTATTATTATTTTTTTTAAATGATGAATCAAATTCATTTTCAGTATGTCATTTTACTCCTCTCGTCGATCGCACAGCTACATCTCACCTTATCGCTTTCGATATCTCTCATAAATCGCATGTCTAATACTACAACATGACATTAAATTCAATATATCATTATAGTTACTTATAGTAAAAGAAATCATGAATGCCTAGGAGAAAAATAGACTCAATTTACATGTATAAATGATTAGTGAAGTAAAGGTGAAGGGTTTGAGAAAAGACAAGGACTTATATTTCGATGAAGGAGTTTTCTTCATCTAAAGTAAGCACGAAGTAAATGAATGATCTCTTGCCTTTGAAACTTTCGATGGTTGAAATCGTTACCAAATGTCTTTCTTAATTTTATGACATGCATGGTGAACCCACAAAAATAAAATGCAAAATAAAGGAGTAAACCGCTAGTTTGTTGCTTTAGTTTCTTTCTTGTCTAGTGTAATAGACCATCATGTCATAATTGTTAACTAGAGGTATCAATTGAACTTAGCCTAGTTCTGTTAGCATACCTTAAGTTCGGTTAAACTGTGATCTTGATCAATATAGTATGATTTCTTAAGCCACGCAAAATTATCGTGTAATGAAACCAGATTGTGTCAACATAGCTTGGTTTGAATATGCATATTACCATCAGCACTAACATTTTTTTTTTGTTTAAGTTAAAATATTTAGAGAGTTCGTTCATACCGGCTTGGTTTGAGCACACGGGTTAGCATGGTACCTTTCTTTTTAATTTTAAACTAAAAACATCAGCAAAGTCTATTGTACCAATTTACTATAATCAAATTATATCATTAACCAATAGAATATTACTAAGTCGTAGTTCGTAGGTGCGTCCTGGTTGCCATCTAATGACCTCTTCGGACCTTGTACGGTCCAACGAGTGATATTTATATTACCAGCTAATATAACTAAGCATGATTCAAATCTACTGACGTCTCTCCGTTACCAACGAGTGATATTGACCACGAGCCATTTGACAAAAGAATAATAATAATAATATTCAAAGCCTTTGGACTCCAGCGTAAGCAGGAAGTCAGTTGTGATGCAAGTAACAGAGAGAGAGAACAGAAGAGGGCTGGGTTTGGTTATTCCCGCCCCCGCTAACTACCACGCTGACGAGCCCCTTAGTTTACGCTTCACGATGCACCGGCCCTGCAGCCCGCTGCACGTGCTCACGTGATCCGGACATTGGAACAAGGTGTTGGACTGGACCGGTCAGACCGGATTCCCCGCCTCCCTTTTCACTCCCCCAGGTTATTATATAAACTAATTGAGCGCATCAATGGTGGTGGACTTTTTTTTTTTTTTTTTTTTGTTACTTTCCTGAAAAGCTGAATAAAAAATGACTTTATAAAAACTAATAACGACAATCTAAACCATAATTTTAGTAGATGAGATGTATCACTTGAATTATTTTTTTCAAATGAAAATTTTGGTTTCTCTTTTGGTTTCTGCTTTTTGGACTAAGGCCTAGTTCTATGAGTTGATTGAAGATTTCGTTAATTTTTTTTTTGTAATTTTTAATAAAATAGTTTTAAGCTTATCTCTACTTTTTTTTTTTAAAATTTGGGTTAATTAATTTTCCTTTTCTAATTGGTATATTTTTTGGTCTTCGTAGGATAAATTACTTATTTTATTTTATACGTAATAAATTACTTAAGTTGATTTTTTTTCTTATTTTACCTTTAATACGTGCAACTCTTAATCTATTCCAAATAAAATCATTTTAACTACAAGAGTTTTACTCATTAAAGATAGAATTGTTGAAATTACATCTCAAAATCAATTAACAATGAATATAAAAATTCATTTTATTTCTAAAATATCTCACACTTAATATACACAAAATTACTCTAATATCATATTTAAATTTTATTTCAGAATCAATTAATAAGGAACGAAAAGATTTATCGTATATTAATGTAAGCTTAATTTCTATGGTAATCGATATGATATTATTATTCTAATGAGATGAAGGAAGATTGGGCAGCAAACCAAATCAGTTCTCGTCTTGCAGGTTTGGTTTGGTTAATGGAGTGGTATACAAGAGAGAGAGAGAGAGAGAGAGAGAGAGAGAGAGAGAGAGAGAGAGAGAGAGAGAGAGAGAGAGAGAGAGAGAGAGTATGTGTGTGTATATATATATATATAAACTCGGCCAGCAAAAGTAAAGTAAACTTCTTTTGCAAAGGTAAAATCTACTCTACCAGCCAAGTTAAATGAGACCTTTCTTTAGATCACTTGGAGCGCGCTTTACAGTTATACACCAGCCAAAAATTCATAATGGGAAAGGACCAATATTCATGCATGGGGCGCTTATTTATTTTTACCTGCGCAGTGTTAATTAATTACGTGGTTCTTTCTTATCCACTGCTGGGAAAACGAATCTTAGGCTTGGGCACTCTGGGTAAAGATCGATGGTTGATTCGATCTGCCTCACATTCTTGTATTCTCTTTGCGTGTTTTGAGGATGCCAATAAAGAATGGGCTTTAATCACAGAAATGTAAGATCACTCACTGTTTGGGAGGGTCTTGGAGCAAGAAGAAGAGCTGATGAAGTAGAGTGGGAGATGTGTTGCTGCGCTACTCTCCTTCACTCTCAAGCCTCAGCATCTCCCTTTCCCACCACTTGTTTCCTGCCAGACAACTCCTAGCCAGAAGAAATAAGAGAGAGAGGGAGAGAGAGAGGGAGAGAGAGAGAGAGACTTGGTTAGATACAGATAGAAAGACTAAAGGAGGCAGAACAGAAGTGGTGGCGAGTGAGGGTGTGAGGGAAATGGTAGGCTCAGGAGGGGCAGCAGAGAGCAGGAGCAAAGAAGCCGTGGGGATGATGGCACTCCACGAGGCCCTCAGGAACGTCTGCCTCAACTCCGATTGGACATACTCGGTCTTCTGGACCATTCGACCTCGCCCGTACACCTCCTCCTCCTCCTCCTCCACCATCTTCTCCTCCTTCACATGACACTTACTTCTTGTTGGTGTTGCAGGAGGTGCAGGGGAGGCAACGGCTGCAAGGTGGGAGACGACAATGGTAGCCTGTGAGTAAAATCCAAACCCACCATCTTTCCACTATTGGTCTTTCTCAACCGTGTCATCTCTGTTTTCTTCATGTTTATATGCTTGCCCTCGTCCGAAACTGGAACAGGATGTTGATGTGGGAAGATGGGTTTTGCCGGACAAATGGTCTGCTAGACATGGACGGGGATGTGGATCCAGTGAGGAGGACCTTCAGCAAGATGTCCATTCAACTTTATAATTATGGGGAAGGGTGGGTAAGTTTAATTTGGTTGATTTATGATTTATCTTCCCTTCATCCTTTTTACCACAACTGTTCTAGGACAAGGGTTTTTCATCTCTATGGCGTTATTTACTTGATGGTTGTGCATTTCCATTAGTCATGACAAAAGGCTGCATATGGAATGAAACCAAACGGATTGGCAGCACCCAGAGAAAAGACGTCATGATGCTGGCATCTTTTCCTTCTCCTCTCTCCTTCTATGTGCCTGTTTTTAATTGATTAACCACAAGTGATTGATTGATTTGCTCAGGTTGATGGGGAAGGTTGCCTCTGATAAGTGCCACAAGTGGGTCTTCAAAGAACCTTCTGAGTGCGAACCCAACATCTCCAACTACTGGCAGAGCTCCTTCGATGCAGTATGTCACTGCACACCAAGACAGTAGCTGCATCCTCTTTCTCTTCTCCCCCTTTATTCCTCTTGCTTTTTCTCCACGACCATCCTGCTGACTTGGTCACATCCCACAAACTATCAAGGAAAGTGGAATAAATGTAACAACGAGTAAGCAAACTAAAGTAAACTGTGCCACTGCACTGTAGTATCTGCTCACCACCTGACAAAGAAAACAAAATTACAGTTGCATAGGACTTGATGCTCCTCCCACTTTTTACAGTTGCATAGGATTTGATGCCCCTTCCACTTTCCGTCGGATCACCTCTAGCTGACTCCTAACAGTAGAGCTACTGATATGTATAGTAGTAGTTGATCATAATATTTACTGGTTTGTTTGGTCCCAGCAGCAATTACTGCTCCATGATGGTTGTCCTTCCTTTTTTATTTCCCTTACGCCCCCCACCTTTCCTTTCTCCCTTTGCAGATTCCTCCAGAATGGACCGACCAGTTTGCTTCAGGAATCCAGGCAAGTCTTGGAACTCTCCCTAATTCCATGCAATGCACCCCCCTTCTCTGCTATGTTCTCTTTGTATGATGATAATTAATTTCCTTTCTTCAACTTGTCAATGCTTCTCTGGAACAGACGATAGCAGTCATCCAAGCGGGCCATGGATTATTACAGCTGGGCTCCTGCAAGATTGTAAGCAACATCGATCTTCACTTCACATTGTAATATTGTAGAGGATGACCAATCATGCTACCATTAGAAGCAGGATCTGTTGTTAAACCTTGATAATTAGTTAATGGCATATATACATGAATCCAAAAGATTAATGACTGAAGATATAAAAGTACTAATTAATACTCATTCGTGTTGAATGACGCCATTGCTTGCTGCAGATACCTGAAGATCTTCACTTTGTGCTAAGGATGAGGCACATGTTTGAATCTCTTGGCTACCAATCTGGCTTCTACCTCTCCCAACTCTTCTCCTCCGGCAGGAACAGCAGCACACCTTCTCCATCTTCCGTAGGTTCTCCACCAGGTGGGCTTCCCAGGCAAGTACTCTCACGGCCGCCGCCGTCACTCTACGGTTGGAACCACAACCACCACCCACTGGGTGCCATGGCTGCCAGCGGTGAAGGGTTCAACCTGGCCCCCCACCACCAACACATGGCAACTCTTCGTGGTGGCGGCGGCAAGGAGGATGGTCATGTGTTCCCCCCAATGCAACACCCCTCCGGTGGAGCCCCGATGGACGACATGATCGCCGACCATGACCCTGACTTGAAGTGGCCCACTGGATTGTCCTTCTTCACCGCCCTCACCAGCAAAGCCGACGATTCCAAGCTCCTCTTCGGAGGAGCTGGGGGCGTGGACGACCCCAAGACCACCACCATCTCTGGGAACCAAGGGATCGAGAGGTAGTCATGTCATGCAAACGGCAAACCGATCGTCCAATACATGATATTTTTGTCAACACCTTTGCATGCTCGCCGTGGAATTTCTTGTAGTTTCGGTAACTTTTTCTGTTCATGAATAAATAAATTTAGGATCTATTTGCAAAGTTCACAAAATCATATTTTTTATTGAGAAAATGCACGTGGTTTTGGGAATTATTATTATTATTTTTAAATTACTTAGGATATTTACCAAAGAATTAAATGTACGGGAGAGGGAAGGTAGGGTTTTTGTCACCGAGGTATCGTTGCACAGGAGGATAAATAAGAGCTATGTTTTAAAACACATTCCCTTTTTTTTAATTGTGATTTGAGGAAAAAGGGGTTTTCTTCAAGGAACTTGCATTTTTCATACAAAAAATGATTCTCCTAGATAGAAAAAAAATACATTTTTCCAACCAAATACTTTTATAAACTATGATATTTTTGAAAAGAAATGAAGAAATCATGATTTTCTAATGTGAAAGGAAAAAAAATCAAAAGTTTAGATTGAAAAATATGGTTTCGATATGTTAATCTAAACTGACCTTGACTGTCTAAATCAAAGCTCAAGCTCAAACTTTTTTTCCATAAAATATACAAAATTGGCGGTACAATTTAAAAAATTTAGGGTTTACAAGGGTTTGGGTGGGGGTGCAAACTTCAACTTCTTCCACCTTACAAAGAAGAAACATCAATATATTAATCTACCCTAGTTCTGTTGCATATCTATGAATCTACTTGCCACGTTCTAATTAGAAATGTAACAATCATTATGTTAATATAAGAAGGAAAATTTACTTATTAAATTTTTTAAAATGTTTGAATATAACTTCTCTTTAATATTAATACAAGATAAATACCTATCTTGTAAGCTTAAACTAGTTTTTCTAAGGAAATAAGTAATTCTTGAACAAAATTTAAATTTAGTAAATTCATTCATTTAATTTATTGCAAGTGCACAATGTCAATTATAAAAAGTATGCAAGAACAGGTTGAATCATAGAAAATGATTAAAATCAAATTCTAAGGTGCTTTAAAATGAGTGTAGTGTTGTACTAATGAAACCTCTCATTCCATTGAGTTACTGTTTAACTCAATGAACTATCTTCGTTGAGATATAAATAACTTAATGAATAGGTTAGTGACTTACTCTCACTATAATTATTTGCACCTAAATTCAACTATCCATTGGGCAATCCTAGAAAATGCAAACAACACACTTACGCTCTCTAATTGCTATTTATATTAAATTTAATAATGAATAGATTTAGTTTCCAAATGAATTTAAATAGCAAATGGTCAAGGAATAATTTCAAAGATTTAAACTAACTGGTTTGAAAATAAGGTCATATTGTTTTTATACTAGATTGAAATAGAATAAACTCACAACATTTAATACTTATGAACAAACAATACAAATACAAACGATAGAAACAAAGAATATAATAAATACATGGATATAAACATAAATGTTAATGTTCCTTAAGGTGGATGATTGATGAATGTCAAATTCTCTATTGAAAATAAAAGACCTCCAACACTACATGCGATGCAGTTACACCTCTGAAAATTTAACCACTTACTATCAAGTGCTTTTCTCCCTATTAGATTACAAATCTAAACTTTTATAAGATGATCTCCTTTTCAGCAAATTAACATCAACCCAACACCAAGGCTGGAAGCTTTAATTATCTTTTGAGAGATGAATTAGTGTTTGGTGAAGAAACATTTCCTTCTTGTGATGCGATCACTCCTCCATAATAGTTGTCAGTTACCATAGTTTGCTTAGAATCGACCCAACTCTAGAAATTAACTCTACAAACCTCTAATGAATGGTGGATGGTTGTAAAGGAAAGATATCTCAAGGAACATCTGATACTTTCTGTTGTGAGCACTTCTATTTTCTTCCTATTCTTCTTGAGTTCTTTCAATCCTTTTATATTTCTTTTTCACTAACAACTGATGGTGCCAAAATAACTAGTTGGATTCTTCTTTCCTGTACATCAATGACTATAATTACTTCTTCGTTTCACGATAGAGATCATGAGTGTGAATCATGTAACATAGTTTTCCTATGCATTTCCTGTAATTACTCAGAATTGCACATTAGATAATAACTAGTCCATGGAGTTAACATAACTCAATGGACTAATTCCATTGACTTAACAATTTAACTTAACGGACTAGCTTCGTTAAGTTATATGGTAACTCAACGGACTCATTCAACCTTACAATTAGTAATAGAACCATTTATATATAAATACTATACAGGTGTAAACAACATTTAGTATAATGTATAAAGGAGATTTTTCAATAATTCAAAAATAATACTTAATTAACGTTAATTCCTTCATTTTATGCATATTCTTTAATTAAGCCTCAGGTTTACATAAATGTAACAGAATGACTTAATTCTCATCTGATAAACTAAATAATATGTCACTAAACATTCATTAACCACTAATATTATGCATGTTTTCATTCTAAGCACTTCCCCTATACCTAAGTTTTGTTAATCCCTTAGCAAACCTACTATGATTGTGATTTAGATTTTTTTCTTCATGGACTGCTAGGACTACATTACCTATCTCTATTAAATCTATTCTTTCAAAGTCCATTCTCAAAAAGTTACTCAATCACAACAATATATCACTACAAATAGAGATTTATACAATAGTTTTTCACTATCTTATTCTAATCTCAAACCAGATGTACTTTATTAAAATGATGACATTAATCAAGACTTTCATGTACATATTCTCATCCTCTAGAAATATTAATGCATCTTGGTAACAAGCTCAAAAATAATATCTATTGAGAATAATTGTTTTTTTATTGATTATAAGATCTTCTTGTCTTGGTTTAGGATGAATGAATGGGGATGAATAAATTTTGGAAAGAGATTTTTTTTTCTCTCCCTTTTTCCTTTTTTTACAAAACATACTAACTTCCCCTGATCATGCTGATTCAAGATATGATAAATGAAAATTGCTAAGGCAAGACAAGAATTAAAGGCATTATTATATATGAGGAAGATAATTCTTAAATAAACAAAGTTTGAGTACCTTGCCCTAATAGTATTATAGGATGATCCTACTTTCATTAATTACCTTAATTAACCCTATTATAAAGATGAAAATACACAATGGTCGAAATTATTCAAAGATAACTAGGAATTATTTTTCATCTCAATTTAAGTGAAATACTTTGAAAATGAGTTTCTCTCTTCAAACTGGTCAATGTGGGAAGGTTTCAGAAAACTTATATAAATTTTTGCAAGGTTTTAGGAAACTCATTGAAAAATGTTTAGAAAATTGCAAAACATTCCTATTTCTAAAAAAAGTTCCTTCTCTCGTTGATGTGCATATTAACTACCTCCCCCTATACCTATATTTTACATTGTCCTTAGTGTAACAAATTAGCAATATATGTATTACTTGGTAGCAGACATGATAGAATAGAATAAATTAGGTTCATTGAGTTATTGATTAAGTTAATAGACTTAATCATTGAGTTATCATGTAACTCAACGAACTACACTTTCTTTTATCTTAGTAGATATAAATTGTATGAAAGATGATCATAATGGCGTACATTATTCTTCATAATTCAATTGATGTATTTTGAACTTTGTTCCTGAGTTATCCTTCATTCATCAAAAATAACACAACAAAAGTAAAAGTAAAATGTATCTATTAATATATTTATATGCATGTGTGGAACCCAGACTCTTATACTTTTGGTGGCTTACAAGCAAGCCAGATGGTTTCTCAAAACAAATGCCAACAAATTGGATTAATGATAATTTTTTTTAGTTTTGATTTAAAATAAAGACACATAATAAACATAGTAAGTAACATGTACATATATCTTTCTATTCAAAACATAAATGCAACAGTAATACATTTACAATAAATCATAAATGCAAAAATACAATTTAAGAATATGACTGAAAAGTAGTGGTATATAGAATGAATGTATCAATCCACACAAAACCTTTAGGCATAATTTTTCTTGTTTGTAATTCTACTTGTATTGTCTTTGCTCACCTCCTCAAATGATAAACTTGAAGTATGTTATCAACATTAAATATTAGAGTATTACCATTAATGAGATGAAATGTGATAACACTTCCTCTATTCGACTATGATTATCTAGGTGTTTCCACTTCTACAAATAACTCAACGTTTTCTTCACTCCATTTCCAATTATTCAAGTCGTTCACTATTCATATTTGAAATTTCATTAGGTCATCCTACCACCTTACTAAGTACAATGTAGGATACTCGAAATTAGTATACCATAATCTAAGTTCAACTTTGTTGAATTGCAAGGATGGTGGCTCAGCTGTACTCTGTGGTATAGGTAAAATTTCTACTATTTCATCATAAATATCTATGCTTACTATGTAAAGATTGGACTTAAATGCAATTGATGTATCTAAAATTAAGCATACATAACCATCAAGTGTGATATAAGTTTTGTTGGCTAATGCTCTCTCTTCATTAATTCTACTATATTTTCATGAGAACATTTTTTCTCAAAATTATAAACATTTAATTACATTCCTTCGTTCCAACTTCCCATTAGTCTCCAATAGAATAACTTATATGGTATTTTTGAATTCCAATAAGCAAATGTTAGTTCTGCACTTGAATTTTCCATAGTAATTTCAAAAATACTTGGCTTTCCAATGTTAAATTCTTTTCCAATGATAGGATTTCTAATATAAACATTTGATGATAGCATATTATACCTTGATCTGGTTCATTGGATGATCAGTCCTAAATCACTTCCCATAATATATTCTATTCCTCCTAATGCATTAGGTGGAATTCTAAAAGTTTGTTCTATGTTTAGGTATTCATAGCATACTGTACTATGGTCGAATCTTTTCCATAGAAATCCATCATTGGTGTTGGTCATCCTAGCAACTTGCAATCTTTGGAAATAACTCTCAGCTATGTAGTCTTTGATCTACTTGGAGACACAATGTAATCTACATAAATCTTTGATTGATAAATAGCTTAATATTTCTCTCAATGTGTACATTAGTATATTCATAATTTCTAGACTATTGTGACTCTATATTCAACAAATACACACAAAAATATAAATTAATACATACTATGCTACCTTTGTTGAGTTATGCAATAACTCAACAAAATAAATTCATTGAGTTAAGTAATAACTTAATGAACCTAAGAACAATAAAAACTATTTTGCTATATTTTATTTTTTTCTCTTTTTTTATTTATCTTTTATATTTTTTATAAACCTAAGAACAATAGTAATTAGGTTATGTTCATTCAGTTTCCCTCCTCTTAGAGGTATCAATTTCGTTCATGATTTTGTTTAAAGGGTTAGGCAATGCTTAACTTGGTACTCCTACTACTACTCTAATTTCAATTGATACTTTTATTCTAAGTTGCATATTTTTGTTTAAGTTTTGATTTTGGGGTGTTATATTACCAAATATATTTTTTAAATGATTGCTTAAATTATGAATTATTTTCTCTAATTTATCTATTCTAGCTCCTTTTCAATTAATGCTTCATAACTTTGGTTTTTATCACTTAAATTCTCTCCTCCCTAGAAATTATTATTTCTTTATGATAAATTTGGATGATTTCTCCAATTAGGTTTGTAAGTGTCTCCAAAGTTATCTCTTTGATTTCTAGAATAAATAGTATCTAAGTCATTTATACTTGTACTTTTTTCTACCAACTTTTGATTTAATGACAATTCTTCTATTTTCCGTGTTAATTCACTTAATTTAACTTCAAATATAGTACTTGAATCTAGTTCATGCATTCCTCTGGGTAGAACTTTCTTGTCTAAAATAGCTTCAACCGAGTTCTCCCATTGAGCAATTCATTTTGCAAAATTTTCTAAATACACTCATGCTTCCTCACTACACATTTTCAGAAATTCATTTTGATATGTAGATTCTAATAGTGATTTTGTTGCAACATCTATACCTTCATAAATTATACCTATTAATTGAGTTTTACTCATTACATGATATGAGCATTGAGTAAGTAAATCTTTAAATCTTTCAAAGTATTTCCAAAAGGATTCTCCTTGTTTTTGACTACACATTAATATTTCTTTTTTCTTCTTAATTGTTTGATGAGTAAGGTAGTATTTCTTTAGGAAAATAAAACAAAATTCAATCCACATAGAGATTGAATTAGGAGACAAAGTATAAAATCATCTCTTAGCTATATCTTTTAAAGCAAAGGGAATATAACTAAGTTTAATAACATCTATACTAAGGTTCAACGTTCTTATCATTTGACAAACCTCATTAAATTCTCTTAGGAAATAATAGACGTTTTCTATATCTAATTCATGAAATTGTAGTAATTAACTAATATAATTGGATTTCAATTCAAACCTATCTCCCTCAAAAGTCAATACTCGAATACATGAAGATTCATCTACTAATTTTGGGTAAAGAATTTCTCTTAATGGCCTCTCCACTAGAGTTGTCGTCTCAATGTTCTCTTCTAATGAAATTCTAACTATTACTTGAAGGATATCACTAATTTCTATTTCAGATAATTTATAGACTTGTTTAGGTGCTAGAAGATCCTGTTTGGATACTCTAACCAATTTCTTAGTACTGGAAGAACAAATCTAGGTGCTCATAAACTTAAGACATATATCAACTTTAAAAAGTTAGAACTACATATAGATTATAGCACTCTTTTATCAACTCTAACAATACTTGATGTCATTGACAAATGAAGTTGAACTAGTTGTTCCTCTCCATAGTCGCCTACGAGTGTTGCACTTTTTCCTTTACTATTGATATTAAGATTATGATGCTTTGTATTTCTTTTTATACTGTTCTTCCACGTTAAGGACGTACTTAAGTCATAAGAACATGTATTGTGAACATGCATTGTAGTTCCTAAGTTAACAGTTATGTGCTCCAAACATTCATTTAAATTCCTTAGTAATCGCTAGGCAAACGAAGACATGTGCATGGAGGAAAGATAACCGTTCAGATAACTCTGTAGACTAACTTCGTTGAGTTAATAAATAACTCAACAGAGTGACCTTGGCAAACTATTCTTAATTCAACAAACTAATCTCATTGAGTTAATAGATAATTCAACAAACTAGCTCAAAACTTAACTTTTAACTACACAGACTAACTTTGTTGAGTTAATAGATAACTCAACAGATTGCTTATATTTACTATTACTAGCTTCATAGAGTTACTTGTAACTCAACAGACTAACTTTGTTGAGTTAACACTTGGGTAATTTTTTTCTTCAAAAAACCTATTTCTTTATCTTATACTACTCATTTATTTGCATCTTATTGATACAATAAGATTCAAATATTAATGCATTTAAAACACAATCAATCATTCAACTCATTCAATAGTAGAAAATTTCAAACAGAAGATTGATTTTCAAACATGTATATATATATCTTCAATTTAAGTCATTTCAAAATACAAATACATTTTAAGTATATTCATTCTCCTTTCTTCAATTCTTCTACTTCCTTTTAGAGTTTTTCTAATTGTTGTTTTAATTGAATTATTTGATCCATAGCTAACAAAGATTCTCTAGAAGGTCCAATAGTAGCAACACCAATTTTTTAATTTCCATACTTTTTGTATTCTTTCCCAGAGATGACTCTTGATCTAATCTTCTTTGATGTCCATCTTATGAAGTCAATGTTTTCAATCATTAGTAAAGGTATCAAATCTCCATAAAATAATTTCTTCCTAACATATTTGATTTTTTAAAGAAATATCTTACACCAATTTATTTGAATTTTATTCACAACTGCATAAGTAGCTAATTTAACAAATTGACTTAATTCAATATCATGTCCTTGTCTTTGATAGACAATTTTCAATAAAATATTTGCCACCATATATGGCTTCCCTTTTAGGTATTTTTGTTAGTTCATTATTTACAGGTTAATTTTGATGATGAAAAACTTGATATTTAATATTAAATCAAATGCTCTTAGCTTTATAATATTTAAAGTTAAATTATCTAACTTCTTTATATTCAGAAATCTTTTGAAAATTGGTATCGGAAGGTTTCATTTTTCCTTAAGTAATAGATTGAAAAATTAACACTAGAAGTCACTGATAATCTAGGTAAATCAGATAGTTAGCTTGTTCTTCTATATGATCAGAGAGTTAACTCTGTAACTATTTGAAAATATTTATCTATTGGCGAGTTAAGTTTTTTTCCTGTTCAGATAGTTTCTATTCATAAGTATTTAAAATGTCTCTATTTTCAGATAGTTAAGTTTTAAGTTCCAGACAGTTAGCTTTTTCATGTTTTAAATGTTTTTTTGGTTACTGTTTCTAGAAGGACACGTGTCATGCTCTCAATGCATGACTTAAGTTGTCTTTTAGAAGGTTACGATTGTAACTATCCAAAATGCTTTAAGCATTGGAGAATTACCATCTGTAAGTATTTGAAACTTTATTTCATCATCAGATAGTTGAGTTTAAAGTTTTTATGCTATTGTTCACCGAAGGACACGTGTCTTAATTTTAACACATAACTTAAGTGGATCTTTAGTAGGTTTGGTCTAACTATCCAAAATGCTTCTAAATTTTGGAAGGTTAGTTTTCTAAGTCTGATTTTTTTGAAAGTATTCGAAGATTTAATTTTTACAGAATCTACTACTGCTATTCATTGACTTACTATTTTGGTAAGATATTAACTGATTGCAAATCTGATTTAATGGTGATTGAACATTAATGGAAATGGATTGACGCATAAGGAATATAACAATTTCAAAGTTCTTTCCAAAATAGAAAACTCAAAGGAAATAGAAAAACAGTATCAAAAACAACAAATCATATACAATACACATAGAATTTTTCAGCACACAGAAGGAGAAATTGATTTTAGCAATCTTGTAAATATCTTGAAGATTCGTCTACAACAAATCACTAGATATCAAAGCCTACAGATCAATCAGGATTTCTCTTAGAGCTTCAACAATCGACTCTTTATAGGAGTTATTTTTGTGTTGTATGTTTTAATCATTTTGAGTCAGTGACTCCTACACTTAATCTATTTTTGTCATCTATCTCAAAAATCCTAACTTACAAGGGTGTTATGAGTGTACCTTCACAAGGTCAAGGCCTTGGTGAAGAGAGTGAAGTGTGAGACTTCACTTGCTCAAGATTAGGGTCTTGAGTACACAAAGTTGGTGCTTTGTGTAAGGTTATTGTTCAGCCTATAAAAACATCTGTAGGGTTGTTGTTAAGCCCAAGAAAAACAACATCTGTAAGGTTGTTGCTTAGCCTGTAAAAGTAACTTGTTTAAGGTTTGTGCTTAGCCTTAAAAGCACATAGTAGAATTGTCAATGTTATAGCCTTGAGGAGTAGACTACCCATTTTGGGGAACCACTATAAAATCTCATGTTATTTACTTTCTACACTGCATTATAATTATAAATCAATCAATCAAGGTTCATTAGTGTCAACAGTTTCTAAAAGACTTAAAAGTAACTTAAATCTAATTAGGACACTATTCACCCCCCTCTAGTATGTCATTTGATCCTATCAAGTGGTACCTCTATAATAGATTTAATTAATCTGAGATCAATGGTAGAGAGACAGCATGTTTATAAACCTCTACTATTTGATGACAATAATTATGGTTTCTAGAAAGACAAGATGATTAATTTTTTAAAATCTATAGACGTTAAGGTATAAAGAGTAGTGGTGCATAGAATACAACTTCCAAATGTTCCTAAGGATATGTGGACAGATGAAGATGAGAATGTTAGGACCCTAGTATTTTGATAATGCAAAACCTATGTGAGGAAACATATTGTATTTCACAATTTAGTCTGTACACCAAAAAGATCAGAAGACAGACAAATCGAAGCAGCAAATAGGTTGTAGTAAATCTCAGAATATGCTGTTGTAGAAAATTGGACAGTTAAGAATTGTATTTCTCAGGATAAGGAGGATTAAATGATCAGATAGTTAAGGAGTTAACTATCTAGAAGCTTAAAGGACTTTTTAGAGAGTTACATGTATAACTATCCGAAAGTTAAGTCATTCAATAAATCACGTGTAGAAATATAGAACGGAAGCTTAAAGGACTTGTCGAAGAGTTAGATAACTATCCAAGTTTTCTTTCGGAGAGTTAGATAACTATTCGAGTTTTTCAGAAAGTTACAGGTATAACTTTCTGGAACTTAAGTCATCTTATTACGTACGTGCAAAATGGAGAAGCCGGTAGTTGAAAGCTTAAAAGGGAAAATCGGAGAGTTAGATAACTATCTGAAATTTCAAAGAGAGTTTCGGTAAGTTACAGTTTAACTATCTGAAACTTAAGTTATTGAAATTGCCACGTGTAGAATTCCAGAAAGAAGATCATTTAAGTTTTCAGAGAGTTAGAAAGATAACTATCCAAAATTTCAAAAGAGTTTCGGTGAGTTACAGTTTAACTATCCGAAACTTAAGTCATTGAATTTCCCACATGCAAAATTCCAGATAGATGCTCAAATGGGTTTTTGGAGAGTTAGAAAGATAACTATCCGAAAAATGGAAAGTTTCGGTGAGTTGCATTCTTAACTATTCGAAACTTAAGTTATTCTTTTATGCACATGTAGAATTAAAGAGACAACTGTCGGAGACTTAAAAGAAATGTCGAAGAGTTACAGTAGTTAACTATCCGAAAGTCAGGAGCTCTTTTCGGTGAGTTAATATACAAGTCTCCGAACACTTGACATTTCACGTGAGCAACTTAAAATCCTCACATGACACAGATAACAAGATATGAGTAAAGAATCGGTAAGTTATGGATGCATTTCGGCAAGTTATTTATATAACCATCCGAAAGTCAAAGATTATCGGAAGGTTACTTACTGAACATCAGACAGAACAGTAACTTACCATATTTGGGACTGAAGTCAAATCAAGTACAACAAACTACATCCATTGAGGAGAAAATATGATCGTTGGATATTCAAGCATAAATACAGACAAATCTTTCAATATTCAGTAGAGCTTACAAGTGAGATTACAGATCTTTCAATATTTAGTAGAGCTTACAAGTGAGATTACAGATACAATTACATACAAAGATACAGTATACATTGCAGATCAATTATTGATATAGAAGAAAGCTCAAATTCAATTCAACAAAGAATCAATTGAAAGCTAGATTTACTAGAAGATTCTTAAAGCTCTCCATGTGCTGAAAGTCTGATCCAAGAAGGATCATTTGGTTCGTGTCTTCAACCTTAAAGCTTCATTCAGTTGTTGGTTTGAGTTTCGACCTGAAAACTCAAGAGGTTGGTTTTCTAGAGTTTATACCTGAAAACTTCTGAGTGTTGGTTTTCTAGAGTTTATACTTGAAAACTTCTGTGTGGTTGGTTTTTGCTTTGACCTGAAAGTAAGTGTGTAAGTGTTGAGAAACTTAGTGAAGCCCAAGTGACCATTGGGGGTGGACTAGCCGAGTTGATGAACCACCTGAAATTCTCTTGTGTTTCTTACCTTTATTTCCACTGTGTATGATATTTTTATCTGATTATTACTTGTGCAAACTGATTAATCAAATTAGTTAGTAAAGTGAAAAATAGACTTAGATTCACATTGTTCTCCATTCACCCCCCCTAGTGAAGCCATTCGTTCCTAATAGAGAAGAAAATACAAATTGATATAAAAGGAATGAATGCACTAACTTGTGCAATTACAATTAATATCTACAACAAAATTTCTACATGTTCTACTACACATGAAGCTTGGCATGCATTAGAAATCACTTATGAGGGAACTAGTGAAGTTAAGGATACTAAAATTAGTATTCTATTGAGAAAATATGAAATGTTTAAGATGAAAGAGAATGAGAGTATTACTGATCTCATATCTCATTTCATAGAAATCATAAATGGATTGAAAAGTCTTGGGAAGGAATTTCTCATGAAGGAATAGTTTATCAAAGTCTTGAGAAGCCTGAATAAAGATTGGAAAGCTAAGGCTACCTCTCTTCAAGACTTAAAGGATATGAAGACCTTTACTCTAGAAGATCTCACTAGCAATCTGTTGGCCTATGAGACATAGTTAAAGGATTGGAAAGAAGAGGAAGGAGAATCCTTAAAGAATGTTGAAAAGAATAAGGAGCTTGCTTTAAAAGCTCAATAGCCAACTAAAGAATCTAGAAATGAATTTTCAGAAGAATTAGCTTGTGTTATCCGAAAGTATAGGAAATTTTGGAAGAAAGGAAGAGGACATGATAAAGGGAAGAAATCTGCTTCTAAGTGCTTTAACTACAACAATTTGGACATTTTCAGAGTCAATGCACCTATCAAAAGAAAGATGAGAGAAAGAATTTTAATAAGAAGAAATCACATGGAAAACAGAAGTATCATCAAAGGAATTTCAGTTAAGGAAAGAAGAAGGCATTCCAAGTCACTTGGGATGATACTACTAAATCTGAAGCATCTAAAGGTACCAGTACTGATGGTACACAAACAAATTCTAAGACTGAAGAGTTAACCAATGTCTGCTTTATGGCTAAAACAGATGAGGTACTATCTGGTTCTAATATAGTTGATTCTATTATTTTTGATAATGATTTTGATGTGTATGATATTAATTAAGAAGACTATAATGAACTACTTGATGAACTAAAAAGTGTTAGTTTAGAAAATTTTACTTTGAGAAAGAAATTATCTAATAGTAATAAAATAGTTGTTAAGTTAGAAAGGGAAATTGCTACATTGAAAGTTGAAAATTTTGCACTAACGAAAAATAAATATGTTGTCATTAGTTTTGATATGTATGATAAAATTTCTGAACTGGAAAAAGATAACTCAGAACTTACTAAAGAACTAAAAAATAAATTTTTAGAAAACAAAAAGTTATAGGATGAAGTTTTAGAATTAAAAGATAAGCTTAAAAATTACTGTGAAGAAAAATCAAACTCAAAATCTGACATAAACCAATTAAAAAGAGAAATTAGTAGACTAAAATTCAAATTCAGAGCTTTTACTAAGGGAGATAAGAAATTGACTAATATCATAAATAGTTACAAAGTATTTGGTGATACAACTAAGTATAGGTTTTAATTATGAACCACCAAAAACCTATGCTTCTGTAAATTTCTCAAATAGCTATAAAATACACTATGGTAATGGCTATTTGAAAATAATTAATAAAGAAAAATTTATCTATGTGTTAAAAAGGAATTCTATTAATCAAAATAACACTTGGATTTCCAAACAAAATAAATTTCAAATTTTCTCCACTAACAGAAATGAACCCAAGAAAATATAGTTACCAAAGAATGTGATCATGACTATTCTTGTAGGTCAAAAACTAGAAGGTCACATTGGGTGATGGACAATGGTGCTTCAAAACATATGACTGGAGATAAATCTATCCTAAAAGACCTGAAAAAGATCGATGGAAGAAATGTTAGATTTGGTAATGACCAAAAAAGTAAAATTATTGGAATCGGTTCTATATATGTAAATGATAAAATGGTCATTGATAATGTTTTGTTAGTTGAAAATTTAGAACATAATTTAATTAGTATTACTTAGTTAGAAGATAAAGGTTATATGGTTTTGTTTAAATCTAAGAAATGTTTAGTTATTGATGAAAAATCTAATGAAGTTAAATTTACTGTTCATAGAAAAGGTGATGTTTGCTTTTTAAATTTACCTGATGATGTCTTTTCTACTGATTCATGTTTAATTGCAAATAATTTAGATAATGCATGGTTATGGCATCATAGACTAGGTCATATTCATATGAAGTACATAGATAAGTTAGCTAAAAAGAACCTAATAGATGGTTTACCCAATTTAAGATTTAAGAAGGATAAAATTTGTGATGCATGTGAATTAGGAAAATAGAAGAAGAGTTCCTTTAAATCTAATAAGCAAATTATATCTGGAAGAATTTTGGAATTAATTCACATGGATTTATTTGGCCCTACTAGAATTGAAAGTTTAGGTGGTAAGAGATATATATTTATTCTAGTTGATGATTTTTCAAGATATACTTAGGTAATTTTTCTGAGACATAAGAGTGAAGTATTTGAGGAGTTTAAGATTTTTCTGAATCTAGTTCAAAATGAAAAGTAATTGCAAGTTCAGAAAATTAAAAGTGATCATAGAGGGGAATTTGAAATGAAAATATAGAAAAGTTTTGCTAAGATCTAGGAATAGAACATAGATTTACCTTTCCTAAAGTCCCTTCTCAAAATGGAGTTGTAGAAAGAAAGAATAGATCTCTTCAAGAAATGGCTTAGATAATGTTAAATAAAAATAAGGTTGCTTATTATTTTTGGGTTGAGGTTGTTAATACTACATGCTTTATTTTGAATAGAGTAACCCTAAGAAGAGGTTTAGACAAGACTCCTTTTGAATTATGGATGGGAAGAAAACCTAAAGTTCATTAGTTCAAAGCCTTTGGATCTAAATGTTTTATTTTGAATACAAAGAATAATAAAGAAAAATTTGAAGCAAAATCTGATGAAGGTATATTTTTGGGGTATTCTTTAAGAAGCAAAGCTTATAGAGTATTTAATAAAATTTCTTTGGCTATTGAAGAATCGATGCATGTAAATTTTGATGAAGAGACAAGTATTATTTCAAGAGAAATTATTGGTACTTTTGAAGATGAATGTGAGGAATTAAATATTGGAGAATCAAGTACCATGACTCAAAAAAGAAATGAAAACCTTAATACTTATAAATTTTTGCCTCAACACCCTAAGGAGTTTATTATTGGTGATATTTCAATATTTCAAAAGGTGTTCAAACAAGATCTAAAATTAATGTATCCGGGTGTTATGCATTTCTATCTGAAATAGAACCTAAGAATATTAATGAGGCATTAAATGATAAATTTTGGATTAGTGTCATGTAGGAAGAACTTAATCAATTCAAAAGAAATGAAGTATGAGATTTAGTTCCTAAACCCAAGATCATTTAATTATAGGCACTAAATGGGTTTTTAAGAATAAGTTTGATGAATTAGGGCATGTGATTAGAAATAAGGCTAGATTAGTTGCCCAAGGGTGTAATGTAGGATTGAATAACTACACAAGAGGAGGGTGAATTGTGTTTTTCAATATTTTCAAATGGTAATTGAGTAAATATGATTACATTCATTTAGCACACATCATCAAAACACAATACTTAACATGTAACTAGTAGGAAGGGATAGATTTTGAAGAAATCTTTGCTCCTATAGCTAGATTAGAATCCATTAGAATCTTTCTAGCTTTTGCTACTCATACGAATTTTAAGTTATATCAAATGAATGTCAAAAGTGCATTTCTAAATGGTTTAATTAAAGAAGAAGTATATGTTAGGCAACCACTTGGTTTTGAAGATGCTGATTTTCCAAAGCATGCTTTCAAACTAAAAAAGGCCTTGTATGGTTAGAAACAAGCTTCGAGAGCTTGGTATGATAGGCTGAAATCTTTTCTATTAAATAATGGTTTTTCTATTGGTAAGGTTAATAATACCTTATTCTTTAAGAAAAATTATCTAGGTCTATTAGTTGTTCATATTTATGTTGATGATATAATTTTTGGAGCAACCAATGGGGATTTAAGTAATCAGTTTGCAAAACAGATGCAAAATCAATTTGAAATGAGTTTAATGGGTGAGTTGACATTCTTTTTAGGATTGCAGATTAAACAAGTTGAGAAAGGAAATTTTGTATATCAAGAAAAATATACAAAACAACTTTTAGAGAAATTTAGAATGAGTAATTGCAAGTCCTTATGCACTCCTATAATTTCATCAATTAAACTAGATAAAGATGAATCTAGACCAGCTATTGATATTACAAAATATAGAGGAATGATAGGTTCTTTTCTTTATTTAACAACTTCTAGGCCTGATATAATGTTCAATGTTTGTGCCCGTGCTCGTTTTCAAGCTTAACCAAAGGAATCACACCTATCTATAATAAAGAGAATAATGAAATATCTTCAAAGAACTTCAAATTTTAGTTTAATGTATTTTAAGGATAGTAGTTTGAATTTAATTGGATATAGTGATACTGATTATGCCAAATGCAAATCAGATAGAAAAAGCACTAGTGGAACTTGTCAACTGTTTGGTAGTTCATTAATTTTATGGTTCAGCAAGAAGTAAAATTGTATTGCCTTATTAAATACTAAAGCTGAATATGCTACTACTGCTCTATGCTATGCACAAATTCTATGGATGAAACAAACTATGAAAGATTATGGAATTAAATATGAAAAAACTCCTATTAATTGTGATAGTAACAGTGTAATTAGTTTGTCAAAGAATCCTGCATTACACTCTCGAGCAAAACATATTGAGATAAGACACCATTTTTTGAGAGATAATGTTATGAAAGACAATATTGAACTAAATTTTGTTTCCACTCATGAGCAGTTGGAAGATATATTTACAAAGCCTCTTGAAGAAAAATAGTTTATTAAATTGAGAAGAGATTTGGGAATATGTTGCCTTAATGATTTCTGAAAATTACTTATACATTTTAAATGATTTAAACAACATTCTATTGCTCATACTATTTTATATTATATTAAGTTATTTTGAAGATCTATTTTAGTTTTTTTATTTTTGTTTTTAATTACTTATATTCTTCTTTCAAAATCATTTCAAAATTTAAAAAAAAAAAACTTTCTTTTGGGATTTTCTATTGAGTTTGTATTCTAAAATGACTTTCTATATCAATATTAAAACAAACTTATTGAATCCATAGAAAATACTGAAGGCTAAAGCTCCACAACTAGATTAATGCCCACATGCAACTTAAAATGGAGATCTAAATCCAAAAAATAGCCAAGTTACTTTACTAATTCAGTAATTGTACTCTACATGATTAGATAATTTAGAAAAATTTAATATGTTAGGGTGAAAAACAAGGAAAAGTGGTTGGAAGCAATAATACTCAAGATATTTTGTTTGACCTTGTCTTAATGTATTTAACTTTCTAAACTCTTTTGATATCAGTACTGCCAAAGTATTTGCCAAATAAAATAAAAATAAAAATAATTCTGGGATGTTAGTTGCAAAGAGCAACCAACAATAAAAAAAAAGGAAAGAAAAACCCAGATTATGGCTAAACAGTATTGACAGATACATAATTCTCTAAGTTTACTCTTTTTCCCTTAGTTATCTACATAACAAACATCGTTAAGGGAAAATATACCTTGGGGTTGCTTCATGGAAATTTCAATCTAGCCAAAGAGAGCATATTAAATAATTCTAAATTTTTCTAGTCTAAAACATTAAGTGATAGCATTGTAGTTTATGAAAACTAGTTCTTAAGGTTAATAAAGTAAACCATAAGATCAAGTCTTTATGCTAAGTGAAGTGTGCAATTTAACCTAAATGTGGGGACTTGAATTCTTCAATAATCTTCACACAAAAAAATAAATAAATAAAGGAAAAATAACAACCAAAAAGACTTTAGTATATATATATATTTCCTATCATTCATGTTTTACCCCAAAACAAAAGAAATTAAAAAAAAAAAATCTTATGTGTTAAAATTTTCTTTTCTTCACTCATTTAAATAGGGGGAGTTTATCATTTTTTGATTTTTCTGATTTTCCTTATTTTAAATCTTTATTATCTTCAATAGGAAGGCACATATTTAGGGGCAGTAATTTACTTTATCAGTATATCTGACATTTTTGGTTGGAAAATTGATTAGATATTTTTTTACCTTCAAAGAGTTAGTTTAGTACACCCAATAGTCTTTCGACAAGTTACCTTGTAACTATCCGAAAATCCCTTAGTATTAGTAAGTTTCACCCTAGAGGCTTTAAGTTCTTTTCAAAATGTTTCTCTAGAACTTTTAGATTTCCTTCTACCTTTCGGTAAGTTAGGCTTCTAACTCACTGATTTAACAAATTGACTTAATTCAATATCATGGCCTTGTCTCTGATAGACAGTTTTTAGTAAAATATTTGCCACCATATATGGCTTCCCTTTTAGGTATTTTTTTTAGTTCATTATTTACATGTTAATTTTGATGATGAAAAACTTGATATTTAATATTAAATCAAATGCTCTCAATGCGTGACTTAAGTTGTCTTTCAGAAGGTTACGATTGTAATTATCTAAAATGTTTTAAGCATTGGAGAGTTAATGTCTGTAAGTATCTGAAACTTTATTTCACCATTAGATAGTTGAGTTTAAAGTTTTTATGCAACTGTTCACTAAAGGACATGTGTCCTAATTTTAACACATAACTTAAGTGGATCTTTGGTAGGTTTGGTCTAACTATCCGAAATGCTTCTAAATTTCGAAAGGTTAGTTTTCTAAGTCTTCGATTTTTTTGAAAGTCTTTGAAGATTTAATTTTTACAGAATCTACTGTTGCTATTCATTGACTTACTATTTTGGCAAGATATTAACTAATTCAGATTTGATTTAATGGTGATTGAACATTACTAGAAATGGATTGACACACAAGGGATATAACAATTTCAAAGTTCTTTCCAAAAATAGAAATCTCGAAGGAAATAGAAAAATAGTATCAAAAACAACAAATCATATATACAACACATATAGAATTTTTCAACACATAGAAGGAGAAATTGATTTCAACAATCCTATAAATATCTTGAAGATTCATCTACTACAAATCACTGGAGATCAAAGCCAACAGATCAATCAGGATTTCTCCTAGAACTTCAACAATCGACTCTTCACAAGAGTTATTTTTGTGTTGTATGTTTTAATCATTTTGAGTTATTGACTCTTGCACTTAAATTGTTTTTGTCATCTATCTCAAAAATCCTAACTCACAAGGGTCTTGTGAGTGTACCTTCACAAGGTCAGGCCTTGGTGAAGAAAGTAAAGTGTGAGACTTCAATTGCTCAAGATTAGGGTCTTAAGTACACAAAGTTGGTGCTTTGTGTAAGGTTATTGTTCAACCTATAAAAACATCTATAAGGTTATTGTTAAGCCCAAGAAAAATAACATCTATAAGGTTGTTGCTTAGCTTACAAAAGTAACTTGTTTAAGATTTATGCTTAGCCTTAAAAGCACTTAGTGGAATTCTCAAGATTATGGCCTTGAGGAGTGGAATACTCATTTTGGGGAACCACTATAAAATCTCTTGTGTTATTTACTTTCTACATTGCATTATAATTATAAATCAATCAATTAGAGTTCAATAGTGTCAACAGTTTCTATAAGACTTAAAAGTAACTTAAATCTAATTAGGACACTATTCACCCCCCTCTAGTGTGTTATTCGATCATATCAATTTTATCCTATTTAATAGTAGCACATGAGAATTGATGGTCAAACATTGTTTTATTTCCTGTTTTGTACCTTTAGTTGCAATTGTATCTTCTAAAATTTTTGTTCCTTCATTTTTAAGGTCAAATGTATTGTGAAGGAGCTCAGGTGTGATCTTTATGTCTACCTCCTCCACATTTGACACTAAAATGTCATCTTCTTTCCTCAAATTGACATAAAAATAGGATACTAAATTCTCATAAACTGCATACCCACTTGTTTTTGGAATTAAGTCTAATAGGCCTTGGAATTTAAATAATTCTTTGATATCTTTCATTCTTAACCAATTTATTAGCTTACTATAAATAATATCATATCCCTTAATTTCTTGATATTTCGTGTAGGCTTCCTGACTACTAAAATAAATAACATTTAAGTAAGTGATGTTTGAGGGGTCAGAGAACTTAGTTACCAATTCATGTTCCAAAGGAATTTGTCCTTACAATTCCTCCTCATTTTGTTGAGATTGCTGCTGTAGTGATGGTACGATCGAAGATTCCTATGCTTGTTCTTCATGTCTAAAATGTGGTAAGTTTATGCAAGGAGTGGGAGAAGTGTACAAGGAGGGAAGAACAAGAGAGGTGCATGGGTAATAGAGGTGGAAAGAAGTTGATACAAGGAGTAGGAAAGGTGCATAGGTGGAAGGAGCCAAAGAGGTGGATGTAAGCAATGAGAGAGATGCATAGGTGGACACAAGGAGGACTCCACTCTTACCTATGCACTTTACATGGAGGATGATGAGACATCTCACAAAGGACACCAAGGGGGGTGTTTAGAATGAAAAAGTACATAATATTAATGGTTAATTGCATAATATTTAGCTTATCATATGAGAATTAAGCCATTATGTTATAGTCGCACTGTTATATGCTTTAATGAAGGAATCTGTATAATTTTAGGAAATTAACGTTAATTAAGTATATTTCTGAACTATCGGTAAATTACAGGCTTTGAAATTCTTAAGTATCCAAATTTTCTGTTATTTTGGAGAGTTATATTGCATGTACCGGACAGTTATGTTTTTAACGATAGAAGAATATTTTATTATTTCCAAGAGTACACGTGTTGAAACATCAATGCATGACTTAAGTGGATTTTCAGTAAGTTATCTGGTAACTATCTAAAATGCATCTGAGCATCGGATAGTTAAGGTTGTAAGTATCCGAAATATCTGAACTCGTTAAGTTAGAATTATACACGTGTTGAATTTAAATGCTTTATTATGTCATGTGAGCTGCACATGTTTAACTCATTAAGTTAGCATAACTATATGCGTTGAGTTACTTGAATATAAATTAAGGTAACACGTTTTATTATGTAGAAATAGGAAAAGTAACTTTCAGATAGTTAATGTTTCATTTTTGTCGAAGAGTTATGTTAAAAAGTAATATAGTTAAGTTATTTGCACGTGTGTTTTTAATGTTTTAAGTTGTCACGTGTTTTCCATGTGCGTTCGGTAATGAAAATCGAAGAGTTAGATAACTGTTCGAGTTTTTATATGCATGGATAGATAATTGTTCGAGTTTTATAAAATGACTAACGAATAGATAAGTTTTCTGTGTTCAGTCACGTGTTTTGCAGGTGCAAAAACTTGAAGAGTTACAAATAAGTGTTCGAGTTTTTACAGGACTTAAAGGATAAATATTCAACTAATATGAAGACTAATATACCAATGTAGTAGTTGCAGAAACAGGACATTCGAAGGAAAACCACGATTGCACGTATCACACAGGAATTCACTCATGGAATGAAGAAAAAATCACCATCGTTGATATGAATGAAGAAAATCCAATCGATCATTTAAGCGGAAGCAGTTACTACAGAAAGAAATATAAAAGAAAAGGAGAAAGACGAAGAAAGTGTGTGTGCAAAGGTGGAGAACCGTGCTAACTGCAGGTAGTGTCGGAAGTTCCTTGAAACTCCACACTACTACCAAAATCACCAACCACCGGAGGTCTGTGAGGATACTTTCTTGATGTCGGGTCGATTTCAAGCTAAACACGGTGACTGACAACCACTATGAGGAGTGATCGTGTTGCGGGAAGGGAAGCCATTTTCACCAAGCACCGACTCATATATCAAGAGATCGTAAAGCTTCTAGCCTTGGTTTCGGGTTGATGTTAGTATGCTGAAGAGGAGATAATCTTACAATTTTGGATTCGCGATTCTATAGGGAGAGGAGGCAAAATTGTAGGTGATTAAGTTTTCAGTGGTGTAATCACGTTGCATGTAGTGACGGAAGTTTTTACTGTCGATAGAGATTTTTACATTTCACCTTTCATTCATCTTTAGGAACATATCAAAACAAAAATACCAAAAACAACAAATTATCTATGTTTACATTTAGTATTAAAGTGTTGTATTGTTTGTTTTGTATCGTGATTAATGTTATCATTGTCAGTATTGTAAATGTTTTATGTTTGTTTGATTTAGAAAATAGAAAATAGTTTTATTGTTTACTGAAATTGATTTGTTCTAGATACTTAAAGATTTTAATGGTTACTATTTGAAATATCTGAATGTTAGTGTTGCTTAATGATAAATCTAATATTAACTAACATTAAAGAGCTTAATTGATGTTATTTACAATCTGTGGAACTACCCAATGGTTGGTCGAATTCCTCTATAAATAGTAGTATTTAACTGGAAAGATAGGCTCGTGGAGTTAACTTAAGTCCACGAGGTCAATCCGTTGAGTTAGCCATAACTCCACAAACTAAGTCTGTTGTGTTAGCTATAACTCAACGGAGTGCTTACTGAACACATTATTTAGAATGAAAAAGTGCATAATATTAAGGGTTAAATGATGGTTAATTGCATAATATTTAGCTTATCATTTAATAATTAAGCCATTATGTTATAATTGCATTGTTATATGCTTTAATGAAGGAATCTACATAATTTCAGGGAATTAATGTTAATTTAGTACATTTCTGAACTGTCAGTGAATTGCAGGTTGTGAAATTCTTAAGTATCTGAATTTTCTGGTATTTCAAAGAGTGATGTTTTATGTACTGAACAGTATGTTTTAAACAAATATTTTATTATTTCCTGGAATACACGTGTTGAAACCTTAATGCATGACTTAAGTGGATTTTCGGTAAGTTATCTATTAACTATCCGAAATGCATTTGAGTATCGGATAGTTAGGTTCGTAAGTATCCGAAATATCTGAACTCGTTAAGTTAAAATTATGCACGTGTTGAATTTAAATACTTTAGCATATCACATGAGATGCACATATTTAACTCGTTAAGTTAGCATAACTATACACATTGAGTTACATGAATACACACTAAGGTAATGCATTATGTTAGCAGCTTATTTCTTTATTACATGTGTTTTATAGTTAAATCAACGAAGTAAGTCCGTTGAGTTATCTGTAACTCCATGGACCATTTATTTTCTAATATGCCACTATAGTAGTTATAGAAACAGGACATTCAAAGGAAAACCACGATTACACGTATCACGTAGGAATTCACTCGTGGAAGGAAGAAGAAATCACCACCATTGATATGAATGAAGGATATCCAACCGATCATCTAAGCAGAAGCAGTTACTATTGGAAGAAATATAAAAGAAGAGGAGAAAGTGTAGTGGGCAGTGTGTGTAGAGGTGGAGGATCGAGCTAACTAAATGCAGCGTCGGAAGTTCATTGAAGCTCCACACCATCACCAAAATCACCAACCATTAGAGGTCTATGAGGATACTTTCCTGATGTCAGGTCGATTCCAAGCTAAACACGGTGCTTGACAACCATTGTGAGGAGTGATCGCGTCATGAGATGGGAAGCCATTTTCACCAAGCACCGACTCATATCTCAAGAGATCGTAAAGCTTCTAACCTTAGTTTCGAGTTGATGCTAGTATGTTGAAGAGGAGATCATCTTGCAATTCTAGACTAGCGATTCTATAGAAAGAGGAGACAAGATTGTAAGTGATTAAGTTTTTAATGGTGTAATCACGTCGCATGTAGTGACAGAAGTTTTTATTGTCGATAGAGATTTTTTACATGTCACCTTTCGTCCATCTTCATGAACATATCAAAACAAAAATATCAAAAACAACAAATTATCTATGTTTATATTTAGTACTTAAGTGTTGTATTGTTTGTTTTGTATCGTGATTAATGTTATCATTGTCAATATTGTGAATGTTTTATGTTTGTTTGATTCAGAAAATAGAAAATAGTTTTATAGTTTACTGAAATTGATTCATTTCAAATACTTAAAGATTTTAATGGTTACTGTTTGAAATATCTGAATGTTAGTATTGCTTAATGATAAATCTAATCTTAACTAACATTGAAGAGCTTAATTGATGTTATTTACAATCTGTAGAACCACCCAATGGTTGGTCGAATTCCTTTGTAATTAACAATATTCAACTAAAAAAATAGGCTTGTGGAGTTAACTTAAGTCCACGAGGTTAGTCCATTGAGTTAGCCATAACTCCACGAACTAGGTCTATTATGTTAATTGTAACTCAACGGAGTGCTTACTGAACACATAAATTCCAATATAAAAATCAGAACAGTACATAATTTTTACTCAATCTCTGTGGGATCGACCTGTAATTGCACACAAATACAATATACACTGTGCACTTGCAATTAAAATACAAATTAGAATTAATATCTAATCTGTGTGAAAGGTTGTTTGTTTACTTCTAAAAGTAATTATTGATATAAGCATAAAGACAAATTAAACAAGTTTAAAAACAGAAGTTAACAACCCCAAACAAGTTCTCTAGCATCATTGTCGAGGATTGAGAAGTTAAGCAACTATGAGTGTTGTTTTGTTTTAATAGCAAGAGGAGTGTTGTGTGTTTTATTCTATAATTGAGAATATGGCATATGCTTATGCTTAAAGATTTTTGAAACCTGTAATTAACATATGTGAATTCTGCAATTTGGAAGGTCATGACATCTCTGATTGTTTAAAACTAAGACGATTGCAAATGGTTAGATCACATGAACAACAAATGAATTATCTTCAATATAATAGAGCTGAGTATGAGAATCCTATGGTTTACCCAACTAATGGTCAGTTTAGAATGTGTAATATGTGAGAGACAATGAAGTTTGGGATAAGTATGACAGACTAGAGTGTAGCTTAGAGCAAAACATGAACACATTGGAACAATATGTGTGTCAGCAACAAGAAGTCAACCAATTAAACTATAAGGAAGAATATACAAAACCTAAAATTGATGTCATATACGAAACTGAAAAAACCATAATAAAAATTAATCAAAAATTGAATGCAGTGAGATTAGATGATTTGGAAAGAAAACTAAAAGCATTGGATGAATTTACAATGAAATTACAAGTTATGCAATAGGAAAACACAAATGAAAACTTTAATGTTACAGATTTGCATAATTTGCAAGACATACAAACAAAAGAAAATACCAATGCAATAGAATTTAAAGAATGCAATTTAAAACTAGAAATAGTTGAAGATCATAATCACAAAAATGATATACAAGAACATCATGAAAGTAATAAAAATCTAAAAGATGTATGTATAACATTAAGATCTGGAATTGATATACCACTAAGAATTCAAAAAGAAAATAATATGAAGGTGGATAAGAGCAAAAATCAAAATGATAATGAAAATGTAATATCTGAAAACATAGAAATCAGTGAAGAAAAATCTGAATCTGAAAATGAGACTAAAAATGATCAAACAAATCAAATGAAAGAAAAAGAATCTTGTAAATCACAATCATTAGCACCCTATCCTGAAAGATTACAACAAATATTTCTTGAAAAACAAGAAAAAATTAGAGAAATTTTTGAAAAAGTACAAGTTAACATTCCTTTGTTAGACTTATTGCAAAAAATGCCACCTTGTGCTAAATTTCTTAAGGATTGGTGTACTAAGAAAAGAGAGCGAAAAGTTTTAAGGAAAGTTTTTTTAGCTGAGCAAAGTAGTTCCCTATTTCTGCCACAAATTCCTAAAAGTTATCTGATCCTGGAATTCCTGTTATATCTTGCACCATAGGAAATATCATTCTAGAAAGAACCTTAATAGACCTAGGTATAGGTATAAATGTTATGCCAAGTGATATATTTGCATCCTTAGGATTAGAAGGCTTAATTCCTACTAGGACTATTATTCAATTAGTTAACAAAAATATAAGATACCCTAGAGGAAAAATAGAGGATGTCTTAATTAAAATCAAAAACTTCATATATCCTATTGATATTGTAATTTTAGATTCCCAACAAATTAAGCATAAAAATAGTGATACATCTTTAATCTTGCTCTCACCTACCTTACCTGCCCTCGACCACCCTTGCCTACCCTCTCTCGCTCTCACCCTCAACTACCCTTGCTCACCCTCGCCCACTCTTGCCCTCACCTTCACCCGCTACACATGGCCGCTCTCGCTCGCACACGCCCTTACTCGCTCTTGCCTAGCCTCGCTTGCCCTTGGCCTCCCTCGCCCGCACTAAAGCCTAAATACCTGCATTGGGTTTTAATTTACATAGGATTGCATTGAAGTAATCGATGAGACACATATCAAGGCAACTATTTATAGACAACAAACTGTAAGGTTTAGAAATAGGAAAGGAGAATTATCTCAAAATGTTATGGCTGCATTTAATTTCAATATGGAAATTACTTATGTTCTTGCTGGCTAAGAGGGATCAACAACCAAAGCTTGTATATTACAAGACATAATATCTAGACCAAATGGACTACGAGTTCCACCAAGTACTAATAAAAGTTAGTATGCATATGAAATTATCATTTCTTACATTGTTGGTATATTAATAAAAGTTGGTATGCAGGTAAATTTTACTTAGTGGATGTTGGTTATCCAAATCGTCTAGAATTTATTTGTCCATTTCGAGGTATTAAATATCACTTGATAGAGTATGATAGTAATGGACTTCCAATGAATGCTATTGAGAATTTTAATTATAGGCATTCACAATTGAGGATAGTGATTGAACATACATTTAGGGTTATAAAACATCGATTCGCAATTTTATGTGGTTGCATGCCATTTTCATATCCAACACAGGTGAAAATTGTTATTGCATATTTCTTACTTTATAATTTCATTCATTAAGTAGATTCAACTAATTTTCTTAAAGATTTACAAGATGAATTAGCAGAAGTTGACATTATTAATGAGATATTAAGTAAAAATGAAGGAGGAGAAGAAATAAGGAATATTATTGGAATGTCTCAAGAAGAGAAGAAAGAAATAGTTAATATAATGTGGGGAAATATTATGAATGCTATGTAGGAAGGACAAAGAAGTTGAATTGTTGTAACATTTTATTTCATTTGGTATGTTGTAATATTTAAGATATTTCAATAAAATATTGAATTTTCAAAAATATTGTGAATTTTTTATAAATTAATTAACACAGATATTGTTAATAATAATATTTGTCTTTTATTATTATATTAAAAAATCTATTAAAGTATAAAAAACATTTATTTATAATTTGTATTACTTTACTTTCCTTCACTTTCTAAACAAGTACTAACACGTTCAAATTTTGTAATTTCTCAATCTTTTTTGAACTTTTTGAATGTACACTAACACCTTCAAATTTTCTGAATTTCCTAAACTTTCTCCAGGTTTCTATTTCTCTCATTTTCCAGATTTTCTTGAACTTTCCAATGCCACTAACACCCTCCAAGAGTCTCCTACTTCTAGCAATGTAGAATGCGAAGAGATTCCATCCAAGACTTATGCATGGGACCTAGGGATAAGGGATGTGCCAACCAACCATTAATGAGAGCAAATGTTAAAACCCTCCCATATCTATTAATATCCATGTAATATAAGAGGAAAGGGGCCTAGTAACTTTTTAAACAACTAAGTGACAAAACAATGTCTGTACTACTTAGTGGATTTTAAGCTTCTACTTGGAATTCAAGTTTTCTTCTAAGTGCTACACTAGTTGGTATTAGAGCCTAATGGTAAATATCATTAATTGAGAGGAGTTCAATGAACTACAAATTTCTCTTAAATGATCATCAATGATGGTAGAGAGGCTTGTAGATGGACTTGTCAAATGATGAGATTATCACACCGATCACCCTCAACATTCTCCACCTTTTGATTATTCTTCTAGTAAAGAGGATCAGGAAACTTGCTTTCAACAAGGTTGAAGGTCGAGAGGTTCTTTGATTACATGGAAATTCTTTAACATTGAAAGGTGACATTAATGGCATATCGTCTCAAAGGTCGAGCTTCTACATGATGGGATCAAGTACTCATGAATCAAGCATGCTAGGAAAAGCAATTGATAAGAATATAAGCTAAAATGAAGAAGTTGTTGCAAGCCTAGTTCCTCCCAATAGATTATGAGTAGATTTTATTTACTCAATACCAATATTGTTTGCAAGGCAACCAATTAGTGGCTAACTATACCCAAGAATTTTATCAACAGCCTCTTGCAACAATCTAAATGAATCTGAATATTGACAAATTTCCCATTACATTGGAGGATTGAAGCTGGTCATACATAACTAGATATCACTTTAAACCACTTAATCACTAGTTGACCCCATTAGTCTTGTCAAGAAGATTGAGTGACAACTTGCATGATGAGTCTGAAGGAGGATAAGCTTTCCAAGTGAAAGCATAGCTTAGATAGTAAACAAAGAACCTCACAACCAAGAAGTCAATTCTCAAGATATAAACCCATCATCTAATAGTCATCCTCTAGTGCTTATGCCAAACTAGAACCTATCAAGTGCTACCATTGTTAACAACTAGGTCATAAATCCAACCAATGCCTAAAAAGAGGTTTTGTCCATGTGATAGCCAAAGCACTAGAATCATCATAGGGAGAGGAGCTTGATCAAAATGACATGCTATCGAAAGACAACAATAAGGTCAAGCAATGTGTTGATGAAGGAGAGTACTTATCATGTGTCATGTGCCAAGTGCTTCTTGCTGTAAAGGTGGATGATGATACAACCTCTTTCACACTTGCTACACTAACTTCAAAAAAACTTATAACATCATAGTCAATAGTGGGAGTACTAAAAATATCATGTCTCAAAGGATGATTGAAAAGCTTGATTTGGAGACCAAGGCACACCCTTAACTTTATCAAGTCAAATGGATTTGCAAGGGGGACATCATTGGTGTATCTAAAGTTTGCCACATTCTCATCTCTATCTACCAATGATATACTAATGTTGTTACATGTGATGTGATCAATATAGATGCATGCCACATAATTTAGATAGTATGATGAGGATGCCACACACCGTACAAAGGAGAACATGTATTTTGAACATATAGGAGGACAACAAGTGGTGTTGATGCTGCTCTATATGGAAAACTAACTTGTGAATAAGCTCACAAAAAAGAACTGTGGACTACCCTATATTTAACTAAGAAATCAAAAGTATAGACAAAGCATATGCCCCTGTGGTGGCCAACACAAAACTACCTACTACAACTAACATTCCATTGAAGCTATAGTCTCTCTTACAATCTATTACATCCATATTAACATAGGAACCATTGATAGAATTACCACCTATCCATGATATTCAACACCAAATCAACCCTATACTAAGGTCACAATTGACAAACCTTCCCCACTACAAGATGAGCCCTATTTAGGCTAAAATGTTGCATATTTTTATGAGTTTTTATGGGTTAAATAATTCTACATGAGTTATTAAGGCTTTATTATGCATAAATTCAAATAGGAAGCCAAATTAATAACTTATTCCCATTTCATGCATTTTAGATGAAAATTAATCTCATTATGATGTATTCTATTTGGCTTCATATAATGTGGTATGGGTGATGTTGTTTCTTTTTGTTGGAAGCAAGGTATCTTGTAGGAATTCCAAGATGAATGAAGATTTGTCTTGTCAGCTTAAATGTATTTTTTTATAAGTAACAAGCAATTCCATGAATAAGATTTAAATTCAGTAAATTCATTCATTAAATTGATTGCAAGTGCACAACAACTATTGTATAAGTGTGCAAGAATAGGTCAAACCTATAGGGAATGGTTGAAATTTGACTCTTTAAATTTTCATAACCAGAGTTTAGTATATACTACTAATCTACTCACTCTATTGATTTACTATTAACTCAACGAACTACCCTCATTGAGTTACAATTAACTCAACGAACTACCCTCGTTGAGTTATAGTTAACTCAACAAGCTCTTTGGTAACTTCCTATTAATATTGTTGATTGCAGAAGAATATAGCCATCCATTGGGTGATTCCATAAATTGCAAACATCTCTTACACTCTTCAAATGCTATTTTATATTAGATTTAGTACTGATCAATTTTAGCATTCAAATACTCTAAACATTAAACAAATCAATCACAATTTAAGAGATTTATACTAATTGTTTTCAATACTTAATCATACAATTCTATATTAATTGAAATAAGATAAACACAAAACATTTAAACAAATAATACAAGCACACACAATACAAACATAGATCTTCATAAACAAAATGATGTAAATGTAAACATATATTGCTTTTTATTTTTATTTTTTTTGTTCCTTAAGATGGACTATTTATGATAGGTAAAATTCTCTATTGACAATAAAGGAAACTTCTGTCACTGCATGCAATACGATTACACATCTGAAAACTTAATCACTTATTGTCGAGCGCTCATCTCCCTACTAGATTGCGAACCTAGACTTTTATAAGTTGATCTCCTCTTCAACATAGCAACATCAACCTAAAACCAAGGCTAGAAGTTTTACTGTCTCCTAAGAGATAATTTAGTGTTTGGTGAAAATGTTCTTCTTTCTTGTAATGTCATCATTCCTCACAGTAGTTGTGAGTCACCGAGTTTGCTCGAAATTGACTCAACACCTAGAAAGTATCCTCATAGACCTTTAATGAATGGTGGTTGGTGGTGATAATGGTGGGAGCTCAAGGAATGTCTGATGCTTTCTATAGTGAGTGTGATTCTCCCCTCTCTCTTCATTCTTTCTCGTTTCCTTTTATATTTCTTTCTTGTAATAACTACTTCTACCAAAATGATCGACTAGATTTTCTTCATTCATACCAATGATGGTAATTACTTCTTCATTCCACGATCGAGATCATGGTGTGGTTCATGCAACGTGGTTTCCTTATGCATTTCTTGCAACTACTTACAATCGAACATTAGAAAATAACTGGTCTATAGAATTAGTGTAACTTAATGGACTTACTTCATTGACTTAACTATTAACTTAACGGATCGAGCTCATTGAGTTACAACTTAACTCAATGGACTCATTCAATTCTATAATTTAATAAAACAAATACTTATATAACATTTAACACTTACTATGTAAAAGAAGTAATTTCTAATCATTCATAAATGATTCTTAATTAACATTAATTCCTCTAAATTATACATATTCTTTAATTAAGGCTTATAATTGTATAAATGTAATATAATGGCTTAATTTTCATATGATAAGCTAAATACTATACAATTAACCATTCATTGACTACTAATATTATGCATAATTTCATTCTAAATAGGATTAAATGTAGAAAATCAAGTGGATCAACTCTCATCTATTAGATCAAGATCCAAGGGCAACAAGACATGGAAGGAGATTATTGTTCGCGTTTCTCCAGCACTACACTAGAAAAACTTGGATTTGTTACTTCTATTTTTACTTAGTTAATTTATTTTTATGCCTATTCTTTCTTTTAGAAGTAAACAAACAACCTTTAATATAATATAGATATTAATTCCAATTTGTACTTTAACTGCAAGTGCACAGTGTCTATTGTATCAGTGTGCAAGTACAGGTCGATCTCACAGGGAATTGCTGACGAATTTAAGAAATGTTTGATTGTGAGCAATTCAAATTTATATTCAATAAGCACTCCGTTGAGTTACAGTTAACTCAATGGACTAAGTTCGTTGAGTTATGGATAACTCAACGGACTATCCTCGTGGACTTAAGTTAACTCCACGAGTCTGTCTCTTCTTTATAATACTGCTAATTACAGAGGAATTCGGCCAACCATTGGGCGATTCCATAGATTGTAAATAACATCAATTAAGCTTTTAAATGCTAGTTAACATTGGATTTATCATTATGCAATACTAACATTCAAATGATTCAAACAGTAACCATTAAAATCTTTAAGTTATTTTGTACGAACCAATTTCAGTAAACTGTAAAATTAAAACTAACATAAAACAATCATAAAACTAATACAGATAACATTAATCACGATACAACACCAACAATACAACACTCAAATATAACATACAAACAAAGATAAATTGTTTTTGGTATTTTTGTTTTTTATGTGATGGGCGAAAGGTGAGATGTAAAGTAATTTCACTTGACAGTAAATACTTCCGACACTACTTGCAACGCGATTACACCACTGAAAATTGAACCACTTACAATTCTGTCTCCTCTCTCTATAGAATCGTGAGTCTAGAATTGCAAGATGATCACCTCTTCAGCATACAGGCATCAACCCGAAGCCAAGGCTAAAAGCTTTACGATCTCCTGAAATATGAGTCAGCACTTGGTGAAAATGTCTTCCCTTCCCACGACGCGATCACTCCTCACACTGGTTGTCAGGCACTGTGTTTGGCTCGGAATCGACCCGACATCAGGCAAGTATCCTCACAGACCTCCGATGATTGGTGATTATGGTGGTGATACGATGGTTGGTGTGATACTTCAGAGAATCGCTGATACTGTCTGTAGAAAGCTCGGTGCTCCTCCTCTGTATACACTAGCCATCCATCGATCACACTCTTTCTTTTTTTTCTTCTTTTCTTTTATATTTCTTCAGTGGTAACTACTTCTGCTTGAATGGTCGGTTGGATTTCCTTCCTTCAGATCAACGGCGATGCTTCCTTCTCCATGCGCGATTGAATTCCTGCGTGATACGTGCAAACGTGGTTTTTCCTTCCAACTGTCTGTTCCTGCAACCACTACAGTGGCATTTTGGAAAATAACTATAAAATACATGCAATAAAGAAATAAGCCGCTAACCTAACGCGTTACCTTAGTGTATATTCATGTAACTCAATGCGTATAGTTATGCTAACTTAACGAGTTATAACTTAAGTAAATCTACTAGCTCTCGACACGTGTCAACAGTAGTTTAAACATAAAATAACATTTCGGAGAGTTACAGGTATAACTATCCAATGCTCAGATGCATTTTCAGATACTTAAAAATTTCACAGCCTGCAATTTACAAACAGTTCATAAATGTACTAAATTAACATTAATTCCCTAAAATTAAGCAGATTCTTCAATTAAAGCATATAACAGTGCAATTATAACATAATGGCTTAATTCTCATATAATAAGCTAAATATTATGCAATTAACCATCATTTAACCGTTAATAATATGCACTTTTTCATTCTAAACACTTCCCCCATACCTAAATTTTGCTAGTCCCTTAGCAAACTAAGATCTAATTAATTGGTCTTTCAAAAAGTGCTAGAATTAATTCTTCCCCTTTTGTTTGTTTTCTTCTGTTTATCATAAACATATATTCTGCATGTTTCAGTAATCAACTTGCAAAGATATTTAGAATATATGTAAATTACATACAAAGTATATCATCTTTATATAGGTGTTAATTATATTATCGTTTGTTCTTCTTTTCATCATTTGTAATCCTGAATTTTCCAATAAGTTTTTCTAGAAGAAATTTCAACAACATACAAATTAAAGTACAATCCAATTCAATCTGATTAAGACAAGTAGAATAAAGAATTGTATTTCCATTAAACAACTTCAAAAGTCAATTCTAGATTCATATTTCAGCAATTCTAGATAATAGAAAATATACTCGATTCATAAGATATCTGTATTTCACAAAACACTAGTATCTTTTCAGAATAGTATATGTTTTTTTTTTTTTTTGTACTTTAAAAGTTAATTTGATAAGCTTGAATCATGCAAGAGCTTTCTAATGTACCCATGTAACAAGCTTTCAGTCAACAATCCCAGATCTGATCAAGATCTTAGGTTGCCAGATTTTTAGAGTCCTTTTTCAGGTCAACAATCCTTACATACGTATCTGCTCAAGTACAAAAGGCTCGTGATCAAACAAGTCAATAAACTCTCAAGGTTTTTTTTTTTTTTTTTCTAAAAATAAATGCACACACAAAACAAAGCATTAATCACATACTATATATGCACGTATTTCATTAATACAGATGCAGTAAAACACCAATCTCATATAATCCTACTTCTATCATTTACTAAAGATATGAATCCATAACAATAAGTTCATACTTTATCTTTAGTTTAATAAGATCTACACAAAAATCATTCTACAAGTGTCAAAGTAAATGTCTCTTTCATCATATGTGTTTCATTTAATCTAGAATTCACATCTCAACTCCTTCAGGATTTCAGATAATTTTCTAATTAAGCATTAAATATTCTGATTTCATTTTAAAATCGTGAAACTGTTAAACTCATGAAATTCAGAAAAATCATAAGATAGTATATCTAGATTTACATAAATAATAAATTCTATAGCATCTTCTATAGCCTTCTAAATATAACATTCAAGTAGTTTATAAAAATTTTACAGTCTCAATTATCAGATAGTTACAGCAAGTTCATAAAAATTTTCAATTTCCTCAAAACTTTGCAGTACCATTTTAATTCCTTTAATTAACAAACTTACATGGCTGTTACTTTAATTACCTCCCCCCATACCTACATTTTGCATTGTCCTCAATGTAAAAGATTTGACAATAAGTACAGTAATTGTAGCAAGCATGAATAAAGTTTTGTTCGATTTAAAATTCAAGATAAGTAATTGGTTACATACCTTGTTCCATTTGTATCTCTTTCTGCATATTCTGATTTTTTATTCTGAAAAACTTTTCATTCCCAGATAAACACAGAATATAAAACAAAATAACATTTAACAGGTATTTATAAATTAGTGTCTTGTGTGGAACCCAGGCTTCTATGCCTTTGGTGGCTCACAAGCAAGCCAGTTGATTTCCCAGAACAGATACCAACAAACTGGATTAATATTTTGTTTTGTTTGTTTTTTTTTTTATAAAATGAACATGAAAAACTTCAAAATTCTTTTTTTTTTTTCTAAAAATAAATGCAAAATACGCAACATTAAACACACAAAATCACATCTTAAGAACATGATTGAAAAGTAGAAACAAATGGAATAAATGTATGAGTCCAAGCAAACTTTTTAGGCATAGTTCTTTTTGCTATTAATTCTGTTTTAATGCAGTTCTTGGTCCTTTTTAATTTGTAAACATGCAATATATTATAAATTCCAAATATGAGTGTATTACCATTAATGATATGTAATGCAGAAAGGGATCTTTTTTGGTTCCAGGGTAATGTAGCAGTTTCTATTTCTACATCTATTTCAATATATTCCTCTTCCCACTTCCATTCATTCATGTCTTCCATAATCCATATTTGAAATTTCATTAGTTCATCCCACCATCTTATCAGACATAAAGTAGGATCATCTTCTTCATTATACCACATTCCTATTTGAATTTTATTAAATTTTTCAGATGGTGGTTTAGCTATTTCACTCGATACAGGTAAAATTTCTGTATAATCATCATAAATGTCTATGCTCACTATGTATAAATCAGATCTATATGCTATTGATATCTCCGTGACTAAATAAATATAACCATCAAGTATGACATGTGTTTGGTTAATTAATGATTTTTGTCCTAGATATATTATAATGTTTTCATTCCAAGATCTGTTTAGAAAATTATACACACTTAAGCGTAAACCTTCACCCTAATTTCCTGTAGGTCTCCAATAATATAATTTTTCAGGAATTGCAGAATTTTTATTAGAAAATAATAAAGCTGACCCACAATTTTCAGTTGGTGCTTCAAATATATTAGGTCTTCCTATGTTACATTCTTCTCCTGTTATAGGATTTCTTATCAAAATCTCAGGTAATGATAAACTTGCATACCTTGGTCTCGTCTTGTATATGATTAATCCTTCATCTATCCCCATAATATGACTCATTCCTTCTAATGCATTAGTTGGAATTCCAATAGTTTCTTCTATAGCCAGATATTCATGGGTATTTGAACTACGATTAAATGACCTCTATATGAATCCATCTCTAATCTTAGTCATTTTTGCAGCTTGTAGTTCCTGAAAATATTCTTCTTCAATACAGTCTTTAATTTCCTTTGATACACAACACATCATGCACAGATCTTTAGCTGACAAGTTACTTAGTATTTCCCTTTGTGCATCCAACGGTAATTGCGTTAATTCCATTTGTCGATTCAGTCTGAAGCTTTCCATTCTATAAATATTTGTTGTCGGATGAAGGTTGAATCAGCTGCTTCTCCTTCTAGTTCCTCCAATGCTTTCTCCTTTCTCTTAAAAGTGCTGGTAACTCGTAAATAACATTCTATTTCATATATATACTGCGCGTCCATAAAGTGAATAAATCTCGTTGCAAGAACGTGTCTTGCAACGTGCATCGTAGTTCCTATTTTAATGGGTACATGTACCACTACTAATTTCAAATTTTGGTAACCGCTAAACCGACGAAGTTTCGTTTGTGGTTAAAAGAATAACCGTTCTGCTTAATCCACGAACTAACCTCATTGAGTTACAGATTACTCAACGAAACACAGTCGGTTACTGTTGCTAACTCCACGGACTAACTTCGTTAAGTTACAGATAACTCAACGGAGTGACCTTATATTATATTACTGACCTCGTGGAGTTACGGTTAACTCAACGGACTTACTTCGTTGAGTTAACACTTAGCAACAACTAAGTTTTACTCTTGTAAGTTTTCTATTCTGTTTTTTTTTTTTTTTTTTTCTTATTTTTCGTTATCATTCTGCTAACTGTAATAAAGTTAAATCTATGTCATTAATGCCTCATTTTGATTAAAATACATTTAAATCTGAACATTATATAAAGATTTAAATTGCAGGTCATTTTATGTTATGCAGAATTTACATTTTACCTTATAACATGCAGAAATTTTTAAGCAGTTATCCTGTCATTCAGCAAATTGTAAATCTGTTACATATTCATTCATAAAGTTTCACAATAACATAATATTCAATAAATTCCATTCATTTCACATTCAAATAAGTATGAAAATTGCATCTGAAAAATTATATTCATTAATATGAATCAATTACATTACAAGTACATCATACAATTTCATACAATTTTAAACAAGTAGACGAACAATACAATTTAATCTCTATGCCTAAGTTTATCTACTTCCTTCTGGAGTTTTTCTAATTGCTGTTCTAATTGATTAATCCTCTCTATAGCTCCTGTAATTCCTCCAGAAGGTACTGCTAGTTCTGCAGCTACAAAATTTCTGTATTCTTTCACTGAAATGGTTCTAGATCTTATCCTTTTTGATGTCCATTTAGTGAAATCGATACAGTCCACCATCAGCAGTGGAATCAAATCTCCATAAAATAATTTCTTCTTTACTGTTTTCAGCTTGGAGATAAAAACTGCAGACCAATTTATTTGGAACTTATTTACAACTGCATACGTGGCCCATTTGACAAATTGACTTAATTCTATGTCATGGTCCTGTCGTTGATATACATTCTTAATTAGAATGTTAGCTACCATGCGTGCTTTACCATTTAAATGCTTCAATTTGTTTAATAATGGCACACCAGGATTGATAGCTAAACAATCCTTAATTTGCTGCTCAATCCATTCAACTGCAGTTGTATCCTCCAAAATTTTTGTTCCTTCATTCTTTAAACCAAATATGTTGTGGAGAAGCTCTGGTGTTATCTGTACATCAGCTTCCTCCACGTTTGAAATTAATTCTCCTTCTCTTTCTCTTAAATTTGCATAGAAACAGGGCACTAAATTCTCATATACTGCATGCCCTCTATCTTGAGATATAAATTGCAGTAGTCCTTGGAATTCAAATAGATCTTTGATTTCTTGCATTCCATCCCAATTTATTGGTCTACTGTAAATAATATCATAACCCCTTATTTCTTGGTATTTGATATACGCTTCTTGACTACAAAAATGTACTTCATTCAAAATTGTTGTTTCAGTCGGGTCAGGAAGGTGACTTTGTTGCTCCAGAGGGGTTTGCTCTTGCTCTTCCTCTAACATAGGCTGCATTTGGACATTCTCTTCAGATTCCTGACTTTTTACTTTTGCTTCTGTCTGTGGTGGTGAGCCGGCAGAACTCTCCACTCTGTCTTGAATTCTTTCCATAATTTGCTGAAGAGTTTCTTGCTCTTCAGTGGAATTTGTGAAATTATTTTTGTCCAAATGGCTTCTTTCAGCCTCTTCATTTTCTACTTTTTCTTCTTCCTCCTAACTACCAATCTATTCTGTTATTGTTCTTTCTGATTCTGTAACAGATTGGGATGGAGTCACGGGCAATTCAGTTTCTGCCCTAATTTCTGTTTCTTCTTGTACAGGCTGCAGACTAATTTCAGCCTGATTTTCTTCTTTTCTTTGCTCCTCCTGCTCCTCAGAATCGGATAGCAGGTTGATAAAAATCTGCTCTACAGGCCTTGTAAAAATTAGTACTTCAGATTTAATTTCCTCATATTCAGACACTTTTTCTTTTCCTTTCTTTTTTCTCATTAGTTGTGCCTATTCTTCCTCTTCATCTTCTGAAATTAAATCTATAAAAATAGGCTCTGCAGGCCTTCGAGCCACAGGTACTAGCTCTTCCTGTTTAACTTTAATTGCTGGTCTCGAAGGACCAGCTTCAGCTTCTTTTGTAGCAGATTTGGCAGCAGTTCTGGCAGTAACTGCGTGATGCTGTTCCACCTTGATTTTATATTAGGCTTTCAACTTTTCTACAGCCCTCTTTTTGCATAGTGCATCAAACACCAAGTGTGCTTTAGCCACTGCCAAATCTTCTGATTCTCCTTGGTTCTTCCCAACTTGAACCAGTTCTGCAAATTCTCTTATTTCTTCTTCAATTGAAGGCCCCATCATTTCTACTTGTGCCAATGGCCTAAATGGTGGAACTGAAGGTCCAGACTGCTGCTCCTCAAGAACAGGTCTTTCAGCAGTTGGTTCCTCCCGTTCTTCAGTTGCCTCTTCCTCTGCTTTCCTTTCTTGCTCCCAGATCACCCATTTAGCTTGTCTACAGATTCATCTTTTGAACCAGAGTCGGGACTTACGTTGGATTAATTCTAGGGCAACTTCGTTACTTGGCCTTATTTGTCTTTCTTTACTGCAATTTCAGTTGCCACTCTGATTCGTGTTTCCATCATTTGAGGTATTCGTATAACCATATCTACTAAATCTCTTCTCAACTTGAAAAGTTCTGATTCTACCTTCTGTAGCTCTTTCTTTCTTGTCGTATTTCTGATCTTCTGCCGCGTATGCCACTCTTCTAATTCCTTCAGAAATTCTGATGTATCAACAACATCTTCCCAGAATTCAGGCGTCATCTTCATCATCGAGGAGTTACACAACAGCACGTAATCGCTCTGATTTCTACTGTTCTAGATTCTAAATGATTTGTCGGATAATGCCCCCAAAACCCTAGGTTTTAGTTTAAATAAGCACTAAGTTTAGGCGGGTAATCGGGTCATTTCCCGAACCAACTATTACTATTTTATCCGCGGTCTTAGCTATAGTACTCCGTTGTGTTACAGGTAACTCAACGGAATAAGCTTGTTGACTAACTCAAGACTCAACGGAGTAAGCTCGTTGAGTTAAGCGTAACTCAACGGACTCCCCGTACAAGCAAATATAATAATAAAAATATTACAGAGAATAGTTTTTCTGTTTTTTTACAGGTTTAACCGATACTATGCTTCGGTCAGACCTAAATATTTTTTTATGAAAATTAATATACAATTTTTTTCCAGTTTAACCGATACTATGCTTCGGTAAAACCAATATATTTTTTTTAATTTTCCAGCCATACCGATGGATCCAGTCAGTTGAACCGCAACTATTTTTATGTTTTATATATATTTTTAATGTTTTTTTTTTATATATATATAAACATAAAAACTGATTTCTTACTAAGTAAAACTCGAGTAGTCCTCTACTCTGATTTCTTCTATAATTCCAAAGAAGCTTTTTGGTGTTTTCAGAATAGGTTTAAGTCTTTGTCCATTTACTTTAAATATATTCTGATTTTTAGGATTTTCAATTTCAATAGCTCCATAAGGATAAACATTTCGAACTATGTAAGGTCTTGCCCATCTAGATCTTAATTTTCCTGGATGGTTATAGAGTCTAGCCATATAAAGATATACTTCTTGTCCTATTTCAAAGTTTTTAGGAATAATTTTTCTATCATGCCAGAATTTAATTTTCTCTTTTTCTCTTATAGTCTTTGAATAAGCTTCATTTCTAAATTCTTCTAATTCAATTAGTTGCATTTTTCTATTTTCAACAGCTTGATTTAAATTAGTGTTCAGAGTTTTTAATGCCCAATAAGCTTTATGTTCTATTTCAACAGGTAAATGACAACTTTTTCCATATACTAGCCTAAAAGGTGACATACCTAAGCTCGTTTTATAAGCAGTTCTATAAGCCCAAAGTGCATCAATCAATCTATTAGCCCAATCTGTTCTAGTAGGATTTACTACTTTTTCCAAGATTAATTTAATTTGTTTGTTTGCACTTTCTACTTGTCCACTTGTTTGCGGATGATATGATGTTGCAATTTTGTGGTTTACTCTATATTTCTTCATTAAGGCTTCAAAACTTCTATTACAGAAATGAGTTCCTCTATCATTGATAATAGCTTTAGGTATTCCAAATCTGGCAAATATATTTGTTCTTATAAATTGTATTACCACTTTGTTATCGTTAATTTTTGTAGGAATAGCTTCTATCCATTTAGATACATAATCCACTCCCAACAATATGTAATTAAATTGATTATATATAGGAAATGGACCCATAAAATCTATTCCCCACACATCAAAGATTTCAACCTCAACAATAGGATTTAGAGGCATCATATTCCTCTTTGATATTCTTCCTATTTGTTGACATCTTAAACAACTTAAGCAATATTTATGAGCATCTTTGAAAAGTGTTGGCCAATAAAACCCACATTGTAGAATTTTTGCAGCAGTTTTCCCTGAACCAAAATGTCCTCCACAAGCTTGGTCATGACAAAAAGACAATATGCTCGAATATTCAGTTTCTGGAACACACCTCCTTAAAACCAGATTAGGACATTTCTTAAATAAGTAAGGGTCTTCCCAATAGTAATATTTTACTCTTGAGAAAAACAATTTCTTATCCTGTCTATTCCAATCCTTATGTGTTAAACTAGTAACTAAGTAATTAATTATGTCTGCATACCAAGGCATTGTGTTGATGGTCATTAATTGTTCATCAGGAAAATTATCCTTAATTTCAATATTTGATTTTTCTATTTGTAATCTTGATAAATGATCTGCTACTACATTCTCACAACCTTTTTTATCTTTAATTTCTAGATCGAATTCTTGCAATAATAATATCCATCAGATCAATCTAGGTTTAGTTTCTTTTTTCTTTATTAGATGTTTTAGAGCTGAATGATCCGTGTATACTATTACTTTAGCTCCAATCAAATATGATCTAAACTTTTCTAAAGCAAACACAACAGCTAATAATTCTTTTTCAGTAGTTGTGTAATTAACTTGAGCATCATTTAAGGTTTTTCTTGCATAATGAATCACTCTAGGAGATTTTTGTATTTTCTGTCTTAACACTCCTCCTACAGCAAAATCAGAAGCATCACACATTAATTCAAATGGATGGTTCCAATTAGGTGCTTGAATTATAGGAGTTGAAATTAAGCTAGTCTTAAGTCTAAAAAATGCTTCCTTGCAATTTTTATCAAAGTTAAATGGAACATCTTTTAATAGATTAGTTAAAGGTCTAGCTATCTTGCTAAAGTCTTTAATAAATCTTCGATAAAAACCAACATGTCTTAGAAATGATCTAATATCTTTTACTGATTTAGGTTCTGGTAGATTAGAAATTACTTCTATTTTAGCTTTATCTACTTCCAACCCTTTTTTAGAAACAAAATGCCTTAAGACTATTCCTTGTTTAACCATGAAGTGACATTTTTCCCAATTTAAAACCAGATTTTTTTCCACATAGTGTTTTGATATTTGGTCTAAATTGCTTAAACACACTTCATATGAGTTGCCATATACAGTAAAATCATTCATAAATATTTCTAAAAATTCATCAGTCATTCCAGTAAATATGCCCTGCACACACCTTTGAAAGGTAGCTGGTGCATTGCATAATCCGAATGGCATTCTTTTAAAAGCATAAGTTCCATTAGGACAGGTGAAAGTTGTTTTCTCTTGATCCTCTAATGCTACTAGAATTTGATTATACCCTGAATACCCGTCTAGGAAACAAAAATATTCTTGCCCTGCTAATCTTTCCAGCATTTGATCTATAAAAGGTAAGGGAAAATGATCTTTCCTAGTCACAGCATTCAGTTTTCTATAGTCTATACATACTCTCCAGCCTGATTGAATTCTAGTAGGTATCAAGTCTTAACTTTCATTCCTAATAACTGTTAATCTTGATTTCTTGGGAACTACATGGATTGGACTAACCCACGAGCTATCAGAAATCGGATATATTATATCATTATCTAACCATTTAACTATTTCCTTCCTGACTACTTCCTTAAGGTTTGGATTTAATCTCCTCTCAGGAATTCTAACAGGTTTAGCATTCTCTTCTAAATATATGTGGTGACAGCATAAAGTTGAACTTAACCCTTTTATATCAGTCATAGTCCATCCTATTGCTTCTTTATAACTTTTTATTACCTCTTTTAATTTAGCTATTTGATCCTTTTTCAAATCTAAAGCAATAATGATTGGATAGGTCCGTTTATCTTCCAGAAATATATAGGTTAATTTAGAAGGTAAAGGTTTTAATTCTAAATGCTGCCCATCAGAAGCTAGAGCTCCTAATTGAACATCATCATTTTTTAAATTAATTTCTTCCTGATCTCCTATATTTATGCTTTCACTTTCTTCTAAAGTTTCAGAATTGATTTGCCTATTTAATTCTTCTTGAATCACATCTTCTAACATATCTCCTTCATCCTCTAAAAAGTCTATGGTATGTAAGGACATTTTTAACTCCTCAAACCTTTCTGGTTTGAAAATATTTAATTGAGTATCCTCATTACCATATGCTAACTTCATTACTCCAGTTTTACAATTTATAACAGCCCTTGATGTTGCTAAAAATGGCCTTCCCAAAATTAAAGATGTATCACTATTTTTATGCTTAATTTGTTGGGAATCTAAAATTACAATATCAATAGGATATATAAAATTCTTGATTTTAATTAAGACATTCTCTATTTTTCCTCTAGGGTATCTTATACTTCTATCAGCTAATTGAATAACCGTACTAGTAGGAGTTAAGCATTCTAATCCTAAGGATGCAAATATATCACTTGGCATAACATTTATACCTACACCTAAGTCTATTAAGGTTCTTTCTAGAATGGTATTTCCTATGGTGCATGATATAACAGGGATTCTAGGATCAGATAACTTTTTAGGAATTTTTGACAGAAATAGATAACTACTTTGCTCAGCTAAAAAGACATTTCTAAGAACTTTTCGCTCTCTTTTCTTAGTACACCAATCCTTCAGAAATTTAGCACAAGGTGGCATATTCTGCAATAGATCTAATAAAGGAATGTTAACTTGTACTTTTTCAAAAATTTCTCTTATTTTTTCTTGTTTTTCAAGAATTGTTTGTTGTAATCTTTTAGGATAGGGTGCTAAAGATTTTGTTTTCAAAGACTCTTTTTCTTTCAGTTGATTTGTTTGATCATTTTTAGCTTAAATTGCAGATTCAGATTGTTCTTCAATGATTTCTAGATTTTCAGCTATTACATTTTCGTTATCATTTTGATTTTTACTCTTGTCCACCTTCATATCATTTTCATTTTGAGTTCTTGGTGGTATATCTGTTCCAGATCTTAATGTTACACATACATCTTCCAGATTTTCGTTACTTTCATGATGTTTTTGTATATCATGTTCATGATTATGATCTTCAATTGTTTTTAGTTTTAAAGTGCATTCTTTAAATTCTCTTACATTTGTGTTTTCTGTTTGTTGTATATTTTGCAAGTTGTGTAGGTTTATAACATTATAATTTTCATTGTCCTGTTGCAAAACTTGTATTTTCACTGCATTTTTGTCTAATGCTTTTAATTTTGTTTCAAGATCATCTAATTTCATTGCATTCAATTTTTGATCAATTTTCTTTATGACTTTTTTAGTTTCGTAAATTATATCCTGTTTAGGTTCTGAATATGCCTCCTTATAGTTTAGTTCGTTGACTTCTTGTTGTTGACACACAAAGTATTCCAGTTTGTCCAGATTTTGCTCTATACTATGCTCCAGTCTGTCATAGCTATCTCAAACTTCAGTGTCTCTCATCATATTACACATTCTATACTGACCATCAGTTGAGTAAACTATAGGATTCTCATACTCGGCTCTATTATATTGATGATAATTCATTTGTTGTTCATGAGATCTATCAATCTGTAAATGTCTCAATTTCAAACAATCAGAAATGTCATGTCCTTCAGAATTACAGAATTCACATATGCTAATTAAAGGTTTCAGAAATCTTTGAGCATAAGCATATGCCATATTCTCAATTACAGAAGAAAACACACAACTCTAACTATTAAAATGAAACAGCTCTAACAGTTGCTTATATCAATTCAATTCAGTTCAATTCAATTCAACTTAATTCAATTCAATTCAGTTCAGTTCAATTCAATTCAGTTCAATTCAATTCAGTTCAATTCAGTTCAATTCAATTCAGTTCAATTCAATTCAGTTCAATTCAGTTCAATTCAATTCAATTCAATTCCCCGGCAGCAGCACCATAAAACTTGTTCGCGTTTCTCCAGCACTACACTAGAAAAACTTGGATTTGTTACTTCTATTTTTACTTAGTTAATTTATCTTTATGCCTATTCTTTCTTTTAGAAGTAAACAAACAACCTTTAATACAATTTAGATATTAATTCCAATTTGTACTTTAACTGCAAGTGCACAGTGTCTATTGTATTAGTGTGCAAGTACAGGTCGATCCCACAGGGAATTGCTGACGAATTTATGAAATGTTTGATTGTGAGCAATTCAAATTTATATTCAATAAGCACTCTGTTGAGTTACAGTTAACTCAACGGACTAAGTTCGTTGAGTTATAGATAACTCAACGGACTATCCTCGTGGACTTAAGTTAACTCCACGAGCTTGTCTCTTCTTTATAATACTGCTAATTATAGAGGAATTCGGCCAACCATTGGGCAATTCCACTGATTGTAAATAACATCAATTAAGCTTTTTAATGCTAGTTAACATTGGATTTATCATTATGCAATACTAACATTCAGATGATTCAAATAGTAACCATTAAAATCTTTAAGTTATTTTGTACGAACCAATTTCAGTAAACTGTAAAATTAAAACTAACATAAAACAATCATAACACTGATACAGATAACATTAATCACGATACAATACCAACAATACAACACTCAAATATAACATACAAACAAAGATAAATTGTTTTTGGTATTTTTGTTTTTTATGTGATGGGCGAAAGGTGAGATGTAAAGTAATTTCACTTGACAGTAAATACTTCCGACACTACTTGCAACGCGATTACACCACTGAAAATTGAACCACTTACAATTCTGTCTCCTCTCCCTATAGAATTGCGAGTCTAGAATTGCAAGATGATCACCTCTTCAGCATACAGGCATCAACCCGAAGCCAAGGCTAAAAGCTTTACGATCTCCTAAAATATGAGTCAGCGCTTGGTGAAAATGTCTTCCCTTCCCGCGACGCGATCACTCCTCACAGTGGTTGTCAGGCACTGTGTTTGGCTCAGAATCGACCCGACATCAAGCAAGTATCCTCACAGACCTCCGATGATTGGTGATTATGGTGGTGATACGATGGTTGGTGTGATACTTCGGAGAATCGCCGATACTATCTACAGAAAGCTCGGTGCTCCTCCTCTATATACACTGGCCGTCCATCGATCACACTCTTTCTTTTTTTTCTTCTTTTCTTTTATATTTCTTCAGTGGTAACTACTTCTGCTTGAATGGTCGGTTGGATTTCCTTCCTTTAGATCAACGGCGATGCTTCCTTCTCCATGCGCGATTGAATTCCTGCATGATACGTGCAAACGTGGTTTTTCCTTCCAATTGTCTGTTCCTGCAACCGCTACAGTGGCATTTTGGAAAATAACTATAAAATATATGCAATAAAGAAATAAGCCGCTAACCTAACGCGTTACCTTAGTGTATATTCATGTAACTCAACGCGTATAGTTATGCTAATTTCATGAGTTATAACTTAAGTAAATCTACCAGCTCTCGACACGTGTCAGCAACAGTTTAAACATAAAATAACATTTCGGAGAGTTACAGGTATAACTATCCGATGCTCAGATGCATTTTCAGATACTTAAAAATTTCACAGCCTGCAATTTACCGACAGTTCATAAATGTACTAAATTAACATTAATTCCCCAAAATTAAGCAGATTCTTCAATTAAAGCATATAACAGTGCAATTATAACATAATGGCTTAATTCTCATATGATAAGCTAAATATTATGCAATTAACCATCATTTAACCGTTAATAATATGTACTTTTTCATTTTAAACAATTATAAAAGAGGGGGTGGACGTCCAAGGCAAATCTCTCTCCCATCTCCCCTTTTCCACAACCCTAGCCTCCACTTCCACACCATTCCACTCATCACCCCCCTTCTAGCCTCATTTCTCCACTCAAAATCCTCCTCATTTCCACTTCTATCCATCTCATCACCCATCCTCCATTCCTTGAATCATCAACAACCAAGGGAGAAGGTGCATTTACACCTACTACCAAGCACCCACTTCTATAAGAACTCTAGAGTTAACTGTGTTTGGGTGGGAGTAGAATCAAGATGGGTGACTACTTGGAAAGTTCTCGTGCAATGCTTATGGGTAGTAGTGTTGGCTCTACTCAAGCGTTGGCAAGCTATAAATGTGTGCACTACTTACCCAATTCATGTGCCAACATTGTGAGCTTTGCCTCAATTAGTACGTGATACTTGGATCTTCTATCCATCCACACCACCTTCATCAAGATTCATCTTCACCGCACAAATTTGCAAGAAATGAGCCATTTGTTGGGGTGATTTAGACGTGTTCAAGGCTAAAGTGCATGAAGAGATCTCCAAGAAGAAGAAGATGTTGGGGCTATTGCAACAACATTAGGGTTTCACTTTTTGGCATCTTCATGAGTTCCCCTTTCATTTCTTCCACCATTTCTCATTCCCTATCTTTTGATTTATCTTAGAACAATAGTTTTAATTTAGGTTTTCATCTATTTAGGGTTAGCATTTTCAATTTCAATAGCAAAAGTCATAAAAACAAAAAGATGTTTGTTATATATGTGTTCTAGGTTTAGTTCTTGAAACTTTGGAAGATTATTCATGCTTTTGATATTTAATTTTCAAGGAATTATTATTGATGTTGTCAAATGATGATGAATGCTTATTGTTGAATGTTATTTGAGTGAAATTCTGAGATTTCATTTATATTGGGACGAAATAGTGAAGGTTGTATGTTTGCCCTAATTTCGGATTTAGATTTTTGTGTACTACGGTGTTATTTGATAGTAAAATGTTGATTTGGTCTTGAAATTGGTTGAGAAAAATGTTGAAAATTTTTAGATCCATTATTTTTGTTTCGACTTTGATGTTTTAAAATTTCATAGGATTTAGATGAATTTTGTTTTGATTTTGAGAAGTGTTTTGAATAGGGTGCAATAGTTGCAAGTTTGTGTTCTTATTTAGATTTAAAGTGGTATTTCGCCTAGGATATGTATCCAAAAATCAAGTTTTTTTTTTTACCTCTACATTGTACCTTACTGAAAGGCGTTTCCAATGTGCCTAGTTTCATTTGATTTGGTTAAGTATTTACTAAGATACAAGCATTTTGAGACAAAGGTGTCTGGATGCACGTTTTTTCTAAAATAGAGCTATTCTCACATTTGATTTTCTTGATTGTGTTCTATTTTGTGTTTTGGCCTTTGGATTTTTCCTTAGCTGTGTTACTTGCCCAAGAACTTCAAATAAAAATTTCATGAATATTGAATGCTTGAAGTTAAATATAAAATTCTCATAATCCCAATAATCTCTTTGAAATCAAATTCTAGTTTAGAAATTAGGGTTTTAATTGGAAATAAAGCTATTTATCAACCGACAAGTCCCTAAGGACAATTCGTACTTACTGATATCTATTCTTAACAATGTGCACTTGCGATCTTATAAATTTAAAACTCAAAATTAACAAACAATCCCAAAGGAGGCAAAAGTCTTACAAAGATAGGTGGATGACCTAATTCAAAAAGGACTTACATACCCTAACTTGAGTCCATGTGTGGTACTTACACTCATTGTCCCAAAGAAGAATGGTGAATAATGTATGTGTGTAGACAATTGTGTCATTAATAAGATCATCATCAAATATTGTTTTCCCATCCCTCAACTAGATGACACGTTAGATATGCTAGCTAGTTTGAAGGTCTTTTTCAAACACAACCTTAAGAATGGCTACTACCAAATAAGAATCCAAGAAGGGGATGAGCAGAAGATGGCATTCAAAAGAAAGGAAGGATTGTGCAAATAGTTAGTTATGCCATTTGAACTTTTTAATGCTCCTAGCACTTTCATGTGATTAATGATGTGGGTTCTCAAACCATTCATTAGCAAGTTTGTCGTTTATTTTGTTGACATTCTTACATATAGTCGAAAAGAAGATGAACACTTAATACATAAAAGGGAAATTCTTTCTACCTTGCAAGCTAACTACCTCTATATAAATTCAAAGAAATGCCATTTCATGACATCTATGTTACTATTCTTGGGATTTATAATTAGCTTTGAAGGCCTCTACATTGATGAAAGTAAGATCCAAGAATTTTGAGAATGGTCCCACTCAACATCCACTAGTGAGGCACAAAGCTTCCATAGCTTGGATATCTTTTATTGACATTTCATTCACCACTTTAGCAATATTATGATTCCCATCACTGATTGCATGAAGAAAAAGGAGTTTTATTAGAGTGATGAAGTTGATCATAACTTTACCATTATTAAAGAAAAGTAAGCTTGGTCCTATTGGTGCTACCCAACTTTGAAAAAAATGTTTGAGGTAGACTGCAACATGTCACTCTTAGATATTAGAGTTATACCTTTTCAAGATGACACTCCATTACCTTCTTTAACAAGAAACTTGACACATCTCACCAAAAATGGACCACATATAAACTCAAACTATATGCTATTGTTCAAGCCTTTAAAAACTAAGAACATTATGAAAAAATTATTGCCTTCACTAGAGGGTAAGTGAATAGAGATTTTTAATTTTTATGCATTTTAATTTTACTTTAGGACAATCAATCACCACTAAAATAAATAGAATAACTATTAAATGAAAAATAAAACAAAAAGAGCACAAAAGGACATAAGAATTTTTATAGCAATCCACTACTAACGACTACACTCTTCAAGACCACAACCTTAGGATTTTTCATTAACTTGGTATTTTCTAAGAAATGCCTAACCCTTATAGATCTACAAGTCTATTATAGTAATATTTTCTAGTTGTACATCAAACATTTAAAACAAAGCACTAACTTTGTGTAATTACAATGTACCAACCTTGTAATTTGGAAAGACATAGACCTTTTCTCTAATGCTCCAACCTTAGATGTAAGGCACTAACTTTACAATTTTTACCGCATCTCGATAAGATAGGTTTTAATCTAAATTAACAAATAATTCTCAATTAAGTACAAAGAGTATTTAATATAAAAATGTAATAGAATTTAAAAACAAATTTTGTAGGATGATCAAAAGCTTCAATCTTGAAGGAAATCTTTAATTTTCAATAGTTAGGACTCTAAATCCCCTCCAAAATGCTTCAACAACAATTCATACACAAAGGTTCCTAGACCTTTTCCCTTGAATGCTCTATTCATTTTTTTGCTTGAAGCTATAAACAACAAGAATGTTCTATATTGATGATTTTTTATTTTTTTTCTACAATTCTCAATCATTTTATTCCTTCAAGTTGTTTTCATATTTTTAAATATTATTTTCAAATATAATATGACATGTTTCCATCTGAATAAATTTGTAGATTAGTCATTTCTAATTTCAAGAGTTGCAACAAATCGATATCCTTCAATTAAACATCTAGAAATAGAAATAGCAATTGTAGAAGATTTCTACATGCACAAGTTTAATTCTATAAATTTTGACTTAGTAAAATACAAAAAATTTATAATATTAGTAGATAAATAATATGTAAAAGTTGTATAAATAAAGAAACAATCATTTAATAAAAATCTACAATAAAATCTAAATAAGGTTCTGCTAAAAATAAAAATTTCTTATAATTATAGCTAACCAAAAGGTTTATTTTATCTTACTAGGGCCTATTCAAAGTAACTGTATGATTTAGGAAAGTTTGTATAAATTATCTAATTAACAATAGATACTTCACCTAACCTTTTGGTCAGTGATAGATTTTTTACCTAATTGTCTAGTGAATGATAGATACTTTGATAAACTTTCTAGAAGATTACAAACACTTTACCAAACTATCTAGAAATCTGCAAACACTTTATTATACTATCTAGAAAATGACAAATACTTTACCAAACTATCTAGCTATTTTTAGTTGCTTTATAGGGTTGGTTAGCTATATTGGGGCAATTCAATTTTATTTAATTGACTAAGTATATTAGCCTTAACTTATGAATTTTCATCATCAAAATTAGACTTTAATGATCTTAAAAATCTTCCTTTTTTTGACAATGAAATTTTTTTAAGTTATTCTATATTAAGGCTCTCCCTTAATATATACTCCTATCTAAGTGCATCAATATTAACAACCTTAGTTTTATTCTCCTTTTTTTTCAAATAGTAGTTTTAATAGTTAATTCTAAACCTTCTTCCCTTTTTTGTTATAATCGAAAAGAGAGAATTCAACTAGACATAAAGATAACTTTAAGCTAAACAAATATTACAAAAAACATTCAAAATAGCAATTCAAACATAATTGTGATACAATATTGAAACCAAATCATCTATTAAGTAGTCCATTTACATGTTTAGTAACTTTCTCAACTTTTTCTTCTATCTTGTTGATCCAAATGATAAGATTAGTTAATAATTAATTCTAAAGAGTTAGTTGAGCAATGAATTACACATTTGAAGATTGACTTGAAGGACCTAGAGTGTCTTCAAGTGTAATTACTTGGGGTTAAGGTACAAACTACTTAAGTACATTTGGTGGTTCATTTTGAGAGTACCTTTGAAAGTCTTTAACAATAATAAACTTGGCTTTAATGCACTTTTAGGGTCTTGAATTGAGGTCTCTCCTTATTTTAAGTGTGGATACTAGTGTAAGCTAGCTCTCCCTTTAATTTTTGTGAAAAGTCCAAGTCTACTAAAGAGATAAATCAATATATATATATATATATATATATATATATATATATATGATTTTTTTTTGTTTTTAGTTTATATATGTATATTTTTAAAATTTTTAGAAATGATTAAGTAGAGATAAGGAAAATAAATTTCAAAGAACCAAAAATAGGTAGATATTAGAAGTAGATATTAGAAATACTCAAGTATTAAAATTTGTATTTTTCTCTTTTTGTGTTTTTAAATTTATTCCAGTTAGTTAGTATTTGATTTTCTAGCATATGATCTTTCATTTTGTCTTCCCTATAAATTAGAAGGTTCCATATTCACTTTGAAGATTTAGTTTTATTCTTCACTCCACCTATCAAGAAAAGCTAATTCGATCACATTATGTGTAAGTGAAAATAATTCCTCACTAAAAATTTTAGATCCACCTTTAGCACCTAGTATGAAGTTACTAATTATATATATATATTTATTCAGTAAATGATAGACATTAAACCAGTATCTTAAATAATTGTTCTTGTACTATAAGAATTTCTTGTATAACCATAAATGAATTTTGCGTCAATGGATCCCAAACTAATTGATCTTACGTCACTAGGTGTTAAAACACTCTTATAGACTTAATCATTCAAGTACAAAGGCCACAATGCAAGAGAAACGTTACAACTAATTTCTTATATTATTAGGCTTTCTTAATTATTCTTGTAATAGGTTTTGGGCCAATGACTTCTAGAGCAAATGATCTTAGGGCATTAGGTGTTAAAACATCTCTTAAGACTTAATTGCTTGAATAACTAAGGCCACAATGACACAAATTTAATTTATCAATTTTTTTTTAATGTATAAATCACATTGCACATTTAATGTTTCAAAACATAATAGTCAAGAGTATGAGTTTTTCATTATTTCTATATCGTAATTAACTATGTAAGTGCAATGATGTAAACTTTTCTTAAGATGTAGTTAGTTTTTAAATTTATCATTTTCTAATTAACCTTTCATGAAACTTTTCCTTCTACAAGTTTAAACTTTTAATTAATCACATGTAGTCTATTAGCTACTTACGACTAGATATGAGATTTATAAATTTTTATTTTTTAAATTTTTTTGTTAACATTTTCCAAATTTTCTAATTTGTAGTTTTATGAAAAATCAAGAATACTAGAAATAACAAGGAAAGTCTAAACATCCATAAAAAATTTTAAAATATGTGTATGTATGCATGAATTAAATATCATTTAAGTAGCAAATCTCTTCTTAATTTTAGAAATTATTTTTCATCTAAGAGTTTTGTAAAAATATTTGTCAAATACTCTTGAGTGGATATAAAATTAAGCTCTATATTCTCCTTAACCACATTATCTCTAAGAAAGTGCAAAATAGGATTTATATAAATTTATGGCATTACTATTGTCATAATATATGAGAGTTACTTTAAAATCAATTCTAAAATCTTTCATGATTTGTCTTATTTTACAAGATCTATGTACAACATAGGGCAACATCATACTCTACTTTAGTTATGGATAGGGTTATACAATTTTACTTTTTTGTTACCCATGAAATTAGTGAACTTTCAAATAATTAATAGGTGTCACTTGTGTTTATCCATTAGATTTACACTTAACATAATCAGTATTACTAAAATCTTTCAAATCTAGACTACTATTCTTAAATTACATTAAACATAATTAGGAGTTTTTTGTAGATATTTCATAATTCTTTTAAATGTTGATAAATAAGATTCATTTGGTTTAGCTTGACAACTAGTACAAACAAAAATACTAAACATAATGTTAGGTCTACTAGTAATTAAATATAATAAAGAAACTATGATTCTTCTATATTTCTTAATATCTACATCTTTTCTATATTCACCTTTATCTAATTTAATTGAAGAACTCATAGGAGTTATTGAAACTTTGCAATTTGCAAGCTAAGGAAGAATGACAATTCACTCATTATACTCATCTTAAATTGATTCTTTATGTTTTTAGTAAACTTCTTGCATAGTTTTTCTTATGTTGATTTAAAAATAATATCATTTGCATATACTTGTACAATTAACAAATCCTTTTTATTTTTCTTGATAAATAATGTATTATCAACTTTACTAACTGAAAAATCATTTTCTATCAAAAAATTTCTAAGTCTTTCATACCAAGCTCTAAGAGCCTACTTTAGTCCATACAATACCATCTTCAATTTGAAAACATGATCTAGATTATTTGCATTTTCAAATCTAGGTGATTGTTTTACATAAACTTTCTCTTTAATAAATCTATTAAGAAAGTCACTTTTTCATCTATTTAAAATAATTTGAAATTTATGTGAGTTACAAACGTTAATAACATTTTTATAGATTCTAGTCACTTTTAATAACAAGTGAAAAAGTCTCATCAAAATCAATTACCTATTTTTTATTATAATTTTAGGCAACTAATCTAGCTTTATTTCTTACCATATACCTAGTTTTGTTCTTAAATATTTATTTAGTTCCTATAATTGAATGTCCTTTAGGTTTAAGAACTAGATCAAATAACTTGGTGACCACTTGGCATGTTACTACTCATAAACACTACATGAGAACTTCTCAAGTGGTCACCCATCTTGGTTTTACTCCCACACAAACACAATTAACTCCAAAGTTCTTACAGAAATGAGTGCTTGGTAGTAGGTGTAAATGCACATTCATTTACAAGTTTAGGTTTAAGCTAAGATATCAAGACATAACTATCATAAATATTTACTTTAGATCTAGCTTGAACACCCTTTGATATGTCTCCTATAATTTGTTCTTTAAGGTAACTAGGAAAAAATCCATGGATCTAATGATGATCATTAAAGTTTGTCTTACTAGAGCTAGCATCATCTTTCTGATCATCCTTTTCATTATCATTATCAATTTTTAAGGCCTTTTCATTTGAGATTACAATATTTTCATCAAAACTTACATGCATTGATTCTTTAACTATCTTGATATTCTTATTGAAGATTTTGTAAGTCTTACTTTTGGTAGAATATTTTTAAAAAATCCCTTTATTAGACTTAACTTTAAACTTATCCTTTTTTTTTGTATTTAGAATATAGCATTTTGATTTAAAAGATCTAAAGTAAGCAATCTTAATAATTCTTCTAGTCTATATCTCAAATGGAGTTTTATTTAAGCTTAATCTAATGGTGATTCTATTTAGTACATAACAAGTTGTACTTTCTACCTTAGCCTAAAAATAATATACAATATTATTTTCCTTTAGCATAGTTGTGACCATTTTTTGTAATGATATATTCTTTTTTTTTACTACTTTATTTTATGAAGGAGTTTTAGAAAATGAATATCTATGATCTATACCTAATTCTTTATAAAAATTTTCCATTTCTTCATTATCAAATTCCCTTCTAGGATTACTCTTAATTTTTTGAATTTTTAATTATTTTCATTCTAGATTAATTTACATAACTTTCTAAATTCTTCATATACTTCATTTTTATGTGCTAGAAAAATTACCCTAGTCTAGAATAATCATCCATAAAGACTAAGACATTTTTTCCCACCAAGACTAACTATCCTAATTGATCTAAGAAGATCCATGTGAATTAATTTCAAGATTCTACTAGAGATTACTGAATTATCAAACTTGAAAGGTGATTTCTTTCATTTCCCAAGTTTACAAGTCCTACATAGTTTATCCTTTTTAAAATTTATTTTGGGTAGTCCATCTACTAGGTTATTCTTAGTTATCCATCTACTAGGTTATTCTTAGTTAACTTATTTATTTATTTATTTTATATTTACATGACCTAGCCTTCTATAGACTTTTAATTTGTTGGCCTTCATGCATCATTACTATTATAAGCTAACAAATAAGAATTAGAATAAATAACATCATCAAGTAGATTTCAAAAGTATATATCTCCTTTTCTAGAGGCAATAAATTTAATTTATTCAAACTTCTCATCAATAACTAAATATCTTTTAGATTTAAATAAAATAACATAATCTTTATCTTCTAATTGAGAAATGCTAATTAAATTATATTCTAAACCTCTAATTAATAAAGCATCTATAACTAGTCATTACCATTTGTAAGAACAAAATGTATTCCTACCATATGATCTTTATTATTATTACCAAAAGTAACTATACCTCCATTTATTTCCTTTATATTTGTAAGAAAAGTTTCATCTCCTATCATATGTTTTAAAACTCTATTGTCTATTACTCACTTTGATCTTTTTAGATCATCCTATAAGATAATAATTGATTACAATTTTTGATAATCAAATTTTTTTAGATCCAAAGGAATTAGTTTGAAAAATTGAAAATCTTGCCTCCTTAGGTATCTAGAATTTATTATTATTATTACAAACAATCTTTTTAACATAAATAACTTTATTATTAGAAACAATTTTTAGAAATCCATTATCATACAAAACATTCTTTATAAGATTAAGTTTCTTACTTGTAATACAGATGTTGAAGAATCATATCATTCTACCTCTATATCCAAAAGGCCTTTGATTATTAATTATACAATCTAAAGTTTGTTTTTTTCTTGAGTACTACTTGATTTTATTTTTTAGTTCATCATTTTCTAAATTCAGTTTGATATTCTCATCTTTTAGTAATTTAATTTTAACAGATAGATTCTTTAACTCACTATTTTTATCAAGAATTTTGACTTGTAGATTTTTGTTATCATTATATTGTCTTTCAATTTCTTTAACTAATTTTGCATTATCACTTTGTAAATTAGTATTTTTGGCATGTAGATCAGCAATATCAATTTCTTCAAATTTATTTAGTTTTTCAATTACAAAATTCAATTTTTGATTCTCTTCCATTAAGTCAAATAATCTTTTAAGTAGATTAGAATTTTTATTACTCGATTTTTCATACTTTTCTACTTTAGATAATAAATAGGGTTTTCTTTTTTTAATCTTTTAATATTTTTGATATTCTTCTTTTATTTTTCTTGTAAAGCCTCATATTCTAACCCTTACTTATTTAATTCATTTAATAACTCATTATAATCATTTTCATTTATTTAAAAAATATCAGAATCAAAATTTGAATTAGAAATTTCCTTATCTCCTCTTGCCATAAAGCAAACATTGTCAAGAACCTCTCTATCTAATGAGTTAGTGTTTGAACCAAAAGGACTAGAGCTTTTAATAGAGTTTGAAGCACTTATGTCATCTTATGTAGCCTAGAAAGATCTCTTCTTTTTGTACTTGTCCTTCTTCTTCTTGTAGTACTTCTTTTTATTTTTACTAATTTTCTCTTCTAGTTGTGGATAGTTTTTCTAGAAGTAGATACTTTTCTTGTAGTTAAAACATGTAGGGGCCTTATTCTTCCCTTTGAACTTTTTATCCATTTTACCTTTATGAACGTTCTTCCAAAATTTTCTAAAATTTTTGACCACATAGGCTAGTTCTTCTAGATCAATCTTGTTGTCACTCTCTTTAGTGTGAACTTCTAAAGCTATCTCCTTTTTCTTTTCAGATCTAGAAGTATCTTTAGACTTATTTTCTTTTTCAACTCTCAACTAAACCTCAAAAAAAGTGAGGTTCCTCATCAATTCTTCCATTGTATATTTAGACAAATCTTTTAATTCTTCAATGGAGATTGCTTTTAGTTTCCATTCACCACTTAAAAATCTTAGAATTTTTAAGCTTTGGTCTTCCTCAACAAATGTTTTTTAAGACTTTCTAATCCTTTCACAATATCCATGAATCTAGTAAACATTTTTGAAATACTCTCATTTTCTATCATTTTAAACATTTCATACTTTTAAACTAACATGTTAATCTTTGTTTTCTTTACTTGGTAGATCTTTTCATGTGTTACTTGGTAGATCTTTTACTAAGATAACTTTAATACCAATTGAAAAGATTGTTAGCTTTACTAGAGGAGATGAATAGTGATTTTTAATTTCTATGACTTTTAATTTTATTTTAGGACAATTAATCACCACCAAATAAATAGAATAATAATTAAATGAAAAATAGAACAAAAAGAGTACAAAAAATCACAAAAAATTTTATGATGATTCACTACTAACGATTACTCTACTCCTCAAGGCCATAACCTTGAGATTTTCCATTAACTTGGTATTTTCTAAGAAATACCTAACCTTTATAGAGCCACAACTCTATTGACTTTGTGTATTCACAAGGCACCAACCTTATGATTTGGAAAGACATCAACATTTCCTTCAAGGCTTCAATCTTGAATGTAAGACATCGACTTTACAATTCTTGTCACAACTTAATAAAATAGGTTTTAATTTAAATTAACGAATAATTCTCAATTAAGTACAAAGAGTATTTAATATAAAAATGTAATAGTATTTAAAGACAAATCCTAAGACAATCAAAAGCTTTTGTCTTAAAGGAGAGCTTTAATTTGCAATAGCTAAGACTTTAGATCTCCTCCAAAAGGCTTCAACAATAATTCACATACCAATGGTTCTTAAGACATTTTCTTTGAATGCTTTGTTTGTTATTTTTTGCTTAAAGCTCTAAACAACAAGAATGCTCTATATTAACAATTTTTTTCTATTTCTACAATTCTCGATCATTTTATTACTTTAGGTCTTTTTCATATTTTTAAATATTATTTTCAAATATAAAATGATATTTTTCCATTTAAATAAATCTGTAAATCAATTATTTCTAATTTGAGGAGCTATAATTAGTCAATATCCTACAATTAAACGTCCAAAAATAGAAATAACGACTATAAAAGATTTCTACATGTGTAAGCTTAATTTTACAAATTTTAACTTAGTAAAATACAACAAAATTATATATAAGTTTCATAAATCAAAAAAATTCATTTAATAACAATCTAGATAAAGTTTTACTAAAAACTGAAAATTCTTATAATTATAGCTAATCAAAAGGTTTATTTTATCTTATCGAGACTTGTTCAAAGTTATCATCAGATTCAAAAGAGTTTATATAAATTATTCAACTAACAATAGACACTTCACCTAACTTTTTAGTTAGTGATGGGTTATTTATTTAATTATTCAGTCAATGGCAAATATTTTACTAAACTTTTCAAAAACTTGTAGACACTTTACCAAATTGTTCGGAAATCTACAGACACTTTATCAAACTATTCAAAAATCTATGGACACTTTAACAAACTGTTTGAGAAATGTTGAACACCTTACCAAACTGTTTGACTATTTTTTGCTGTTTTGTAGGATTAGTTAACTATATTAGGATAATTCAATCTTAATTAATCGACTAAGTACATTAACCTTAACTTATGATTTTTCATTGTCAAGACTTTAATGATCTTAACATATTATTTGATATGAAAGGAGTTTATCTTGGACATCGACCATCAGCCATTTCACCATCATAAATCACTTGCATGCTCGTTGGATCACTTCTCTCAAATGCTTTATATTTACAATACAACACAAATTAGGATGCCACACAATAAGGTAGTTGATGTACTCAATTGATGCTTGCACTTATTGATTACTCTACAACATGAAGCTACAAGTTTTGATTGTCTCAAAAAATTGTACATTGAAAATCTCGACTTCAAGGATCCATGAGCCCTATGTTCAAACAACCAGTTGGTACAAGATATGTTACTTCAAGACAATTGCTTATTTCGAGGAAATGAACTATACATTCCATAAAGCTCTTTGCGTGACAAACTGATATGTGAGTTGCACGTTGGAGGTCTTGGAGGACACTTAGGGTGAGACAAAACCATCTCTTCCATGGAGGAATGCTACTACTGGCCCCAACTCAAAAGGGGCTTGAATGCTTGGATTGTTTGTCATTGCCGAACATGCTAAGAGGCCGAAGGTCAGTCCCGAAACGCTAGACTTCACACACCTCTTCCTATTCCGCACATGCCATGGGTCAATATCTCCATGGATTTCATCTTGGGCCTCCCTTGAACATGTAAGGGCATAGATTCGATATTCATTGTTGTGAATTATTTTTCAAAAATGGCTATTTTCATACCATGCAAGAGAACTACTGGTGCTTACAATGTTTTTTTTTGTGAAGTGGTTGGGTTGCATGGCATCCCACAATCCATCACTTCCAATCATGATTCCAAGTTCTTATCTCATCAAAAGACCTTATCGAAGAAAATAGACACACTCTTAACTTTAGCTCTACATGCCACCATCAGACAAATAGCCCAACTAAAGTTATTAGTCGCATACTTGGAAACCTCCTCTATGCTATTTCTATTGTGCGACCCAAACAACGGGACATCGCGTTGTCTCAAGCTGAGTTTGCTTACAACTGTAGGGTGAATTGAACTATTGGGAATGCTCCATTTGTGATTGTTTATGGACGACTATTGCAGTACAATGATGATGGGACATCTCACAAAGGACATAAGGAGTCTCCCTACTTCCAACAGTGTAGAATGTGAAAAGATCCATCCAAGACCCATGCATGAGACTGGGGAAGAAGGGATGTGCCAACCAACCATTAATGAGAGCAAATGCTAAAAACCCTCTCATATTAATATCTATGTAATATTAATGAAAGGGAATGGTGGCAGTAACTTTTCGAACAACTAACTAATGAAACGCCATCTGTGTTGCTTGACGGATTCCGAGCTTCTACTCAAGAGAATATGAGTTTTGCTGAACGAATAGGGAAGGGGTGAGGAGATCTTGGACTATTAATCGTAGTTAATGAAAGAAATTTGGATATTCATTTTAACGAAGAACATAATAAGAACATAATAATAAGCAACTCACACAAATATTTAATATATCCTTCCATGCTCTCCTAACCTCATCAAATTACTCCTCAAAACTTTTAAAAAAAAGTAACCACAAATATGAGAGCTCAAAGCCAAGTATTCAATCAATAGTCTAAAAGAAATCAACGAAATATGCAAGTGATGGGAAGGTTGTATAAGATCAACATGGAAAATTTTTAAACATTTTTAATATTTTGATAATTTCCACTTACATTTGATCTTTTATATATTTACGTTATCTTTTAAGTGACTAAATTTATATCTTAAATATATGTATTTTCGATAAAAAACATTATAAATTCACCTCGGATATTCATTTTAAAGTATTTTAATGAAATACATTCATATCTATATATATATATATATACATATATGTTCATTATTTTGTTTTTTTTGTTTTTTTATTATTCTCTTGTTGGAATACGATCAAATCTAGCTTATTTGAATCAAATGTTCTTATTTTTGATATTTTATATTATATTATTTATTATTATTCTTTTTGGATGTTTTAATTATTACTTTACTGGGTCTGGCTAATATTTTCTCTCGATTTTGTCGAGGTGCCGTCCACCATCAAATCGAAGTAAATTTATCTGTTATGTATTTATTTATAAGGTTTCTACCACCAAACACTTTACTTAACTGTTCGTGAATTTCCAGTCAGTTTGATATGTGGTAAACCGAGCCTTATATTATTTATATTAAAGCCTTCCCGTCAAACTGAATCTAATTTCATACATATATTATTATATTAAAATTTTTCGGTCGGATCGAAGCATATCTTCGGTTCGACTAGATCTTATATATATTATTATATTATTTTAATTTAAAATTTTTTGATTGGACTGAAGCATATCTTCAATTCAATCAGACATTATATATATTATTTAATTTAAAATTTTTTCTATCGAATCGAGGCATATCTTCGGTTTGACCAGATCTTATATATATTATTACATTATTTTAATTTAAAAGTTTTGCGGTCGGACCGAAGCATATGCTTCAGTTTGATAAATTGTTATATTATCTTCGGTTCGACTAGGTCTTATATATATTTTATTATATATCTTTTTTCAAAATAATAATAATAATAATAAATTCTCATATATATATATATATATAAATCAACTTAAAGGAAGGCTTATGGTGATCTAAGGATGTGAGGTTCCTCGTCCCTTCAACAAGAGGGGGTAGTGAGAGTGTTCCAGTAATCTCTTTTTCTATGTTAATGACAACAATATAGGGATCTAAATGGATGTGCAAACTACAATCTGATGCAAGATAAATTATGTTGCCTACGACGACAAGGCTTTCATTCTTGATTGCTTTGGAACCTTATGAACTTCCAACATTTTTCTCCAAAGCAATTGATGAATATGTCAAATGCACCTAAAGAAATTTTTGCACAAGCGTGCTCGTACGTAACTTTTCTTTACATAAATAATGAATACATTATACACAAACAAACACTATAACCTTCCCATTTAAATAGTCATTATGCACGATGAATCACAAATTTTTAAAAAACAATGCACATAAGCAAAGCCTTTTACATGCAATACCAAATTCTGTCCAAGCTAAATAATATACGCGTGATGTTCACATCAATCAAGGGCAAGTTCATGCATTAAACAATGATGTAGGTGCAGCGATAAATAGTATGAAAACTTTTAGATCAAATAATTGTAAACTTACAACGTAGGGTCGATATTGCAATTTTCCAAACCCCCTTCTTCTCCTTCCAACGAAACCCACAAAAACTCTCCTCTTCCGCACACAGACTACGCCACCTCAGCCTCCTCCACGCGTGGAAGCTTCTCCAACGAGATGCTCGTGGCGCGTCACACCTACGTAAGGAGAACAGTGGTTAGCGGCGTCGACTCCCCACACACGAACAACAACTCCGCTCACCCGGCAACTCAGCTGCGTTGCACCACCACCTTCGATCGACGACAACGACGACCTTCCATCTAGGGCTCGATTGGGTGAACGGGGGAAAAATCTTCGGCCTGGTTATCAGTAGAGAATTTAAAGGAAATTTCCATAACCGTAACTCACCCATGGCCCTTAATTTCCGCCCTTCAACTCCCACTTCCGATTTCTTCTCATTTCTTGTTTTTTCAAAATTATTTTATTTATTTATTTGTTTGTTTGTTTTCCACTATTACCCTTATTCTTCTCGCACAAAATGCGTGAACAAAGTGGACATGACTTTAAAAAAAAAAATTCTATGCAGAAACAAGAGGTTGGGGTGCAAGAACATGCCGTCCACATGTGCAAGAACGTGGAAACCTCTACTTCTCTTCCGACGATAGTAGTCTCACATTGGGTTTACATATTTAATGTAGTATGTGTTACCTATTGTTAATTAATTTTGAATTCAACTTTTACATGATATGACGGCATATGATCCATATGATACTTGTAGGCATATAAAATTATAAATGAAAAAATGTGTTGATAAAAAAGAATTAATACAAAATGTACATATGCTTACATGATACACAGGACTTATCAATTTTTTGAAATGAATTTCACAAAAATTGTGTCCAGATAACTCAATGCTTTCGTGGAAACCTCTACTTCAATTGCAAATGGACATAGGAAGGACAAGTTTGCATCACCTCTAGAAGCATATATATATGGTTAATTCTTCTGCTAGGTTTACTTAATTTCTGAGATTTCACTACAGGTGCCAAGGATTTCCTTCAGATGGGCAGCGCATCCGATGCACAAGAAGAAGAAGAAGAAGAAGAGACCAGTGACAGCGGCGATTGGCACGACCTCAGCTGCGAATACGAGGACGTAACGTTTGAAAAAGGCAACAGTGCGGGGTACGGCGATGGCGGCGGTGACGATGATCTGAAGGAGGCGAAGAAGAGATCGACGTCATTCGTCGCTACCCCGCCGGGTTACATAATTTTCGATCTTCCACCGCCCGTGCAACCACCACGAGAGTCGAACGTTGTCACGACCGCCGGTGTTCCTTGCTCTTCTTCAACCTCGTCGCCGGAGCCAGATGTGGTTCCAACGAGAAGTTGGAAGAGGTGGGGGTGCGGAGATCGTGGGCGTCATCCATGGATCAAATCCCTGCTATGTCACCAGCATTCCGAGGCAACGACTGGGTTCGCCGTTCAACGAGAGACGGGGTTGTCGAGGAGCAAGTCGTGCGGCGATGGAAGCTCGTCGGCTTCGGCTCCACCCGACGAGTTTGACCTATGCACAAGGTGCCGATGCATTCCCTATGACGGTAGGACGAAACCGAGCGATTCCAAAGAAGAAGAAGAAGAAGATGGTTATAATGATGATCACAACTCAATTGGTCCTGCCAACGAGCATAAGAAATCAATGGGCAGTGGCGTCGGTGACGACGACGGAATCCTCGAAGAAAGATTCAGATGTGGATTATTCTGCGTATCTCTTCCTGGCAATTCCAAGGGGAAACACTTTTTCGGAAGAAATCGAAAGGACCAAAGACTTGATGCGGTTTCAAGAATTGTTTCCCTCGAAAAATTCGAATGTGGGTCATGGGCATCAACGGCGGTGCAGGACGAGGAAGAAGAAGAAGACGATGCATATTACGAGCTGCCGCTGGAAATGATAACGATGGAAGCCAACGACATGAACTTGCCGGTGAAGGCGGCCTTTGTCGTCGAGAGGGACCGCAAAGGAGGGCTGAAGAGAGAGGGCTCAAGGTGGTCGACGACGCCACGCCATGTGAGGTTCCAAACCACATCGCAGGCGTCGTGCCCTCCATCTCCATAGCTTGCTGCTCAAGTGTTATTCTCACTGAGAGCTCTAATATCTTCTTTCATGGCATTACACTGATTCAAAGCTGTTGAAAATTCATCTTACAATTCGGTTCTCCTCCTCTTCCTTCATCCATCTCCTTTTTCTTCAACATGGTATCATTTGCTTAGGTCAATCCATGGCCTCTGATGGATCTAGCATTCAAGATGACTACTCCTTTGCATTCACCTCTCCTCTTCCCCTCTCTTACAATATCCGCCATGCCTTCCTCATCCTATGACTAGGACGACATATCTCGCCTGGTCGACTCAATTCCGTGATATTCTAGCCATTCACAGCATCATCTATGTCATTGATCCTCAATTCACACCACCAACTCCACAATCAGTTGAATATGATAATTGGCTTCGCACAGACAAACTAGTGTTGAGCTAGATACGCTCAACAGTTGGCATTAGCATCCAAGCGCTGCTAATCCAATGTCCATCTGCATTAGAAGGTTGGCATATTCTTGAATCCACGTTTGCTTGATCCTACAGCCCAATCCCATTTGCAAGTACTGCGTGACCAGCTTCGCACTGTGAAGAAGAAAGTAGATCAATCAATAGATGACTATCTGCTTCATGCGAAGTCCATTGCAGACAACATGGCGGTTGCTGGTAGTCCATTACAAGAATCTCAACTAATTGATATATTGCAGATGGTCTTGGACCAGAATATGAAGCATTCCTAACCAGCATTGCTTGTCAGGACTGCACAACCTTTGATCAATACTATGAAATAGTGAGATGTGAAACTTCTCTACTGCAACGTTAGTGTCATGTTTCAACTGATTCAATTGCTCTCTCAACAATTACCACAAAAGATCTGGTCACCGTAGGCATGGAAGAGGACGAAGTTGCAGACGTGGTGGTCGCTACCAAAGCTACTCTCCTGTTCCATGACGACCATCATCTACTCAAAAATTTTCCCCATTTCCACTGACTTCAATTTACTCCAATGTCGTCAAATTTGTAACAAATGGGGACATACAGCACCGTGTGATACGATCACCATGACCATGCCTACAATGCTGAATCTACGGCAAACTCCGTGGATAATATGAGTATTTGTGATGGATCTGAAGCCTTGTGGTGCATCGACTCAGGGGCTTCCCAACACATGACCGCCTCTACCAATAATCTCTCAAATGTTCGCTCGATCGCTCCTACACGTACAAAAGCAATACTTGTTGGCAATGGTCATACTCTTCCTATTACACATATTGGTTTCACTACCATCTCACATCCTCGCAAATGTGTTTGCATGCACCCTACTCTTGTTGTTCCTAGATTACAACGCAATCTCCTATCCATAAAAGGATTCTCCCAAGACAATAACTGTCATTTTGAAAATCAACTTTATTGTTGTATAAAATTTATACGGTCAAATGAAGGTGGGGAATTCACTGGTATTACATTTCAAAACTTTCTTAAAACCTATGGCATACATCATCGAATCTCTTGCCCATACACCCCTTCTTAAAATATGGTTGTCAAATGCCATCATCGCCAACTGGGTGAGACAGCCCGTAGCTTATTGTTTCAAGTTGGATTATTTGCTAAACATTGGGTATTTGCTTTTCAAAAAGCATGCCACATTATAAACCGTTTACCTAATTTAAGCTGTTGACATTCCTATTTTTAATCTCTTCTCAATGACTAATCCTAACTTGTCTTAGATGAATCAATTTCCTTTCTACAAACCCATAATTAGCCCTTTGCATGAATCTTACAATCCATCGCTCTCTTATGTAGGCCCTACAACCTATAATTTTCCTTGTTCAAGCCTTACGTCTCATTTTCTTCCTTATTCGGGCTCAAAGGTCCATTATCTTGGTTGGGCCTAGAGGCCCATTATTTTGCTGCGTGGGCTCAAAAGTCCACCACCTTTTGTTTAGGTCAAAAGACCCATATTTCCTTTGCGTGAGCTAAAAAGGTCCGTTATCGCTTTTTGTAGGCCCAAATGGTTTGATGATCATTCATCATCTTGCTTTGCCACATTAACGTCTACATGACGTCCGCCATGTCATCCACCACTTGACAACTTCTCATTGGTCAACTCACTTAATGTCAACTCCTTTGACCAATCAAGAGTTGACACATAATAGTGGATTATCACGTCATTGGTTATGTTAGTGCCACATCGATCAACTTATTTTAAATCAAATTTGATGGTCTACGTTCCTCTACCTAGATCTAATTCAACACTCTAGATCTTACCATCTAGATCCAATCTAATGATTTAAATTGTATCATCTCATCTTTCAATCTAACAATCTAAAGTACATCATTTGAATCTCTTCCAATAATTGAAAATTAATCTACTTTTCATCTAATAGATAAGATTTCATCTGGAATCAATGATAAAGATTAGGTCAACTAGATTCGATTCGATAACTTAGATCACATCATCCTTAGTTTGATCGCTTAGATCTAATGACCAAGATTTGATGTACTTTAAATCCAATGGATGAGATCCGATCAAAGATCAATGATTAAAATCAAATCATCCAAATCACATTATATGGTTTAGATCGCATGATTAAAAATTTGATCTCTAAGAGACCATGACTTAATCATCGCCTAGATTTAACACATCTTAGCCATCCATGTGTTGCCAACTCAACTCCTCTAGCACGCTGGACATCATCGCCACATCCTCCCACCATGATGGTTGAAAGATTAGGAGTTCAATTTTTCCTTTGTCCATGAGCAACGAGGAGGCATTCTTTAGCGACTCCAAAGCTACAAACATCCCTATTATGCTCATGCGACCCTTTTGAACGTCAACCACTCTTTGTTCGTGCATGGAAACACCATTCACCACTGTTGTGCCGCCACTGCTCCGTCACACATGTCGCCCATCACTGTCGTTTCGTTAGCATAGGTAGTTCTCTACACCTTCTCTTGTAACTACTTGTGTCTCTAGATCTGATAGTCGGATTTGGATGAAATTTTAGTACGTTGATACTTACGAGATGAGTTTTCCAATACCTATTTAATCTTTGAAATCCATCTAGTGGATGGAAAGTTATAAATCCTCAAATGTTGTCCTATGTTACCATCTTCCTAAGATGCACCTTCTCTGACCATCTCCTCTCTATTATGATATGTTTAGAGGAATCTTTGTCTATCATTTTTTTAACTTCTCAGGCTTCGTATGTGATTTATTTCATTACATTTTAATTCAGAGATTTATAGATATGATTTTTCAAAATGAGCTAATGCACACTATCCATCTACCGAAACTGTGATTGAACATGATATTTCATCCAATTATTCTTATCAAACTGGTAAATAACATGAAGGTTTCTTATTTTTCTTCAATGGAGAATTATCCCAAATTTCAAACAAAGCTTAGATGACACAATTGTATGCATTATTCGTGGAGATAAAATTCTCCAGATTCTAGGTATGTTTACTATCTTATAGCTAGAGGTAGACCCAACTACTTTATTATGTTTCAATCATTTCGATCGGATGTACTACTCTGAATGCCTGCTTTATATTTTTTAATGCTATCATGTTCTCCATCTCTCTCTAGAATTTTGTTTCAAGTCAGCTCGATTTTTCTATATTATGTCGTGATTTTCTCAAGCTGTAGGCGCATTCTACATTTTGTAGAAATGACTATTTGCACCACTATAGTTTGATCTCACTTTCCTACTTCTATCAACCCCTAAACACCTAGACCATGATTTTTACCATGAAAGTGGGACTGTGATGTTTCATTTGCATTTCGAATTGTACCAATCCGCTTTATGGTTGAGGAGATTTGAATTTTCAAATTTATTTTCAACTGCAAATAAATGTGTCTATCATAAGGTGTGCACATCAATTTAGAAACACCAACTGCCTTTCAAGTGAACTTGATTTTTTTTTCTTATAATTTTTCATAAAGCAAACCTCTTGATTTCATTTGCATCTTAAATTACATCATTTGGATTAGCGAGCATTTCTCTATAAATTTGCAAATTCTATTACATTGGTAGATAATGCCATTGATCTTAGATGCACCCCAAGTTTCATATGTTGTTTTATAGGCCTTATGTGCATTAATAGTTTGGTTATATATATTTTTTAGATCGCAAACTTGATGTGCTTTGATTTGGCACCTGTTTCATGATTTTTCGTTTGGCGCAAATTTCCATCTAATTTTCCAAAATTTGTGTATTTCTGTAGACCACTTAGCATTTCAAGGCATATTCCCCCGATCAACTAATGATGATTACTATCTTTGAATGCCATGTTTGCTAGCATCGAATGTTATGCTTGTCAATTTATACTTAAATATGTCCATTTCTTCGATCAATTTGTGATATACCATATTTCACTCATGCATGTATATTACTATTTTGTTATTCATGTTTGTTAAAAATCACTAATACTTAGCAATCATCTCTTAGATTTGTATTAGACAATATGCAAACAAAATCTAAATCATGATTTTAACTATAATAGAGTATCATGATTTGGAACTTGAAGCACACTTTCCACAGCATAGATTTGCTTTTACGTGCATGGCCGAACTTGAGTGTAAAATCACATCCATCGCCATATATCTATTGTTTCCAGAATTTCATAGTTTTATGGATCTGAATTTGCATGCGGCTAGACTCTAAAGTTACGTGTGTAATCTTTAATCATACGCTTCAGATAATATTTCATAACAACTTATTAACCATTTAAAATATAGCATATAGAAATCAAGTCTACTTATAGTAAAATCATAGATAGATAATATTTCTAAATTATTTTTCATCTCTAGAATTAATAAAATCTCACAAATCTAAGAATAAAGTTTATATTAAGGATATTTTCCTTAGTCAAGCGAAGCCATAGGGTTGCATCCAATATGTCATACAAGATTAAGTTTGCACGTCACACGTACACCTTAGTTTCCTTCTTCACATCTCTTGGGACAAAATTTTATAATTCTCCTATTTTTTAGGTTATTACTAAGTTTTCTATTTTTACAAGTGATAATAAATTAATTTAATAAAAATCAACTAAGATTTTCCTCAAGAAGGGTTAAAATAGACAAATCCATTTCACATGTCCCCGAGCCACTCATTCTACATCGCATGCATACCTTTTGCATCTTATTACTTTGTCTACTTTGTTTATTTGTTTTGGTCATACTATATTAAAACATTTAAATTAAGACCATATAAGGATCATTTCTCACTCATCACCATACGAGCGTAGGAATGCTTACATGACTTCTCTCCTGTACTTTCAGTTTTATTCGTCTATATGAGTAAAAATTATTCTTTTTCATTTCTTCTACTTTTAATACGAATAGACACCAAAATGCCTCACATTACATACTTAAGAACATTCGAGAGATTAGGAAATTAGGTATGTATGGTACTTAACATCTTCCCTATGCACATCAAGAATGCTTACCTAACTCTCTAGTTAGAAAGACTTCACAAACTCTCTTTTTTTTGGCATATATCTATGCATTACACATAGGTTTTTCTTAATCTTCTCTTAGATTAATCTAGGTGGCAATTCCATCTCTTTTCCTATCCCTTTTTAGTATGGAGCAAATAAGGATCTAGTAAAGTCTTGCTCTACTCTATGATGCCTAGAGTGTTATACAAACATAAACAATAATATTTCCTATGAAATTTTCTACAATACTCCACCTAATTATAATGCCTTATGAATTTTTGAATGTGCATGCTACCCTCTCATTCTTAAACCAAGAAACAAACTTCAGCTAAGCAACATCCTTCTTCTACATCTCCTTCACCACCACCATCTTTTCATATTGATGGCATACATCCTCTCCCAAATCCTACTCTACCTAGTACTCCTCCAACTACTTCTACAAGCAATCCTCCCATCACCTTTGTATAATCCCCACCTTAACACATTCCTCCTAAACCTTTATTGAATACACCTACAACCTCACCTAACCATCCAACTACTTCTAGTTGATCCACATCTCATTAGAAAACCTATTTTCTATCAAGCATTTATCACCATGGGCAACATCCAGTTCCATGAGCTTTGCACGTTAAACTTACAAACACAACTCTCATTGAACCCAACTCATACACTAAGGCTAAAAGGTACCCCCATTATGTTCAATCTATGGAGGAAGAATACAATGTGCTATAATGAAATGGAACTTGGGAATTAGTACCTTGCCAAGCACACCACAATTTAATAGGATGTAAGTGGATATTTTGGATTAAACAAACAAACACAAGGTATATTGAACAATATAAAACTTGACTAGTTGCCAAAAGCTTACATAAACAATGTGGACAAGATTTTGAGCAAATGTTTAGTCTCATTGAAAAACATAAAACAATACAAACAATCTTATCACCAATGGCTACACATCACTAGCCCCTTAGAGCAATTTTATGTGTGCAACATATTCCTACAAGGTGATCTCATGGAGAAGGTCTTTATACAACAACCACCAAGGTTCCAAGACCCTTGCCAGTGAGATAATGTTTACCACTTATGAGAAGCCATTTATGGCCTAAAACAATCCCTACAATCATGGTATTTTCACTTCCATCAATACCTCCTATTAAGTGGTTTCTATAATAGTCATTCTAATGTTTCACTCTTTATTAAACATCAAGGTACATCTTTTCTTATCATCCTTGTGTATGTGGATGACAATTTTCATAGGCAATTACTCTTCTCTAATTCAATCTTTTATTACCCATTGTGCACCCATTTTGATTGTCAACAATTGGGGCCTCTCCATTTCTTCCTTGGTATGGAATTTATAACCACTTTGATTGGAATTGATCTTTCTCAAAGTAGATATATAGTTTCCTTGGTATAGACTTGTGTATCTTGAAGTTATAGTTGGAAGGGAGGAGGATGGGGGATTTGGGATCAAGGAAGGACAAGGGTTAAGGATATAGGATGGGCTCTATGTTTTCCTACGATTTTTCAAAGGGCAAGGACGAACATTTTATTCTCAACTTCTTTTATACAACAACAAATGTCAAATTTTAATTTTGGCATTTGCATGGTACACAAACATCTTTAAAACATCAAGATTAAATTCTAACATTTTTTACTATTTTCAACTAACACAAACAAGCCCAAATGTCTCTCTCCTTCTCGTTTATTCTTCCCAAGGGATACGTTTTGGAGAAGCAAAGGGTCTTTTCAAATATAACGCAGGATAGCACACACACACACACCCCCTCTTTCATTCTCTTCTTAGGTCACATGGGCCTAGTCTACTCCTCGTTTCTCAATTAGGTTAATAACTAAGCTATACCTAAAAAGATTATTCAAATAGTGAATTTTTTAAAGGAATTTCATGGTTGGCCCACCATATTTTACTCCCGAAATTAATCACACAAGCTAATTAAAAGCTAAACCTAAGTAAATAAAATCATGTATATTTTGTGGTTTGCATTTGCATGCATTCATGTCACATCCCAAGCATTACACTTGATTCCACTTATTTATTAACTTAATAATTTCATCCCATGATGTTTAGGACACGTAAACATTTAGAGCATTTCCCAACACATTCACACGTGAAAGAGGAAATAAAGTTATGATTTTTCTATCCCTTCTACCTTTTTAGGTCATTTTCTTCTCCAATATTCATTTCTTCCCTGTCTTATTTCATGCCCCAAGAGCTCCATGAGTCTATTCCTCTCATCTCATTTATTTTTAAACCTAAGTTCATTTACTTTATACATGTCTAGCGAGCAAACCCTTAGATGCTTAAAACTCACCCACTTAACCAAGATCACTTGAAAGGCCAAGTAACTCCAGTGTATGAGGTGCTTAACATCTTCTTCTATGTGTACATAAAGTGCTTACTTGAACTTATGATTTGTCATATCACAACCTTATACATTTAAGATTCATTCACACTGTATATATGGGTTTTTCTTAATTTACTCTTAGAATTAAATTGGATAGTAATTTCATTTGTTGGGTGTGGAGACTATCGAAGATGGAGGTTCAATTGAACCAAACACATAGACAAAAGAATTGAAGAGCAACTCAATTGGACTAAAAAAAATGAGATTGTTTGATGATGCCCAAACTAAACATGTGTGAATGTTCGATGAAGATCCAAAGCCTATTGACGAAGTCCAAATGGGGGGATTAGATGACTAGTGGTTGGGCGCCAAACAAATGGAGACGTTTGATGGAGCCTCATTAGACACCATGAATGTTTGATGGAGTCTAACCGAACAAGGTGAATGTTCAAGTATTTCCTAGAGCACACTCATGTGAAGTCTTTAAGTTGTCACATGCATCTCTTAGCTAAAACCATTGAATAAAACAAATGTAATGTGTCTCAATGAGTCCTTTGTCTTTTACAATGTAATGAGGGTATACTACCCTAAGTTTGCCCTATTTAAGGGGTTGTATTACAATGTATTGGGATGATAGAATAGTAATTACCAATGCTGCCATGGATGTAGGTCGTTTTGTCAAACCACGTAAAATCTTAGTGTCCTCTTATGTCATGTGCTTAAATCTTTTTCTTTCTTCTTCCACCATCTTAATTATGTGAGAATAGTAAAGAGTAAGAGTGTTGTGAGTGTTTACCATCGACAATCCTACTTTACAACTAGTGTCATAAGATCAATTCCCTTGACATGCACATGTGGGTATGTATAGTTGGGGGGGGGGGGGGGGGGGGGGGCACTGGAGTATAGTGACTCATGTATACTATTTGGATTTTCCCAGCACATCAAAAACCTGATTGGATCTCCAAGAATGCACTAAAAAAACTTAGATTTGTTAACTTCTGTTTTTACTTAGTTAATTTATCTTTATGCCTATTCTTTTTCTTTTAGAAGTAAACAAACAACCTTTAATACAAATTAGATATTAATTCCAATTTGTACTTTAATTGCAAGTGCATAGTGTCTATTGTATCAGCGTGCAAGTACAGGTCGATCCCATAGGAAATTGCTTAAGAGTTGAGAACTGTCCATTTGTTAACAATCAAATTTATATATTCAATAAACTCTTCGTTGAGTTACAGTTAACTCAAGGGACAAAGTTCATTGAGTTATGGTTAACTCAACGGACTAACCTCGTGGACTTATATTAACTCCACGAGCTTGTCTTTTCTTTTTAATACTGTTATTTACAGAGGAATTTAGCCAACCATTGGGTAGTTCTACATATTGTAAATAACATCAATTAAGCTCTTTAATGTTAGTAAACACTGAATTTATCATTAAGCATACTAACATTCAGATAATTCAAACAGTAACCATTAAAATCTTTAAGTCTTTTGAACGAACCAATTTCAGTAAACTGTAAAACTAAATCAAACATAAAACAATCATAACACTAACAAAGATAACATTAATCACGATATAACACAAACAATACAACACTCAAATACAAAATACAATAGCAGATAAGTTGTTTTTGGTATTTTTGTTTTAATATGAACATGGAAATGGGCGAAAGGTGAAATGTAAAGTAATCTCAGTCGATAATAAATACTTCTGTCACTACATACGACGCGATTACACCATTGAAAATTAAACCACTTACAATTCTATCTCCTCTCCCTATAGAATCGTGAGTCCAGAATTGCAAGGTGATCTCCTCTTTAGCATACAGGCATCAACCCGAAGCCAAGGCTAAAAGCTTTACGATCTCCTGAGATATGAGTCGACGCTTGGTGAAAATGGCTTCCCTTCCCACGACGTGATCACTCCTCACAGTGGTTGTCAGGCATTGTGTTTGGCTTGGAATCAACCCAACATCAAGAAAGTATCCTCACAGACCTCCGATGGTTTGTGATTATGGTGGTGGTAACGATGGTTGGTGTGGTACTTCAGAGAATTGCCGACATTGTCTGTAGAAAGTTCGATGCTCCTCCTCTGTACACACTGGCCATACCCATCGATCACACACACTTTACTTATTTTTCTTCTTTTCTTTTATATTTCTTCAATGGTAACTACTTCTGCTTGAATGGTCGGTTGGATTTCCTTCATTCATATCAACAACAATGATTTCTTCTCCCTTCGACGAGTGAATTCCTACGTGATACGTGCGATCGTGGTCTTTTCTTCCAACTGTCTGTTCCTGCAATCGCTACCATGGCATATTAGAAAATAAATAGTTTATGGAGTTACAGATAACTCAACAAACTTTCTTCATTGATTTAACTATAAAACACCTGCATAAATTTAACTATCTGATGCTCAGGTGCATTTCGGATACTTATAAACTTAACTATCCGATGCCTAGATGCATTTCGGATAGTTACAAATAACTCACCGATATATAACTTAAGTAAGTCTACCAGATCTCGACACGTGTCAACAACAGTTTAATAATAAAAGAAACATTTCGGAGAGTTACAAGTCTAACTATCTGATGCTCAGATGCATTTCGGATAGTTATAGATAACTCACCGAAAATCCACTTAAGTCACTTTCCCAAAACATGACACGTGTCCACAGCTATTTTATAAATAAAAGGAGATTTCGAAGAGTTACACATATAACTGTCTGATGCTCAACTGCAATTTCGGATAGTTATAGATAACTCACCGAAAGTTCACTTAAGTCATGCATTATGGTTTTGACATGTGTACTTCAGGAAATAATAAAATATTCTTTCAAAACATAACTGTTCGGTAGTTTAAACATAACTATCTGATACATGTTCGGTTTGTTAAACATAACTGTCCGAAATATGTTCGGTATATTAAACAAACTGTCCGAAATATCAGAAATTTCGGATACTTAAGAATTTCACAGCCTACAACTTAAAGACAGTTCAGAAATGTACTAAATTGACATTAATTCCCTAAAATTAAGCAGATTCTTTAATTAAAGCATATAATAGTGTAATTATAACATAATGGCTTAATTCTCATATGATAAGCTAAATATTATGCAATTAACCATCATTTAACCGTTAATAATATGCACTTTTTCATTCTAAACATGTACCTAATAGAAAGTCTCTAGCCATAGGTAGAGACATGGAGAAAGTGATTCATGACTAGGAGAAATCCTTGGATAGTTTAAGGAGAGAGTTTGAATGGCCAAGTCCACACATGTTGCCCTTAGACCTCTTTAAGAGGAGGTGTATGTGTTTAGAGTGAAAAGTGTATAATTCTTAAAGTTTAAATTAACAATTAAGGACATTATATGACTAATTAGATAGGAATTAGATCATTATATTATGTTTACAAAAATCTAAAGCTTAATTGAAATATATGCATAATTAAAAGAAATTAACGTTAATCAAGTATTATTTTAGAATTATTACAAAATGTCTTCTAAAAATACTAGTAAATGTTGTTTACACCTATGCAGTACATGTTTATTTTATTGAAGAACAAGATCAAACAAAGATAGTAGAGTTATCATATAACTCAACAAAACCAATCCATTCCATTGAGTTAGTAATAATTAACGAAATTAGTTCATTGAGTTATGTTAACTCCAAGGACTAGTTTTTTTATCTAATATATGATCATGAGTAGTTACAAGAATTGCATCGAAAACCCACATTGCATAACTCATGCCCATGATCTCTGTCATGGAATGAAGAATAGATTATAGCCATTAATGCAAAGGAAAGAAGAATCCAACCATTTAAATTGGTGCCAATAGTTGTTATTGAAAAGAAATATAAAATGACTAAAAAAAATTCAGCAAAAATGGGGAGGAAGGGACGCTCACTATAGAGAGTGTTGGAGATATCCTTCTACCATCATCCATTATTCATTAGAGGTCTGTAGAGCCATTTTTAGAGTTGGATCGATTCTAATCAAACTATGGTAACTAACAATTATTGCATAGGAATGATCATATCATAAGAAGGAAATGTTTCTCTATCAAGCACTAAATCATCTCTCAATGGAAAGATTAAAGCTTCCAGCCTTAGTGTTAGGTTTATGCCAATTGGCCGAGGAAGAGATCACCTTACAAAGGTCTAGGTTTGCAATTTAATAAGGAGAGGAACACTTGATAATAAGTGATTAAATTTTCAAAGGTGTAACCGCATCACATATATGCTTAGAAGTTGTTGATTTTCAATAGAGAGTATTGTCATTCATCTATCGTCCACCTTAAGGAACATTAACATTAACATTTATAGTTACATATATACTATGTTTTGTTTATGTCTATATTATTTGTTCATGATTGTCAAATGTTTTGTATTTACTTTTCATTTCAGTATGAAACTATCTAACTTTATTTTAAAACTAGTTAATTTTAAATCTCTGAAATTGTATCTTAACTAATTGTTATTTGAGATCATTTGGATGTTAAATCTATTCATTGTTAAATCTGAGATAAGTAGCAATCAGAAAGCATATAATGAGTTGTTTGCATCCTTTGGGATCGCTCAATGGTTGGCTGAATTCAGGTGCAAACAACTATACTAGACTTAAGTCTACGAACTTATCCATTAAGTGTTAACTCAACGAAGTGAGAGACTTAATTAGTAAAACACTGCCACTGACTAAAAGCAACCTAGAAACTGATTCTAATCACTCCCTATGGTTCGACCTATACTTGTACACTTTTACAACAAATGTTATGTACTTATAGTTAAGTAAACGAATAAATTTAATTAATTTAAGTCTCATTCAAGAATTGCTTCGTAACTTGAGCAAATCTAAATCCAAGCAATATGCACTCACTATCACCTTAGGATTTTGGTGTAGTGATTTGAATACCCAATGACAAGAATTTGTATCAAAGCTTAGGGTCATGGGATTGAGTCCCCAAGTACACATGTGGTTACACATGGTTGGGGAGGGGGAATTGTTAGGTGTCCTCCCACACTAGAGTGTAGTGGCTCATGTGTGCCCAATGGAAAGTCCCTAGCTATAAGCGAAGGCATGAAGGAAGTTCTTCATGGTTTGGAGAAGTCCTTAATTAGTCTAGGGAGAGTGCTTGAATGGTCAAGTCCACACTCAATGACTTATGATGTGGTGCCTTTAATCCTCTTTAAGAGGAATGTGTACACACTCATTATCACCTCAAGGTTTTGGTATAGTGGATTAGGCACCTAATCTTAAGAATTGGTATCAAAATTGATAAGAAGGATGTTATGTGTTAGAATTGTAACAAGAGGGTCACTTTTGTGGTTAATATAAAGCATTAAAACTATGTGGCCATAATTGAGTCCTAAATTATAGACTTTAGAGCTTCTTTTCATTCCATCAACTAGAGAGAATTACTGTAAAACTATGTGGCCATTGAAAAGAGAATGATATACCTTACTAATGATAGGTACCTAGAAGTAGTTGAAAAGAGAGATGTCAATATCAAGACTAATAGCAACATAGTGTGAAAGTTAAAGGATGTCAAATATGTCTCTAATATAATAAAGAACATCCCCATAGGTCAACTATATAATAAAAGTTACACTGCTAGATTTGAAAAAGGGCATTAGAAAGTAACGAGAGGAGCTATAGTGATAGTCAAAGGGAAGAAGAGGAGAGCCCTCTATATGACATTTAATGAAAGGGATTATTGCAATTGTTGTAGAAAGTCTTGATCAATGTAGTGTGTGATACAAGAGAATGGGGCATATGAGAGAGAAGGGGTTGAAAGTCATGGTATCGAAGGGGAAGCTTCCAGATTAGAAGACAATGAACTTGAAATTCTATGAAGACTATGTTTATGCAAAGCAAAAGAAAGTAATCTTTCTAATGTAGTAAGGATGTTGAAGACCAAAAAGTTGGAGTTGATCTACACAAATATTTGAGGACTAGTACTTGTAAAGTCCCTAGGTAGCTTAAGGTATTATATCAAATTCATAAATGACTCCATTAGGAAGGTTTGGGTTAATACCTTGAGAAATAAGTGTAATGTGTTTGTAACTTTCAAGCAATGGAGAGTTGAGGTTAAAAATGAAATTGTTGAGAAGATTAAGTGTCTAAAATCCAATAATGGTGGCAAATATGACAACTCAAATATCAAAAGTTACTATGTTGAAGTGGGAATCAAGATAATTAGGATGGCTCTTAAAAATCCATAACAAAATAAAGTGACTAAAAGGATGAACAATATGTTGACTAAGAAGGCTAGAAGCAAGAGATTGCAAGCAGCTTACCCAAGGGGTTATAAGCTGAAGTAGTGAGCACAATTACATATCTAATCAATAAGGATGCATTAGCACCCCTAGATCTGAAGATTCTTGAAGAGGAATGATTAAGTAGAAAAGTGAATCTTTCCTACTTTGAGAGTGTTTGGATGTGTCAACTATATATGCATTGATGCTGATGTTAGGGATAAATTAAATCTCAAAATGAGAAATTGCTCTTTCATTGGCTATAGAGTAGAGAAGTTTGATTATCATTTATAAGATGACCAAAATAAGAAGATTTTGAGAGAGAAAATTGAAAGTGAGGATTGAAATGACTCCACAAGAGGAGGGGTGAATTGTAAATTCAAATCATTTTATCAATAAAGCACAAAACAATACATAGTAAAAACCTTTTCTAAACTTTATTTTCTATTAAGAATAAGATTTTTACACAAGTACAAACAAGGTAAGGAGATAATAGAATTCTATAGATTTTTACCCTTTTGTAAAAAGAAATTGCAAACTAGACTTACACTTTTTGATATTTAAGTAATCACATGATCTACCAAGCTCTTCCTTAGCTATTGAAATCCTTCCTTCAAATGCTTTGTAAATCTTCAACTTTGACCCTTTTAACTTTGAGCTCTTCAAGTAAATCTCAAGTAGTGTAAACAATTTGCTATAAAGTAGTGAAATTTCTAAAACTCTTTAGTTTATAAGTGGTGTATAAGATAGCAAAGAATGTATGTATCTATGGGATATCTATGAGAGGGATTGTTATAAGATGGGATTGTCTTGAAGTACAACTTGGATCCTTTATTTATAGTCTTCAAATTAAATATGCATGTTCATCCACTATTGACATTTTTCCATGATCCCACGTTCTTTTAAATTTTGAATCAATCACATTCTTTAAGTCTACGTTTTACATGATTCCCATAATCTTCTATTCTAGATTTGTCGAGAACAAGCTTCTGGAGATTCATAGTGTTTTTGTTTAAGTTGTTGTTTTAGTTGAACAATTAAACCTATAAAATCTCAAACATTTATTTGATAATTCTTTGAGTTTTTCACCTACAAAATACATGACCTACAATACTTAATTTATAACATTAGTCATATGTAAAACTCGAACAATTATCTTAACTCTTCGATTTCTTCAAAAATCATATATGGAAAACACATGAATAACTTAAGACATAAAACACACATGAGTAAAACATAACTATATGAGTTTTTTATGATAATTCTTTGACTTTTTAAAACACTTAACCTTATAGCTATGCAACTTTGGCTAGACTTATACTTAGACTAACTTAGACCCATTTTCATATAAAAATAAAATCATTCATCATCAAAACTAAAATCCTAATAAAAAATGCCACCTTTAATGGGTCAATATTATATAAGCATAAAGATGTGGCTTAAGAATAGCTATTGAGCAACTATTTAGAATGAAAAAGTGCATAATATTAACATTTAAATGATGGTTAATTGTATAATATTTAGCTTATCATATGAGAATTAAGTCATTATGTTATAATTGCACTGTTATATGCTTTAATTAAAGAATCTACTTAATTTCGGTGAATTAATGTTAATTTAGTACATTTCTGAACTGTCGTTAAGTTGCAGGCTGTGAAATTCTTAAGTATCTGAATTTTCTAATATTTCAGACAGTTATGTTTAACATACCGACATGTATCGGATGGTTATGTTTTAAACTACCGAACAGTTATGCTTTAAAAGAATATTTTATTATTTCCTAAAGTACACGTGTCGAAACCATAATACATGACTTAAGTGAACTTTCGGTGAGTTATCTATAACTATCCGAAATTACAGTTGGGCAAGGGATAGTTAAATGTGTAACTCCTCGAAATCTCCTTTTATTTATAAAATAGCTGTGGACACGTGTCATGTTCTAGAAAAGTGGCTTAAGTGGACTTTTGGTGAGTTATCTATAACTATCCGAAATACATCTGAGCATCGGATAGTTAGACCTGTAACTCTCCGAAATGTTTCTTTTATTATTAAACTGCTACTGACACATGTCGAGATCTGGTTGATTTACTTAAGTTATATATCGGTGAGTTATCTGTAACTATCTAAAATGCATCTAAGCATCGAATAGTTAAGTTTATAAGTATCCAAAATACACCTGAGCATCGGATAGTTAAATTTATGCATGTGTTTTATAGTTAAATCAACGAGGTAAGTCCGTTGAGTTATCTGTAACTTCACGGACTATTTATTTTCTAATATACCACTGTAGTGGTTGTAGAAACAAGACAGTTGGAAGAAAAACCACAATTGCACGTATCACGCAGGGAGAAGAAAGCATCGTCGTTGATATGAATGAAGGAAATCCAATCGACCATTCAAGCAGAAGCAGTTACCATTGAAGAAATATAAAAGAAAAGAAGAAAAAGAAGTAAAGTGTATGTGATCGATGGGTATGGCCAATATGTACAGAGGAGGAGCACCGAGCTTTTTGCAGATAGTGTCGGCAATTCTCTGAAGTACCACACCAACCATTATCACCACATTATCACCACCACCTTATCACCAACCATCGGAGGTCTATGAGGAAACTTTCCTGATGTCGGGTCGATTCCGAGCCAAACATAGTGCCTGACAACCACTGTGAGGAGTGATCGTGTCGCGAGAAAGGAAGCCATTTTCTCCAAGCGCTGACTCATATTTCAGGAGATCATAGAGCTTCTAGCCTTGGCTTCGGGTTGATGCTTGTATGCTAAAGAGGAGATCATCTTGCAATTATGGACTCACGATTCTATAGGGAGAGGAGACAGAATTGTAAGTGGTTTAATTTTCAGTGGTGTAATCGTGTCGCATGTAACGACAGAAGTATTTACTGTCGACTGAGATTACTTTACATTTCACCTTTCGCCCATTTTCATGTTCATATTAAAACAAAAATACCAAAAACAACTTATCTGCGATTGTATTTTGTATTTGAGTGTTGTATTGTTTGTGTTGTATTGTGATTAATCTTATCTTTGTCGGTGTTGTGATTGTTTTATGTTTGTTTTAGTTTTACAGTTTACTGAAATTGGTTCGTTGAAAAGACTTAAAGATTTTAATGGTTACTGTTTGAATTATCTGAATGTTAGTATGCTTAATGATAAATCCAGTGTTTACTAACATTAAAGAGCTTAATTGATGTTATTTACAATCTGTGGAACTGCCTAATGGTTGGCTGAATTCCTCTATAAATAGCAGTATTAAAAAGAAAATACAGGCTCGTGGAGTTAAAGTAAGTCCACAAGGTTAGTCCGTTGAGTTAGCCATAACTCAACAAACTTTGTCCGTTGAGATAATTGTAACTCAACGGAGAGCTTATTGAATATATAAATTTGATTGTTAAAAATGGAACAGTTCTCAATTCTTAAGCAATTCCCTATGGGATTGACCTGTACTTAATCTTTATGTTTGATGGTGTAGTGATGGTGATGTGGTGATGTTTGGTATGGTACTTCAGAGAATTGCGACGCCGATCCTCCTCTGCACACACTGTCCGCCCATCGATCACATATCGATCACCTACCGATCACACTCTTCTTTTTTTTCTTCTTTTCTTTTATATTTCTTTAGTAGTAACTACTTCTGCTTGAATGATCGGTTGGATTTCCTTCATTCATATCAACGGCGATGCTTCCTTTTCCTACGCAATACGTGCAAACATGGTTTTTCCTTCCAACTGTCTTGTTTCTACAACCGCTACAGTGGCATATTAGAAAATATATAGTCTGTGGAGTTACAGATAACTCAACGGACTTTCTTCGTTGATTTAACTATAAAACATGTGCATAATTTTAATTATCTGATGCTCAGGTGCATTTCAGATACTTATAAACTTAACTATCTGATGCTCAGATGCATTTCGGATAGTTACAGATAACTCACCGATATATAACTTAAGTAAATCTACCAGATCTTGACACGTGTCAACAGCAGTTTTAATTATAAAATAACATTTTAGAGAGTTACAGGTTTAACTATCCGATGCTCAGATGCATTTCGGATAGTTACAGCTAACTCACCTAAAATCCACTTAAGTCACTTACCTAGAACATGACACGTGTCCTCAGCTATTTTATAAATAAAAAGAGATTTCGGAGAGTTACAAGGATAACTATCCGATGCTCAGCTGCAATTTCGGATAGTTATAGATAACTCACCGAAAGTTCACTTAAGTCATTCATTCTAGTTTCGACACGCGTACTTCAGGAAATAATAAAATATTCTCTCAAAACATAACTATTCGGCAATTTAAACATAACTATCTGATACATATTCGATCTGTTAAACATAACTGTCCGAAATATCAGAAAATTCGGATACTTAAGAATTTCACAGTCTGCAACTTACCGACAGTTCATAAATGTACTAAATTAACATTAATTCCCCAAAATTAAGCAAATTCTTCAATTAAAGCATATAACAGTGCAATTATAACATAATGGCTTAATTCTTATATGATAAGCTAAATATTATGCAATTGACCATCATTTAACTGTTAATAATATGCACCTTTTCATTCTGAACACTTCCCCCATACCTAAATTTTGCTAGTCCTTTAGCAAACTAAGATCTAATTAATTGGTTTTTAAAACTGCTAGAATTAATTCTTCCCTTTTTGTTTTTTCTTCTGTTTAGCATAAAAATATATTCTGTATGTTTCAGTAATCAACCTGCAAAGATATTTAGAATATATGTAAATTACATACAAAGTATATCATCTTCATATAGGTCTTAATTATATTATCATTTGTTCTTCTTTTCATCATCTGTCATCTTGAATTTTCCAATAAGATTTCTAGAAGAAATTTCAACAACATACGAATCAAAGTACAATCCAATTCAATCTGATTAAGACAAGCAGAATAAAGAATTGTATCTCCATTAAACAACTTCAAAAGTCAATTCCAGATTCATATTTCAGTAATTCTAGATAACAGAAAATATACTCGATTCATAAGATATCTGTATTTCACAAAACACTAGTATCTTTTAAGAACAGTATTTTTTTTTTTCTTTCTCTTTTTTTTTTTCTTCTTTTTTTTTTCATTAAGAGTTAATTTGACAAGCTTGAATCATACAAGAGCTTTCTAATGTACCTATGTAACGAGCTTTCAGTCAACAATCCCAGATCTGATCAGGATCTTAGGTTGCCAGATTTCAAAAGTCCTTTTTCAGGTCAACAATCCTAACAAACCTATCTGCTCAAGTACAAAAGGCTCGTGATCAAACAAGTCAATAAACTCTCAAAATTTTCCTCTCTTTTTTTTTTTTTTTAATCAAAACTACAAACACAAAACAAAAACTTAATCACATACTATATATGTACGTATTTCATTAATACAGATGTAGTAAAACACCAACCTCATATAGTTCTACTTCTATCATTTACTGAAAATATGAATCCATCTCAATAAGCTCATACTTTTTCTATAGTTTAAGAAGATCTACACATAAATCATTCTACAAGTTCAATTAGTCAAATTAAATGTATCTTTAATCATATGTGTTTTATTTAATCTAGAATTCACATCTCAGCTCCTTCAGGACTTCAGATAATTTTCTGATTAAGCATTAAGTATTCGGATTTCATTTTAAAATCGTGAAACTCTTAAACTCATGAAATTCAGAAAAAAAAATAAGATACTATATCTAGATTTACATAAATAATAAATTCTATAGCATCTTCTATAGCCTTCTAAATATAACATTCAAGCAGTTTATAAAAATTTTACAGTCTCAATTATCGGATAGTTACAGCAAGTTCATAAAAAATTTTCAATTTTCTCAAAACTTTGTAGTACCATTTTAATTTATTTAATTAACATACTTACATGGCTGTTACTTTAATTACCTCCCCCCATACCTACATTTTGCATTGTCCTTAATGTAAAAATTTGACAATAAATATAGTAATTGTAGTAGGCATGAATAAAGTTTTGTTTGATTTAAAATTCAGGATAAATAATTGGTTACATACCTTGTTCCATTTGTATCTCCTTCTGCATATTCCAATTTTTGATTCTGAAAAACTTTTCATTCCCAAATAAACACAAAATATATAACAAAATAACATTTAATAGATATTGATAATTCAGTATCTTGTGTGGAACCTAGGCTCCTATGCCTTTGGTGGCTCACAAGTAAGCCAATTGGTTTCCCAGAATAAATACCAACAAACTGGATTGATATTTTGTTTTATTTGTTTTTTTTTATAAAATGAACATGAAAACTTCAAAATTCCTCTTTTTTTTCTAAAAATAAATGCAGAATACACAACGTTAAACACACAAAATCACAGCTTAAGAACATGATTGAAAAGTAGGAACAAATGGAATAATTGTATCAGTCCAAGCAAACTTTTTAGGCATAGTTCTTCTTGCTATTAATTCTGTTTTAATGTAGTTTTTGTTCCTTTTTAATTTGTAAACATGCAATATATTATAAATTCCAAATACGAGTGTATTACCATTAATGATATGTAATGCAGAAAGGGATCCTTTTTGGTTCCAGGGTAATGTAGCAATTTCTATTTCTACATCTATTTCAATATACTCCTCTTCCCACTTCCATTCATTCATGTCTTCCATAATCCATATTTGAAATCTCATCAGTTCATCCCACCATCTTATTAGACATAAAGTAGGATCATCTTCTTCATTATACCACATTCCTATTTGAATTTCATTAAATTCTACAGATGGTGATTTAGCTATTTCACTCGGTACAGGTAAAATTTCTATATAATCATCATAACTGTCTATGCTCACTATGTATAAATCAGATCCATATGCTAATGATATCTCTGTGACTAGATATATATATCCATCAAGTATGACATGTGTTTGGTTAATTAATGATTTCTGTCCTAGATATATTAGAATATTTTCATTCCAAGATCTGTTCAGAAAATTATACACACTTAAGCATAAATCTTCACCCTAATTTCCTGTAGGTCTCCAATAATATAATTTTTTAGGAATTGCAGAATTTTTATCAGAAAATATTAAAGTTGACCCACAATTTTCAGTTGGCGCTTCAAATATATTAGGTCTTCCTATATTCCATTCTTCTCATGTTATAGGATTTTGCATCAAAATATCAGGTAATATTAAACTTGCATACATTGGTCTCATCTTGTATATGATTAATCCTTCATCTATCCCCATAATATAATTTATTCCTTCTAATGCATTGGGTGGAATTCCAGTAGTTTCTTCCATAGCCAGATATTCATGGGTATTTGAACTACGATTAAATGACCTCCATATGAATCCATCTCTAATCTTAGTCATTTTTGCAGCTTGTAGTCCCTGAAAATATTTTTCTTCAATACAGTCTTTAATTTCCTTTGATACACAACACAACCTGCACAGATCTTTAGCTAACAAGTTACTTAGTACTTCCCTTAGTGCATCCAATGGTAATTGCATCAATTCCATTTGTCGATTCTGTATAACACAAACAAAAATTTAACAAAGACAAAAATTAACATAACTACTGCACACCCTCGTGGAGTTAAGGCATAACTCAACGGACTAAGTTCGTTGAGTTAGAAATTAACTCTACGATACTATTAACTAAAAATAAAAAACATATATACATACAGATAGTTGCTTCAGATATGCTGCTTCATTCAGCTGCCCTCCTAGAAGAGGTATCAATTTCATTAACCGTTCTATTGACAGGATTAGGTATAGCTTGTATTGGCAATCCTCTAGTAGGTCTAACTTCCATTGGTTCCTTTTGTCTAAGTGATATATTTCTATTCTGATTTTAAATTGCAGCATTTCCAAATATAAATTCTAAACGATTGTTTACTTGTTGGATTATCTTTTCTAATTTCTCTATTCTAGCTCCTTGTTCAATTAATACTTCATAACTTATGTTCTTCTCATTTATATTTTCTCCTCCCTAGAAATTGTTGTTTCTCCAAGATAAATTCGGGTGATTTCTCCAATTAGGATGATAAGAATTTCCCAAGTTATCACTCTGGTTTCTAGCATAAATAATATCTAAGTCATTTATGTTTGCATTCTTTTCTGCTAGCTTTTGATTTAATGATAACTCTTCTATTTTCTTTGTTAATTCATTTAATTTCACCTCAAGCATAGTACTTGAATCTATTTCATGCATTCCTCTTGGCAATATTCTTTTATCTGCAATAGCTTCAGTCGAATTTTCCCACTATGCAGTTCTTTTTACAAAATTTTCTAAATATGCCCATGCTTCTTCACTACATAATTTTAAAAATCCATTTTGACAAGTAGATTCTAATAAAGATTTCGTTGAAACATCTATGCCTTCATAAATTATACCTATTAATTGTGCTTTACTCATTGCATGATGTGGACATTGAGTTAGTAAATCTTTAAATCTTTCAAAATATTTCCAGAATGATTCACCCCGTTTTTGGCTACACATTAATATTTCTTTCTTCTTTTTAATCGTTTGATGTGTTGGATAATATTTTTCCAAAAAAACAGAGCAAAATTCAGTCCATGTAGAAATTGAATCAAGCGATAGAGTATATAACCATCTCTTAGCTATGTCTTTTAAAGAAAAAGGGATATATCTAAGTTTAATAGCATCTATACTCATGTTCGGCATTTTCATCATTTGACAAACTTCGTTAAATTCTCTAAGGAAATAATAGGCATCCTCTCTTTCTAATCCATGAAAATGTGGTAATTGACTAATATAATTAGATTTCAGTTCAAACCTATCTCCCTCAAAGTTTGGCAATCGAATACATGAAGGTTCATCAATTAATTCAGGATACAGAATTTCTCCTAATGGTTTTTCTACTAGAGCAGTCATCTCTACGTTCTCTTTTATAGAAAGGTTAGCTACACCCCAAAGAATTTCGTTAAAGTTCAGTTCAGAAAATTTTCCAGTACTCCTCTGCAATGAAAATTCCTGGGTAGGTGTTCTTACTAATCGTTTAGTACTTAAAGAATGAGTCCATGTGCTCATAAATAAATAACAGAAGATTAATTACATACCAATCTGAAGCTTTCCATTCTATAAATATTTATTGTCGGATGAAGTTGAATCAGCTGCTTCTCCTTCCAGTTCCTCCAATGCCTTCTCCTTTCTTTTAAAAGTGTTGGTAACTCGTAAATAACATTCTATTTCATATATATACTACGCATCCATAAAGTGAATAAATCTCGTTGCAAGAACGTGTCTTGCAACGTGCATTGTGGTTCCTGTTTTTATGAGTACGTGTACCACTACTCATTTCAAATTTTGGTAACCGCTAAACCGACGAAGTTTCGTTCATGGTTAAAAGAATAACTGTTCTGCTTAATCCACGAACTAACCTCGTTGAGTTACAGATAACTCAACAGAATACAGTCGATTACTGTTGCTAACTCCACGGACTTACTTCGTTGAGTTACAGATAACTTAACGGAGTGACCTTATATTATATTACTGACCTCATGGAGTTAAGGTTAACTCAACGGACTTACTTCGTTGAGTTAATACTTAGCAACTTCTAAGTTTTACTCTCGTAAGTTCCTCTTGTTCTTTTTTTCTTTCTTTTTCATTCTACTAACTGTAATAAAGTTAACTCTATGTCATTAATGCATCATTTTGATTAAAATTCATTTAAATCTAAATCTTATATAGAGATTTAACTTGCAGGTCATTTTATGTTAAGCAGAATTTACATTTTACCTTATAATATGCAGAAATTTTTAAGCAGTTATCTTGTCATTCAGCAAATTGTAAATTTGTCACATATTCATTCATAAAGTTCCACAAATTACATAATATTCAATAAATTCCATTCATTTCACATCCAAATACGTATGAAAATTGCATCTGAAAAATTATATTCATTAATATGAATCAATTACATTACAAGTACATCATACAATTTCACATAAGTAGACGAATCAATAGAATTTAATCTCTATGCCTAAGTTCATCTACTTCCTTTTGGAGTTTTTCTAATTGCTGCTCTAATTGCTTTATCCTTTCTACTGCTCCCAAAATTCCTCCAGAAGGTACAGCTAGTTCTGGAGCTACAAAATTCTTGTATTCTTTCACTGAAATGGTTCTAGATCTGATCCTTTTTTATGTCCATTTAGTGAAATCGATACAATCTACCATTAGCAGTGGAATCAAATCTCCATAAAATAATTTCTTCTTCACTGTTTTCAGCTTGGAGATAAAAATTACAGACCAATTTATTTAGATCTTATTTATAACTGCATACGTGGCCCATTTGACAAATTGACTTAATTCTATGTCATGGCCCTGTCGTTGATAGACATTCTTAATCAGAATGTTAGCTACCATGTGTGCTTTACCATTTAAATGCTTCAATCTGTTTAATAATGGTACACTAGGATTGATAGCTAAATAATCCTTAATTTGCTGCTCAGTCCATTCAACTATAGTTGTATCTTCCAAAATTATTGTTCCTTTATTCTTTAAACCAAAAATGTTGTGGAGAAGCTCTAGTGTTATCTGTACATCAACTTCCTCCACGTTTGAAATTAATTCTCCTTCTCCTTCTCTTAAATTTGCATAGAAATAGGGCACTAAATTCTCATATACCACATGCCCTCTTTCTTGAGATATAAATTGCAGTAGACCTTGGAATTCAAATAGATCTTTGATTTCTTGCATTCCATCCCAATTTACTGGTCTACTGTAAATAATATCGTAACCCCTTATTTCTTGATATTTAGTATAAGCTTCTTGACTACTAAAGTGTACTTCATTCAAAATTGTTGTTTCAGTCGGGTCAGGAAGGTGACTTTGTTGCTCCAAAGGGGTTTGTACTTGATCTTCCTCTAGCATAGGCTGCATTTGGGCATTCTCTTCAGATTCCTAAATTTTTGCTTCTGCTTCTGTCTATGGTGGTGAGCCGACAGAAATCTCCACTCTGTCTTGAATTCTTTCCTTAATTTGCTGAAGAGTTTCTTGCTCTTCAGTGGAATCTGTGAAATTATTTTTGTCCAAATGGCTTCTTTCATCCTCTTCATTTTCTACTCTTTCTTCTTCCTCCTAACTACCAATCTGTTCTGTTACTGTTCTTTCTGATTCTGTAATAGACTGGGATGGAGTCACGGGCAATTTAGTTTCTACCCTAATTTCTGTTTCTTCTTGTACAGGCTGCAGACTAATTTCAGCCTGATTTTTTTCTTTTCTTTCCTCCTCCTGCTCCTCCTCAGAATCGGATAGCAGGTTAATAAAAATCTGCTCCATAGGCCTTGTAAAAATTGGTACTTCAGATTTAATTTCTTCATATTCAGGCACTTTTTCTTTTCCTTTCTTTTTTCTGATTAGTTGTGCCTGTTCTCCCTCTTCATCTTCTGAAATTAAATCTATAAAAATAGGCTCTGCAAGCCTTCGAGTCATAGGTACTAACTCTTCCTATTTAACTTTGCCTATAATTACTGATCTCGAAGGACCATCTTCATCTCCTTTTGCAGCAGGTTTGGCAGCAGTTCTGCAGTAGCTTCTTAATGTTGTTCCACTTTAATTTTATATTGAGCTTTCAACTTTTCTACAGCCCTCTTTTTGTACAGTGCATCAAACACTAGGTGTGCTTTAGCCACTGCCAAATCTTCTGATTCTCCTTGGTTCTTCCCAACTTGAACCAGTTCTGCAAATTCTCTTATTTCTTCTTCAATCGAAGGCCCCATCATTTCTGCTTGTGCCAATGGCTTAAATGGCTGAACTTGAGGTACTGACTCCTGTTCCTCAAGAACAGGTCTTTCAGCAGTTGGTTCCTCTTGTTCTTCAGTTGTCTCTTCTTCATTTTCTTTCCTTTCTTGCTCCTAGATTGCCCATTTAGCTCGTCTACAGATTCGTCTTTTGAACCAGAGCCGAGACTTACGTTGGATTAATTCTAGGGCTACTTCATTGTTTGATCGTATCTTTCTTTCTTTGCTTACAACTATTTCTGTTGCTATTCTGATTCGTGTTTCCATTATTTGGGGTATTTGTATACCCAAATCTACTAAATCTCTTCTAAAATTGAAAAGTTCTGATTCTACCTTCTATAGCTCTTTCTCTCTTATCGTATTTCTGATCTTCTGCCGCGTGTGCCACTCTTCTGATTCCTTCAAAAATTCTGATGTATCAACAGCCTCTTCCCAGAATTCAAGCATCATCTTCCTCATCGTAGAGTTACACAAGAGCACGGAATCGCTCTGATTTCTAATGTTCTAGATTCTAAATGATTTACCGGATAATGCCCCCAAAACCCTAGGTTTTAGTTTAAATAAGCCCTAAGTTTTAGACAAGTAATCAGGTCATTTCCCAAACCAACTATTACTCTTTTATCTACGGTCTTATCTACAGTACTCCGTTGAGTTACAGTTAACTCAACGGAATAAGCTCGTTGACTAACTTAAGACTCAACGGAGTAAGCTCGTTGAGTTAAGCGTAACTCAACGGACTCCCCGTACAAGCAAATATAATAAAAATATTATAGAGAATAGTTTTTCTGGTTTTTTTTTTTTTACCAGTTTAACCGATACTATGTTTCGGTCAGACCTAAATATTTTTTATTTTTTTATTTTTCTTTCGATTGAACCGATACTATGTTTCGGTAAAACCAATATTTTTTCCTGAAAATTAATATACAATTTTTTTAATGTTCCGGTCATACCGATAGATCCAGTCGGTTGAACCGCAACTATTTTTATGTTTTATATATATTTTTAATGTTTTTTTTTATATATACATATATAAACATAAAAACTGATTTCTTACTAAGTAAAGCACGAGTAGTCCTCTACTCTGACTTCTATAATTCCAAAGGAGTTTTTTGGTGTTTTCAGAATAGGTTTAAGTCTTTGTCCATTTACTTTAAATATATTCTGATTTTTAGGATTTTCAATTTCAATACTTCCATAAGGATAAACATTTCGAACTATGTAAGGTCCTGCCCATCTAGATCTTAATTTTCCTAGATGGTTATGGAGTCTAGCCATATAAAGATATACTTCTTGTCCTATTTCAAAGCTTTTAGGAATAATTTTTCTATCATGCCAAAATTTAATCTTTTCTTTTTCTCTTACAGTTTTCGAATAAGCTTCATTTCTAAATTTTTCTAATTCAATTAGTTGCATTTTTCTATTTTCAACAGCTAGATTTAAATTAGTGTTCAGAGTTTTTAATGCTCAATAAGCTTTATGTTCTATTTCAGCAAGTAAATGACAACTTTTACCATATACTAGCCTAAAAGGTGACATACCTAAGCTCGTTTTATAAGCAGTTCTATAAGCCCAAAGTGCATCTATCAATCTATTAGCCCAATCTGTTCTAGTAGGATTTACTACTTTTTCCAAGATTAATTTAATTTGTTGGTTTGCACTTTCTACTTGTCCACTTGTTTGCGAATGATATGATGTTGCAATTTTGTGGTTTATTCCATATTTCTTCATTAAGGCTTCAAAACTTCTATTACAGAAATGAGTTCCTCTATCACTGATAATAGCTTTAGGTATTCCAAATCTCGCAAATATATTTGTTCTTATAAATTGTATTACCACTTTGTTATCATTAGTTTTTGTAGGAATAGCTTCTATCCATTTAGATACATAATCCACCCCCAACAATATGTAATTAAATTGATTAGACATAGGAAATAGACCCATAAAATCTATTCCCCACACATCAAAGATTTCAACCTCAACAACAGCATTAAGAGTCATCATATTCCTCTTTGATATTCTTCCTATTTGTTTACATCTTAAACAACTTAAGCAATATTTATGAGCATCTTTGAATAGTGTTGGCCAATAAAACCCACATTGCAGAATTTTTGCAGCAGTTTTCCCTGAACCAAAATGTCCTCCACAAGCTTAGTCATGACAGAAAGACAATATGCTCGAATATTTAGTTTCTGGAACACACCTCCTTAAAACCAGATCAGGACATTTTTTAAATAAGTATGGGTCTTCCCAATAGTAATATTTTACTTTTGAGAGAAACAATTTCTTATCCTGTCTATTCCAATCCTTAGGTGTTAAACAAGTAACTAAGTAATTAACTATGTCTGCATACCAAGGCATTGTATTGATGGTCATTAATTGTTCATCAAGAAAATTATCCTTAATTTCAATATTTGATTTTTCTATTTGTAATCTTGATAAATGATCTGCTACTACATTCTCACAACCTTTTTTATCTTTAATTTCTAGATCAAATTCTTGCAATAATAATATCCATCGGATCAATCTAGGTTTAGTTTCTTTTTTCTTTATTAGATGTTTAAGAGCTGAATGATCCGTGTATACTATTACTTTAGCTCCAATCAGATATGATCTAAACTTTTCTAAAGCAAACACAATAGCTAATAATTCTTTTTCAGTAGTTGTGTAATTAACTTGAGCATCATTTAAGGTTTTGCTTGCATAATGAATCACTCTAAGAGAGTTTTCTATCTTCTGTCCTAACACTGCTCCTACAGTAAAATCAGAAGCATCGCACATTAATTCAAATGGATGGTTCCAATCAAGTGCTTGAATTATAGGAGTTGAAATTAAACTAGTCTTAAGTCTGAAAAATGCTTCCTTGCAATTTTTATCAAAGTTAAATGGAACATCTTTTAATAGATTAGTTAATGGTCTAGCTATCTTACTAAAGTCTTTAATAAATCTTCTATAAAAACCAGCATGTCCTAGAAATGATCTAATATCTTTTACTGATTTAGGTTCTAGTAGATTACAAATTACTTCTATTTTAGCTTTATCTACTTCCAACCCTTTCTTAGAAACAACATGCCCTAAGACTATTCCTTGTTTAACCATGAAGTGACATTTTTCCCAATTTAAAACAAGATTTTTTTCCACACAACATTTTAATATTTGGTCTAAATTGCTTAAACACACTTCATATGAGTTGCCATACACAGTAAAATCATCTATAAATATTTCTAAAAAATCTTCAGTCATTCCAGTAAATATGCCCTACACACACCTTTGAAAGGTAGCTAGCACATTGCATAATCCAAATGGCATTCTTTTAAAAGCATAAGTTCCATTAGGACAGGTGAAAGTTGTTTTCTCTTGATCCTCTAATGCTACTAGAATTTGATTATACCCTGAATACCCGTCTAGGAAACAAAAATATTCTTGCCCTACTAATCTTTCCAGCATTTGATCTATAAAAGGTAAGGGAAAATGATCTTTCTTAGTCACAGCATTCAACTTTTTATAGTCTATACATACTCTCCAGCCTGATTGAATTCTAATAGGTATCAAGTCTTGACTTTCATTCCTAATAACTGTTAATCCTGATTTCTTGGGAACTACATGGATTGGACTAACCCACGAGCTATCAAAAATTGGATAAATTATATCATTATCTAACCATTTAACTATTTCTTTCCTGACTACTTCTTTAAGGTTCGGATTTAATCTCCTTTCAGGCATTCTAACAAGTTTAGTATTCTCTTCTAAATATATGTGGTGATAGCATAAAGTTGAACTTAACCCTTTTATATCAGTCATAGTCCATCCTATTGCTTCTTTATAACTTTTTACTACATCTTTTAATTTAGTTATTTGATCCTCTTTTAAATCTGAAGCAATAATGATTGGACAAGTCCGATTATCTTCCAGAAATATATAGGTTAATTCAAGAGGTAAAGGTTTTAATTCTAAATGCTGTCCATCAGAAGCTAGAGATCCTAACTGAACATCATCATTTTTTAAATTAATTTCTTCCCAATCTCCTTCTATATTTATGCTTTCACTTTCTTCTAAAGTTTTAGAATTGATTTGCCTATTTAATTCTTCTTGAATCACATCATCTAACATACCTCCTTCATCCTCTAAAAAGTCTATGGTGTGTAAGGACATTTCTAACTCCTCAAACCTTTCTGGTTTGAAAATATTTAATTGAGTATTCTCATTACCATATGCTAACTTCATTACTCCAGTTTTACAATTTATAACATCCCCTGATGTTGCTAAAAATGGCATTCTCAAAATTAAAGATGTATTACTATTTTTATGCTTAATTTGTTGGAAATCCAAAATTACAATATCAATAGGATATATAAAATTCTTGATTTTAATTAAGACATCCTCTATTTTTCCTCTAGGGTATCTTATACTTCTATCAGCTAATTGAATAACTGTACTAGTAGGAGTTAAGCCTTCTAATCCTAAGGATGCAAATATATCACTTGGCATAACATTTATACCTGCACCTAAGTCTATTAAGGTTCTTTCTAGAATGTTATTTCCTATGGTGCATGATATAACAGGGATTCCAGGATCAGATAACTTTTTAGGAATTTGTGGTAGAAATAGGGAACTACTTTGCTCAGCTAAAAAGACCTTTCTAAGAACTTTTCGCTCTCTTTTCTTAGTACACCAATCCTTCAGAAATTTAGCACAATGTGGCATTTTCTGCAATAAATCTAACAAAGGAATGTTAACTTGTACTTTTTCAAAAATTTCTCTGATTTTTTCTTATTTTTCAGGAATTGTTTGTTGTAATCTTTCAAGATAGGGTGCTAAAGATTTTGATTTCAAAGACTCTTTTTCTTTTAGTTGATTTGTTTGATCATTTTTAGCTTCAATCGCAGATTCAAATTGTTCTTTACTGATTTCTAGATTTTTAGCTATATTTTCATTATCATTTTGATTTTTACTCTTATCCACCTTCGTATCATTTTCATTTTGAGTTCTTGGTGGTATATCAGTTCTAGATCTTAATGTTACACGTACATCTTCTAGATTTTCGTTACTTTCATAATGTTTCTGTATATCATTTTCATGATTATGATCTTCAATTGTTTTTAGTCTTAAAGTGCATTCTTTAAATTCTCTTGCATTAGTATTTTCTGTTTGCTGTATATTTTACAAATTATGCAGGTTTATAACATTATAATTTTCATTGTCCTATTGCATAACTTGTATTTTCATTGCATTTTTGTCTAATGCTTTTAATTTTGTTTCCAAATCATCTAATTTCATTGCATTCAATTTTTGATTAATTTTCTTTATGGTTTTTTCAGTTTCGTAAATTATATCCTTTTAAGTTCTGAATATGCTTCTTTATAGTTTAATTAATTGACTTCTTGTTGTTGACACACAAAGTATTCTAGTTTGTCCAGATTTTGCTCTCCTTTTAAGTTCTGAATATGCTTCCTTATAGTTTAATTGGTTGACTTCTTGTTGTTGACACACAAAGTATTCCAGTTTGTCCAGATTTTGCTCTCCTTTTAAGTTCTGAATATGCTTCCTTATAGTTTAATTGGTTGACTTCTTGTTGTTGACACACAAAGTATTCCAGTTTGTCCAGATTTTGCTTTATACTATGCTCTAGTCTGTCATAGCTATCCTAAACTTCAATGTCTCTCATCATATTACACATTCTATACTGACCATTAGTTGGGTAAACTATAGGATTCTCATACTCGACTCTATTATATTGAGGATAATTCATTTGTTGTTCATGGGATCTAACAATCTGTAAATGTCTCAATTTCAAACAATCAGAAATGTTGTGTCCTTCAAAATTGTAGAATTCACATATACTAATTACAGGTTTCAGAAATCTTTGAGCATAAGCATATGCCATATTCTCAATTACAGAAGAAAACACACAACTCTGGCTATTAAAACGAAACAACTCTAACTGTTACTTATATCTATTCAATTCAATTCAATTCCCCGGCAACGGCGCCATAAAACTTGTTTGGATTTTCCCAGCATTACACTAGAAAAACTTGGATTTGTTACTTCTGTTTTTACTTAGTTAATTTATCTTTATGCCTATTCTTTCTTTTAGAAGTAAACAAACAACCTTTAATACAATTTAGATATTAATTTCAATTTGTACTTTAACTGCAAGTGCACAATGTCTATTGTATCAGTGTGCAAGTACAGGTCGATCCCACAGGAAATTGCTGACGAATTTAAGAACTGTTTGATTGTTAACAATTCAAATTTATATTCAATAAGCACTCCGTTGAATTACAGTTAACTCAACGGACAAAGTTCGTTGAGTTATGGCTAACTCAACGGACTATCCTCGTGGACTTAAGTTGACTCCACAAGTTTGTCTCTTCTTTATAATATTACTATTTACAAAGGAATTCGGCCAACCACTAGGCGATTCCACAGATTGTAAATAACATCAATTAAGCTTTTTAATACTAGTTAATATTGGATTTATCATTAAGCAATACTAACATTTAGATGATTCAAACAGTAACCATTAAAATCTTTAAGTCTTTTGTACGAACCAATTTCAGTAAACTATAAAATTAAAACTAACATAAAACAATCACAAAACTGATACAGATAACATTAATCACGATACAACACAAACAATACAACACTCAAATACAACATACAAACAAAGATAAATTGTTTTTGGTATTTTTGTTTTGATGTGAGCATGGAAATGGGCAAAAGGTGAAATGTAAAGTAATCTCACTTGATAGTAAATACTTCCAACACTACTTACAGCGTGATTACACCACTAAAAATTAAACCACTTACAATTCTGTCTCCTCTCCCTATAGAATCGCGAGTCCAGAATTGCAAGATAATCTCCTCTTCAGCATACAGGCATCAACCCAAAGCCAAGGCTAAAAGCTTTACGATCTCCTGAAATATAAGTCTGCGCTTGGTGAAAATGGCTTCCCTTCCCGCGACGCAATCATTCCTCACAGTGGTTGTCAGGCACTGTGTTTGGCTCGGAATCGACCCGACATCAGGCAAGTATCCTCATAGACCTCCGATGGTTGGTGATTATGGTGGTGATGATGGTGTGGTGATGGTGATGTGGTGATGTTTGGTATGGTACTTCAGAGAATTGTGACGCCGATCCTCCTCTGCACACACTGTCCGCCCATCGATCACATACCGATCACCTACTGATCACACTCTTCTTTTTTTTCTTCTTTTCTTTTATATTTCTTCAGTAGTAACTGCTTCTGCTTGAATGATCGGTTGGATTTCCTTCATTCATATCAACGACGATGCTTCCTTCTCCTGTGCGATACATGCAAACGTGGTTTTTCCTTCCAACTGTCTTGTTTCTACAACTGCTACAGTGGCAATAATTACAGATAGAAAATATATAGTCCGTGGAGTTACAGATAACTCAACGGACTTTCTTCGTTGATTTAACTATAAAACACGTGCATAATTTTAACTATCTGATGCTCAGGTGCATTTTGAATACTTATAAACTTAACTATCCGATGCTCAGATGCATTTCGGATAGTTACAGATAACTCATTGATATATAACTTAAGTAAATCTACTAGATCTCGACACGTGTCAATAGCAGTTTTAATTATAAAATAACATTTCAGAGAGTTACAGGTTTAACTATCCGATGCTTAGATGCATTTCGGATAGTTACAGCTAACTCACCAAAAATCCACTTAAGTCACTTACTCAGAACATGACACATGCCCTCAGCTATTTTATAAATAAAAAGAGATTTCGGAGAGTTACAGGGATAACTATCCGATGCTCAGCTGCAATTTCGGATAGTTATAGATAACTCACCGAAAGTTCACTTAAGTCATTTATTCTGATTTCAACACGCGTACTTTAGGAAATAATAAAATATTCTCTCAAAACATAACTGTTCGGCAATTTAAACATAACTATTTGATACATATTCGGTCAGTTAAACATAACTGTTCGAATTTGTTCAATATGTTAAACATAACTGTCCGAAATATCAAAAAATTCGGATACTTAAGAATTTCACAGCCTGCAACTTACCGATGGTTCATAAATGTACTAAATTAACATTAATTCCCCAAAATTAAGCAGATTTTTCAATTAAAGCATATAACAGTGCAATTATAACATAATGGCTTAATTCTTATATGATAAGCTAAATATTATGCAATTAACCATCATTTAACCGTTAATTATATGCACTTTTTCATTCTAAACAATAACTTAAGTGAACTTTCAGTGAGTTATCTATAACTATCCAAAATTGCAGTTGGGCATCGGATAGTTATATGTGTAACTCCCCAAAATCTCCTTTTATTTATAAAATAGTTGTGGACACGTGCCATGTTCTGGGAAAGTGACTTAAGTGGACTTTCGGTGAGTTATCTATAACTATCCGAAATGCATCTGAGCATCGGATAGTTAGACCTGTAACTCTCCAAAATGTTTCTTTTATTATTAAACTACTGTTGACACGTGTCGAGATCTGATTGATTTACTTAAGTTATATATCGGTGAGTTATCTGTAACTATTCGAAATGCATCTAGGCATTGGATAGTTAAGTTTATAAGTATCCGAAATGCACCTAAGCATCGGATAGCTAAATTTATGCATGTGTTTTATAGTTAAATCAACGAGGTAAGTCCGTTGAGTTATCTGTAACTTCACGGACTATTTATTTTCTAATATGCCACTATAGCGGTTGCAGAAATAGGACAGTTGGAAGAAAAACCACGATTGCACGTATCGCATAGGTAGAAGAAAGCATCGTTGTTGATATGAATGAAGAAAATCCAATCGACCATTCAAGCAGAAGTAGTTACCACTGAAGAAATATAAAAGAAAAGAAGAAAAAGAAGTAAAGTGTGTGTGATCTATGGGTATGGCCAGTGTGTACAGAGGAGGAGCACCGAGCTTTCTACAGACAGTGTCGGCAATTCTCTGAAGTACCACACCAACCATTATCACCACCACATTATCACCACCACCTTATCACCAACTGTTTAGAATGAAAAAGTGCATATTATTAACGATTAAATGATGGTTAATTACATAATATTTAGCTTATCATATGAGAATTAAGCCATTATGTTATAATTGCACTGTTATAAGCTTTAATTAAAGAATCTGCTTAATTTGGGTGAATTAATGTTAATTTAGTACATTTTTGAACTATCGGTAAGTTGTAGGCTGTGAAATTCTTAAGTATCTGAATTTTTTGATATTTCAGATAGTTATGTTTAACATACCGAACATATTTCGGACAGTTATGTTTAACATATCGAACATGTATTGGATAGTTATGTTTAAATTACCGAACAGTTATGTTTTAAAAGAATATTTTATTATTTCCTGAAGTACACATGTCAAAACCATAACGCATGACTTAAGTGAACTTTCGATGAGTTATCTATAACTATCTGAAATACATCTAAGCATTAGATAGTTAGACCTGTAACTCTCCGAAATGTTTCTTTTATTATTAAACTATTGTTGACATGTGTTGAGATCTGGTAGATTTACTTAAGTTATATATCGGTGAGTTATCTGTAACTATCTGAAATGCATCTAGGCATCAGATAGTTAAGTTTATAAGTATCCAAAATGCACCTGAGCATCGGATAGTTAAATTTATGCATGTGTTTTATAGTTAAATCAACGAAGCAAGTCCGTTGAGTTATTTGTAACTCCACGGACTATTTATTTTCTAATATGCCACTGTAGCAGTTGCAGAAACATGACAGTTGGAAGAAAAACCATGATCGCACATATCACGCAAGAATTCACTCGTCGAAGGGAGAAGAAATCATCATCGTTGATATGAATGAAGGAAATCCAATCAACCATTCAAGTAGAAGCAGTTACCACTAAAGAAATATAAAAGAAAAGAAAAAAAAGAAGTAAAGTGTGTGTGATCGATGGGTATAGCTAGTGCGTACAGAGGAGCACCGAGCTTTCTACAGATAGTATCGACAATTCTCTGAAGTACCACACCAACCATCATTACCACCACCATAATCACCAACCATTGGATGTCTGTGAGGATACTTTCCTGATGTCGGGTCGATTCCGAGCCAAACACAGTGCCTGACAACCACTGTGACAAGTGATCGCGTCGCGGGAAGGAAAGCCATTTTCACCAAACACCGACTCATATTTCAAGAGATCGTAAAGCTTCTAGTCTTGGCTTCGGGTTGATGCCTGTATGCTAAAGAGGAGATCATCTTGCAATTCTAGACTCGCGATTCTATAGGGAGAGGAGACAGAATTGTAAGTGGTTTAATTTTCAGTGGTATAATCGCGTCGCATGTAGTGACAGAAGTATTTACTATCGATTGAGATTACTTTACATTTCACCTTTCGCCCATTTCCATGTTTATATTAAAACAAAAATACCAAAAACAACTTATCTACGATTGTATTTTGTATTTGAGTGTTGTATTGTTTGTGTTGTATTGTGATTAATGTTATCTTTGTCAATGTTGTGATTGTTTTATGTTTGTTTTAGTTTTATAGTTTACTAAAATTGGTTCGTTCAAAATACTTAAAGATTTTAATGGTTACTATTTGAATTATCTGAATGTTAGTATGCTTAATGATAAATCGAGTGTTTACTAACATTAAAGAGCTTAATTGATGTTATTTACAATCTGTGGAACTGCCCAATGGTTGGCCAAATTCCTCTGTAAATAGCAGTATTAAAAAGAAAAGACGGGCTCGTGGAGTTAAAGTAAGTCCACGAGGTTAGTCCGTTGAGTTAGCCATAACTCAACAAACTTTGTCTGTTGAGATAACTGTAACTCAACGGAGGGCTTATTGAAGATATAAATTTGATTGTTAAAAATGGAACAGTTCTCAATTCTTAAGCAATTCCCTATGGGATCGACTTGTACTTGCACACTAATATAATAGACACTATGCACTTGTAGTTAAAATACAAATTAGAATTAATATCTAATTTATGTGAAAGGTTGTTTGTTTTCTTCTAAAAAAAGAATAGGCATAAAGATAAATTAACTAAGTAAAAACAGAAGTTAACAAATCCAAGTTTTTCTAGTGCGTTGCTGGAGATCTAATACAAGTTTTCTGGTGTTGTGCTGGCTAAGCATAACAACAACAAACTAAGTAGAGGTGTCAAATGGGTCGAGCCATTATGGGTTAGCCTAGTCTAGCCTGTAATGGGCTAGTTTGGCCTGGTCTGATTTAAAAAATCAAGTTGGACTAGGCTATGGTTTGGTGAAATAATGGCCCATAGGTTGGGTTGGGCCAACCTACGGTAGGGGGCGTACGTTCATTTAAAATGAATGTTGAAAAAGCATTCGTAAAATACTAAAATAACCTCTCTCTTTTTACGAATGTTGGTTTCAACACTTGTAAAAATCGAACGTTGATGATAGTAAGATGAAAAAAGTTAAGAGAAGGGATGAAAGGAAGAGAGTAAGGAAAGAAGTGATGGAAAAATCTATAAATAAGGAAGAAGGTTAGAGTTTTTTTCACAACTTACACTTATTCAATCTTCTCTCTTTCTTTCACAAAACACAAAATTCATCTTTCAGGCTTCAACTTTCTTCTACTCTCAAGTCAACTTTTTTGCAAAAATAACATACAACTTTAATGGCTTCATCTTCAATAGCATTGTCAATGATAATTTTGAGTAGGAATAAACACTCTTAAGCTCAAACTATGGAAGGTAGAGAATCAACTTCAAGTACTATTGCTAAATCAAGAAGAAGATCAAATTTATAGTCGAAGTTTACAATAAAGATGAAAGACATGGGAGATGGCACTATAGTGGAGAGGGTCTACAGTAACATTTGCAATGCAGACTTCTCATGTAAAGTTTTAAGCAATATAAGTCATTTATCTAAATATTTACCTAATTGCTTACTTAAAAATCTTGAAAAAAATAAAATGATTCAAACACAAGTTAATTTTAACACTAACGGTAATATAACACTGACATTATGATCCTAGGAATGTTAGAGAATTACATGCTAAATTTATTGCTGTTCAAAATTTACTTATTAATTTTGGTGATAGTTAACATTTTCAAGATTATATTTCACAAGCTTATTATCCATAATTTAAAAAAGCTTCTAGAAATACAACTAGACAAGATATTATTAAATTTTATAATAAACTTCGAATGAAATTAATTAATATAATAGGTTCTATTAACACATCTATAGCATGTACATTTGATATTTGGGAGGGTAGAACTAGCATAGGATATGTTGTTGTCACTACACATTTTATTGATGACAATTAGGTTTTACAAAAAATATTAATAGGATTTAGAAGAATAAATCATCCACATAATGCTCAAAATATTTTTTGACTAGTATGGATATTTTTGAATTTATGAAATTAAAAAAAAAGCAAGTAGTATTACATTTGATAATGCATCTAATAACAATGCAACTATCTTTATGTTAAAAAATAGATTAACTCCACCAAATGGTTTTAATTTATTTCACCAAAGATGTATATATTATATAATTAATCTTATAGTTCAAGTAGGTGTTGAAGAATTAAAACCTTTTGTAAAAAATATTAAAACTACATTAGCTTACATTTTAACTAGTGGTAGACAACAACAAGAATTTAATCATATATGTAATTGTATTGTTGTGAAAAGTTAAATCAGAAACTTGTCTATTAGGCGATGCTAGAAAACTTGTTTGATTTGTTTTTATGCTTATATTAATAAATTCTTTTAGAAGTAAACAAACAACTTTTCACACAAATTAGATATTAAATCTAATTTGTATTTTAACTACAAGTACACAGTGTATATTATATTTGTGTGCAAGTACAGGTTGATCCCACAAAGATTGAGTAAGAATTGTGTACTATTTTTATTTTTATATTGGAGTTTATATGTGTTCAGTTAAGCACTCCATTGAGTTACAGTTAACTCAACAGACTTAGTTCGTGAAGTTATGGTTAACTCAACGGACTAACTTCGTGGACTTAAGTTAACTCCACGAGTCTACCTTTCTAGTTAAATATTGTTATTCACAAAGAAATTCGACCAACCATTGGGCGGTTCTATAGAATGTAAATAACATCAATTAAAATTTTTAATGTTAGTTAATCTGAGATTTGTTATTAAGCAACACTAACATTCAGATATTTTAAACAATAACCATTAAGATTTTTAATATTCTACACGAATCAAGTTCAGTAAGCAATAAACTATTTTCTATTTTCTAAATCAAACAAACATAAAACATTCACAATACTGACAATGATAACATTAATCAATATATAAAGCAAACAATACAACACTTTAATACTAAATATAAACACAGATAATTAATTATTTTTGGTATTTTTGTTTTGATATGTTCCTGAAGATAAGCAAAAGGTGAAATGTAAAAATCTCTATCAATCGTAAGAACTTCCGTCATTACATGCGACATGATTACACCATTGAAAACTTAATCACTTACAGTCTTGCCTCCTCTCCCTATAGAATCGTGAATCAAGAATTGTAAGTTGATCTCCTCTTCAACATACTGGCATCAACCCGAAACCAAGGCTAGAAGCTTTACGATCTCTTGATATATGAGTCGGTGCCTGGTGAAAATGGCTTCCCTTCTTGCAACGCAATCACTCCTCACAATGATTGTCAGTCACCGTGTTTGACTCGAAATCGACCCAACATTTGGAAAGTATCCTCATAGACCTTCGATGGTTGGTGATTTTGGTGGTGGTGTGGAGCTTTAGGGAACTTCCGACGCTTCCTACAATTAGTATGGTTCTCCACCTCTTTCCCACACTTTTTTCGTCTTTTCTCTTCTTCTTTTATATTTCTTTCAGTAGTAATTGTTTCTACATAAATGATCGGTTGGATTTCCTTCATTCATATCAACGATAGTGATTTCTTCTTCATTCTATGAGTGAATTCCTACATGATACATGCAATCATGGTTTTCCTTCAAATTTCCTGTTTCTACAACTACTATAGTGGCATGTTAGAAAATAAATGGTCCATAGAGTTAGTATAACTTAACGGACTTACTTCATTGATTTAATTATAAAACACGTGCAATAAAGAAATAACTTATAAGCTTATAACACTAATACAATGCATTACCTTAATATATATTCAAATAACTCAACGCGTATAATTATGCTAACTTAATAAGTTATACATATGCAACTCATGTGACATAATAAAATATTTAAATTCAACACGTGCATAATTCTAACTTAACAAGTTTAGGTGTTTCGAATAGTTACAACTATAAGTATCCGAAACTCACATGCATTTCGGATAGTTATCACCTAACCTTTCGAAAGATAACTTAAGTCATGCATTAAGGTTTCAACACATGTACTCTAGGAAATAATAAAATATTCTTTAAGCATTTAAAACATAACTGTCCGATACATGAAATATAACTCTCCGAAATAATAGAAAATTCAGAGACTTAGGAATTAAAAAGCTTTTAATTCTCCGATAGTTCAGAAATGTACTTAATTAATATTAATTTTCTGAAATTATGTAGATTCTTTTATTAGGGCATATAATAATGCAATTATAACATAATAGCTTAATTCTCATGTGATAAGCTAAATATTATGCATTTAACCATTAATATTATGTACTTTTTCATTCTAAATAGTAATTCATTTGATTTACCATATAAAACATTTACAATAGATGTCCCTTATAGGTGGAATTCATTATATTTAATGTTAAATAATTGTTTACCTTATAAAGAAGCTAAAAAAAACTTATTATAATGGTAGAATAGATGATAGTACAACATCATTAAACAAAAATTATTTTGCAATAGTTAATTATTTTATTAAATTTTTAAAATTATTTTATAATGCAATAAAACATTTATTAGTAATATATTATTCTACATCTATTTATGCAATTCACCATTTATATAATATTACAATAGTTTTTAATAATTATGGTAATTATCCATTTTTTATACGTATAATTTTAAAAATGAAAGAAAAATTTTTAAAATATTGGAACAAGATACCTCTCTCATATACATTAAGTTCTTGCTTAGATATTAGAACTAAAATAAAAGTTGTTAAAAATTTAATAAATACAATACAAAATTTTTTAAATATAGAACTTAATGTAACAATTGAAAATGTAAAAGAAAGTTTAAATAACATGTTTGATATGTATATTACAAAATATGGATCATGTTTAGAATTAAAAAGTGCATATTATTAACGGTTAAATGATGGTTAATTGCATAATATTTAGCTTATCATATGAGAATTAAGTCATTATGTTATAATTGCACTGTTATATGCTTTAATTAGAATTACTACTTAATTTTGGGGAATTAATGTTAATTTAGTACATTTCTGAACTGTCGGTAAGTTGCAGGCTGTGAAATTCTTAAGTATCCGAATTTTCTAATATTTCGGACAGTTATGTTTAACATACCGAACATATTTCAGACAGTTATGTTTAACAGACTGAACATGTATCAGATAGTTATGTTTAAACTGCCGAATAGTTATGTTTTAAAAGAATATTTTATTATTTCCTGAAGTACACATGTCGAAACCATAATGCATGACTTAAGTGAACTTTCGGTGAGTTATCTCTAACTATCCGAAATTGTAGTTGGGCATCGGATAGTTATATGTGTAACTCTCTGAAATCTCTTTTTATTTATAAAATAGCTGTGGACACGTGTCATGTTCTAGTAAAGTGACTTAAGTGGACTTTCGGTGAGTTATCTATAACTATCTGAAATGCATCTGAGCATCGGATAGTTAAGTTTGTAAGTATCCGAAATGCACCTGAGCATCAGATAGTTAAATTTATGCACGTGTTTTATAGTTAAATTAATGAAGAAAGTCCGTTGAGTTATCTGTAACTCCACGGACTATTTATTTTCTAATATGCCACTGTAGCGGTTGCAGAAACAAGACAGTTGGAAGAAAAACCACGATTGCACGTATCGCGTAAGGAGAAGAAAGCATCGTCATTGATATGAATGAAGGAAATCCAACCGACCATTCAAGCAGAAGCAGTTACTACTAAAGAAATATAAAAGAAAAGAAGAAAAAAAAGTAAAGTGTGTGTGTGATCGATGGATGGCCAGTGTGTACAGAGGAGGAACACCGAGCTTTCTACAGGCAGTATCGGCAATTCTCCAAAGTACCACACCAACCATCGTTACCACCACCATAACCACCACAATCACCAACCATCGAAGGTCTGTGAGAATACTTTCTTGATGTCAAGTCGATTCCGAGCCAAACACAATGTCTGACAACCACTGTGAGGAGTGATAGCGTCGCGGGAAGGGAAGCCATTTTCACCAAGCGCTGACTCATATTTCAGGAGATCGTAAAACTTCTAGCCTTGGCTTCGGGTTGATGTCTGTATGCTGAAGAGGAGATCATCTTGCAATTCTAGACTCGTGATTCTATAGGGAGAGGAGACAAAATTGTAAGTGGTTTAATTTTCAGTGGTGTAATCGCATTGCAAGTAGTGACGGAAGTATTTACTGTCAATTGAGATTACTTTACATTTCACATTTCGCCCATTTCCATGTTCATATTAAAACAAAAATACCAAAAATAATTTATCTATGTTTGTATGTTGTATTTGAGTGTTGTATTGTTTGTGTTGTATCGTGATTAATGTTATATTTATCAGTGTTGTGATTGTTTTATGTTAGTTTTAGTTTTACAGTTTACTGAAATTGGTTCGTTCAAAAGACTTAAAGATTTTAATAGTTACTATGTGAATTATCTGAATGTTAGTATGCTTAATGATAAATCGAGTGTTTACTAACATTAAAGAGCTTAATTGATGTTATTTACAATCTGTGGAATCGCCTAATGGTTGGCTAAATTCCTCTGTAAATAACAGTATTAAAAAGCAAAGACAGGCTTGTGGAGTTAACTTAAGTCTACGAGGTTAGTCCGTTGAGTTAGCCATAATTCAACGAACTTTGTCTGTTGAGTTAACTGTAATTCAACGGAGGGCTTATTGAAGATATAAATTTGATTGTTAACAAACGGATAGTTCTAAACTCTTAAGCAATTTCCTATGGGATCAACTTGTACTTGCACACAGATACAATAGACACTATGCACTTGCAGTTAAAGTACAAATTAGAATTAATATCTAAATTGTATTAAAAGTTGTTTGTTTACTTCTTAAAGAAAAGAATAGGCATAAAGATAAATTAACTAAGTAAAAATAAAAGTAATAAATCCAAGTTTTTCTGGTACGTTATTGGAGATCTAATCAGATATTCTGGTGTAGTGTTGAGAAAACTCAAACAGATCACAACAAACACAAAGTACACCCTATTTTTCACAACCATCATCATCATCATCAACATTTGATTATAGTATATTTGTTGATGATTATAGTGATTTCAGCACAACAAATAGATAAGGATTAATTAATTTTAATAATACTAATCATAGCTATTTAATAAGAGATAATTCTAATTTTCTAGATTTTGATGTAATAAATTGATAAAAACACAAAAACACATATTTCCTATTTTATCATTAATGGCTAAAGATTTACTAACAATTTCAACTTCTAGCATGTGAATAGACATTTAGTATTAGTGGTAATATATTAGACAATAGAAGAGCAATATTAAAAAATAATATTTTAGAAGCATTAATGTATATTAAAGATTAGGAGTTTACTCATATTCATGGATAACAACAACAATATGACTTCACTAATGTATTTGTAAATTTAAATATTTGAATATAATTATGTACATTGAAGGTAAAAATATTTGATGTAATTACAAAAATAATGTATTTTTAATTTCAATTCAAAAATAAAATAATTATTTTAACTTTATGACTTGTGTTTGAATATATCGATAAATGATGAGTTGATGATGTCTTAATCTTAATGTTAATGAGTTCATGTATTTATAAATAAAATATTTTATTCCTTTATAAATAAAATCTCAACGCTGCAAAATTCAAATGTTGAAGGCAAAAGGCTAAATAAATTTGAACGTTGCAATTTGCAAACTTTGAAAGTTGCACAATTTGAATGATGAATAACTTTGCATTTTTTTATTTTAATATAAAATTATAACAAATAAATATAATAAAAATATATTTAATATAAAAACATCGATTTGATCGAAACAAAAACTTCAATCCAATCAAAGTTTAAATATATATATATATAATCAAAAACTTTGGTCAAACTGAATTTAGTTCGATTGAAGTTTTAAAAATATATATAAAAAATGAAAAATTTTGGTTAGACCAAAGTTGAACTTTAGTTCAATTGAAGTTTAAAATATATATATATATAATCAAAACTTTGATAAGACTAAAGTATAACTTTGGTTAGACCAAAGTTTAAATATATATATATATAATCAAAAACTTTGGTCAAACTGAATTTAGTTCAATTGAAGTTTTAAAAAAATATATAAAAAATGAAAAATTTTGGTTAGACCAAAGTTGAACTTTAGTTCAATTGAAGTTTAAAATATATATATATATATAATCAAAAACTTTGATAAGACTAAAGTATAACTTTGGTTAGACCAAAGTTTAAAAAAATATATAAAAAATAAAAAAACTTTGATCAAATTGAAATTTAAAAAATATATAAAAAAATTTAAATATATATATATATATGAGGCACGTAGTTTGGCCCATGAGTTATCCCAACCTGTAGCCTGAACGTGCTTCTACTTTTTGGGCTAACCCAACCCAACCTGACCCATTGACACCTATACAATTAGGTGGCAATTCTAAAGAAGCTCAAGATGAGGTAAGTGTAGAACTTGATGACATTAGTTCTGAAAATGTCAAAGAGAGATAAATAGGGAATCCTAAAGGACAGGAAGAGAAGAGTGAACCTATCATCTAATTGAGGAGATCCTTTAAGGTCTATCTGTGCACGTAAAAAGTATTGGAAATGAATAGAAAGAAAGTTTTAGAAAGTTACAAAAAGTGAAGGAAGAAAATTACAAAAAGTCAATAATGGGTGGTTATGTACAATTAAAAATAAAATAGAAAGTAACAAAATATAAATCTAATAAAATATAATTTTTACGATGACAACAAGCTAAGGAATATATCCTACGGAATAATTTTCATGTTTGGAGGACTTGTAACATTCCATCATCTCCTCACAAGCTAAGGAATATATTCTCCTTCATTGGAGTCAAAACTCAAGTTAACAAGCATCTCATTTAGTTCTTAGTCCCAACGAGCCTCTCTCTCTCTCTTCTCTTCTTATGGATTCTATAGCCACCTAAATCTCAAGGCATTCTTCTTGAAGCTTGATTTCTTGTTCTCTCTTGACTCTTTCTTCTTCTAGTCTATCTTACGTGACGTCCCTTACTTAGTAATCTCGATACCAAGTTTTAGCTTCTAGCTATAACTCAGCCTTAGAAGCACCTAGATCTAGCACTTCTTGACGATGTCTCCTAAAAGTCATCTGTACATATGTGGTTTCTACCAACGGAACCACCATTCTACATAAGTAGTTCAACCACTACACCCACATCCGGCTCTATCTACCCTACCTCATCCATGTCCTTCGTTACTAAGCTCTATGACTTGCATGGTTCTTCTTCGTCATTACATTGGGAAACTATGCAACCACTCTCCTATTATTGGCAGGAGATGGAGAATGAATAGTGGAATGAGGGTTTCCTTTTACTTTATCACTCTTTTAAAGCAATGAAGTAAAATACCTCGATCACTCTTTTAAAGGAAAAGTTATCGATATTGGGCACTCAAGAACATAACCTACATGATTGACATGACAACTTTCAAATGATTGCCTGTGCTTTCAAAACTATGTATCGAATAGTTAAGTCGACACCATCTAGTTCTTCAAAGACGTCATCAGAGTAATGGTGATTATCAGTCAGAAGTTCTGGTAGAGTTGTCGAATTTTCTCAAATTTCTAAAAACTTTTTCCATGATGAATCTTTCATGGACCTTGCTGTCTAATGAATCCTTTGAATAGTTTTCCCCTAATAAGGTTTTTCAAAGGGTTCTTTCATATGATTTTTCATCCAATACGTTTGTCAGATGGTTCTTCCATGGTGAATCTTCCATGAAATTTTATCCTAAGATGGGATATCATATCATTTTTCATATAATACATCCTTCGAATGGTTCTTCTATGATGAGTCTTCCATAGAATTTTATCTCAAGATAAGATATCATATCATTTTGCATCTAATACATCCTTTGGATAGTTTTTCCTTGGTGAGTTTTCTGTAGAATTTTATCCCATGATGAGATATTATATCATTTTTCATCCAATACATCCTTCAGCTACATAGAATTTTATCCCAAGATGAGATATTATATCATTTTTCATCTGATATATCCATCCTTTAGATGATTCTTCTATGGTAGTCCTCCATGAAATTTTATCTCAAAATGGGATATTATATCATTTTTCATTTAATATATCCTTCGGATGGTTCTTCCAGGGTGAGTCCTCTATGAAATTTTATCCCAAGACAAGATATCATATCATTTTTCATCCAATAAATCCTTTAGATAGTTTTTTGATGGTAAGTTCTCCATAGAATTTTATCCCAAGATAGGATATTATATCACCTTTCATCCAATAAATCCTTCAAATTATTCTTCCATAGTGAATCCTTTATTGAATTTTATCTCAAGACGGATTATCATATCATTTTTCATTTGATAAATCTTTTGAATGATTCTTCCATGGCAAGTATTCCATGCAAATTTATCCTAAAACAAGATGTCATATCATTTTTCATTCTATAAATCTTTATGATTCTTTCATGGTAAGTCTTCCATGGAATCTTATCCCAAAATGGGATGTCGTATCATCTTTCATCTAATAAATCTCTTAGATGATTCTTTCATGGTAAGTCTTTTATGGAATTTTATCCTTAAACAAGATATTGAATCATTTTCTTAGATAAGTGGAAAAGAATGCCTACAAATGTTGATGGCAAAAAAAAAAAAAATGAAAATAAAAAATTGAAGAAAAATAATAATAATGACAACATTAATGAACGAAAATAATACCTAAAATGAAGTTAGATATTTTAAATAGAAAGATTAAATGTCTAAAGTAAAGTCTAAATTAAATATAAAATGAGACATGCCAAACAAAACAAAAAAAAGGAAACAAAAATACTATGTAACGAAAAATGAATGAAATGAAATGATAACAAAATCATACAAAACACAACAAAATAAATACATATCAAAACTTCAAGAAACGCAAGATCTCACATTTCCTGTATTATTTTCCATGACGAGCCCGCTCTTGCCACTCCGTCGGAAGGTTATGAAAAAGCTACGTACGACTTCAGGAAAGGCCCCTACCTTCGAAAAATTCAGCATGCATGCACACCCGCTCTTCAGACAACAACTACAGCAAATGAAGAAAATTCTTTGACGAACAATTATGCTAAGGGAAAAGCTAGAAAGCCTCCTACATTCGTCGTCGTGTGTTTCCGCAAGACAACAAGAGAGAGAGAAAAATAAACAGACAAGGTGAGAGCTCTCAACTAAGAAAAAAAAGTAGAGAGTCATGCTGCCGCACACTCTCCTGGAAGGGACCGATCTATGGTGAGCTCTCAAACTAAGACGCCCATTGCCCACTGCACTCTCCCCTTAGAAGGGATTGGACTACGACAATGGTGTGGAAAAAGAAGAACAAGTGGTGTTCCACTTCCCCCAGATGAAATGAGATCGAACTGTGACAGGAGTAGCTTTAAGATATGCAAAGGTTGTTCGCCACACTCCCTCTTGGAGAAGGACGAGAATCTTGATGATGGAGGTATTATCATCAATTTACTCTATAATTTTAATGTTACACATGAGTTCTAATTTGTAGTAAATAAAACTTCAGACTAGTGAGAGTTGTTTCTTATTGTTCTTTCCATTCTCCAAATATGTAGTGTAGTTAAGCTTTTGTGTTTTTTTAGAATTAATTCAGTTGGTAAGTTTAAGTTTGAAATGGTTTTTCCTAAAAGTTTTGTGATAGATTAAGGTGTAAACTTGAATGTTTAGGAATATTTAGTGACCTTACTTGTAGTTGTATTAGTTTATTTTTTGGACCTAAAGTTGAATTTCCAAACCAATGGTCATTATGTGCTTGCTCCTAATATAAATTTGATTTCCTTTTTGTCTATTTAAGAATTTATAACTTTTATCTGATTCACGTTCTACTATGATGACTATATTCAAGGAACAATTTTTTTATCAATTCTTAAAACTTTTTGACCTATACACATGTTTTCTTTGTAGAGAATTGTCTTTTTACCTACATAGATACGTCAAAAAGGAGAGAGTTTCCCATCAAATTGAAGAGGATAACAAAATTCGAAAGCAAAAAACCCATTTTGAAATCTATTTTTTACTGTCCATAAGATGACTTCACACAACTAAAATAGGTGTACCATCATAAGATGCACCCCTCGTTCATCTATTCATCTTGGATTTTGATCTATTTTCATCTTTTTCAAATTTGTAAGATGGAAACAAATTTTGAAAGAAAGCAGTGTATGTCAAAAGAATGGTCATAATATTATCTTCTTAGCATTGGCTTAGATAAAGTAGAGGTGTGTTTTTATTGAAATTATCTATCAATATAAAACTCTTATTGAATAACAAAAGTTAATTATATCAATGTATGTAAAGTTATGTTAATATTGCGACCAATGATTGTAACATTGAAAATGAAGAAAATGCAACATGAGTTAACAACATTAAAAAGGATACAAAATAAATGAATACCAATGTTGAACATTTTAGAAGCTCACACATTGGTATGGAATTTTCAATTGAAAATGATGTATATATACATTACAATGTGTATGTTAGGACCAAAGTATTCTTAGTTAAGATGGATTGGCAAAGAAAATCCAAAAGTAATGATGAGATCATTACACATAATTATGTTCGTTATAAACAAAGAGTAAAAGATATGAAAGATTACCGTTACTTAGATTAAGTACTTAGAAAAGTAGATATACACAAAGGTTGTCTAACAATGCTATATGTAATTCGTAATTCAAATGGAGTTTGAGTAATTTCAAAATTTATTATGGAGCATAATTATGTACTTACATCATCAACCAAAACAAAAATGCTAAGATCTCATAAGCAAATATCTCTTATTGCAAGAAAATTAGTTAGTATTTTATCTAATTGTCATATGGGATTTTCCAAAATGGTGCAAGTGATCTTAAACTTTACATGTGAAGGTGCTTAATGTTGGAATTGGTCAAAAAGACCAAGTTTCAAATTCAAATTCAAGTGGAGGTTAGGGGCGGAGATGGTGGAGGTTATTATCCTCCAAATGCTATAAATAGAGGTGAATAACACAAAGTATTTATCACCTGGAATAATCCACCATCGGAGCCCCCAAAATGTGCAGTCCAACAGTGGTATCAAAGCCAATCCCGCCGCCCTCACGTCCACCAGTCCCACCGCCCGCGCGTCCACCAGTCTCGCCGCCCGCGCGTACGCCGGTCCTGCTGCTCGTGCGTGCTCCTCTGCGCGCGCACCTCCGCAGCCTGCGCGCGCACCTCCATAGCCTGCGCGCACCTCCGCAGCCCACGTGCACACCCCCCACCATGCTGCCGCATACCCCTGCTTGCGTGCACCCGGATCGTCGGTCTTCCGCCCTCGGGCGATTTGGTTAGAGATAATCGAAATCTCCCCCTTTTGATAAAATATTATATTATATTATATTATATTGAATAATATTTGTAATTTGAATTTGAATTTGGAAATTTAAATATTTTTGAAAATTGAAATTTTGAAATTTAAATTTGATTTTTGAATTTTGTAATTTGAATTCAAATAGTTTTCGGAATTTTTGAAATTTTAAATTTAATATTTGCATTTTTGTTCATAAGGTAATTATTTATTGAAATTGGAAAGTAATTTCGATTATAGATATAAGTATGGCTTCGAAGATGTTTACAACTGAGTTGGCAAGGATGGATAAATTAAATGGGGTAAATTATGAGATGTGGTATCGGAAAATATATCAAACATTAGAATATGAAGATATTGAACATGTAATAGGTTCGCATCCTCCGGAAATAAGTGAAAATGCTTCTGAAGTGGAAATAAAAAGAGTAAATCAATGGAGGAAAGATGATAAAAAGGCGAAAAATTTAATGTTCATGTTCATGGAAGATTGTCTTGTAAAATGCTGTGAAACATATACTAATGCTTATACACTATGGAATGCTTTGAAAGAAAAATATAATAAAGCAACTGAAATGAACACACAGTTGCTCCTTCAGAAATATAACTCTTGCAGGATGCTAGAGGAAGAAAGTGTAGTGGAACATGTAAATAATATGATGGTAATGGCTAAAGACTTAACTACTGTAGGAACTCCTATACCAGAAAAATTGCAAATAGCAACCATATTGAATAGTTTGCCACACAGTTATGATATGGTTACCACATCTCTTAGGTCTACCCCACTACAATTATCTAAATTGCCAGCTAGGTTGGGTATTGAACAGGAAATAATAGTCAGTCGGAGGCAACATGAATCTCATTTGGAAGAAGCCAATGCCATATTTCAAAAGCAGAGATTTGAAAAAGGCAACAAAACAAGAAATGGACCAAACAAGAACAACTTCAAACAAAATCAAGCATGTGGAAAGAAAGCACGAGGATCTTGCCATGCTTGTGGCCAATTTGGTCATTTTAGGGCACATTGTCCCAACAGGGATGGAAATAAAGGTGGAACCTCGGAGTCGAACATAAAGAACAAAAGAGCCTTTGTGGGAGTTGTGGAATGCAATAATGTTGTAGTCCCTAGTTCAAACGAATGATGGGTTGATTCTGGTGCCACAAGGCACATTGCCAAAATGAAAAAGGGACTTGACTCATTTAAAGAGTTGAGTCATGGACAACAATGCATCTATATGGGAAACAATACTTATTTAGATGTGGAAGGTATTGGCACATATCGTTTGGACTTGGGAGACAGCATTATGATCTTGAAAGACGTCCTCTATGCACCTGGCATGAGGCGAAATTTAATATCCATAGGCACTCTTTTGAAGAATAATTTGGAAGTTCGATTTTACAATAAACGTGTATCCATAGGAAAAGACAAAAAGATCTTTGCTATGGGAATTTTTGTACCTGAACATGATTTGTTTAAACTTTCTGTCATTGCTAATGAAATAAATGAAATAGTTTCTGATTATGTTGAGTGTTGTTTATCTGATATTGATTTGTGGTATTTAAGGTTAGTATATATTAATAAATCTAAAATACAACAATTGATAAAATTAAACATGTTGCCTGAAATTAAAGACATGGAATTAAATAAATGTCAACGTTGCTTAGTTGGGAAAATGACTAAGAAATCTTTTGGTAAGGGATATAGATCAGTTGAATTATTGGGGTTGATTCATTCTGATGTGTGTGGTCCATTAAGTATTAAAACTCATGATGACAAAGAATATTTTGTAACTTTTATAGATGATTTTTCAAGATATGCTTACATTTATCTAATAAGTCATAAAAGTCAAGTATTGAATTGTTTTAAGAAATACAAGTTGGAAGTAGAAAAACAGCTTGGAAGAAGGATTAAGATGTTAAGGTCAGATAGGGGAGGGGAATATAATTCTAATGAATTTAAATTGTTTTGTGAAATGCATGGAATTAAAAGACAAACTACAATGCCTTATACACCACAACAAAATGATGTGGCGGAAAGAAAGAACAAAACTCTTATGAATTCTGTTAGGTGCATGTTTTCACATTCAGGTCTCTCCAAAGTTTTTTGGGGAGAAGCATTGATCACAGCAAATTATGTATTAAATAGAATACCCTCCAAGTCTGTACCTAACATACCTTATGAATTATGGACCGGAACTAAGTCCAATTTATATCATTTAAGAAAATGGGGATCTATAGCCCATGTACTTATTCCTAAACAATTAAGGGATAAGTTAAAATCAAAGACTCTTAAATGTAGGTTTATAGGCTATTGTGAAAATTCTTTTGGTTATAGGTTCTATAGTAAAGAAAAGTGAATTATTGAATATAGGGATGCCACTTTCCTAGAAAATCTAAATGAAAAGGAAGAAATAGGAAAGGAACATGAGCCACCATTTGTGGTGAATGATGACTATTTCAATAATATCCTGGAAAATGACCCTAGAGTTGAAGAAGAAGGAAACATTGAAAATATAGATGAACCTATAGAAATTGCTGATGAAAACAATCGTGAACCCATGGAAATCATGGGAGAAATCCAAAATGAGCCTATAAATGGAATTGAAGAGAACAATAGAAATGGAGAAGATAGAGAATTGGATTTACCTATTAGCAACAAAAGGATGAGACATCAGCCAACATGGATGGATGACTACCATTTGTATTCCTGTGAGCTTTCTTGTTTAATGATAGACATGGAGGAAAATCACATGGAACCCGTGACATACAAGGATGTCGTCGAATCTCATGAAAAAGATTTATGGTTGGATGCCATGAATGATGAGATTGATTCCATGAAATGGAATCATGTGTGGGAATTATGTGATCTACCTAAAGGAAGGAAAGCTATAGGGTGCAAGTGGATATTCCAAAAAAAGTTAAAGGTTGATGGGTCTATTGAAAAATATAAGGCCCGTTTAGTTGCTAAAGGTTATACACAGAAACCGGGAATTGACTTTCATGAAACATATTCTCCAGTTGCTAAATTCGCATCAATAAGAATTATATTGGCTATAGTTGCACATTTAGATTTGGAATTACATCAAATGGATGTAAAAACTGCATTTCTAAATGGAGACCTGCAGGAAGAAATCTACATGTTACAACCTGAGGGATTTCAGGTGGAAGGACATGAGGAAAAAGTGTGCAAATTGAAGAAGTCAATATATGGTTTAAAACAAGCATCTAGACAATGGTATCATAAGTTTCATGATATAATTGTCACAATGGGATTTGTTTCAAACAGATTAGATTACTGTGTATATGTCAGGAATAGTGGGAGTAACTTCATTATATTATCCTTGTATGTGGATGACATTTTACTTGCTGGAAATAATGCTGACATGTTGAATGAAACAAAGGAAGAACTTAGTAGAAAATTTGAAATGAAGGACATGGGGGAAGCATCCTATGTTCTTGGAATTCAGATCTTAAGAGATCGAAAATCAAGAACATTAAGTATAAATCAGGAAAGATACCTACAAATGGTGTTAAAAAGGTTTGGAATGGACAATTGTTCCTCAGCTCCCACACCTTATATTTTAGGGAAAAAGTTAAGTAAGGACCAATGTCCTGGGAAAGGGAAGGAACCTTTAAGAGCACCTTATGCCCAAGTGGTTGGAAGTTTGATGTATGTTATGTTGTGTACAAGACCAGACTTGGCATATGTTGTAAGTATTGTAAGTAGGTATCAAAGTAATCCCGGTACAAAACATTGGGAAGCTGTCAAAAGAATTTTGAAATATATAAAAGGAAGTTTGCACCATAAATTGACTTATCAAGCAGATGAGCTTGAAGTGCTTGGTTATACAGATGTAGATTTAGGTGGTGACAAAGATGATGGGAACTTCAGGACATGTATTCATCTTTGGAGGGGCAGCCATATCTTGGGGAAGTAAGAAGCAAGGGTGTGTAGCAAAATACACACAGGAAGCTGAATATGTTGCCTGTAGTACAGCCGCATCACATGTAGTTTGGATCAGAAGATTCATAAATGATTTGAATCTAAACTTAATAAATGGTCCAATAGAAATGTATTGTGATAACCAAGCGGCAATAAGTCTTGTATATAGTGGTGCAAATACAACAAAAAGACAGTATATAAACATACATTATCACTATACTCGTGATATTGTAGGAAATGGGGAAATAAAATTGAGTTATATCCCTACAGAAGATATGATAGCTGATCCTTTGACAAAAGGAATACCAGCGAAAAAGTACATTAAGTTTGTAAACTTAATGGGATTAAGGAACATTTATATAGATAATGGAAACATGGAACATTCTCACGAGTAATATTGAAATTGTGCTACCTACTAGTAGTGGGAGCGAAATTAAAAAGAATATAGTTGGTCTTTGTGACCAAGTGGGAGATGTTGGAATTGGTCAAAAAGACCAAGTTTCAAATTCAAATTCCGGTGGTTACCGGAAATTAAGGAGGAAGTTGGGGGCAGAGATGGTGGAGGTTGTTAATCCTCCAAATGCTATAAATAGAGGTGAATAACACAAAGTATTTATCACCTAGAATAATTCACCATCGGAGCCCCCAAAACGCGCAGTCCAACACTTAAGCACTCAACAAGTTATAGATGGGAGGAGGAAAAAATGAAAGAATAACATTGATAGAGAATGTATGACAATAATGAAGTATTTTCATAAATAAAGTAACAAATATCTAAATTTTTTCTTTCAATTTGAATTAGATAAAGATCACATATTTAAAAATATTTTTTGGGCATGTGAAATAGCTTGAGAGACATACATTAAATTTGGAAATGTAGTTATATTTGACACAACATATAAGACAAATAATTTCAATATGTCACTTGCATCATTTATTAGAGTCAAACTATCATAGATAGTCTACATTATTTGCTTGAGTTCTACTAATTGATGAAACTAAAGATACTTTTCATTAGTTATTTACTACATTTCAAACATGCACGTATGGAAAGAATCTAAAGGCCATCATTATAAATCAAGACATTACAATGTGTATAGTTATACCTTAGGTATTTCAAGGAATAATATATCATTATTGTTCTTGGCATATAGAATGAAATGCTATTAATCATGTATTAGAGTTAAGAAATAATATGAATCTCAAGGTCGATTACAACAATGAAACATATGGATTAAAAAGTCCTATACAATTTGAATAGACATGTGGGTTATTGAAAGAGAAATATCCAACAATATATGGTAACTCTTAGCTCCATCAAATGTTTGATATTTGAAATCATTGCATTCCTTGCTACTTAAAAGATGTATTCAGGGTTGGCATGACAACTAACTCAAAGAGCTAAAAGTATAATTTTATTTTTCAATGAGTATGTTCATCCTCATACTCCTATATTAGAGTTTGTCATTCAATATGAAAAGGCATTATTGGCACATTGTAAAGTAGAAGAAAATGAAGATTTCCAAACATTGACAATGAAACCTATTGAAATCAAAGCTATTGAGTTTTATACCAAGAAAATGTTTTCATTAATACAAATGAAAATAAGGAAAATAACGACCTATACTACTTAAAAGATAAGTAAAGGTGAACAATGAAGCACATTATGAAGTTTCGAAACTAGAGATTTAAAGTAGTCCCAAAATTGTGATTTTGAATATGAAAGCTAATTTTGAGACTAGATGTTCATGTAAAAAATTTAAACATGAGAGAATTCTTTGTCGTTACATATTTTGTGTTTTATAGAAGAAACAAGTATAACATTTACTAAATAAGTATATATACTATGTAGATGGATTATTAAATCGAGATATCAAAATAGTACAAATGACATACAACCAAATGCTATAAGGAAGTACATACAACATATTATATTATAAACTCATTTATCTATTATTGATAAAGATCTAAGTTTTTCTCTTTTGTCAGGTTAACTCCCCTCATGTTATGGGACTTGCAGTCTATAACATTTAAATTAACTAATGTTGGTAACCCCTCATATTAACAATATAGAATAGTCAAATCAGCTTTTGATGACTTGTTAACCAAAATGTCTGAGTTAAGTCTTTAAAGTTCTTTTGATAATGAAGCAACAAGAAACATGAATAGCAATAATATGAAGTTATCATTTACATTTGAAGTGAGAGATCCAAATACAACATGAAAAATAAAAGGAAAACCTACAAACAATGAACAAATTAAATATAGCGTTGAAGTATCTATAATTGCAAAGAAAAAAAGAAAAAAATATACAAAGAATGCAATCAACTAAAACATTATATTATTGTAAGAATTAGTGTTGCCACTACATCAAAAGTTTGGACTAATAGTAAGGACTCAACATTTTTCTTTTAAGCAGTCAACAACAATTATAGGTCACTGAATGTGAACTCAACCATTCAAGCACTCTCCTTGGGCTGACTAGGGACTCCTTCGTTCATGGAGTACTTGATGCCTGCACCCACAGTTGGGGACTTTTCGTTAGACACACATGAGCTACTACACTCCAACGCATGAGTGGAAGCAATCCCCCCCCCCACACACAACCATGCGTACATAGAGACTCAATCCTATGATGATCTTGTGCTCTTATACCACTTATAAGGTGATGACACCAAAAGCTTGAATTGATAATGAGGACTTGACACTTTTTGTTAAGCAATAAGTAGCACTTATAGATCACTGAGTGTGGACTCAACCAAATATGTAATAGTTGCGTGAAATGACTCCTTAACACCCTTTGCCCCACCCTTACCATGACCTTCATCTTTCTTCCCATCCTTGCTATCAACATTATCCTCACATGCCTCCTCATCTTCACCCTCCTCTTTCTTACCATCATCAACCTCCTTTTCCTCATCATTCTCACCCTCCTCTTCCTCACTCCCTTCCCTTTCTCCCTACCCTATTTTTAAAATTTATCCCCCATGTCCCTCTACATGCACTTCACTTCATTCTCCAAGTAAAGCATCTCAATTTCCAATTTTTGTTAGTTCATGGTGTTCTCTTGTTGCAACACTAGTTCCGTAAGTTCTTATATCTTGCCCTTTATGTATTCCAAATTGTATTGAAGAAGTTGCATCTTCTTCAATCGAGAATCCCCCTTCACTGGAGTCTCCATTCAATCAATAATTTCTTTGATATAGGGTAATGCTCTCAATCAACATTCTATTTCTTCCTTTTTGGCATCTCTATTCCATGTCCTATCTTTCAAAAGAACTTAATAACATCGAAAGGAAGAAATCTCTTAGTAGGATCCTCAGGATACACAACTTTGAAGAACCAACATTGGATGACAACAACTATTCAATTCTCATTCTCTAATGACAATGAGAATGTCATTAATAATTGAAAACAAAAAATGTGTTACATGCTATGTAGGTGTTTGTGCACCAAGGAAAAGGAAATGATTTTTCACTAAATTCATATAGAAAATGTTAACGATAATCAAAATATAATTAGAGGTCACAATAGTTATAACCAAGGTTTCAAATATCAATATGGCATCTAAAATCATTATTTCAAAAAAGAAAATGTAGTAAAGATCATATTAGTAGAAATACAATACTTTTGTAAAAATAACAAAAAAAACTTCAAATTTCAACTTAAAACTCAAGAATAAGATAAAATAAGTTATAATAAACACATAAAAATACCTAAATAAATTTTCTAAACAATTATCATACATAAAATGTCGATTAAATAAAGACATAAAAGTCACAAACATGAGAAAAGTCTTACTTGATGTACAAATAACTAAAAAAATTCATAATGATAAAGGATTAAAAATTTAGTTTACATTACAATCTATATTAAGTTACACTTCAATAAAATCTACATTATAATCCACATACGGAACATAAATTAATAAGATTATGCATAGAAGGAGAGAATTTTCACAATCTTCAAGATTAAAATTTTTATTGATTATAAGATTTTAAAGTAAATTATAAAGTTTTGTTCTTATAGCACAATTAATATCTTGTTTAAAAATTCTCATGTGAATTAATTAAAAAATAGAAAATAAAGCTGATATAAAAAAATCTCTACACTCATTATATTTAATTTTATAAAAAATAAAAATGCAAAGCTATTGTCTTCCAAAACATTGAAGAATTGGGATCAAAAGCAAATCAATACCAAATCTACTCCCCTTAAAAGTAAAAGTATGACATCGACTTCCTAAGATATCTTCAGTAATACAACAACAAATAGGACTATTGTGAATTTGATTCTTTCTTCAAATGACACCTTGACTTGTAGAACAAGGATAACCTCACACCACCAAACAATAATCTTAAAAGGAAATATTCATCTTTATTAGTGACAGTGAAGTCCTCTACTTCTTTATCAATCAACATCAAATGGGAGAAGAGAGAAAACGCCTCTCTCTCTCTCTCTCTCTCTCTCTCTCTTTTCGAAGGAGACAAAACTTATCATGCCTCATCTTTTTAAGTATTGTTAGAAAATAAATAACCACTCCTTGGTCATTTCTTATTGGATTGTGTGCTTATCATCCACAAAAATACAAATAAATGTAGTGACCGAGAAAGAAGAGAGGCAAATCCTCTTCACACCAAATAAATATCATAAAAATGTTTTCTTTGTCTTCTAAGATGTGGATAAGATAACAAATATCTTTGTTTCTAACTAATTGAGTTATTGTAATTAACTATTCAGGTATAAAAGTTTCACCTATCTGTATCTCCTCTAATTTTTTACATTTGCAAATGTAATTATGGTAGAGTTGGTCTATTATCTATGTAAGATAATCATGTTATAGTTTCAATTTTTATCTAGGTGTCTATAAATTAATATATCAAATTAAATTAATTAATCACCCATTTATTAACCTTAAGCAAGAATTAAAAGACCTGCGAAATAATCATATTCCCTTGCATTTCAGGTTTATTTTAAGTAAAAAAATTAATGATAAGATCATACCATTGAATTCTATTACAGTTCGAAAGTCAAGTATTCAAAATTTTATGATGGTAAAAAACTTCTGCTATGACATTGACTTAGATTAAGTTTCCAAGCCTACGATTAAAAAAAAATTCAATGGATTTCAAAAAGATAATAAAGGACAAATATGACTTTTAAAAAAACTAATGTAAAAAAAGATAATTCTAATGTGATGTACACATTACAGAAAAAATATATATATGAGGTGTGTTTGACAATCGCGCCCAAATATGAGACGGTTGCTTGAAAGCAAACGCCTGCAAATCTGCAATCCCACCATCTTCCACTTCCCCTTTCTCAATTCTTTGCGATCCTAAGATCTCTTTCTCCGTCTCTCTCTCTGTTTGCACCCCATGGTTTGATTTGGAACCATCCAAGTTGAAATCCTTCAGATGGGTTTTCTCAGCACACTTGTGGATGCTCTTGGTTTCTGGTTCGGCCTTCTACTTGGGCTCCTCCTTGGGTATTTCCTGTTCGTGCGCCGCCTGCCCATAGATGTCGAGGTAAAGGACCGGGAAGGTTTGCTTGATCAGAACACTCTTTTTATTCTGTTGTGCGTTGCATTCGATAAGCCTAAGGGAAAGAGTCCCGCTATGTCTCTCTTATTGGTTGGTCCTCACTTTTTTTTTTGGGGCTTTTTCCCGGAAGGGTGGTCCGGTGCTTTCATCTTCCTGATGATCTGATCTGGGTTGTTGGCTTTTTACCTTTTCTGTGCCCTACTTAATTGGAATACCTGATTCTCAATTGAGTCATGTTCTGAGCGGTTGATTATAGTAGTGATTGATGGAAAAGAGAAACCGATTTCTACAAGAACATCCATCCTCGTATTGGATTGTTTGAGGGCTGTGAGTTGTGAATGGTTGATAAATTTATCTTGGTGGAATTTTGTTTGTGGGAGAAAGATTCCCACAAAGATTCGAAAGGTGAGCATTGCTTAGAAGGGATTTTTGCTGGCTTCGATTCTTCTATCACAGTCTTCCAATATATGGAACTGATGGTTTTTGTCTTAGAACATGTCGCGTCCATCTATTACTTCTGCACAAGATTGTTTGCAGGGATTGTGTTCGTGTTGATTCAACTACATTTAGATGGACGCCTTCAATGGATGGCTTCCCTGATTTGCTGGAGAAAAAACCCTGGGAACACCCAACAGCAGTCGCCACCCCCTCACACCAACTAAAACCACCGTCCGGCCCCTCCACCATCACCACCTGCCAACGCTGGTGCCCTCTCTTCTCCACTCTACCCAGATCGGCGACCCTCCAGGACCTCCCAGGCTTGTAGTTTCTTTGCATGCCGTAACAGGGTCGACCCTTTCCCCTGCCATCCGTTCGTAGGCAGCTCGGCCAGTGGTGTTCTCTCCTAACTGTCTTTTCTGCATTTCTAAGGCTGGATTCTCCCTGTCCTCCTGTCTTTCCCCTTCTGGATTCACTCCAACACACCCAGTGGTCTTTATCTCTTGTCTGGAACGTCTTTCAACATGAGGTTACTACTACTTCTACCTAAGAAAGATCTTAGTGCCCAAGCATGTCACTCACCCACTGTCAAATGTGAAGGACCCTGTATATGAGGATTGGTCGTTGCAAATGCTGCGGTCATTTTGTGGATGACTAATAGCATAGAGTTCATGATTGCCCATAGTGTTATGATGCTGAAATCAACCAAGAAGATCTGGGATACATTAAGGAGGTTGTGGACGACAGCAAATTGTTCAATCTTAGCATCTAAGGAGGTTATGATTTCAAATTGATAATTCTTAGGAATTTACTCAAATTGTTGTTCAATCTTATTGACTCTTTAAGAATCATTCATTAGATTACTTGTACCTACACCTCAGCAAAATGGTGTGGCAAAGTGAAAGCATCAATATATTCTTGATGTCACTTGTACTCTCATGATGTAAGTGAGAGTTCCAAAGTATTCATGATTTGATGTTATTTTTTCTACATTTTATTTAATTAACAAGTTGTCCTATATTCCATAAGGGGGAGAAATTTTTTTACAAAGACTTCAACTTGTGGCTGAGTTATTTTCTCTTCCTCCAAAGGTTTTTTGGATATGTTTCTTTTGTTCAAGATTTAATACCTAGTTTGGATAGGTTGCCCCTATATGTATCTTTGTTAGATATTCTCATACATAAAAGGGGAATGGATGTTATCATCTACTAAGTAAATAGTATTTTGTATTTGCTGATGTTACTTTCTTCGAGTCATAACCTTATTCACATTTGATGGTGGTCAAATTAAAAGTGTTTCCTTACCTACTTCTATTGAGCTACAAAATGAGGGTTGGCCTAAAGAATCAATATCCATTGTAGGTCTATCAATCACCATTAGGAAACACAGCTCATCCTATGCCTCAGCCTTCCTTATTCATGAACGTTAGTCCAAATGAGCCTTCTAAGCTTCCTATAGCTTCCAAAGATACAGTTGTGTTTGCGTTATGGATAGGATCTTGCCACAATGAGTGACATGCTCCATTATTGAATATTGCCATTTTTTAGCTTGCCCCAGTTGTTCATGACTGAAAGCTTTGCTTTTGAAACAGATATTCATTTGTAATTACGTCATCTTTTAACTACAGGATCCAGTTACCAGGTCCATGTATGAGTTGGATGGAAGCGCCGTGCTTTCACTTATGCCAGACATTCCATTATGGGTGAAGAATCCTGATTATGAACGAGTGAGGGCCTTCTTTGCAATTGTTAACTTATTCTATAATCTCTTTAGTTAAAAGTAGATCTAAGTTCACTATTATGGAATTCATAATTCACACAAAGCGAATTTCCAGGAATTGTTTTTAAAATATGAAGATTTAATTCTAAAAGATTTGACACATAATATCATTGCATTGGCATCAAAACTTTCAGGAAAAAAAAAATTATCACCAAAAATTTTCTACTTCCAGTTGCCTTTGTTTACTTACCTTCTTGCTGATGGTTAATTGGATATATCAATTATGAAATAGGTTTGTTTGCATTCAGCGTCCATGGTTTTTTGATTATTTTATACTAAAATCTACAAGGATTGGCATTCAGAGTTCTAAATTTTTCTATTATTTTCTGATACTTTTGAAAGTAAAATCTAATGATTCTTACTACATTTTTTCAATTTTGGTGTCACTCATTGCTTCTGAACATTTATGCAGGTTGATTGGCTGAACAAAATTGTGTCTTTTATGTGGCCATACCTGGATAAGGTCATAATCCCATCATATTCAGTTGTCTTTGTAGTTCTTGGGTGGTTACCATGCATATAGCCTTTCTAATATCAGTTTCATGTGGCAGACAATATGTGACGAAATACAAAGCATAGCAAAACCAATATTTGATCTATACGTTGGACATTTCCAGATAAAGTCCATTAAGTTTGATCACCTTACACTTGGTTCTCTTCCTCCAATTATTAGTGGTGGGTAAATTTTTGGCTGTTATCATTTATTTTCACTTCTTCCTCCCTATGGTATAGCCTACTCCTCATAGTTTAACATTTTTTCCCTAATTCATTTTTATTTTAAAAGTTCTGTAATATTCAGGATCGCTAGGTCATTATACATGTTTTTAGTTCTTTTAATTTACTTGTGACTGAAAAGATGATCATAGACTAATATAATTTTAAAACTCATTTTTGTATGGATGTTAGTGACTAATAGCAAGCGATCAAATAATTCAAATCACATCTTGGACTAAAAACATGAACCTCATGAACTTTTAGAAAATTTAATGACCAGGCAGCTTAATGTTTATAATATGTATCATTTTAGAAGTATGATTTATTTAGGGGAAATACAACATATGAAGCTCCTGAAATTCACAATTCGTTCCTATATATATATATATATATGTACGCAACCTCAAACTATCCTAGAGATTTCCTAGTAATTTTTTGAGTTTTAAGGTTCTTATATCTTATATTATCACTATGTACTCAAAGAATTAATCATAAACCAGACAAAAGTCCAAAATTGAACCTATAGAAGACATCAACTACCAAAATTTACACGTGATGTTTTATGTCTAACGAATGAAATTCTTTCTCCAACCTTATGGGTTTAAGCCTTTAACTCATTGCTAAAGGTATTAAAAAGCCAAACGTGCCACACGTTTGACCTGCAGAGAATTATAGCTGACTTGCAAGCTTATTGGATTGCAAGGTTTCGGAGCTGTAGGATTGGTGCAGAATTAGTTATGCCTCGTCAACAGATCAGTACTGGCAACCATTTTCAACATTAATTATACCTATGCATGAAAATTGATGTGTTCTTCCTACAACATTAATTAGATCGTGACTGGCAACCTTCCTACATCAAACATTGAGATCTATTTTTGCTTGTTTTATTCCCTTTCAACATTTCAAACTTCTATATAGTGCTCATATGAAGCACTCAACCATAATTAAAGCAACAGTATTTTAAGCCATTTCAAAAGAACAGTATTTAAACTGCATCTTAAAAAAAAGTTTCAAGTTCGATGGTCATTCCATTCTTTTGCAGGAGTTAAGGCCTTTAAGACTCAAGGGAGTGAATTAATTGTCCAGTCTAGTATTCGATGGGCTGGCAATGCCAACATTAGTTTAGAGCTCAAGTGGTTGTCAGCTGTAGTGACCTTGCAGGTTTGATATATTTCAGCTATCATGAAATGAAATGAAATGCTAACACGATTACTAGATTTTTTTTATTAAATGTCCACCTGCAGTTGGTAGATTTACAAATATTCATGGAACCACGAGTGACACTTAAACCACTATTACCCACAATTCCTTGCTTTGCAAGTGTCTTTATATCTCTTATGGAGAAGGTGACTGAAGTTGGCGTGAACTTTATTTTGTACCTCTATTTTAATTTTAAAGATTATAGATCATGTCTAACTTCATATTTTTGCAGCCTCACATTGATTTTGGACTTAAGTTGATGGGTGGAGATGTAATGGCACTTCCTGGAGTCTACCGACTTGTTCAGGTAATCTAATTTCCTTGTGATGTGTCCTTGATAAGAGGTCCATAGCTTTAAAAGCATCTCAGTTCTTTCAGTGTTGTATTTGCCATATGCAGACTTTAATTGTTCACTGACAATAAATTGTTTAATACCTGGATTACTTAATCAGGAAATCACATTGTGTCTCTACCCCTTTTATTTTCATTCTTCTTGTAAGTATCAGTGCCAATATGATGTGACAGTGCCTATTTTCATGTATTTTATGTTTCTTTGCATTCCATTACATGTACATAAATGAGAAATTTTCTCTCATTAAACGACTACATTTTGTCACACACATTTCATTCAACAAAGTTTAGCTTAGGCTTTGCTGCATGGCTACACCTGCCTGCTGTGATTAATCATATGAAATGATCTTAACAGAATTTTTCTCTAGTAAAGTCAAGAAAAAGACATCCTCATAGTTTTCATATTACACCACTCTAATGATAAAAGCTCATGTACCTCTAGTCCCATTTGGTGAGAGAATCCACTTTATATCTTTGGGCTTCTGCATCTTCACACAAAATTGTATCAACTGCAAGGAAATCCTTAAGTAAAAATTATATTGCATTGACAGCACGCCATTACCTCTTTCAGGAAAAAATAAAAGAGCAAGTTTCAAACTTCTACCATTGGCCCAAAACCCTTGAAGTGCCAATTCTTGATATTTCTAGGTATGTACCATGAATTATTTACAATATGTAATTCACTAGGTTAGGGTAGTTGTACATAATGAACTTAAAGATTTCATCGTGTTTAGTATTGAAGATATTGACATTGAAAAAAGAATTATACCTGAAAGATAAGAAAGGACCTATACATAAAAGAACTGAACATCTTGATTACTTTGTTACAGTGGAGCTGCAAACAAGCCCGTTGGCATATTACATGTGAAAGTTGTGCGAGCTCTTAATCTGCAGAAGATGGACTTCTTGGGAAAATCTGATCCTTATGTCAAGCTTAAATTGAGCAACGAAAGGTTTCATTCAAGGAAGACCACAGTGCAGATGAGGAATCTGAACCCTGAATGGAATGAACTGTTTAGACTAACAGTGAGAGATCCTCAGACTCAGGTCCTCCGGCTGGATGTCTACGACTGGGAAAAGGTTTAGCTACCTTTAAGCATCATTGTGCATTAACAGAAGACCGGTTCTTATAATCTCTATGTTCTATGAATGTGAATGCATAGTGATTTGGATAATCATTAGTTGTCATTAAAAAAATTTAGAACTATCATGTGAATGCGTATTTTCTTTTCAATCTTATAGACATTATGCCATTGTTTGGCTGTTTTTCCGTTCAGATTAAAGCACATGACAAGTTGGGCATGCAAGAGATTCCACTTAGTTTGCTCGCTCCTAATGAGTCAAGGGTATTCACTCTTAATCTTCTGAAAAATATGAATCCAAATGATCTTCAAAATAGAAGAAACAGAGGAAAGATTGTGCTAGAACTGAAATTTGAGCCTTTTAAAGAAGATGACGAGAGCTTGAGTAAAACATTGGAATGCAACGAGAGGGATAGCTCAATGAATGTTTTGCAGCACGAACCATCAAGGTCAGGTGTTCTTATAGTTTACATTGAAAGAGCGGAAAATGTTGAAGGGAAGCATCACAGCAATCCCTATGCTCTGATTCATTTCAGAGAGGAAAAAAGGAGGACAAAGGTCTGTCGTTTCCATATCAGTGCATGAAAGTTAACGAAGTTTCAGTATGTATCAGGATAAGATCACTGATTAATATCCATTGTTTTGCACGTTACATCTACTTATTATTCTCACTTCCTACCTAGTTGACAATGTTTATTCTTCTTCCACCATTGATAATTTTGGTTATATCAGCATGACTGCATTAAGATCAGATTACTAAATTAGATGGTTCTTGCTTCTTCCATTTACACCCAGAATACTTGATTTTTGTCATGTAAACCATCATCCTTTGATGTTGCCAGAGGATCAAGAACAACAGATATCCTAGGTGGAGTGAAGAATTTGAGTTTGCACTTGGGCAACCCCCCACAGACCAAATGATTCATATTGAAGTGATAAGCAAGAGGAGTAGGAGATTCATGCTTACCTCAAAGGTCAGGAGATCTTCCCATCAGCTCGTTACATTGCTCTCTGACTGAGTTGTGAAGTTGTCACAGGTAATCCATGTTCATCTTGCAGGAATCATTGGGACATGTTGACATCAATCTCACAGATGTGGTGAACAACGGAAGGATCAACAAGAAGTATCATCTGAACAATTCAATAAGGGGGAGCATACAAGTTGAATTGAGATGGAGAACTGTATAGCAAGCATGCAGGTACTGTAATTATGTTCACGGGAAGAAGTCATCACCAATTTTTTGTTTAGCAATGCTAGGTGCCTTTTATTAGATTTGAGTTCGAAACGACTTCCCTTACAGTAGAATAGAGAACCTACGATATTCCACTGTTAGTAGAAGTCAACACCATTTGATTTATGTTTTTGATAATCTGGTTCAGGCCTTTTTCCAAGTTTGTAGAAGTGCATTGTTATTCCAAGTTTTGTGTAGACACAATGTTTTGTTCTGTATATAGTACATACGCCAAGAAACATTTAAAGGTTGCATTTTTTGTAATCAAACTTTTTCATTCATCCCAAACTATGTAACCTTCAAGGAAATATTGTCAGCTAATCTTCCAATTTCTCATGGTCATTAACTTTACATTATATTTTTCCAAATGGTTAAGAAAAACTTCAATATTAGAGCATGTTAATTTTCTCTTGTTTATCGTATTGGAGGCAGAATTATGAAGCATATCTATCTATATGATTGATAGAACATCCTTCCCACAGACCAATATTTTGTAAACTAAAACATCCATCTTTTTATTGAGTAAATTCGTTGATAATACCTTAGACTTTAAAATGAATCATTTTGATACCTACGACCTTGATCATTATATTCAGTTAAACTTCTATCATTCCTTAGGTTGGTTCACTATTTCTTCTCGAATGTAAATACCCCCGGCCTTCATGACAAATTATTTATATCTTGATTTCACTTGTGATTTAATTTTACGCACTTGTGATCTCATGCAAAATTTTGTAGCCCGTCCTCCATTTATTTGTAACCTTATTGATGAGTTTGTAATTTGATATATTATATTTGACAAATGTTCCAGGGTAATAACCATAAATAATGCATAAACCTTACAAAACATATCAAAAACTGGGATAAAATGGCAAGTGGTCATTTAACTTAAAAACGTGACCATCTAACATAATATGTCCAAAGATAAAACAGAATCTACACTTATACTTTCATAACTCAATGCTACATTGTAAAACATGATGATATGCAAAAAATTAATTTACTAAGATGCGTATATTTAGATGATTGATAATATTATAAAAAAATTGGTTTAAAAAATGATTTTCTCAGAAATAAAGCAGGAGTTGCATTTTTCGAAGATAAGAAATCAATTTAGGTGGTTTAGTCATATAATTTACCGTTTGGATGAGGAGAATTTAAGTAGCGTAGAAGAAATCAAAAAAAGTAGATAATGCTTAAAATCAATTGCTTATGAATTGTAAGAAAAGATTTAAATTTATGTAATTTATTCAAAAATTTGATAATAGAAATATTTAAAAAAATATATGTAGTAGATCTCACCTAATAATGTAATGGCGTTGATGTTGTAGCAGCATTACTTGAGTATATCCAAAATAACCTGTAATTTTGTCCCTCTCCTACCCCTGTTTGTCACCTGTCAGTTCTGTTTCTTCTCTCCTCCCCACCTCCCCCCTCTAGGGCAGCAACAAGCAGACTCCATTGAAAATGGAGAAGGCCTTCTCTGCACGAGATCTGGGAACGACGACGTCATCGCTCCCTGCAGGTAAGTCGGGAGGCGAATTTCCCGATAAAGAGATGGGAGGGTGATAGGCGTGGGGATGGCCTGCCCCTCGACGCTCCTGGTCCAGGTAGTTCACTCTGGTGCCGCTGCGGTCGCTTGGGCGTGCTACATGGAAAGAAGCGGACATCGTGACGCCGTTCACCCTAGCCGCGTACCTGTCCCGCCGACACGCATTCCCCCATTCCAGTGGTATCTCGATGTAGCTCTTGTGCGCCCGGCGGCTGAAGGGATTAGGGCCAAGAACACATGTTGGACGCGTTTGCCCCTTGTCGTCCAGCGGCGGAGACCAGGGTGGGCCGGCCGGGGAGGAGGAGCGGAGGGTGGCGGACTTGGCGAGAGAGAGAGGTGAACGAAGACAGTCACGTAGAAGACCTAGGCCTTAATTCTCGTTCTCGTGTCTACAGATAATATAATTTCACCATATTAAGTCTTGTTAAGTCTAAGTTTAAAATATCATTTTTTGAAAATGATATACTTATCGAATATATACTTTCAAAATTTTATAAGTTTAACATATTAAATCTATAATTTAATATATCAAAATCATAAACAAACTTTATAAATGTTTTTCAATATATCATTTTTATAAATAATATATCGATTAAAAAAAAACTTACATGTTCGTACTAAATCGTATCGGCACAACTCGATTCTACAGCATTGTCCAGGCATATTTAAGGTCAAAACTGAATAAAAACTACAAAATGAACATCCTTCTTTATATGTATTGCCTTTCTATGAACCATCAAACGTATCTTTTTCTTTTTATTAGATGAACCATGAAAGCAAAAACATTAACATATTTTCCGTTGGAAAATGAAGATCTAGAAAATGACGGTAGAAGAAATAACAAGAAATAAAATATTATTTGTATACATCAAAAAAAATAAGAAATAACAAAAAGTTGAGATATTTATATATACTAGAAAATAATATAAAATGGCAAGAATTTTTTAAAAAAGGTTTAAATTTACTTTTATAAAATATTAAAATATATATTAAGACTTTTTCTAAATTTTTGATGTATTAAATTCAAATAACTATACAAAATACACATTAAATAACTTTTTCATCAAAAGTAAAATTCATTAAAACTATATTAAATACATTTTTTTACATATTATCCATCTCTCACATGAAATACATAATTCTTTCATACATTACATCAATTACTATTTTCCTTCATTCCATATTCCGATTAGCAAAACAATGTACATTATCTTATTCAATATTATTAACAAATTTCTCATTCAATACAATATTTTCTTCGTATAATTCATCTGCTAAATATTACAATAAGTCTTCTCGATCTACTCTTCTAATGAAATTATGGACAAGAAAATATGCTAAAATAATTTTAACTTATATTTTAAATAGATATGACATATAACCTCATAAAATTACAAACCGATAATTGATCACTTCAAATGTACGTTTTATAACATTTCTCAATTAAAAATGTCTATAATTGAAATTCTCTACCACATTACTTAGAACTCAATTTTGACCATATTCAAATAAATGATATTGTACACCTCAAAATGAAAAAATAAATTCTAGACGATTTGAGAATCATACATCTACTAGATAATACTTGCCTACATAATATACATAACATTTAGTAATTTCTATTATTTACATTTATGTAAACAAATAATGTGAATGAAAATAATGTCATACCAGGTGATACTTCAAGCCCATATAGTCGAGAAGTCGCATCTTGTAATATCCTTGTATCTATAGTTGATTTTTTCCAACCAGCAATTACATACATAATTTCCATGTCAAAATTACAAGCTACTAATACATTTTGTATTAATTCTCATTTCCTATTCCTATATTTAACAGTTTTTTATCTATAAATTATGACATTTACATGTGTACCATCGATAACATCAATGCAATCCTATATTGAGAATATGTAAAAAATACATTATCAAATATCTATGCAAAATACATTCAATGAAACAAAAAAACAACATAATAAAATTCACATTTTACCTTAAAATATAGGTAGACATTTGGATCATTACGAATTATATTTAATATTGATGATGAAAGTTTTGTTATAAGTATATCATGTAACCTGAATGCTATTATTGATGATGAAGGTAACAAAGAGAAATGTTTTCTCTCTGTTTCCTTTATACACAAACAAGAGAAACCATGGGAAATGAAAAGAAAAGAAACAGAGATATAAATGATATAATCAAATTACATGATATACTATAGCAAAACTTTCATCATCAATACCAAGCAAAATTTGTAATGATTCAAATGTCTACCCATATTTTAAGGTAAAATGTGAATTATATTATGTTGTTCTTCTATTTCATTGAATGTATTTTGCATAGATATTTGACAATGCATTTTTTACATATTCTCAATATAAGATTGTATTAGTGTTATCGATGATACACATGTCAATGTCACAATTTATAGACAAGAAACTACTAAATACAGGAATAAGAAAGAAGAATTAACACAAAATGTATTAACAACTTGTAATTTTGACATGAAAATCACGTATGTAATTACTAGTTGAAAAGAATTAACTGTAGATGCATGATTACCACATGAACTTGAAGTATCACCTAATATGACATTACTTTCATTCACATTATTTGTTTATATAAATGTAAATAATAGAAAGTGTTAAATGTTATGTATATTACGTAGATAAATATTATTTAACAGATGCATGATTCCCAAATCGTTTAAAATTTATTTCTACATTTCGAGATATACGATATCATCTATCAGAATATGATCGAAATCAAGTTACAAGTAACATGGTAGAAAATTTCAATTACAAACATTCTCAATTAAGAAATGTTATAGAACATATATTTGGAGTAATCAAATATCAATTTGCAAGTTTACGAGGTTACATGTAATATTCATTTGAGATACAAGTTAAAATTATTTTAGTATATTTTCTTGCTTATAATTTTATTAGAAGAGCAGATCAAGAAAATTTACCACAAAATCTAACAGATGAATTACGTAAAGAAAATATTGTATTGAATGAGGAATTTATTAATAATGTTGAAAAAGATAATATACATTGCTCTACTAATCTGAACATGAAACGAAGGAAAATACGTGAAAGAATTATGTATTCCATATAAGAGAGATAATATGTAAAAAAATATATTCAATATAGTTCTAATGAATTTTATTTTTAATGAAAAAGTTATTTCATATGTATATTTTGTATAGTTATTTAAAGTTAATATATCAAAAATTTAAAAAAATTCTTAATATATATTTTAACATTTTATAAAAATAAATTTAAACCTTTTAAAAAAAATTCTTATCATTTCATATTATTTCCTAGTAATATAAGTATCAGCATTTTCTTTCAAATTTCAAAGAAAGCAGCATAACAAAGCTGAGTAAAGAATAGCCAACAAAATATAATAACGAAAAACTTGGGATCCTGCAAGGATTAATTCAAACTTGGATTGATTTAGGTAGAAGAAGACGGCACACCCAAAAAAAACAGGTGAAAATTTCAATCTAAGTTCCGGGTAGACGTACTTGGCTAATTATTAATTGCCATTCTGTCGCAGGCGGGCAAGATGAATGTGATGTATTCAAATAGAGTGGAAGCATTAAGAACTAGTCTAAGCAGCTTCTGCCACAGCTTTCCTTGTTCTCCTGTCACGAGAGTCGCCATAGAGCAACCTTGAAAGAGTATCTGCCTGTTTAGTGTTTCCTTCATCAATCAAGCTCTTGATTAACGCGGCACAGGCCTTCTTATTAGTGATACCACCCTTCCTCTTGATCTTGCATAGAAGTGAGTATGCATTCAAAGTCTTCCCAGCATTGTAGAGAGCTTCCAAAACTCGGTCATATGTCGAAAAGTTGATGTCGCAGTCTCTTTCCAACACAAAGTCTGCTAGCTTAAGGGCTGCAATCGTCTTGTCCTTGTCACAGAGAGAAACCAAAATCCTATCAAGTTCAGGAACACTGTCGTTTAACAACATCAGATTGATGCGCCCAAGTGCTTCCTCGACATGGCCTCTCATGAAAAGTGCTTCCAAGATCTTATGGACCATGTCCATGTTCTCTATAATTCCCTTCTCGATCATTGTCTTCATCACCCGACTTGCGGTCTGAACTCGGCCATCATCGAAGAGGCTCTCCATCACGGAACGGAATAGAGATGATGTAGGTAGGTGTCCGTGTTCAATCATGCCATCGAGTGCAGTCTTTGCATCTGCTGGTTCCCCTTTCTTCAAGAAGCTTTCGACAAGCAAGACATGGGAATCTGAATCTGTTGCAACCCCTCTGCGATCCATGATGGCAAAGAGGTCAACGGCAGACTCTAGCGAACCTTCGCTTGCATGCCCACGAATCAAGTGGTTGAATGCGAAAGCATCGTCGATGCCTTTCTTCATTAGTTGCCTAAAGAAGACCTCCGCCTTCTTGGTTTGGCCATTGCCACACATGTACTCGACGACAGGATTGTAAGCTGAGGATGCCAGAACAGAATTGTTGGTAGCAGACAGCGTCCCTCTCTCAAGCATTTCATCAACCAGCTCAACGGCCTTCTCCAGCATCCCAGCCTTACAAAAGCCCTCGAGGAGAACACCATAATGTGAGGAATTCACTTCAAGCCTGAACTTCTCGATCACCCCTCTAACCTCCAATGCTTCATCCAAACTACCCATACCACAAAGGCCCGTCATGAGCTTTAAGAACACGGACTCGTCCTTGGGACGCATGTGTCTCTCCGCCATCAAATCCAGAACACTTCTCGCTTCCGCAGCCTTCCCCACATCCTCGCAAAGCCCAGGAAGCAACACGGAGTAAGTCTTCTCGCTAGGATGAACACCATTCTTGCCCATTTCTTTGAACAACCTCAACCCATCATCCACGCTGCCAGCCGAAACATACCCTTTGATCAACGTCGTGTACGTGATATCATTGGGAACCAGTCCGGCACCACCCATCTCGGCAAACAGCTTCTCGGCGTCGTCCATCCTTTTCGCTCTCACCCAACCACTTATCAATGTATTGTACGTGACGACGTCCGGAGCAATCCCCTTCTCCTTCATCTCCGTAAAGAACCGAGCCGCAGTCTGCATCATCTCCGACAAGCAAAACCCCCAGATCATGATATTATAGGTGTACAACGTCGGCATCACCCCATCCCTCAGCATCGCATTAAACGCCCTCTTCGCCATCATCCCCCTCCCTCTCCTGAGAATGGCCTTGAAGAACACATCGTAGCTCTTGACCGTCCGCTGCACCCCAAGCGTCGGCATCTTCCGGAACAACTTGACGACCTCCTGCGGGATGCCGGCCCTCCCGTAGGCCTCGAGCAGCGGCAGGAACATGTCTTCCTCGGACTCCACGAACCGCTTGGGCATGTCGTCGAGGAGGAGGCAGCGGGCGTGGTTGAGCATGGACGCCTGGGAGAGGATCCGGATGATCTCAAGGTATGTGGACCTGTCGTGGCAGAACCCCGTCTTCTCCACCCACCGGAAGAACTGGAGGCCGTGCTCAGGGCTTCGGGCGAGGCGGAGTACGTCGAGGACCAAGGGGCGGTCGAAGCGGGGGCATACCTCGCGAATGGAGTTCTGGAGGCGGGTGGTCCATGGCCGCTTCGCCATCATGTGGCAGATAACGTCTGCCATCCGGTCCTGGCCAGGGTGCTGCCTCTCGCCACGGAGCGGCCTCCGCTGGGGTGGACCCGCGTCCGATGCGTCCACCGGCTCGATGGCGGCAACGACGTCGGGCATTGGGGAGGCGGAGGCCGACGCGGATGTACAGAAGGCATGGGGGCTTAAAGTGCGGAAGAGGAAGGGTAGGGTTTTGGTCGCCGGCGAGGTTTTGGCGGAGAAGAGCGCAGAAACCATCCTTAGATCTGGAAGGGTAGGGTTTACAGTGGCAATGGCCCAGCCGTGTTTCCATCGTTCGTGCGTGGAACTCGATTTCTTTAGTTCGATCGAACTCACGTAGAAATAATTATTTTATGTAACTTATAGCGATGAAAATGAATTTTTATATTGTTATTCATACAAATTTTAAAACCAATTGTAATTTAAAATGAAGAATTATTATTCATTTGCATGTCTTAATAATGTTCGTTAAATTTTATATTACACTTGGCTTAAAATTAATGCTTCTATGTAATATTAACATATTTTTAAGAAAAAAATTAAATTTTTATTCAATTTTATCATGCTTAAAGATTATTTTTTATAGGCCAGATATAAAATAACAAGACCGCTGATGAGATTTGATAGTCTTAAAGTACTTTATAAGATTGAACGATTAGATTTAAATGATGGAAGAGAATGGACGGTGGTTGATGAAACGGACATAGAAAAGTGATCATAAAAGAGAGTTTTTATTTTATTTAATTTCCATTTTACTTTTTTTTTTTTTTAACATTCAATTAATTTTCCGTAAAAATAAAGATTCCATAAATCACTCCGCTCGCCTTTTCTCTTCCGACCCACCTTATCTCTTCGGTACGAAGGAAGGACTCCGTCGCCACCACCCTGAGAACCCTAAACCCCAGCGAATGGCCACTGCCACCGCCAACGCCGCCTTTTCCTCTCCCTCCTTCCTCCCGTCCGTCCCCTCCAGCAGAGCCCTAGGCCCCAGATGCTTCGCCTACTTCCCCACTCCCCCCCTCACGCCATGCGTCCTCGTCGCCAAGTCCCGCCCGTCCTTCCCGCCCACCTCCCTCCGCAGCGTCGCGGTCTCGTCCGAGGTCGAGTTGGAGGATGAGGGAAGGCGTGACGGGGAGGTCAGCTTCTCCCCCGACTTAAGGCTCTTCGTCGGCAACCTGCCGTACAGTGTCGACAGTGCGGAGCTCGCTGGTTTGTTCGTCAGCGCTGGGACCGTCGAGATGGTGGAGGTAAAGTTTTTTTTTTTTTTCCCTTTTTTCGGGATTCTCTCTGTCTGCATCAGCTCCATAAGGATTTTTCGTCTGTGCTTGTTCACGATGATAGGCTCGAAATTGAGTATGATGTTGCTGAAAGTTGGGGTTTTGGGTCTCCTTTAGTGGATGGAAATTGTTGGTTCATTGTATGTTTGCTTCCGCGAAATTTCGTGTTTGTTATTGAAGAAGTTCTCATCTCTTGCTGGTAAAAGTGGAATGTGCTGAAGGATTAGGTTTGGATAAGTATACTAGTATAGTTTGTGAAAAGGCGGATTGGTGACGTCGTTCTGACATTTGTATAGGTTTAATTTCTGAATTATGCTATTATACTTGTATACATGTTATAGGCTGAAATTTTAAGTTGGAGGCTGTTTTTTTAGGAGAACAACACGGTGCTGACCAAGAAGGTCGGCCAAAACACAAAAAAATAACGATAAAACTACATAAAGGTGAATGCCACAAAGATAAGAGGAATGTCATCCCAGATTATGAAGAGGCTTTTAGCTTGTCTAGTGTTGTCCTCGGCAGAAGTTGTTGGAGGATGGCGATGTTCGCTTGTCTTATGAATTTACATTTATTTTTTGGAAATAATTTCTGGGTTCAATTACTCTTTTTGTTCTGCAGGTTATTTATGATAAATCAACTGGAAAAAGCCGTGGGTTTGGTTTTGTTACCATGTCTACAGCTGAAGAAGCTGAAGCTGCTGCCCAGCAGTTTAATGGTTACGTGAGTGTTCTTTTTTTTTTACGTCTAATTAAAAAAATTTCTCTTTTCTGCTCCTTATTTGTCATGCAACCATCTACGATTGGGTGGTGATAAGTGTTCTTTAGCAATTCAGTAAAAGCAGGACAGGGAAAAATTTTGTAATTACATTTTGCGATTCTACTCCTGGTGCTATTATGCATCATTTGATTTTTATCACTGATGTATTTGTTATTTCCTTTTTAGATCACGCGAAAGAGGAATAAAATTTTGTCATTTGATGATGGTTGAGAGGAAAATATTTGTACCCAAATCATTAAAAGTTCTTAAATTTATTTTGGGATAAGGGTTGTTCCGTAAGTATGTTATGCTTTCTCTGTACCATCAACTTAGATCCTGGTTATTCAGTTTTGTTTCTTTGCACAAACTACAAATCTGACTTTTTTATTCAACGTGTTTTCTTTCCCCAAACAAAATATATTTACATGGTTCATTTGTTTATTTTTGTTGTTTACTTGGTTTTGTATGATGTCATTTCTTTGCATTTATATTTATGTTTCTACACCAATTTGGCAACGAACTTAAATAAAAATTTTCCTCCATCTATGAAATTTTTTTTAACACTTACCTGTTCCGTTTACTGTCTTCCACATTGTGTTCATTATGAATTTCTGTTTCATATTGCTTCTTAGAGATTCTTGTATGCCTTTTAAGAAACCAATCTAATTCAGCCTTGGAATATTTGTCAGGAACTTGGTGGAAGGCCATTGAGGGTGAGTTCTGGGCCACCTCCTCGGCCACCTCCTCGTAGAGATGGCCCCTCGTCAACAGGATTTCATACTGGGAACCGGGTCTTTGTTGGTAACCTTTCCTGGGGAGTTGACAACCTGGCACTTGAAACCTTCTTTAGTGAACGGGGGAAGGTTCTGGAGGCAAGGGTCGTGTATGACAGAGACAGTGGAAGATCAAGAGGCTTTGGTTTTGTCACCTTTAGCTCTACTGAAGAGGCCAACAGTGCCATCGCATCATTCAATGGTGTTGTAAGTGTTTCTTTTTGTGTTTCATTGCTATCTATCTTCTGAATAGAATCTTAAAATCATGTTGCCACAATCTACTAAAAAAGCCATCACAATAGTTGATGCTTTCAGTCAGTTGCCATACATCACAGGCATGGAATCAAACATTGACATGTGTCAGTGGAATTCACCAACACATCAATTTCTTGAATTATTGGCATGATTTCAAAACTGCAAAATATGATTTTTTTACTACCTACTCATCGACACAACTCTATTTTGTTGGGATTTTACTAACGAATTTCAAGTTACCGAAGTCTAACAGAAAATCAAAGTTGAATTCCTTGATCACAAATAGACTGGCATTGTGCTTTTTCTCATTTGTCCTTTTGACTTTGAGGGGTTTATTTTTTACTGTAAGAGTCCTGCCTATTTGATTTTGCAATTGCCCTTTTGAAATTCAAAGGTAGTTCTATATCAAATTTCTTTTCATTATTTTTATGTATAATTAAAAGCCATAACTAGTTATATATTAAAAGGCCTCTTATATGTATGTTGATATTGCAGCATGTAGATAGTCAACTGTAATGAATACATAAAATGACAAAATAGACGTCGTTTGCATTTTGAACTGGGAAAGTCAATACCATTTGAGAGTTTCTTCACTTGTGCTTGTAGTTGGTCTCTTTGCGCTACTGCTGCCTGTTTGCATCCTGACCAAGTTGTTCATTCTCCTTTCTGTAGGACCTGGATGGCCGTACCATCCGTGTGACAATGGCTGAGGGAAGACCACCTAGACGCCTGTTTGATGAACAATGAACTATCATCACTCCTTTGGAGGTGCACGTTTAGTTCGTCTCTTGAAGATCCTTGCCTTTGGTTTTGCACCCTACAATCCATTTTGGAACCAGCACAACCTGTTTCTTCTCTTGCTGAAATCCTTGAACCCAACTCTTTACGGATGCAAACATGAGAAGTGGTTCTCTAGAAGGTAATAAAATGTTAAAGCCTTTATTGGATTGTCTTTTACGTTTGCTGCTCTCAGATTTCACATATATGTGATTAAGCAGACATTAGTTGTATTTTGCATTGTTATGGGACTCCAGGTTGTGTAGATTTTTTTGTGGCATCTTGCTCCTTAGAGGACGTATAACTATCCATCTGTATTTGAATAGTTTGTTTGTTCTGATTGGGAACCCTAGTGCGGATTACCGTTTGAAATGAGAATAGGAATCAGGAAGTAAATTGTTGTTTCAGATGGTAAGGTAAACACTGTTGCTACCTGTGCCTCGAGTAAATTTGCCCATCCCAAGAAGATCAAAATTTCCAACATATGATCAGGATCGTGCTATCAAACACAAAATATACTAGTCATTGAAGCTTTCGTTTTTTCTTCTCATCTCAAAATTCTCCTCATTCTCCAAGTTATGCAGGTGATTTGCACCACATGGTTTGGCAGGTGTTTTGTACTTCTTTGTAGGGGAGCCGGCTTCAGACCCGTCCCATCGGAATACTTTTTGATAGAGTGAGTTTCTTAAATCCTCATCAGTGCATTGAGATTTCCTGTTCAAAGACAAATTATGAAAACCCATCTGAGCACCATATTCTTTGGAATATTCATCACAAATGTTTGTTGTTCGTGAACAGCAATGACCAAAGCATTCCACGTTTTCTGCTAAATGTTTGTTCATGTCTTTATGAATTCATTTATTTCCATGGGATCCTTATAAATGGTTTGCCATTGTTTTGTTTGATGGTATTTTTATTTGGATTGAATCAAAGATTTTCTTTCTTTGCAGACATTATAATAAAAAATCACTCTCGTTGCAGCATTATCCTTCAAATTCCGTGTTCTCAATGACGAGAGAGGAGCAAAAAAAAAATTCTACTCAAAACATGTACTAAATGATTAAATGAGAAATATTGTTGACAAGAAAGAATTAAATGAGACTTTCTTTCCCCATTTTCTTCCTTCGCCTAGGAAGTTTTGAGGTTGGGGTATCATTTTAAGTATGATATTATCATAATAAATTTATAAAATGGAATCGAGGTAAAAATTTTAGTTCGAAAGTTTTTTTTTTATACATTTTTTGTTTAGATCTTTAAGAAAATCAAGATGCGTATGTTCGGATAACTACAAAGTTTGGAACACAGAAGCCGAAGTCGAAGGTAAACCTTCCTTTCTCGTTGAATTGATGGCTTTACTCGTTCGGCAACCACGTTAAAATCTTGAAATGAAAAAGATGTATTTCTATTTCTCTTTTTGAAAAAGATGTATGTTTATTAATATTAGTCATCTCTTGGATGGCTGTTAATACATTTTCAAGATATAAATTTCGTACCGTGTTGTGTTGGTGACGTATTAAAATACACTTGTATTTTTTCAATGATCGTTGTTTTGCCAAAATAATAGTGTTATTTATACGAAAATAGTTAGCCAGCGTATTTCGATAATCATTACATAATAGCGTTTTACAATATTTCCATAATAATAACAACAACAGTCTGGACTCTTAGATTCATTTAGTATAAGTAGATCAATATGGTAAGAATAGATTTTTCTAAAATTGACATATCAAATTACAGCATCATAATATCAAATCTGTAAATCAATAAATTGCCGTTATAAATGACATATCGATTTGATTATAATTAACATAATATTATATTTTTCTTGTATAAAATGTTGTTTGTATAATATTAAATAATTGATATAATATTTTATTTATCAAATGTATCATATTATATAATTTATAATGTTGCAATATTAATAAAAATAGTTTACTTCAAACTAAATTTTAACTACAATACTCTTTTCATCATAATTGAATTAGAGGTAAAAGTAGAAGTCTGCAGACTACCACAGCCTATTAAATAATCATCTTTTATTTTTTGGTTACACTCTGCAAGCATTACTCCTAATTCCGAACTATAGTATCACTTTAAACTATAATTGACACACTACACTCTAAATGCTTTCATTCAATTCAAAGCATACATAGAAAAAGGGTTGGGCAAGAACATTAAAGAAAGCAATACAAAGTGATAATGGAGGGGAATATGTTGCATTCAAGAATTACTTACAATCAAATGAAATTCATCATTGCTTTGCTTGTCCTTGCACTCATGAACAAAACGACTCAGCTGAGAGAAAGCACAGACATGTGGTGGATACAAGCTTAACTCTCCTATCTCATTGCTAATTTGCATAGAACCACTAATCCCTAAAAATATCCATAGAACCACATGCATTTCCCTAAAAATATCTAAAAAGATAGTCACCATAAAAACAATGCAGAAAAATTCACAAATCCCTGCCTTTCTTTACTATTCAAGCATCAATCTTAGTTGGAAGAGAAGTGTGTTGCAATTTGAGTGAAACTCCAACCCACTATAAAAAGATTCAGGCCCCATTGCAATTCCCAAAAAGGTGCAGGTCAGGGTAGCATGCTCAATTCATTGCAATTAAATTTCTGCATTCAGGTGTCATTGAAAGCATTCCATTGATCAAAATAACAAGAGTTCTACTCAACGACATTCACATATAACAGATGATAGAGCTGCATAACAATGTTAAACTAACTGAAATTAATGGAACACATGAACTATTTAATGTCATGACTACCTATTGAGACAATGTTTGCTCTATACTACATAGAAGGATCAAATAAACTCGATAACTCAAACAGACTACTCATCTACCAATGGTTATGATGCAAACATTAAATATAAAGATGAACTATAGCTACAGAATCTATTGACTAAGATAAATGTTTAGCTACAACGATTAAAATCACTACTAAATTAACTACAAAGGTAAACTAGATACGACCTTCTCAAGTGGAAACGTTGTCCAGCACAAACCCAAAATCTGCACCCGTGCGTCCTTGCTAGAGCTCGCCTCTAGAAGCACGTCGGCTCTCGATCTCCAAATCAATTCGCAGCAGCCTCCGGTTCCCAGCCCTCTTGCGCCCAACCAGACGACCCGCACAAGAGAGAACACCGTTCGCACTGGTCTGATCCCAGACGGAGAAGGGCACCGCTCCACAGGCCCAACCGCAGCTCACCCCGATTGCGATTACCTCTGCACTGTCCACGTTATCCACCCCTTTCGAACGTCCAGCGGAAGCTTCTCCAACGCAAGCTTCCTGCACTACGCCCAACCCGTCACTACCTAACACTGGCGGCCTCTGTCACCTGCCGCAGCACCACCAACAACGGAGGCGTAGGCACTCGCAAGGCGCTCTCACCGAACACCACCGCCGCACACTCGAAGGAAGAGAGGTCGGAGGTCCTCCCATTTGTGCCCTAACGGTTGATTGCAAAAATAGCAATCAACACCCTGCATTGTCCTCAATTTGCATAAGTATCATAATACAAACATACACATATATTATGATAACAACAAATAATAATAAGGATATATATATATGATCACTCGTTTTTTTTTTGTTCCAAGCAATAATAGTTAAAACTTACATAACACACCACTTCTTCATGGAAATTCTCCTTACAACATATTCTTACAATATAGTTGAGTAAATGATAATTTTATAAAATTTTTCTTTTAATTTTAAGAATATTCTCCTATCACATCACAGGACATTCCAAAGGAACTTCTGCCATAATCTGGATTATTTGTCAAATTGGCCCTGTGATGTTGAGGGAAAACAATTGGTAATTTGAACCACATTTATTAATTAAAAAGGGTAGATAGCCAACAAAAGATATTATCAGATTGAGCCCTATAAAATACCACACAGCTAACAAGTCTTCCTATTCAATCCTTTCTATGTGCATTTATACACAAACAAGTCTTCCTATTCAATCCTTTCTATGTGCATGTATACACAGTTGCAAATAGAAGGCATGCACATCCTTTGTGATCTATCAAGTTGAAGTGTTAAAACAGTTTTGTGTCTCTGCTGACTTGGAAAAATTTGGTAAAAATCTTTAGCATACTTGACATGTTTCTCTCTTTAGTTCTTTGTGGAACTTTGGCTTGCATAACTGAAGTAATCATAGGAATAGCACAAGATGAATTTTCAAAGATACCATTGACAAATTTTGCATCAATAGACAATGGTGGATGTTTCTGATTATAATATCCTTTTTCTAGTTTCCTTTTGGTTGATGACATTGCTCTTACATTCTCCCCATCATTTTGTTGTCATCAGTGTAATAAAAATGTCATAACCCAGAACACATGGTATGCATGCATGTAGGTGCTGAAGGAAGAAGTGGTCTATCAACTTAGTAGATGGAAACTGTAGCATTCTAAATATTATCACCACAGACCTTTTTTTTAAATTGTTTAGTTGAGAAAAATCAACTTGAATGACTGGATGGATACAGATTTTACAATTTTTGGAAAAAATTTTGTTTTTATTGATCCCACAGCAACACTTATTAATTAGGAAAATAAGTTAAGGGGATCCTTTAATTTGCAAAACCACCCTGACATCAATGCTCTGTCTTAGACCATTACCTCACTAATATATTAGTATTTTCAGTATTAATATTTTTGTAATAATATGGTAATATTAATATTTAAAACAGGTTTTACTACATCAAAAAGTTTTTTTTTTTTTTATATTTGATGTCAAAGGAGTTAGATTGCATGAATTGGTATTTCTCTATGTTTTGAAGGAAAACCAACTCCAATTTTTAGTGAACTATAGGAGGAATTCCTTCCGACTTCTTGGAATTCTTTCTAACTCATTTCAACCAAATAGAGCCTTAAAGTAGTACAATAATTTTTACAATCAAATTAAATGTTGGTTTATGATGTATTTACTTGATGTACGAATATTCATTTTTTCTTGCCCATGAACAAGCTAGCTTTTTTGTTTATAGTTTCATTGCTTCTAATTTTGGTGAGAACTTTTTTTATTTATTTGTGTTAGTAAATTTTAATTTGCATCAATGTATTATTTATATATAACTTAACACTTGAGTTAGTATTTTTTGTCCTGTAGGATTGAGAAAAATCACGTTAGTCATCATCACCATTTTATGGTTGAGGACACATTAGTAACTTTTACAATGTTATAAAGGTATCTTTGAAAAAGCCAATTGAAATAACTTAGTTGACTATGAGTAGTGGCACTTGCAGTTGCCACTAAGATTCGAATCTAGTGAATGCAAAAATTACCATTTGAAAATAAAAGGAAAATAAAGAGTATGGATGCATGCAGAATGGGGGTGAAGTATGGTATAGTAAACATATGTTGTTGCTTGATATTGTTTATCTATCCTTTTTACATTCTTCTACTTTTACCTTTCTAATGCCTAATAAGAATGACTAGTTCAGTGTTTTTTGATTCTACCATTCATATTTCTTTTCTTTTTTATGTTATTTAATTTTAGATCAGCCTAGTGCCTCCACTTTCACCTCTGAACTAGACTAGCTTGTTTTAAAATGCATTTGGATTGTTTCATTGAGCATGCATTATTTTGACTATTATTCCTTAGCCTTGAGCAGATATAGAAGATGGGGATACTTTGCATTTGGTTGCAAGACAGCCAATCCAAACCCAAACTGTATCTAGCTCTAAGGAAACCAGAAGTACTGGAGCTTGAGGTATGTTTATTTTATCATTGTTTTAAACCAGAAGCACTGTTGAATGAAAAATAATTGTAGAGAATAGAAGAATTGGAGAATAAAAAGATGGGAAGAAGATTCACAGTAAAACACTTAGTTTTTCACTGAATTGAAAATTTCACAAAAGATTAAAGTACTAAAAAAAATAATTTGCATACAACATGTTTAAAAGAACCCAAAAAAAACTAATCATTAGTAACTGCCACACATATGTGGTCATAGAACATAGTACACACACGTACACCCATATTTAAAGAAAATAAAATATTTTAACACATACTAACTCCACGATCCTAAAGCAATTACAACATACTCCTCATTCCTTTAGAGATCCTGGACTCCAAGTTGTAGCTTGAGAAGTTGAAAACATTCCACTGGTAAGACTTTAGTAAATATATTGGCTAGTTGACTTTCTGACTTATAGTAAACAAGACTAACTTCTCCAGAGTTTTGAATCTCCTATAATGAATACGACTTATTGTTAAAATGTTTGGTTTTTCCATGAAAAATTGAGTTATGTGAAATAGCCAGTGCAGCCTAGTTATCCACAAAAATTAGAGTAACTTTGTCTTGGTATAAATGTAGATCTACTAGAATTTTTCTTAACCAAACAACTTGGTTGACAGCAACATTAGTTACAATAATTTCAACTTCAATGGTAGATTGTGCTACAGTTTCTTAGAATTCCATGAAAAGAAATTTTTTCCAATACCAAAGCAATATCTAGAAGTGCTTCTGAGATCATCTACTAATCCTAATCCTTCCAAATCACTATCAGTATAACCTAGTAATATTGGCAAATCTGTTTTCTTAAACTTAAGCCCAAAATTCTATGTGTCTTTAATAAATCTCACAACTCTTTTTGCAGCAATCCAATGGTTCTTGTCTGAACAATGCATAAACCTTGATAAAACTTCAGCTGTAAATTGTATATCTGGTCTTATTGCAGTTAGATACATGATACAACTAATCAAACTTCTATAAATTTTTTCATTAACTTTTCCCATTGATGACCTTGCAGACAGTTTATCGTTAAGATTGAATGGAGTGAATGCAAGATTGCAATCACACATATTAAACTTGCAAAAGAGTCTTTCACATATTTTTTCTGTGAAACTGTGATTTCTAAATTACCTTGCCAGGTTTCAAATCCTAGAAAATAAGTCATTAGACCTACATCTATCATTTCAAAGACATTCATAATCTGTTTTCTAAATTCTACAATGAGATAAGCATGACTGCCAGTGATTAATAAATCAACATATAAAGAAACAATCAATAACTCTTGTTTATCTTTTTTAACATATAATGTAGCTTCAAATAGGCTTCTTTCAAACCCAACTTGCATTAAAAATGTATCTATTTTGCTATACTAGGCTCAAGGAGCTTGTTTAAGACCATATAGTATCTTCTTGAGCTTATAAACTTTATTTGACTCATTTATGACTTCAAAACCTGCTAGTTGCTGAACATAGATATCCTCCTTCAAATCACCATTTAGAAATACTGACTTGACATCTAAATGGTGTATTCTCTACTTAAATTGAGCAGTCAATGCTAACAACAATCAAATTGTCTCCAAACGAGCTATTGGTGAAAATGTATCAGTATAATCTACATCAAAATCTTGTGAATAGCCTTTCACAACTAAACGAGTCTTATGCTTAAATGTAGTTTCATTTAGATTTAATTTCACTCTAAATACCTATTTGACATCAATAATAACTTTTGTTCTAGTATTCTGAATCATCATAAATTCTTCCTCCATTTTTTTTTTCCAGTGTGGATTTTTAAGAGCTTTATCAACTATTTCAGGTTCTGCATGAGCTACATTGGACCTTTGATAAACTTTAGATAATGATCTTGTACCTCTGATAGGTTCATAATCTATAACATCTTCTCCAAATTGGTTGTCCAAAACTTCTTCCATAAATTCTCGAGCTTCCTCATCTAAAGTGGGATCATAATTCTCCTCCCTGTTGGAAATGATTTCCCTAGTTTGTGGGATTGGATCCTTTTGCTGTAATTCCCAATTCCAACTTGCAAATTCATCAAATTTGATATTGCTAGAAATAATTACCTTTGAAGTCTGTGGTTGATACACTCTATAAGCCTTTGAGTTGGCGTTGTAACCAACTAAAATTCTTAGAGCAACTTTAGGATCCAATTTATCATGTTTAACTTGAGGTATTTGTGTATAACAAATACATCCAAACACTCTTAAATGATTAAGAATAGGTTTCTAACCATACCAAATATCAAATAGAGTACAACCAACAAGAGCTGTTGTGGGCAATCTATTTTGAATGTAGACTAAAGTATTACAAACCATAGCTCAGAATTGTTTAGGAAGATTCTTTTCTGCAGTAAACACCTGGCCATATCGAATATAGATCAATTTTTCTTTTACTTAACACCATTCTAGTGAGGGGTGTAAAGCATTGTAAACTGTTGTTGAATCCTTGCTTCTAAATAAATGTTGTTGAATTCATTGCAAGTGTATTCCTTACCATTGTTAGATCTGAAAATTTTAATTCTAGAATTCGATTGATTCTCAATCCATTTCTTAAATAACTAAAAAATCTTTGGTACTTCTTATTTAAATTTTATAAAATATATCCAACATATTTTAGAATAATCATCAATAAACTCAATATAATAATTACTACCATTTAAGGAAGGAATGCTTATGGGACCAATAATGTCAGAATAAAATAATTGGAGTTTAGATTTGGCTTTCCAAGTTGAAGAAACAAATCTACGTCTGCATTGTTTACCTATTTGACAAGTACCATAATTTGATAAAGGATTTTTAAAGGTAGAACTCACACATCCTTAAACTCCTTAGCATTTACATCCTATCAAGACTGTAGTGACCTAGTCTTCTATGCCAGAGTGTGGTTAAATCTACAGCAGTTGCATAACTAGTGATACAATCTTCATCAAAATTAAGTTGGAAGCTTCTTCCTTTCATATGAACTGTAAACAGTGGCTATCCAGAAGCATCGTAAATGGAGCAGTGTTCCTTCTCAAATACCAATTTAAACTCTTTTTCCATTAGCTGTCCAACACTAATGAGATTTTGTGTAAGTTTTGGTATATAGAGGACTTCATGCAAAAGTCTTCCTCCTCCATTTGTAGGTATGACAACAATACCTTTTCCTTGCAGCTGGTACAAGGCTATCATTTCCAATCTTCACCTTGGTTAAGAGAGTTAGAATGAACTCTTTGAACAACCTCCTATCGCATGACATGTGATTTGTACAATCACCATCTAAAAGCCAATGATCACCTTCACATAAATTCCCTTGAATAGAAACAACAAAAAGTTGCTCCTCCTTAGGTTCATGGTCATTTTGTTGCCCTCCTGCATCATTGTTCTGATTTTTTGACTTGCATACCACACCTTCATGACCATTTTGTCCACATTTTGTGCACTTGGCATCTGGACGTCTCCAACATTTCCATGGTGGGTGTCTTTCTTTCCAACATGCTTACATGATGGAAAGTTCTTCTTCTAAGAGTTCTATCTTGATTTTTAAATGTTTCCATTTTGTTCAGCTTATGAATCACCATTACCTTTTCTTGCCTTTTTCTTCTATTTTTTTTAGATGTAGTACTTATATTTCTTACAACTAATGCACCTTCTGATGTCCCCTCTTGATGCATTAAACACCTTTAATCCTGGGCTTGCAGTACATTAATCAACTTAGTTAATGTAATTTGAGAGAGATCCCTTGTATTTTCGAAAGTGGTGATAGAGACCTCATACTTTTCAAGCACAGAAACTAATATTTTCTCTACAACTCAAAAATCAGTAAAGGTTGCACCAAGAAGATGTACTTTATTGGCTATTCCAAGTAATATATTGGAATAATCCTTAATTAATTTGGTGTCCATTTTTAACAACTCAAACTCCCACACCAAATTGAGTACCTTCGTCCCTTTAATTCACTCATCTCCAGCAAATTCTTCACTTAGAAAATCCCAAATATGCTTGGTTGAAGGGAGTGTCGTTACTCTGTGAAGATGGTGGAAGATATGGCAGCAAACAATGCAGCGTTTGCTCAAGACTTCCACGTCTTCTTCTCCTTATACAATGTTAATTGTACTATCATTAAGTTAGCTAGTAGAGAAGGAACTTCATAGTCCTCTTCAACTACTTCCCATAGGTCTATCTCCTTCAAATAGGCCTGCATGTGGATGACCCAATATTGATAATTATCGCCATCGAATATAAGGGGTGTAAGTTTAGTGAAGCTAGGCTCTGATATTAGATTTGTTGAATGAAAAAAATTGTAGATTATAGAAGAATTGGAGAATAAGAAGATGGGAAGAAGATTTACAGTAAAACAATTAGTTTTTCATTGAACCAAAAACCTCACAAAAGATTGAACTATTAAAAAAAAATCTGCATACAACATATTTAAAAAAACCCAAAAAAAACTAACCATTGGTAACTGCCACACATATGTGGTCACAAAACATGGTGCGCACACATACACCCATACTTAAAGAAAATAAAACATTTTAACACACACACATACTAACTCCATGATCCTAAAGCAATTACAACAAATACTGTATCTAGCATTGTTCTTTTATTACATTTTTTATTATTATTCAAGTTCATGAAATTCTCTTTTCGATCGTTGACAAATATAGCTTCATGAAAGTTCCAAGTTTTTACCTTAAGGGTGTAAGAGTCTTATACTAGACTATAAGATAAATGAGTAAATGAATATCTAGTACTCTCTCTTCTAGTTAATGACACATTATTCTCTTCCTAATCTTTCTTCTACACATGGTATTAGAATTCATGTTGAAACCCTAAAACACTTACCCCACCATACCACCACCACCACTAGTGTCCACATTGTTGGTTTTAATGAGAATGATTTTGGTAAAAAGAAAGATGAAGAAGGGTGATGAAGATTGCTCGGAAGAAACCTCTTCTATTGAAGATGGTGAAAACAACTGAGCAACACTTACAACATACACATACTCTTGCCAATTACAATATATATAGACATGGAAGGAGCAACTGCCTCCTATCCACTTCACCCCATAACCTCTCATACTATCAATCATGTTCTAATCATGTGTCACACACAGAGCTAATATAGAGCTACATTAAATGTTTACAAATACACATACTGAATAAATAATTAAAGACCTACATTATAAGTATCTAAAGCAATTCGATAATACTCCTCCTTGCTTTAGAGACTTAGGACTCCAACTTTCTCCTTTAGTAATTGAATTCTTGCTACAACCACTGGTTTGGTAAAGAGGTCTGCAACCTATTCTTCACTACAGCAGTAGACCAACTTAATTTCTTTCTAACTCTGCAATTCCCTTAAGGTATATAACTTAACATTGAAATATTAAGTTTTGCCATGATAAACAGAGTTGTTGGAGATAGCAATCGCTACCTAATTGTCAATGTTGACAATAGTGGCTTCTTGTTAATCCAAGCTTAAATCCTTTAAGATCTTCCTCAACTAGATTGCTTGATTCACTGCTGCATTTGCTGCCACTATTTTTACCTTGGCAGATGACTGGGCCACTCGTTCCTATTTTTTTGAGCACCATGAAAACATGTTAGAGCCTATTTTAAAATAGTACCTGGAAGTACTTTTGAAAGCCACCAGGGATCCCCCAAAGTCACTATCAGAATACCCCTCTAATACAGGCCTATTGTTCAATTCTATAGGTCCTCCACATTTCACAAAAATCAATCTAGTATTTAATGTTCCTTTAATGTATCTCAATATTCTCTTAACAACCTGAAGATGATTCACACTGGGACAATGCATAATCTAGGAAAGCATGCTTACAGGAAATAGTATATCGGGTCTTGTTGCAGTCAAGTACATAAGGCTTCCAATGAGCTTTCTATAATACTTTCCTTTAACATTTTCTACCGAAGAATCTGCACAAAATTTTTCCTTGAGATTCATAGGAGAACTTATCTCCTTGCATTCTCCTCTGCACAAAATTTGATAAGTAGATCTTTAGCATATTTGGTCTGGCAGATTTTAATTTTGTTGTTGCTTTGCTCAACCTGCATTCCTAAAAAATAGGTCATTGGCCTTGGTTTAGTCATCTCAAAAAATGTCATCATTTTTTGTTTGAAGCCATTCATGAGGGTATTGTTGCTGCCATTAATTAGCAGGTTATCCACATATAAGGAGATGGTCACTTGATCATCATTTACCTTCTTGACATAGAGTGTTGCATCAAAAAAGCTTCTTGCAAATTCTATGCCAAGGAGATGACTATCGATCTTGCCATACTAGGCTTTAGGAGCCTATTTCAAACCATATAAGGCCTTCCCTAATTTGTGGACTTTGTTAGGTTCTGTTTTCCTTCACAAAACCTGCTGGTTGTTCAACAAAAACCTCTTCTGTTAGGTTTCCATTAAAAATGGCTGATTTAACATCCATATGATAAGCATTCCAATTGAAATGAGCAATTATAATAAGTAAAAACGTAATTGTATCCAATCTGGTTACAAATTTTTAAAATGTCAAAATAGTCTATTCCAAACTATTGTGCATAACCCTTTACTACTAATCTAACTTTATACTTATTAATAGAGCTATCAAGATTTAATTTTACCTTAAATACACCACCACCATTGTCACTTAAGGTTCCCCCCATCTCCACCACTGCAAGCCCTCCTCTAGGCCTACACCACTATCAACCAAGGCAAAAGAGCCACCATGAGAAAGGAGGGTAGCTGCCGTTGCCAGGGCTGTCATGCCAATTTGTGGCCTCTTCAGGATTGTTTCTCTCTTTTCTTACCATTGGTTGTATGTAGTGGTCCATTTCTTCCTATCGGCAACCAATGCATTGGGTTGTGGTTTATCAAATCTGCAACAACTAAGGATGGATCTCCCTAATCCACCTGCATTAATTCCCACCTATAGAGACACTTTCAGTGACAGATCTGATCAGTAGTTGAAGATGAGAGCTTGTTGTCTAGAATCTTAATGAGACCTCCAAGAAACTCAATCGAAAAAACTATTTTCTTTCATTATAAGGTTTTCAAACCTTTATTGATATTCATTGCAAAGTGAAGCACCTTACAAAGCTACCTTTGCATGTGAAGAACAATGCATTTGATAATTGGTACATTAATGTAGATCTAAGACACTTTAAGGTAGATTTATAAACAAGAAAAGAATATCTGTTGGGTGCATGAGACATATGAATAGAGATCAGTTTAGGAGTGCTTCATGACTTTGCAAACCCTATTGGATAAGCTGGAGGTTTACCATGCATTTACTTCAAATATACTACCATGAGACGATATTAGGACTGGTGGGAAAAGCTTGCTGTTGTTGTTGCATGCCTACCTATAGCATTTGAGTTTGGAGCTATCATCTCATGGGAGCTGATACTCTTCTTGCTCACGGAAATGGTCAAAAAAATTGAATTTTGACTTAATACTGTAAGATAAGATGAAACAAGTTGTAATAAGTATATAAAAACACTTGAATAAATTTTTAGGCATTGTCCACATATAAAATGTCACATGCATTTAAATACAGTACTTTCTGCATGAAGAAATATAATGCATGATGCATTCTTTTTTTGAATTTGCACAACATACGTTCATTCCATTCAAAAAAAATAAACCAAAATCATAATGGGAAAATTTTCAGGAGAAATCATGAAAAAATTGTCATTTACCAATATTTTGTCAATTTATGTGACAAAAGTCTATTTAGATCAAGAGGAGAAGAGAACTTCCAGCACTGGGGAGAAAATGATCCATATCGACCTAGAAATATAGGTTGCATGGATCATGAGATCAATCTTTCCATAGTTATAAAAATACATCGGATTGGATGATCTGTGTTCTGGATGGTGATCCAGATTTGATATCAGGCGAAACCATGTATTTCTTAAAGTACATGGTGGTTTCTGATTGAGAAAGATGATGATTTCCGATCCAGATTGGTGAAATTTTGCCAATTTGGATCAATCCTACATTCAATGATCATGCATTGTATTTTTGAAATGAACAGCATCAGTGATTCTCTTTGCAACATAATATTTCCTTGACATGTTGGTAGTGTGCTTGATGTCAATGATGAATTGGCAGTACTGTAAATGTGGTATTTGTATAAGAAATCAGATGCATGGATATGTATAAATCAAATAAACCTTATGTTGAGGGATTTGCTGTCTTGTTCCTTGGGTTTGTTTGGTGATATATAACTGAAAATGAGTCTCAAATTCCATTCACTTTCTTGGCTTGGATCATGAGAGGATATAATGTTTGTCCATTTATAAAATGGGATCCAGTTTATAAAAAAAAGAAAAAGGCCAGGCATAGAAAACCAAGCCTTGTTAGGGTGCCTAGGCAACACCTAGATGGACACCTTGACTACTATGCCTTTTTCTCCTCGATATGCATCTCTGCTACTATAATAGTCACCATTGGGGTTCTACCATGTGAAGTTTTGATAAACTCACATATTCTTTGACATCAACACTCATGCACAATTATTCTTTGGCATCAACATTCATCTTATCCACAGTCCTTTTACATGGTCTCCCACCTTCCTCACCTAAGATAGCTTGTCAATGAGAAGATAATATTGGCAAGAATGATTTCCGATGTATAAAGTGATTGTCTCATGGTATAGTATTTATAAAGGAAAATACATACAGATAAGGATCACTGAGCAAGAAATGTACAATTGTACATTCGTAACTACAACAATAACAATAGACATAAAGGCTAACCACTTAGAATAGAAAATACATTACATTTCACATTGTCTGTACTTTTGTTCATTGAAAAAAGTCATTTTATTTTTGGTTCTCACCTCATCTTTAGTAAGTAAACAAAAAGCAAAATGATTATTTTCACAGGAAATGAAGCAACTGGAACCATACCCCGTGCTAGCATTGGGCGTAGTGTTTTCCTTGGGCTGAACTTTGGTGACCAAGGTGAAAATACTACTGTCGATCTGTCTCGGGTAATGGCCTTCGTTTGGATACTATTATTATCGTTGTTGTCGTTAATTCACAATACGTGTTGCTGCTTTGTTATTTACATTCTCCTACTCCAACATAGTTTCAATATTCTATTAATGGCTCTTTACGGATCACTGGAAATGTTCTGAACTCTCTTGACGTTGGAACTACAATTAATACATGGGCAGCTGCGAATACATCCTCCACTAGCACTGCGAGTTAATGCCTTTTGGTAGTTCATAGTTCTGATTTAGAAAATGCCTTGGTGAATAATTTTTAGTCACATAGTCATGTTGAGATATCATTGCAGCAGGAGCTCAGAACTCTCATGTAAATAGCCAAGGTGTAAACCAGTCTTCACAGATACCAACACTGTTACGTCATATGGTATGATTTCTTCTGTCCTCTTCTTCTAAGCAGTTCATTTCCTATTCGATGTGCTCTTCTGTTTGTTTTTTTATTTAGAAGCATTTCTTGTTTGGGTAATTCCAGATTCCTTCACCACACTTTTAGCATTCATGGGTCGCATGGAGCAGGCGTTGTCGCTGCATGGTGGTAATTGAATAAGCTGCATTTTGTTGTTATTATAAATATTTAAGTAAATTTTGTGAATCACTGACTTTTTTCCTTTGCATGTGGAGGCTATCAGTCAATTGCCAACCCCATCTGATGCTCATGGCATTACACAAACTGCTCAGTCTCCAATTAAAAAAGCCGAGTATGAGAGCAGGAAATCAATAAAGAAGAACATAAAAAGGCCTCAATCCAAGAAACCCATAGCCCTCTCAAAGGCATACGCTTGTTCTTGCTATAAGAGTTATGGAAACTAGTAAGAGCATTCGTATAAACTTAGTATTTGAGAATTGAAAGCAATTATGAATATGCTATGTAACCTTGATTCTTGGTTTAAAATTTATTTGATGTATATTCATACATTTATAATTCAGAACATTGCAATGCAACCTTGTATTAGGAAATTGAAGGTAAATACAAATATGATCAATAGTACATCTGAACGATATTTTATCTGTTTGGTCTCCTACCTGAAATCCATCCATATGGTTGAAATGGAGACCATCCTGAATTGCCTCTGGCAGGAGGGTAGTCCATATGTCCCTTCCTATCGCATGCAAAGAACACAAGTTTTATATCTTCTACTTGAGAGCTAACCCTTGGTCCTTTTTCTGAAAGCTTTAGTGATTAGCCACCCATGCATCAATAGCCGAAAAAAGGGCCCACTTTCAAGATTTTGATTTCCAAACAAACTTAAATTTGAGCCAATTCTAACCATGGTTCTCTGTACTAGGACCTGTTTGTGTCTGTTTTTTGTCAAGAAAGGAAACGACAGGAAATGAAAATAACAAGATATGATAAGAAATGAAATGTTATTTGTGCACGTTGAGAAATGATAGGAAATGAAAAGTTGTTTATGCACGTCGAAAACTGATAAGAATTTTATTATGTCTGTATACTTGTAAGAAATAATTAGAAATACATTAACTAAGAATTTTTAAATTATTAAATATTATTATTAAATATAAAATATTTAAATTTGAAAAGAAAAGTTATAAAGAATGTATTATACAAAAAATGCAAGTTATGAAATATCCTTTTCATCAAAAATTATAATTCATTATAAGTAATTCTCAAATAAAAAAATTACATATTATTTCTTTCCCACATAAAGTATATAATTTGTTTACGCAATACATCAGCTATTCTTTTTCATTGATCTACACTCAAATTAGTACTACAGGATATATTTTCTTCTTCAACATGAATAGGTGTTTCTTCTTGTAGATCAATATTTTCTCCAAGTAGTTCATCTTCAAGATCTTCAAGTAAATCTTCATGATCTACTCTTCTAATAAAATTGTGCAAGAGAAAACATGTTATTACTAACTTCAATTGTGTTTGAAATGGATATGACATATATCCTCGTAAAATGGCAAAACAATGTTTAATTATTCTAAATATACGTTAAATTACATTCCTTAGTTGTGAATATAATTGAAGTTTTCAATTTCATTATTTGAAAGTCAATTCTGATCATATTCTAATAAATGATATCGTACATCTCGATATAAAGAAATAAATTCAGGGCAATTTGAAAATCTTACATCAACCAAATAATATTTACCTACAAAAAATATACTACAATTATCAACTTATATAATTCAATATTATAAATTAAAAATAATGCAAATATAATAATAACATATAATGTAAGACTTTTAACCCATGTCGTCAAGAAGTAGCATCTTGTAAAATTCATGCATCTATAGCTGATCATTCTCACCCTACAAGAACGTATGTGATCTCCATGTCAAAATTACAAGCTGCTAATACATTTTGGGACAAGTTTCCTTTTCGATTTCTAAATTTAGCATTTTCTTCTCCATAAATGGTAGCATTAACATGTGTGTCATCGATAGCATCAATGTAATTCTGTCAATTGAAACAATGTTAATTTCATTAAAAATACTAACAATGAATTAGAAGACACAACATAATAGAATGATTTAATTACCTTAAAATATGGGTAGATATTTCGATCATTTCAAATTCTACTTGATATTGATGCAAAAGGCTTGGCTATAAGTACATGATGTAATCTAATTATAACATTAACAATCTCATTGAAGTATATGCTAACTATCTAAGATGATTGATGGAATCGCTTAGTTGTCACCCCATACTATTGATTTTGACCAATTGTAACAAAAAAAATTGCTAGTTTCTCTTCTATTCTTATACTTCAACTATCTTCTATTACTCTTTCCCTTCTAAGCAATCCACAAAATTCCATAAATACATGTTGACTCATGCGATATATTTTTCAATAATTGTACGCTTAGTAAGGTATCGTAGGATCTAACAACCTTCTTATATAAATTTGTCCTTCATTACTATATATTCATTCTACTACTTGAGGAATGAAATCAATATAATGTGCAAGTGTTGTCGACAATTGTGCAAGTAACATGAGTAGATGATGTCATTTTCGTAGTCGCCTTTGTAATAATTGTTCTAAATCTTCTTTAGCATTTTCCATTTAAATAGGTGCTACCTGCATAAGTACATCATTATAACATAAACATTTAAACAACTAACTTAAACATATATAAATAATAACATAAACAAAAACATAAATACTTAACATCAACCTTCAAAACATAAACCATGACATACTAAATTTGAAAGAAATTAATGTCAATTACATATGTCCAACCAGAAAACAATTAATAAAGAAAATATCAATGCAGACCACATAGCAATGCTAACTTCAATAATGGCCATAAGTTCAATCTTTTGGAAAATTAAATCATAACCACTTCACCCACAACGCATCAGTACATAAGGTTAAAAAAAATACCCTATTCATTGCATTCTCTAACAATTGCATAGCTAATAGTTGTTCATCTTCTATAAGCGCTGGTAATTCAAGTATTTGGGGAACACATTCCTTTGTCTCTCTTCTTAAAGTAGTTTTCTGATATACATTTTAATATATTTCTTGATCTTTGTCCACAATCTTCTATATAACATTACTAATACAATTCACAGACTTTAGCAATAGATTGTGCGGATTCAGCATGTGGTCGAGCTCTTTTCCAAGATCTTTTAACTACATTTTCTACAATAAATGGGCTTGGAGAACCTTCTCCCTCTTCAACATTAGGAAATGTTGAAGGAATCTGAGTATTGAAAATAGGAAATATCTCTACAGGTTCTTTAAGTTCGCCATCCACTATTTGTTGTAAATCTTCAAGAATGATACTATTTTGTCTAGTAGTCATATTTCCCTCAAATATTGTATATAGATCATCATAAATTGTACATGACTTTCCTTCACATGCTTTACATTTTAGATGTTGTTGTAAGAAATATATATATATATATAATGTTTAAGTAATTTGAAAGTTTACTTGCATTGAATAATACAAAAAGAAATTGAATAATTACCTTTACAAACTCATCCCATATTTCTTTTGAAATGTAGTCCCACGTATGTAATCCCAACCCCATCCACTTTATTTTGAAATTTTTGTATAATTTTTATACATCGTCCTCCAAGTCTTCATCCTACTCTTAATATATTTTTTCTCAACATTTAGAGATGTCTTATTATTGTATTCCACAATCACTTTATTCCATGTATTTGATTTGATCTTCCCATCTTGTTGTTTTGCATTCTCTTCTCTAATTTCTACAGCTAAAATACCTAAAAAAATTTCATTATATTTGGTGCTTCAATTGACATATTTCTTCTTTATAGAAGTCATTTCCTTATAAATGACAACTTTATAGATATAAACAAAACTTACATACTGACAATGACTCAACATTATCCTAAACTCATTTACTTATAATATATATGCAATAGAATAAATCATATTATAAGAATTACAAATGAAAACGAAAATATATTAGAATTACAAGCATACAAATGAAAATGATAACATTTATAAGAATTACAACATTTATAACAACAAACAAGCATTCAAATCACTACCATTTTAGACATGAAAATGAGAATTACATTATACAATCACTTTTTGCAAAATTACAACAATATTAATTAGACATATATTTACTTACATATCACCAATGATATTACACTTCGATGAAATCTTAACATATATTCCACTCCATTTTTCGATGACTTATAAAACATACCAACTAAATTTCCCATCTTACCTAAGCAGAGAAAAAAACGAACAAGGGAATAGGATAAAACCCACACGAATAAGAAGATTTGAAGAAGCAAAGATATCATCCAACCATGTCTCCAAACTTTAGAAGAACATATATCAAAGTACAATTCCTTAACAAAAGCATTTATAAAAAAGAAGTGTCACAAGGAACAATTAAAAATATTTGTTCTACCTATAATAAACCCAAAAGGCCAATGGTATGCTATATATACATAATACTTCAATGTACACCCACCAAAAAGACATCCATCGACAAAGCACAAAGATCAAACTCATCGATGAATACCCATTAAAAGGACAACGATCAATTCCTAAACACCGATAATAGAAAATATATATATATATTTGGAAATAATAAAGCTAAACAAGAAAGATAACATAAGCAAGAAAACCAACCAAAAGGTGGGGCAACAAGGATCCTCACCTTGTACTCTAGGAAAGGGAAAAGGTAAGGTTGGGTGCAATGAGACGAAGAAATTGGAAGCAAGAGAAGATGGTTAGAGATTGGCAAGTTGAACATAAAAGATATTCGTGTCAAACATTATAATGGCAGTAGATTCAACACAAGCAAATACCACATAAAAGGCATAAGTAGCGGATTTAGTGAGGACGTCCTCACCCAACGGTGAAAACAACACACTATCAAGGGCGAGCAAACAACACACTATCGAAAGCTTCCTTGTTATGGAGGGCAAGCGGCCAACAACGAAAGTAATGATCGAGTACAATGTCAAGAGTCAAGACATTGTCAAAAGAGGAAAGATGGAAAAGAATGAACGTTGAACATTTATACAAGGGTAATAAGGAAAACCATTTCTTTTGATTTCTTAGTTGCACAAACAACTCTTCCAATAGGTAATGAAGGAAAATGACTTCATTTCACACCACACCATGTCATTTTCCTTCATTTCACACCACACCATGTCATTTTCCTTCATTGCCTGGTGACGCAAATCCCTCCTTAGTGTGATAGTTCCTCAGTCCTCACTGAGAAGTTTCCTCTGTACATGATGCGATGTAGCATTTTTTATTTGTGTCCTCTATTGATAACCTGACATTTGAAGAAATCAGAAGATAAGCTACCTGACCCAGTACAGAGTCTTCGTTTAGGTCCAAGTTCCATGACCATCCACCTTTCGAGTAACAGGCCACCAAGTCCAGCAGATCCTCAACAAGAGTACAGATCTCTGGAAACCCTTCACAAAAATATCACTCAAGGACTACCTGTTATTGTTAGATAAGAATTTTAGATCCATGTGTCACTCTAAACTTGACATTCTGACTAAACAGAATTCGAACTTTGAAACAGTCACCCTAGACCAGAAATGAGAAAGCTTCTGACTCTCATGCGTTATTGATTAGGGAAACCTGACGAAACTAAAACAAAATGGTGACTTCTGTAGAAAATAATCTTGAGTCTGGGCAGCAATCCTCATAGGAAGAAACTAAAGCAAACATATATATAGAGTACATACGTCTTACAATCTTATAATAACCTCCATCTTACTTCAAAGTTTCAAAAAACAGACGCAAAAAAGTGAATGCTAGTTAACCATAACACAACACAATCATTAATCATCGAGCAAATGTTTGCCCACAAGTTTTTTGTATTTATAGATCTTTAACTGATAATAGGGATTTTAGCACTTTGCTGGAAGCGACGTAGGACGCCACGATCGAGCTTAATCACAGCTTAGACAACAAATCTATAGGTAACATATTTTCCAGCAGTCTCACTGGACCGGTTGATCTTCACTACCTGCCCTCGTTTCAAACCATAATATCTGGCTATTGGATCAGTGATTTGTATGCGTGGAAGCTGAAACAAAAAAACGCAAAAGGATATGTTACCAAGTGGAACAGGAAGAAGGAAAGAAAATTCGCACATTTTCATATTCTCTATTTCATGCAATATTTAGGTCTTCTTTAATAACAGGTAGATTAATTAACAAAAGGTTAATGCTAGAGGACGATACTATAGCAATATGCTTGATAAAAAATAAAAAAATTTTAATTGTATGGAAATTTAAGTGAAGCTAAATTATGAAAAATCTCTTCACATTAACTCCTCCCAAAGTACAGTCCTAAGGAGTACGCTAACCTGACAATGTTTATTATGAGAATATTATGAGAGCCTTAGGACAATAATAAATCCATGACACTCAAATACATGTTTAATTACACAAATCAGCATTTAGCGTCCTTGCCTTCTTTATATTTTTTAATTTTTTTGCAAGTTCCGTGGGTAGTGGGCAACAAGTTAGCTTGATACTGTCCTATGTTCATCCTTGATAACTCCATCATCCACATAAGATCCTATCATTATATTTCGTAATCTAAAGGTGAAACTATATTGTTCTTGCTTGCATGCTTGTGATGTGTCAGAGAATTCTTTCTCAATTGATTTTAATGATGTAAAACTTAATGATAAATAAATATGAAATTATATAATGACAATTCTTAAAAAATGACGTGTCTGCCTACATATATTGTGCATAACATTGAAAAACACTAAAAAGACTCCCAGAGCTCTAGAGATTCAACATAGTTCCTATTTTGAAGTCCTTCCACTACGACTTTCTTCAAGAGTAAGAACATTTCCTCTGTATTAAAGTTACTTATCTCACTGGGTGTTCGTGGGAAGACTCTTTTGTGATTAAAGAAGGTTAGTTTATTGTGTTTTGACCATAAAACACACGGAACTCCTTAGGGTTTAAGGAATTTGTGTTGATTTATTATGTTTTGACCATAAAACACAAAGAACTCCTTAGGGTTTAAAGAGTTTATGTCCGTTTGTTGTGTTTTGACCTTAAAACATATCATGTGTTCCTTGGAGATTAAGGAGTAAGTGTAAAGGTTTGGTGCTCATCTCATAAAAATATCAGATTGTAAATGTTGAGTGTTAACCCATAGTAACACCAAATTAATGAAAAGAAAAGAAGTCAAAAGCTTAACTGCTTTTGAAGTGGATGTACTCATTTGGAGAATCACTATAAAAAATTTTATTATTGTGTGTGATTGTGATTATATCTATTCAATGTACTTATTGTATAAATAATCACACAAATTATTGAAGCCATTTGTGTTATTTTTCATTGCAAGAAAAGAACCTGTAAATTGATATCATAGTAGTTAAACTGTAAATTGTTTCTTGCATTAAAATTGGTACTTGATGAAGCACTCATTGATTAACTTCGAAATTTAAATTAAAGCTTGTTATTTACCCCCATTTAATGAAGCAAATCAATCCTAACATAATGTTTATACACGTATGGATATTTCTATGCATGCTTCTGTTGTTCTATGCATGTATGGACCATTGAACCCAATCAAGTGGACAATTGTCAATGCAATTTCTCTTCAACTAGCTTCCCATCATGTCTCCTAACAACAAGGTGACTTGCATTGACTACATTGCAACCATGTGCATTCCCGTACTTAAGGAGTTGAAGAAGAAACAGTAGGGTGCACAAATTCCATAAGAGTTATTCTTAGACCAAAACTAGGAAGTAAACTAGAATTAAAAACAAACAGCTAAAGAAATATGCATGTTGCATGTATTACATAACCATTTCTCAATTGGATGTCAACAAATTCCTCAACCTTGCGCTTCTCTAGCATTCTATGAATTAATCAAGGAAAATATTGTGGTAGATCATAGACACAACAGAAACACATGGGATAACCAGCAACCTGAACATACCTGAGTTTCTTTTAACGTATATCTTTCCAATAAGGTCTTCTTCTCTTCATTTGTCAGCAGTTGATGCTTTGGTACGAGAATATGTTCTCTGATATTTACCAGTAGCTCTGCCTCCTGAATGGTCATTTTGACGGGCATTGCAGTGAAAAAGTGATTCATTTAAGCTAAAGCAACATGTGTTTGTTAGAAATAATATTTTACAAAAGTCTGACAGAAGAATGCAACCTGGAAAACTTCAACATGATAGCTTGATGAGTAATCTTGAATGCATGATTTTGCAAATGGAGTGAGATTTTGCTGAACAATCAGAATCGCTCTAGTCACATTCTCTGATTTCATACGACTGACATAGGTCTTCAATGTCTTCACTCCAACCTTTGCTTCCTCTGGAAAGAAGACGTATATCTGTTTCAAACAATCATTATTATTAATAGCAAAAATATGAGAAAGATAAAGTAAAAGTTCTATATCACAACAGAGGGCAACAATAAAGAAGAACAAAAAAACATTATGAAAGTGCAGAATAACTAAGGAAACCCAAATCAAGTGTTTTCCCTTTTGTGATTATAATGTAAGTTTTCATTGAGTTGTGCAAGTATCTAATATTTGGGATTTTCCTGTACGAATGAGAAGCCTATCATATCATTTGTAGACAAAACAGGCAATGACCTGATTGTCAAAATAAATCTTTTGCACCAAAGAATCAAAAATTGAACACCATAAAAGCCATGAAATTCTCCAAAAACATTTTTTTGAAGAGAATCCCCATAAATACGGAACCATTTCTGTAAAAGGGGGAAATTGGTGGACCTGGTTGGAGGTATCATTCTTTTTGGTCTTGCTGATATCAAGATTGTCCCTCTTGACATTGTCTCCATCGCCAAACTTGTTGAGGAACTGATCTATGGTCATGTTGAGCTCAAAGTCCCCAACAAGGTAACCACGGTCTTGGAGCATCTGCATCAGCGTCCTCCGTATCCGGTATAGTCGCCGTGCTTCATCATCCGCCATTGCAATAACAGGTGGGAAGGACAGACTCCAACAAGCAGTGATTTCACAAACAAGAAGTATAAAAACTTCCCCCTTATTTTATTGCAAGATTAGTACCTGTTAAACAAGGTTCAAACATAAGATTCTACTAATTTAGCAAAAAAAATCTCAAAATGAGTCTAATGCCACAAGAGTCAATCCAAGCCACCACACATGACCAAAACAACAACATCCAAAACATCATATAGTCTCAACATCAAAACCACAAGGGGTGTCAATACAGTCACAAAGCAAAATAGGAGTTGCCACGCACACGGTAACCCAACAAAAGTGTAGAACAATCATCCCAATTAATGTTCTCCCTGTGAATTCTCTAGTGGGCCTAAAATCACAACCAATACCTTAATCCCACTATTTGACGTTGGCCACATGGTCAGGAAACACAAAAAAAAAAGAAAATATAAATGATATACTTAATGAAGTGGCATTAATACAGATGACAAAAATTCTGTCCAGGGGAACAGCTCATGTGATAAAATTACTGCATAAGTTGCACCTACATTGAAGGATTGAATACTGCCAAATCGGTAAACATCTGCAAGGACTCTGGCAAAGTAAACAAATCAGACCACTATATCAGGAATATAGTTTCTGTAAAAAATGGAAAAGAAGAATTGACTTGAATTTCTAACAAAAATTCTGCTACATGTTTCATCAATTTACTGATCATGAAGCTTTTACAAAATGGCATTTATTGTCACAACTTTGTGACAATATTCAACACCAACCTTGGAAATTCATCATACGCTCGGCCTTTCAATTTTAGATTTGTTTGGCACCAATGTTTATTGCTTAAAATACCAAGGTACAACTACCAGGAAACATGCCAATAACCCATAACAAGCATTATACAATGTCGATAGAAATAAGTTGATAAAAGCATTTACAAGTTAAGTTCAATTTCCACCAGCCAAACCAAATCTTATTTTAGCAGCTGTTTCTCAAAGTCTCCTCAATTCCGAGATCAACATGAATGTACCATAATATACATTAAACATCGTTATCAAACTAGATACACAACAATCAACAGACGTATGAGTCACAACATTGACATGCCATGTTATGCCTTAATCGTCATTGGCAGACCATAATCCCCAATATTAGGCTATAAACAGGATTAAATGCACATAAATGTTTAAAGAATAACTATTTTGGATTGACTAGTAGAAACTTACCTAAAATGGCCAAAAATGCCAAAAGCTCCAACTTCTTCCTCTTCTTCCCTACCGTCAGCAAGAATCCACCAACACACGCACGCCGGAGCTTGCCAACAACCGCACCACGTCCGGTCCACTCGTAGGCCAGGAGCACAACGGAGACGATCCTACACAGAAGCGCGGGGGAGTCCGATTCCACCTGCGCACGGGAAGTGGAAGACGTCAGCGCCCACACCGGTCCTCACGGTGACCTGGGACGCACACCTGACCTACTTACCTCGTGCTAGAGCTCGCCGGAAGCCTCCCAACTCCCACGCGCGGATGGCCAGCGAAGTGTGGAACCCTCGGCGATTCGGCGGAGAGGAGGGCTGGGTCGATGGGGTAGAAATCGGAGCTGTGGGTTTTATAGACCACGATAATAATAATAATAATTTAAAATATGATAATAATAATAAATAATTATAATAAAAATTATTAAAAAAACGGTGGGTTTGTTGTCTTCCCATTTTTATTTGTTTCTCGTTTCCAATTTTGGTTTTGATTTATTCCGTAGTAGTACTTTTCTTTTTATTAGATTTTATTTTAAATAATTTGGTTGTGTGTTTCTTAGTTATTTTTTGTTTTAAATTTAAATTAATTATCTTATTTACAGAATTAAGTAACATATGTATCTTTCCTTTTATTAATATGATAATATCGTATTAATACATCACAATATCATATATATCTACATTTTATCATATATTTATCATAAATATTTATATTTCCATATAACTACATTTTCAACAATAAAACATAATTTTTTGATCGGATCATCATACTTAGATGATTGATTTTGCCAACATAATGTAGATTTTTAATTATAAATATAAATTATGTAATATAATCTTTATTGATCTTATGTAAGTTTGATTGTTTGAACATTTGCAATTTTTTAAATTATTTTTTATTATTATATTATATACTATTGTAACGAATCTTGAATTTGTTACAATATATGTCTTATATCTATCATAATATGTATTCTGTCGTGGCAGATTCAAAATCTGTTATAATAAGAAATATATTATGAATAAAATTATAATTTATGTTAATTATAATATTTATATTTATTAAATATAAAATAAAATTACATAATTTATAAATTATAAATTATAGAAAAAGCACATCATTTATAAAAAAATTTGAGTGAAAATTAGATTTTAATAAAAGTTATATTACTTAATTTACATTTATAATTAAAAATCCACATTTAATTTTATGCTTACTCTACTTAAATATTTATGTTAGCAAAATCATCCATCCAGTTATCATATTTTGTCTAATCATCATGTTTTGATGAGATATGACGATTAAATGTATGATTTTGCTAAAATAAATGCTTTAAAATTATCATCTTAAAATTAAACATAAATTTTTAATTATAAATGTAAATTATGTAAGGTAATTTTTATTCGTCTTTTTTAAAATAATGTATAATCTATAAAATCAATAAATGTAATTACCATTTTTCATGATATCTTCACAAGTCAAGTTTATCATTATTATTATTATTACATCAACATACTATTAATCAAAACAAGAGATAGTTCAAATGCATGTAGCATTTGTTTGGACTATACATGATTTTTTTAATTATGCAATACCATGTGTATTAAAGAAGCTTATGCTTGTCTATAATGTCATAGTAATACATTTTCTCATAGATTATATTAAAAGAGAAAATGCTAGACCTTGATATCAAGATGAATGGTGATGCCATAATTTTTTTAAAATAATTTACTATTATTTCTTATAATAACCTCACTAAAGTGAGGCAACAATAATTTTTTATTTTAAAATAATGTACTATTATTTCTTATAATATATCTAGTTTCTGCACCATTTTAAGTTTTCAAACCATTAAAAAAGAGTCAATACTATATGCTTGCAATATATGTAAGGTAATTTCATAAATCACAAAGTCTTAGTCCCCTGATATTCACTTTAGCTATTAATATAATCTTTTAGATCAATAAAAGAACATAAAAAATCACCTCATCAACTTTGTCAAGTAATATTGGCCATTTGACTTCTTAGCTCTATGAACTTTTCAAAGACAAAAATAGAATTTAGAAAATAAACAAAAATGGAAATAAAAATCCACTCAAATTGTCACTATAATTTGGAAAAATCAAAGAAAAAAACACTAAAATCAAAGAAAAATACTAATGAAAATAGCATAAGAATTTCACCAAAATTATCTAGTAAAAATCAAGGAATCCAACTTTGGTTTTGTAGCGAACTTTGGTAATATTTGATTGTTAATCTATTATGTGTATATTGTATGTGGATTTCATCCCATATTTTCTAACTTGTACTTATCTTCTTCATACAACCTCTCTATATAAAAATTTTATGTTTGTTTAATGAAATAATCTATTTCCATTATTTCTCACTCTCACATGGTATCAAAAACTAAATTTTAAAAGTTTAAGTATAAGAAATTTAGATTGAGAGGAGGAAACCCTAGTTACACCACCACCTATTCCAAAACTATAGTCATTATTTTTTCCTTTCTTTCTCTCCCCTCTCCTTTGTAGAATTGTTGAAGCCTTTGCAACTATCAATTGCAAGGCCTTCTCCTCTACATTCTTGTAATGCACCTACTCAAAATCCTAGAATGCCTACTCGTGATAGGCACCTAGGCCAAATTGCCCTTCATAAGAAGGAGGTGATTAGTGTTCTATTGGCCAAGATGATTGTGGATGTTCAAAGTTGTAGGCTATGGTTCTTGTAAGAAGAGAGGAGGAGGAGACACTAAAATTCTAAAGGAAGCTTTCAAAGAAGAGGTGAAGCATGCAAATCACCTTAAAAGGAAGGTAGAGCAGGATGTTCCATTGTTACTTTATGTTGATCTTATGATTAGAACCATTAGTCTACTTGTTTGTGCTTTGTCCAATGACTCCACTTGTGTAAAGACTAGCATGAACCTAGATGTCAATATCACTTTTTTGTTACAAATGTCATTGGATTAGTGTCCAAGGTTGTGGAAGTTAGAGCAATGTAAGAAGGTGAAGTGATAGAAAAAGAAGGGTAGGGGAAGAGGGAGAAGACGAAGGATAAGAAGAACTTTGTTTGAAAAAAGTATAAAAAATGGTGGAAGTTAAAATGAGAAAAAGAAAAGAAAATTGCATAAAAATGTCAAAAAACATTTGGTGGAAATAAAAAAGGAGTAAAGAAAATCTTAAGGGTAGATTACATCTATCTACCTATACCAATTTCCTAAAAGATAAATCACATTTGTTTATCTATTTTACTACCTTAGATATTATTATCTGATGATTAATCTATTATTACCTAAGATACAACTTTTCCTAGACTTATTTTAGATTATTTATATTATTATAGTATCTTATTTATTATTGCATTTTGTTGCTACTTTTTTACAACAATTATTTTTTATCTCTATGTATCTCAATTATGTTTAAACTTGTTAAATTGTCATTAAGTTTGTTATAAGTTAGGTGCATTTACACCTACTATCAAGTACTTATTTTTGTAAAAATTTTGGAGTTAACTGTGTTTAGGCGGAAGCAAAATTAGGATGAGTAACCACTTGAGAAGTTCACGTGCAATACCTATGGGTAGTAATATTGATTTTGCTCAAGTGTTGGCAGGTCGTAGGTGTGTACACCACTTACCTAATTTACGTGTCATCGTAGGTGTACCTCTGATTAGTTGAGAATCTTTAAGATATAAAGTGCATGATATTTGAAATAGTCTACTATATTGAGGTCTAGTAATGACTCTTACAAGTTTTTATCTCCTTAGATACTTCTAGTGTATACTAGACTATTTAAGTATCTATGAAGTCTCACCATCTACCACCTTTAAGGATATTCTTAGAGTTCATTATACTGTTTGAGTATCTAAGAAAGATCACAAAAAATAAAAAAAAGTTTGTTGTAAGTTAAATAGTCCAGCTTTAGTGGGAAGCCCTGGAGTATTAGGATATTGTGTGTTTATTATATGTTGTATGTTGATTCAGTCTCACATTATTTAACTTGTATTTATTGTCTATGTATAGTCTTTCTATATATAGAAATTTTATGTTTTTTTAATAAAACAATCTACTTCTACTATTTCTTACTCTTGCTACCAAAATCACAAAAGCCCCCAAATAGTTAAAAAAAATATGAAATCCAATGTGAAAATTTGAGGCAAGCTAAAGTAACGAGAAGTACACATTCATAAATAATCAAAATAATTTTTTAAGTATTTATGAAATTACAAACATATTATACCACATATTTAAAGTCTTAGAATACAATAAAAGTACAATATACTACTAAAGAAAATGTTTTTAATTATCATCAATTATACACATGTTTAGAAGCATATGCAGAATCTTAGATCATGTATTTAATCTTGAAATTTGCATAAAAACATCATTTTTAGAAGTTTTAACAAATAAACATACTTGAAAGGTGTTTGTGTATGAAAAAATTATAAAAAGAAAATGATAAAATATCATAAAAAATAATAGAAAGTAAAATGACAGAAAGTAATAAGAAATCAATAGAAAATCAAGATGCTTGTGTAGAAAATAGAAAATGACAAAATTTAAAATACGTGTGTTTATGTATAAAATAGAAAATGACGAAAAATCATAAAATATAAAATATGTATGTTTATTAATAGAATAGAAAATTTTGAAATTAACAAATTAAATATTTTTTATATTTATCTATAAAATAGAAAGAAAAAAAAATTTACCATAAATAATACAAGATAAAGTCATTTGTAATAACATCTTCAAAAGCTATAAATTGAAAGACAAATGACATTAAATAAGTAAGATTGTAATATATAGATGCAAAGGAAGATGTCAACGAGGGGAAGAGGAAATGGTCTAGCCAATTCTCTTGTGTTTACAGCATAATTGACTGCATAAAGATAGTTAAGGGGTCTTTTATTATTAATTTTTGATTACAAATTTGAATATTCTAAAAATCAAAGTTTAAACAAACATAATCATATGGTGATGCATTTAGCACGATACTAACTTTCTCCCTGTAAATTATAATATTTGTGTACTACCTAAAAAGTGATGGAAATGTTCAAAAAATAAAAAGTAATAGAATATAATAAAATATAAATGAATAATATAAAAATATTTGTAAAGATCTTAAATTTACGGAAAAATTAAAAATATTTACATTTTTGTAATAGTATATTATATATTATAAAATTAAATTTAAAATATATAATTTAATATATTATGAAAATTTATTATTATTATTATTATTATTTTACTTTTTTAATATACAAATTTAATGAATTATATATATATATATTAATATTACAAAATATATAAAAATTTTATGTTTAATTAATATACAAATTTTATGTTTAATTAATATATATATAAATTTTATGTTTAAAATATATTAATATACAAACTTTTTTAATTAAAAATATTGCAAATTTAAATAATTATATATATATATATTTCTTACTTTACGTTATTTTTTAATTTTCCAACTCGAGAAAAAAAGACAATTATACTCCTTTTACAAAATATTGTTTGTTTTGTGAGAAATCAAAATAGAGGTGATAGAACGGAAGATTGTACAAAATTTTGAAATTACCTTTAAAGTAAAAATATTTGTAAAAAATATTTACATATATAATAAAACGTAAAATGAACAATTTCCACTTGAAACGACGGTTAGAAATTGATCTACAATTATTCTAACAAAAGATTATAAATAAACAGTAAAAGGATCAATTAAAAGATGACATCACTTCTTAACAACTGTTTCTCCGACGCACCTCCGGCTCCGCCTCTCTCTCTCTCTTCCCCCAGCCGCTGCCGCCGCCGACGGTGGGTCCTCCTCTGGTACGTACTCTTCCATCTCCCTCCATCTCTGCCTTCCTTACCTTTTCGTTCTCGATGCCGCCGCTACTGAGATCGCGAGATCTGGGGTGTTTTTTTTCTTTTGTGTTTGCTGCTGCCTTTTGGGAGATCTGACTTGTGGTTAGGATTCCCTTACCGTCCCTTCTAGCTTGTTGGATCGGGGGTACTGGGTTGAGCTGGATAATATGGATTCTTCTTGTCGTGCTCTGGCGTGGAGTTTGATTTGGTGCGTTTGGTTGAAAGGGGATTCGCTTTTTTAGGTTGGGTTGGGGAATTTTTCGATTTCGCGTGTGGATCTTGCTGGCGTGTGGTCGATTGAGGCTTGATCTACGGGTTTGAGCTGTGGTGGGTTGCTGGGCTGAGATCTGGTGGATGGGAGATATTGTTTGGATCTTAGGATGGGAATTGGGATTATTTTTGGATTTGTTTGTTGAGTCGATGGTTTCCAAGTTTTCGAAATGGATTGACTGTTTAGGGTTTGTTTGTGTACTGTGCAAAGTACAGAAAGTCAGGAAATCAGAAATTGAATCAAACAGAATATTAAGAAAGTAAAATTTGAAGTTATTTGTACTATATTTGAAATTTAAATTTTTTTTATTTCAATAGAATTATTTAAATACAAACTCTTATGTCTTAATATTTAAAATATATTATAACAAACTCTTAAATCAAGAGATTACAAAATAGTAAAAAGTTTATATTAGAATACATCTATAATATTATTAAAAGATCAATTTTACCTTGAAGTATGGAAAAACAATAGTATCATTACAAATCCTTTTTGGAGTTGTTGTAGACAGTTTTACTATAAATATGTCAGTTAGTTATAGTAAAACATTTCAAATTTCATTAAAATAAATACTAATAGTCCAAACAGAGTGATGGAAACACTCCTGTATTACTTCATATTTTTTATTCTACCTAATTATTACAAGAAATATTGCAAGTTTCTCTTCTACTGTGATATATTTATCATATTTATCATCTGATATAATCTCTTTCTCTCTTAACAAAGTAAACAATTTGAAGAAAGCATCCTAACTCATTCGACATATTTTTCTGTAACTATAAATTTGATTAGACAATGACGAATCTAATAATCTCATTATATACTGCACATTTTCTACTATAAATTCTTTGGTATTTCTTAAAGTAAGACTTGAATATATTGTCATTCCAAATAGCAAACTACTTAATGTCATGATGACAATATTTTTCATCATTTTATCTACTTCCTCTTTCTCTTCCAATAGCATCTTCAAAAGCTGTAAATTGGAAGATGAAGACATGCTTGTAATGTTGTAATCCTTGTATGATATACATCAATGATAAATTTTGATAAATAATATGTACAAATAAGCAATAACATAAATACAACATTTTCATAATAATAACAACCATCATTACAAAACAATAACATTAATAATATCTTAATGAAAACATCCATCATTGTTTCAGTCAAAATAAAAATTTATAACACACATCAGTGGCAGATACACCAACGTAATTTATACTTTAGTCATTTTACTTTCATATCTTTTGGCATACACAAAAATTGATGTCTATTATCTCTATCTTTCAATATTTCTAGAACTTTGAATCTCTCCTCAATATTAATTTCTAGAATAAAGAGAAGTTCATTCATGATTTGCCTCTATTTTTTATTTGTCAGAATTCATTCTGTGTGTCTCAAGTGCAAGTGTCTCTTTCATAATTTCATTTCGTTCTTCACTTCTTTAATTTACCTTTTCAATAAAAGCTTCAAGTGCAATAGCAACTTTGTCTACAACAGTAGACATAATTGCATGTGATTTTGCATATGATCTTGGGTGTTTTCTCTTTCTATTAAACTCACTACATGGACTGCATTCTTTTGATGAATGTGTTTGGCTTTGTGAAAGTAAATCAATAGGCCCTTGTATGCAAAATGTGATGTCTTCATTCATGTCAATCCTGAAAAAATCATCATTTTGTTGTGATGCTTGTATCGGTTTAGTAGAATAGATCATATCTCTTCCTGATGTTATATTAGTCTAAAAAAGAATATCAAGTTGAGAGTAAATAAGGTATGACTTACCCTTATATGAATTGTACTCTAAATGTGCCTAACCAAGAAAAGAAATACAATCAATTTAATATATATATTGACAAATAAATATAGATAATGTAATTTTTATCTTAGCAAATTCTTTCCATACTTTGTTTACGATATCTGTATGATCGTAGACATAATCTCACCTTTATCCACTTTGATTTAAATTAAAGTGTAGTTCTTGTACATAAGTCGTCATGTCTTTATCTGATCATCAACATTTTTCTTCTTAATAGCACATCTTGTTTACATAATATATTTAAAAATAATGTATCATTTTGACTATTTCAACTGAGTTTCTTTCAAGTTTCTTATTGTTTTTTGGATTTTCCATAAACACTTCACTAAAAAATTTCAAGTTAGAGTAATATAATTCTAGTTAGAAATAAGTTCTAAAGATCAACATTTAACAAAAAAATCAACATGGTAGTCATACCAAATTATTGAGTAATATCAATAAATACATGTAATTTAAGCAATAAAAATGCATATAGAAAGATGCCCACATAAAGTGATCAATCATAAATTTAAATAAAATAAGGCATTTCCATCAAAGATTCTATAAGCCTAAAAACAAGGCATTTCCAAGCATGTCAAGCTACATTTGATATCAAATATAAGTTAAATACTGTAGGATGAAATCCACATATTTATTTGTTTATTAAGTTGCATTAATAAACATGTTTTTTATTTATATCCAGAAGTATAAGATGATTTCATATTTGCTTTATAGCTAGATTAATTTACTCAGCTAAATCCATAGAGACTAACGATAAATCATACGACAAATTGTTCATGAAATCATTTAAATTAAAAAGAATATATGTGAAAAATTGAAGGATTCTTACTCAAAAGGTTTTTCTTAGTATGATGCTCAATTACAGCAATTTAAAACAATTCATGTACAATATCATGTTGTAATAATAGTAATAGTGGTGGTGGTGGAGGTGTCGGTGGTAGTTAATAATAAAAAACAAATAAATATGCATATTAGTAAATTGTGTAACAAATTTGCTGTGTTATAATCTACATTTATTAACATAACTTAACTACCATATGGATATGGAATTTGCTTTTATTTCTATTTGTATCAAATGAAAATCCTGAAAGGATAGACACAATGAATCAGATACAAATTACAAGATGGATAAAATCTTCAAGAAGTTGAATGGAGATTTTTTAATATAATATGAATAAAATGCATTCATTCATCAACATTTAACACATTACTGTCTATTTCTAGAAATATGCAAGTCCTCAGATTTTAAAACATCAATATTTAACTATTGTTTCAAGAATTGGATGATCATCAAGTTAGTACGATATGTAAATATTAGACCTTGATATAATGGTGATGCCCTTAAAAATTGTCAAAGGTGAAAGTCAATAATAAGGCAATAACCTGATTGAAGTGAGGCAACAATAATTTTTTTATTTTAAAAATAATATACTACATTATTTCTTATAATACATCCAGTTTTTGCACCATTTTTAGTTTTCAAACCATTAAAAAAGAGTCAATATTGTATGCTTGCAAACCATTTTTATCTTTTCTTACTCTTGCATGGTATCAGAGCATAGATTTTAAAAGTTAAAGTATAAAAAATTTAGATTAAGAGGAGGAAACCATAGTCACCCTATTACGTGCCCCAAAATCCTAGCTGTTCTTTCCTTCCTTTCTTTCTCTCCCCTCTTTTTTATAGAATTGATGAGGCCCTCTCCTTTACATTCTCACAATGCATCTACTCAAAATCCTAAAATGCTTACTTATGATAGACATCTAGGTCAAATCGTCCCTTATAAGGAGGAGGTGATTAGTGCTCTGTTAGCCAAGATGAAGAATGGTGGTGAGGTAATTATGATGACTATGATGTTTAAGTTGTAGGTTATGGTTCTCGTGAGAAGGAAAAGGAGGCACTAAAATTCTAAAGGAGGCTTTCAAAGCGGAGGTGAAACATGTCAATCATCCTAAAAGGAAAGTGGAGCAGGACGTTCCATTACTACTTTATGCTGATCTTAAGATTGGAACTATTAGTCTACTTGTTTGTGCCTTGTCCAATGACTCCACATGTTTAGAGAATAGCATGAACCTAGATGTTAAGATCATTTTTTGGTTACAAATGTCAAATGTCATTGGATTAGTATCCAAGGTTGTGGAAGTTAGAGCAATGTAAGAAGGTGAAGTGATAGAAAAAAAGGGTAGGGGAAGAGGGAGAAAATGAAGGAGAATGAGAACTATGTTTCAAAAAAGTATAAAAAATGGTGGAAGTTTAAAAAAAAGAACAATACGTAAAAAATGTCAAAAAACAATTGGTGAAAGTAAAAAAGGAGTAAAAAACTTTAGGGTAGATTACATCTATCTATCTATCTATCTATCCCCATTTCCTAAAGGATAGATCACATTTGTCTATCTATTTTACTACTTTAGATATTATCATCTAATGGTTAATCTATTATTGCCTAAGATATAGTTTTTCCTAGACTTATTCTAGGTTATTTACAATGCTAATATTATTATAGTATCTTATCTATTACTGCATTTTGCTGCTACATTTTTTACAATAATTAAATATATCTCTATGTATCTCAATTATGTTTAAATTTGTTAAATTGTCATTGAGTTTGTTGTAAGCTAGATACTCCAGCTTAAGTGGGAAGCATTAGAGTATTAGGATGTTATGTGTTTATTGTATGTTGTCTGTTGAATTAGTTTCACGTTATTTAACTTGTACTTATGTCTCTTTATAGTCTTTATATATAGAAATTTTTTGTTTTTTTAATGAAACAATCTACTTCCACTATTTCTTATTCTCACCAGCAATATCACAAACGCCCCCAAAAAGTTTTAAAAAATACAAATTCCAATATGAAAATTTGAGGCAGGCTAAGGTAATGAAAAATGCACATTCATAAATAATCAAAATAATTTTTTAAGCATTTATGAAATTACAAACATATTATACCACTTATTTAAAGTCTTAGAATACAATAAAAGTACATTGTACTACCAAAGAAAATGTTTTTTATAATCATCAATTATACATGTGTTTAGAAGCATATGCAGAATCTTAGATCTATGCATTTAATCTAGAAATTTGCACAAAAACATCATTTTTAGAAGTTTTATCAAATAAGCATACTTAGAAACTAAGAAGATCCTGTTATAAGTCTATAACAGTGACAAGAGGAGGGTTTTCGATGGCTGCATTCACTTTTCAGTAGCTGAAGAAGTCTTTTACCTGATGTTGTGATTGAGACAACTTGTTGACACTACTAGATTGTTGGAGTTGCCTGTTGAAGACTTGTCATTGGACTAGTGGAGCACAACACTAGAAGAAGAGGAGGTAGGAGGAAGAGGAGGAAAGATGAGGAGTTGAGGGAGAAAGGTGGAGTAGACATAAGGAAAGACCAGTAGCAACTTATGGCTGCCTGAAAGGAGAAGGAAATTGCAAGCAATAGAGACACATTGTAGCATACTTGTTAGGTTTTTTAATCAGGTCAATCGACTCATTTACCTCCTTTAACCAGCCCATTGCCTCAGCCAAGGGCAGGAGGCACCATGGTGACACAATGGTGATCTTAAATATATGTTTTTAAAGATTTTTAAATGTTCCTCCTTGCAAAAAAAAATCTTAAATATAATTTTTTGATGGAATACTATTAAAATATACTTAAATATTCAAATATACACTTATATTCATAACATACACATGTATTATTACACCTTATATTTTGATGTTATTTTAGTATTATTAATGTATTTGAATGTTACTTAGGAAATAATAGAATGGAAAGGGATTTAAGTCATTGATGGAATTAAAAAAAATGAAATTATATTATATCTTTTATGATAAGAGTATGGATAATTGCAGACACCTATAAAAGTATATAGGAATTTGGTAAAAGTAATATAGACTGATTATGGCAAATGTCAATCTTTTTCTTGTAATGGTATTGTTTTTTATGTTTCTCCAAATTTGAATCTTAAATAAGATTAATGGTGCTACTATCCTTTGTCAATGAGCTTTTGTAGTTGATTAGGTATTAGGTGTATCTTGTGACAAAATTTGTAGTTGATTACTTGATTTAAGTCATTAATGGAATTAGAAAAGATGAAATCATATTTTTTCTTTAATAATAAGAGCATGGATAACTGCAGACACCTATAAAAGTATATAGGAATTTGGTAAAAGTAATATAGGTGGATTATGGAAAATGTCAATAAGTATTTTGTGTTTCTTTTTCTCATAATGGTATCGTTTTTTATGTTTCTTCAAATTGGAATCTTAAAGAAGATTAATGTACTATTGTTCTTTGTTAATGAGCTTTTATAGTTGATTAGGTATTAGGGGAGAGTTTGCACTTAATGAAATGTTAATGAAGAAAATGTTAAAAAGAAAATTTGAATTTTAGGCTAATTGTACATATTGAAACGTTAAGAAATGGAAAGTTTAACTTTCCACTCTATAAAAGGTTGGCCCCCCCTTATCTCCCACAATTTGACAAAAACCCACCCATGTGATGCCCGAACCTTTTGCTTGAGGGAAAAGTGCTCTGCATGGAATTGCCAGCCCAATCGCACAGCTTTGTCCACCATTGCCTGACCTCTGCAAGAACCCTTCTGACAGGAGTCACCATTGCCTGACCTCTGCAAGATCCCTTCTGACAGGAGACACGAACCCTTCCAATGGTAGACAACCCCATTCGACCTCCAGATTGCTTTTAAACTTTGGAAATCTTCAATCAACCTCTTATTGTCGTTACCATTGATGGGTATAAACAAATATGAGGAAGCTGCAGTAACAATCACTCATTTTTCATTATTTTTGAGGAATGGTTTTACGATTTTGCAGCAATTTTTGCCACCGAACATTATCCTTCTATTCAGTATTTTCTCAGCATTTTATTCTGCCATCTGTGTTGTTCTGAATCATCTGTTGCCTTATTTCTGTACTGCGTGGAACCTCTTTATTGTTTTTTTATCTCTGTTGTTCTTTACTTGCATGCATCTTCTCATTGTACTCTACTTACATGAATCTACAGTGTGACTATGTTGTAAATTGTAAAATGCATTATGTACACCTGAAAGTCTATATTGGTAACTATCATCTTCTCAGTTTACATGGTAACTATGCATTATGTACATGGTAACTTTGCATTTCTCAATTTTGTGGCTCAAAATTATGAAATACCTTGTACACCCGAAAGTCTATATGGTTTAGCTACACCCTGTGCAATTTCTTGATAAAAATCAAATGAACCTAACTTATTACTACAAACTAAACTAGAAAGTTCTTACCTAAATATGATGACAAAAGAAATAATGAATGGAATTTGTCATAACAACTAACAAACTTGCACTTAGTTTACTGCGAACATGAAGCATTGTAAATTTTGAATGATAGGCTTTTGAATTCCCCATTAAATCTGTACTTCAAATATCATCTGAAAATATATTGATATGTATATAACTAAAGTATATACCATTATGTTGCATCTTGTATGTTATACAAGTCGTATATACCATCAAGTTGCATTATTTATGTTTATCTTCTGTTTAGAAAATTGATTTGCTTGCGTTGCTATTTCAGATAAAGTCAAAGTTCCTGAATTAGTAGATTTAGAAATAAATAGTATTGTTGAAATAGTGTTTGAAAATTTCAGTTAAATCTTGATTGTGACATTTTTGTGATAGAATTCTCATTATCCCTTTTGCATAGTATTTTCAGCCGTAGGTAAAAATGTATAATTTCAATAATCATGAATGACATATGCACCATTCATTTTGCAAATGTTATTTTGTAGTTTTCAATAATCATATAGTAATTATAATATCTATGTGGGATGGATGAAATTTTTGAATTATTTGAAATGTCTTGTATGGAAATTTTATAAACTTCTGTTCCTACTTCAATTATTGTAATGTTTTGTGTTAGTTATGAAGGCTTATTGTAAAGTTTAAATTTTTTATATTGAGTAATTTTTCATCTATTCACGTCAAATCTCTTTTTTTCCTGTGTTTTCCTGACTTTTTATATCTTGTACAAACAACCTTTTCAGGAGAAAGTTAAACTTTCTTGACTTTCCATGGCATGTACAAACAACCTTCTTTTTTTTGACCATCTTAGTTTTTCATTTTCTGTTTTTTTGACTTTCCTTTGTACACAAATAACTTGTAGGTGTATCTTGTGGCAAAATTTGTCATTTTTAAAAAAAAAAAAGGTTGTCATTTAATTTTTTAAAATATTGATGGGATCACCTCCTCTTCCCAGTTCCCATGGAAGAAAGATAAGAGGAGGCGTTAGAAGATATATGGATTTTATGATTTTTTTCCTAAACACAAAAAGAGGGTGGAACACTCATTTTCTTCTTCCTCCTTCCACTCTTGATCCTTGTAGCAGCAGGTCCTTTGAAGATGTTTTTGCTTTCATTCAGAAATCTGGTTTCTGGAGTGGGACAAAGAGGATGAGGAGGTGCATAAGAGAAGGATGAGTGTATTGAGGAGCATAGATTGCTACATCGGAAAAGAGAGATGGTAGTGGGAAGGAAGGGGCAAAGGCTTGATTGCTGCAAAAATGAAGGGCTAGATAAGATAAGGGAAGGCAGCACCGTTGTGTTGCTGCCACTGCTGGAGGAATCCCTATTAGAGTGGTAGTGTTGCATAGAAAAGAGAGATGGTGGAGGTGGGAAGGAAGGGGCAAATACTTGATTGCTGCTAAAATAAGGTCAGAGAATGTGATGGAGAGAAACTTTTCACATATTGTTTGCAAGTTGCATTTGGGGGTAGCAACGCTCGGAAAGATGTGAACAAGAATCATAATAAATATCAAAAGCATTTTAGGGTAATTTAGGAATGGAAAAGGTGTGAATCAATTATTACCTCTAATCTTCTATATTAGGATAGATCTTAGTATTATTTATGTATTTGAATGTTATTTAGGAAATGATAGACTTAAAATTATACATCATTATTATTAAATATGTATAAATATATGGTATATGCTTAAAATAAATTAAATTAATGTTTTAATGTACATCGAGGTGTCACCAAGTTGTCCTAGATTTTTGCCTGAGTTTTTGGACACCTTAAAAAAGTATGGATGGATGACCAACATTTTCTTTCCTCATAACTACTTTGGTTAAAAAACAAAATCAGAACCTAGGTTTGGTACTTGTTTACCCATTTCAAGCAGGCACATGCCTGTCCACATGGTGTGGGACGTTAAGGCAACAAAAGGGTGACATTAGGCACTCAATTGAAAGGTGTTGCCTTACCTGATCACCTAATCGCATTGGGTGACTGCCTTAGCTTTGAATGAAAGATACCCTTTAAATGCTTAACCAAGTGTAAGGTTCAGCATTGTTTTACTCTCTTGACATAGTCGATAAGTTTAACATGAAATCTTTCGTGAATCTACTGAAAATTGGGACTTTCAGCATCAGATATTATAGATATTATGTTAACAAAGCATTACATTTCAAATGGGTAAATAAGCTAAAAAATAGATGTAGTGGCTACTTCAGTTCAGTTTTGCCTGCACTTTATATGTATTCTAGTGGAATGATTTCAAAGATTCATTGAGAATTCCAATTGCAAGAGAACAAAGTTTCACTTGTTGAACCACAAGTTTGTTTGTATTTAAAATAGCTTGCAACTGTCTGACTCCCAAATATAAACGTTTCTATGTTTTCTTTCAGGTGCACCTTGGTAAATTAGAAGCAGTGACCTCCAAGAATGGTAAGCCTTTTAGTATGTAACTCTTAATTGCTTCATTGATTGAGGTTGATTGCATGCTTAATATTGGATGATAATATCACTAGAGAACCATATCTTTTTGAAATAGAAATGGGTTGAATCTTTTTATAAATAATAATAAGATCTTATCCAAGAGGATCATATCGGAAAAATAAACAGAGTCCAATAGAACATCTGACACACCCAAATGAAAACCAACCACAAGAGAGCTGATTCCCAAGAGAACCTCCCAGTTGCCTGAATTTTATATCCATTTCAGACAGGTGTCTGCCATTAAAAGCAATATCATTCCTGCACAACCAGATATTCCAACAAATAGAATGGACAAGAAGTATCTGCTTGTCAATCTTCTTTCCCTTCTGTCTTCTTGGCAGTAATCACAAGGTGACAAACATGTGTATTATTAATATCCTTATGTCCATTCCCATTGGAAATTATTACTTTTATTTGGTGGAAGGGTGGTCAAGGTGTAAAACTTTGATCTTATGAAAGAGTCCTGTTGTGTGATCTTGCAAGAGATTTTTTTTTTACATGTAAACTTCAAGTTAATTTGGTAAAAGTTATCCCTATTGAGATTTATCATAAATTTCTGCATCCAAATCTTCCTTTTTTTAGCAATATTTTTAGTGGAGATGCCTCTTTGTTTGTTTTGCTTCAATAGGCATCAAAGCTTCTTGCTAACTTGATTGTGATGGGTTCTGGGATACTTGGGAGAGCTGTACTTCAAGCATATCGCAAAGCACTTGAAAGTAAGTTCTTGATTTATCTTAAATGATGCTATTACTTCCTGGCTTGTATTGAGAGGTGATGCACTAACAATGGCTACATTTATCGTTTGATTTATTTTCACTTTCTACAACATAGATGCAAATAAATCTGGAGTCGCACATGAAGCAGTACAGAATATACGCAGAGTGAGCAAAAAAATGACCGAACAAGAAGCTAGACAGATCTTAGGTGTCACTGAAGAAGTGACTTGGGAAGAGCTTGCCAAGGTTTGTTGATTAAGCTGGCAGTTGTCTTGATTGTGCCGAAATAAGATTTAGCATATTCTTGCACGAAGATAGTTACCACTTATAACTGTATGATCTGTTCTTATTTCGTTTTCCTTCATTTACTTGACTCATCTAGCTAGTCAATTTTCTAGAAGTCAATCTCTCTCTGGCGGCCTCTTGATTTTATACTTTTGTTCTATTGATGAGAAGTTAAAATTTGGCATCAGCAGGGAAGTTTTGGTGCTTATATGAAAGAGAGATGCTTGAATGAGTTATATTCTTGAGTAAAAGCTTGACTTCCTGTGATCCGGCATGGGAATTAGTTATATTTGAAGACTGAAATTTCTCTGTTGCATGTTTTACAGAGATACGACAATCTGTTTGAGAGTAATGCCAAGAATGGAAGCTTTTACCTTCAATCAAAAGTGCACAGAGCAAAAGAATGCCTTGAAGATGTGTATCAAGGAAAAACACAACAATAAACTGTCTGTACTTTTGTGCCTCAAGTATGAGGTATTCTCACTAATATGCCAATTGTACACCTCTCTTAGATATGTATAGTCAACTTATCAGAATCACCAGGAATTGTAGTTTCTAATTTTTGATACAATAATCTTAAGACGAAGCATCATCTTTATAAGGGGAAATTGAAGTGCATTTCATTATTTGTTATTTGGAAGTAATCGTGAAGATGTTCTTAAGATCAAAATATTTAAAATATTGTATATTTTCCTTTTTCTTGGTGGACTATCCATGGCTACTTGATATCTCATGTGGTAATTGAGGTCATTGCTTAATTACATATATGGCCAGTCTTGCTTGTTTTAATAACGATGATGATGAACTTCTACGTTCACAGGAGGAATTCGGTTGTTCTGATGAAATTTTTTGAAAGCCCCGGTCGTGTCTATCGTGTGATTGATTACTCTATTAATGATGATGATGTGTCGATCGAGTGATATTGACGTGTCAGCTGACATCTATTTTGGTGACTTCTTCCGTTATGGTATTTAGGTAAAAAGAACGTAAACCGTTAGGTGCATCTTAACGGTGGTAAGAAGTTTTTACGTAGGGTGGGTGCGTGTGAGAATAGTTTTAAGTTTTCAACGGTTGTGAAATTTTGCAAGTAAAATGATGAAATTTTAGATAACTATTTTGAGGAGAGTTGAAATTTTATTTAAGAATTAATAAAGATAGTTCTTGAAATTTATGTACTCTTTTGAAAATGTTGTTGGTTGTAGAATGATGATTTTGTTGATAATCTATATTTAATACATTTATGATTATTATTAAATTTATTTGTAATTATTACTTGAAATAGTTGATTTAATTTTTCCATATATGATTACTATTTAAAATTAATTCAATGATTTTGAATTAGTCAATTACTTATAATGTTCATTACTTATACAATGATTATTATTTAAAATTAATGCAATCATTTCTGTTAATCAATGACGTTATAAATAATAGAAAATTTTCATATTTAATTGAAATTTCGAACAAATATCTGGATATGATTATAAGTGTGTAAGTATAAGTTGAATCTACAGAAAATTGTTGAAATCAATTTACTCTATAAATTTTTATAGTCAAAGTTTAGTATATGTTCACAATATGTTTACTCTGTTGATTGACAGTTAACTTAACAGATTTAGTTTGTGGAATTATGTTTTAACTCAACGAACTTTTCTCGTAGAGTTATGGTTAACTCAATGTACTCTTTGGTAACTTACAATTAGAATTGTTGATTGCAGAAGAACTCAATCATCCATTGGGCGATTCTATACATTACAAGCAACATCAATTAAACTTGCGAATACTATTATATATTACATTCATCATTAATCGATTCTAGCATTCAATACTCCAAAGATTTCAGAGAGATTTAAATTATTTGGTTTAAACAATTAGTAATACTATTTTCTATAATTAAAATAAAATAAACATAAAACATTCAACAATACTAACAATATAAACACAAACGATATAACATAGATAATGGTTTATTTTGTTTTTGATTTGTTTTGTTCCTTAAGATGAGTGAGTAATGAAAGGTAAAATTTTCTATTGACACTAAGAAACTCTCATCACTACATGCAATGCGATTACATCACTGAAAACTTAACCACTTACTATCAAGTATTCCTCTCTCTTCTAGATTGCAAACCTAGATTTTTGTAAGTTGATCTCCTCTTCAACATAGTGGCATCAACCTAAAACTAAGATTAAAAGTTTTACTCTCTTGAGAGATGATTCGTTACTTAGTGAAAATGTCTTTTCTTCTTGTGATGTGATCACTCCTCACAGTGATTATCAGTCATTATGTTTTGTTGAGAATCGACTCGACATTTGAAAAATATCCTCACAGACCTTCAATGGATGGTGGTATTGGTGGGAGCTCAAGGAATGTCTGATGTTTTTTGTAGTGAGTGCAGTTCTCCCCCCCCCTTCTTCATTCTTTTTATTTTCCTTTTATATTTATTTTGGTAATAACTGCTTTTGCTTAAATAACTAGTTAGATTTCATTCATTTGTATCAATGATTGTGATTACTTTGTCATTCCACGATTTAGATCATAACGTGATTCATGCAATGTGATTTCCTTCGAATTTCCTACAACTATTCATAATCGAATATTAGAAAATAACTAGTCTGTGGAGTTAGCATAACTCAATAGACTTATTCTGTTGACTTAACTATAACTTAATAGATTGACCTCGTTGAGTTAAACTTAACTTAACAGACTCACATATATAAACAATAATATATGTATCACATATAGTAAAGAAATAACTTATAAGTTTATAATGCTAACATAACACATTACCTTAGTATTTAATTAAGCAACTTAATGTGTGTAGTTATGTTAACAAGTTGTCATGTGATCTTTTTACCCTTTAAACCTGTAACTTGACGAGTTGTCACGTGATCTTTTTACGAAAAAAACACTAACTCAACGAGTTGTTACCGTACACTATATATGATACAAATATGTAAAAATAAAACATACTATGTTTAATACTATAAAATCACACGTTAACTAGGTTTTCAATCTTTTAGAAATGATACTTAATTAATCACTAATTCCTTTAAATTATGCATACTTTATAATTAAGGCCTATAATTGTATAATTGTAACATAATGACTTAATTCTCATATGATAAGTTAAATACTATGTAATTAACCATTCATTAACGACTAATATTATGCATAATTTCATTCTAAATAGCAATCACATGTGACCAAAACTTTTTTTAATGGCAAAGATTGTAGTGCTATCTCAATAAGATCAGATCATGCCATCATAGTAAAGTACTTGTGATGTAGCATATCCAATGTCATATTTAATTCTATTTTATTTTTGGGATCCTATTATTTTATCTAATCATTTCTTTCATTGTGTAAATTTACATATAATATTTTTTAAATCAATAACTTCATTTTTTAGTATTGTATTTTCTCCTTTCAATTCAACATTATTATAATTGTATTTATCCATTTTAGTCTTCAGGTTTCTATTATCAATAAGAGCATCTTCTAAATAATTGTTTAGACTTTTGATATCTTTCTTGTAATTTTTACATTTAATGTATAAACTATCTACTATTGAAAGTAACATATCTACATCTATATTTACATTTTCATTTTCTAAATTTGAATAGTGTGAAGATGTGAAACAAACCTCTTATACTATAAAGTACATGTTTGCTGCCATTTCATCCTCAGAATTTGAAGAGCTGCTTGAAGAGCTATTGTCATCCTAAATAGCTTTTAGTATCATTTTCCTTTTACTCTTCTACCTCTTCCTTTTGTTTTACTGATCCTCTTTTGATTACAAGGGATAGAAGGCTTGTATATGTCCTTGCCTTTTACATTTAAAGTATGTAAGGATCATGCTCTTTGAGGTGCTAGTTTTGTTGTTTTTCTTCATAAATTTTCTAAAGTTCCTTGCTAGTAGTGGAACTTCATCATAATCTAAGCTTTGTAGCTCCTTAATTGAAGGAAAGGTGATTTCCTTTTTCTTCTCAACTTTCTTTTTAGTAGTTTCTTCTTGTTCCTTCTAGTCTTTCACTTAAACCTCGTGGGCCAATAGATTACCTATTAATTCTTCTACAAAATACTTATTGAGGTCTTTCAAATCTTGGATAGAAGTAGATTTTTGTTTCCACTTGTATGGTTGTGAAAACTTCTTTGATTTGTTTTTACGCTTATATTAATAAATTTTTAGAAGTAAACAAACAACTCTTCACACAAATTAGATATTAAGTCCAATTTATATTTTTAACTGCAAGTGCACAGTGTATATTGTATTTGTGCACAAGTACAAGTCAATCCCACAAAGATTGAATAAGAATTGTGTACTATTTTGATTTTTATATTAAAGTTTATATGTATTCAATTAAGCACTTTGTTGAGTTACAATTAACTCAACAAACTTAGTTTATGGAGTTATGGTTAACTCAACAGATTAACCTCGTGGACTTAAGTTAACTCCACGAGCCTATTTTTCCAGTTAAATACTGCTATTCACAAAGGAATTCAGCTATCCATTAGGCGGTTCCACAAAATGTAAATAACATCAATTAAACTTTTTAATGTTAGTTAGTCTAAGATTTATCATTAAGCAACACTAACATTCAGATATTTTAAACAGTAACCATTAAGATCTTTAAGTATCTCAGACTAATCAATTTCAGAAAATAATAAAACTATTTTCTATTTTCTAAATCAAACAAGCATAAAACATTCACAATACTAACAATGCTAACATTAATTACGATACAAAATAAACAATACAACACTTTAATACTAAATGTAAACATAGATAATGAGTTGTTTTTGATATTTTTTTTTTTATATGTTCTTGAAAATGAACGAAAAGTGAAATATAAAAATCTCTATCGATAGTAAAAACTTCCATCACTACATGCGACGTGATTACACTACTGAAAATTTAATCACTTACAATCTTGCCTCCTCTCCCTATAGAATCGCGAACCAAGAATTGTAAGTTGATCTCCTCTTCAGCATACTGGCATCAATCCAAAACCAAGGCTAGAAGTTTTACGATCTCTTGAGATATGAGTCGGTGCTTGGTGAAAATGGCTTCCCTTCCTATAACGTGATCACTCCTCACAGCGGTTATCAGTCACCGTGTTTGGCTCGGAATCGACCCGACATCTAGAAAGTATCTTCGTAGACCACCGATGGTTGGTGATTTTGATGGTATTGTGGAGCTTCAGGGAACTTCTGATGCTTCCTATAATTAGTGCGGTTCTACACACCCACACATAGTTTTCCTCCTCTTTTATATTTCTTTCAATAGTAACTACTTCTACTTAAATGATCAATTGGATTTCCTTCATTCATATCAACGATGGTGATTTCTTCTTCATTCTACGAGTTAGTTCCTACGTGATACATGCAATCATGGTTTTCCTTTGAATTTCTTGTTTCTACAACTACTACAGTGGCATGTTAGAAAATAAATGATCCATTGAATTAGTGTAACTCAACGGACTTACTTCGTTGACTTATCTATAAAATACGTGCAATAACGAAATACTTATAAGCTTATAACACTAACACAAATATTCGTTGACGAATTTAGATTACTCACTTCCACTGCATGTAATGAGTTTTCTTCTTTGAATTCCATGCGTCAGATTTCATTCTTTTGGTTTTCAGCATCTTTTTTCTAGTTAACATGACATTCAACACCACATTTCGAGTTTTCTTCCATGGTTGAGCATCGTCGACTATTTCTTCTTTTTTCTTCCTTCTCACGACCTTTGATGGCTGGGATTTTGTTATTACCGAGCATGGGGAAGCTCTATCTCTTCACACCTAGCTTCGTTTGCCGTGGGATCGCTTTCTTCTGCTTGTTAGGTTCGTTGGAGAAGTCTTGCCACCATTAGAGACAAAAGCTATCTTCATTGTAGGCTTCACCAAATCTCGATGAACGACAGGATGTGTTTTAGGCATCAAATCTTCCTGTGATAGATCTAGGTCATTAGATCTGGACGGTTAAGTCATGATTGTTCGATCCTCTACTTTAAGTCATGTGAGATCCAATCGTCGAATCTCATTGCGACGAATCTCAATAGTCCATTCGAGATCAAGGTAGATCATCTCAACCACTAGATCAATCTAATGAGGATTGTTAGATCTCGATCTGGGGGTTCTTCGAGTCATTCGATCTTGATCGTCAGATTTAGATCTAACGATTTTGCTGTAAGGTCATTTGCCACGTGTTCCATCACACTATTGTGCTCCATCATGCCACCACTACATCACACTATACCTGCCATGCCACTACTTCCTAATGATCCACGTGCCTGTGTCGCCGCATTCGTAGTCACGTCCTTGGTTGCATCTGCCGCTCCCCCGCCGCAACTCTACTACGCTTTCGTTGTTACTCCTTGCACTACTCACCTCGAAGCCCTGGTGCCTTAGGTTGTGTTTCTATCAATTTGCCCGTGTGTAGGAGCATTGGAGGTTGGGCGGTGGGAGCGGAGAACGTGGTTGTGCACTCTCTGCAAGTTCACTAGAGGACATCCACTAGCATTGGAGATGAGGTCTCCATCGTTGTAGTTCGACAACCTCCACGTGGTTGTCAAATCATTCGTACATGGATGATCTCAATCGTCCATGTGTCCTTGTCCACGATGAATCCAACGTTACATCGAATCCACATCGATTGATGAATCCAGATCTGTGGGATCTAGATTCCCATGATAATCTTGTGGGTTTACTAGTTCAACCGGTAAACCACGAGTTAATCCCACTTTAGATCACGATTAATTGGTGGTAGCAGGTCAATCAAGCTTGGGTGATCAATTTAGCTAGTTAATCTGCCGTCGGGAGTGTTGACATCATCTTTCCGTCTGCTGATGTCGCCTCCCATCTACTGATGCAAGCATACCATATATTGATGTTAGCATACTATCTGTTGACATCATCTTTCGTTTGATGATGTTAGCAAGCTGTTTGCTAATGTCATTAGTCAATTTTTTCTAGGCGACTTCTCACGAACTTTGGGCGTCACTTTTGGTCGTTTGAGTCATGTCTTTTCCATTGTAATTGCATGCAAATGACGTCGTACCATCTAGGGAGGCCCTTTCACGTACCGTGCATGTTGCCTTGAAGGGGGAATTTCATGCACTTTGTGGCAAAGTTTTAGGCCATTGAACTAGTGAGAGTATCTGCACTGTTGATGCCAACTTCTTTGACTTTCTCAAAAAGTCTATCAAAGTTCTGGGGTTTAACTTGTTGAGGATAGATTTTATCTGCCTTTGCTTTGCTTCCTCCTCACTAGACACCTTACCTATTTCATACCTATTCTCTGCTTTGTGCATAATTTGTGTAAGCATGTGAGGAGAAGGAACCAATCCCCTCTGACTTCCAGATGCACGTTGCCCCCTGTCAGAATCAATATTATTCCGTGAAATCACACCATGTGCTACAAGAGCCAATGGTCCTAGTCCTAGGAGAATCCCACCATGACTCCTCAAAATTCCATTATTGGATCCTTAACAACTAGGACCATGTCCATCCATCTGAAGATCACAAACAAAAGAGAAGGAAATACTTTTTGATCATCTGTCATCATCAAAAGCATTAATAGAATGACAATCAACTCGACTAGGGCCACCTAGCCAATCTATGATCCTTGCATGACTTGGGAATGATGAATCTTTACAGAGACTTATCAAAGCATTTGGTAAATCAGGCCCATTCTTAAAGTTTGCAAGGAGATCAATGCATTGCTGTGAAAATGTTATAATTTCACGATTACATGCCTTAATTAAAGAATATGCATAATTTCAAGGAATTAGTGTTAATTAAGTATTAAAAGATTGAAAGCCTAGTTTATGTGTGGTTTTATAAGGTAAGTTTACGAACCCTCAAAATTTTTATACATTATAAATTTGTATATTGATTCTAGAAGGACACATGTCTTAACCTTAATACATGACTTAAGTTATCTTTTAGAAGGTTTTGATGTAAACTATCTGAAATGTGTCTCGACATCAGAGAGTTACATTTTGCAAATATTCGAAACACCCCTTTACCATCAAAAAGTTTAGTTTAAAATTATAAGTTATTTCTTTATTTCACGTGATACATATATTATTATTTATATCAAGTTCGTTGAGTTATGGTTAAGTCAATAAGGTAAATCTATTGAGTTACACTAACTCCACAAACTAGTTATTTTCTAATATTCAATTGTGAGTAGTTGTAGAAATAAGAAAATTTTGTACGTATCACATAGGATTTAAATCGTGGAATGAAAAAGAAATCATCATTGTTGAATTGAAGGAAGAATATCCAATTGATCATTTAGACAGAAGCAGTTATTACTAAAAGAAATATTAAAGGAAAAGAGAAAGAATAAAGAATGGTGTGTGGAGAACCACACTAACTATAGCAAGCGTCGATAGTTCCCTAAAGCTTTACAACACCACCACCAATCACCAACCATTGAAGGTTTGTGAGGATACTTTTCGAATGTCGAGTCAATTTCAAGCCAAACATAGTGACTAACAACTACTATGAAGAGTGATCGCGTTGTAGGAAGGGAAGTCATTTTCACCAAGCACCGAATCATCTCTTAGGAGATAGTAAAACTTCTAGCCTTAGTTTCGAGTTAATACAAATATATTGAAGAGAAGATCAATTTACAAGTCTTGGTTCACGATTCTATAGAGAGAGGGACACATGATAGTAAGTGATTAAGTTTTCAGTGGTGTAATCGCATCGCATGTAGTGTCATAAGTTTTTATTGTCAATAGAGAATTTTACATTTTACCTTTCGTTCATGTTCAAGAATATATCATAACAAAAACAAACCAAAAACTCATTATATGTTTTTATATTTATCAAATCAGTGTTGTATCGTTTGTTTAGTATTGTTAGTAATTTCAGTATTGTCAGTAATGTTGAATGTTTTATGTTTATTTCATTCCAGAAAAGTGAAAATTGGTTTACTAAATTATTGAAACTAGTTCGTATTATGTTAGTGTTTAATATGGTAAAATCTAAATCCTAATTAATATGGTTACTATTTGAAATATCTAAATGTTAGTGCTTATTAATGATAAATATTATATAAACTAACATTAAAAGCTTAATGGATGTTGTTTACATTATATGGAACTGCCCAATGAATGGCCAAATTCCTTTGTGAACAGCAAATTTAATTGGAAGTTACTAGTGAAGCTCGTGGAGTTAACTTAAGTCCACAAGAGTAGTCCATTGAGTTAATTGTAACTCAAGGGACTTAGCAGTAAGTCAACGGAGTGCGTAATTCAATACACATAAAAATTAAAATAGTACAAAATTTTTACTTAGTCTTTGTGGGATCGACCTATACCTGTACATTTATGCAATAGACATTGTGCACTTGTAGTTAAAAATAAATTAGATTTAATATCTAATTTGTGAAAATTGTTTATTTACTTCTAAAAGAAATTATAAACATATAATCAAAGCAAACAAAATTTACCCAAACAAGTTTTCTAACGTCATTGTTGGAGACTGAAAAGTTAAGCAACTGTAGTGTTGTTTTGTTTTCATAGCATAAGGAGTGTTGTGTGTTCTTATCATTGAGAATATGATATATGCTTATGCCTAGAGATTTCTGAAACCTGTAGTTAGCATATGTGAATTTTGCAATTTGGAAGGTCATGACATTACTGATTATTTGAAACTAAGATGATTGTAGATAGTTAGATCAAATGAGCAACAAATGAATTATATCCAATACAATAGAACTGAGTATGAAAATTCCATAGTTTACCCAACCAATAGTCAATTTAAAACAAGTAATATGTTAAGAGACAAAGAAGTTTAGGATAAGTATGACAGACTTAAACATAGTTTAGAACAAAACCTAGATAAATTGGAACAATACATGTATTATCAACAAGAAGTCAACCAAATAAACTATAAAGAAAATTATTCAAAACTTAAAATCGATATCATCTATGAAATTGAGAAAATAATAATGAAAATTGATCAAAAATTGAATGCAATGAGATTAGATAATTTGGAAAGAAAGCTAAAAGTATTAAATGAATTTACAACGAAATTACAAGTTATGCAAGATAAAAATGAGAACACAAATGATAAGTTCAATGTCAAAAGTGTACATAATTTACAAAACATAAAGATAAAAGAAATTACCTATGGAATAGGAATTGAGAAAGGTAATCCAATGGAAGACTATATAGAAACAATTAAAGATCAAAATCATAAGAAAGAAACGGTAATATAAGAACATCATGAAAATGCTGAAAATCTAGAAGATATTTGTGTAACATTAAGATTTGGAATTTACGTACCACCAAGAATTCAAAAAGTAAACAAAGTGAAGCTAAGTAAGAACAAATTTCAAAATGAAGATGAACATGTAATACCTGAAAACTTAGAAATCAATGAAGAAAAATCTGAATCGAAAAATGAAACTATAAATGACCAAAAGAAAGAAATGAAAGAAAAAGAATATTTTAAATCACAATCATTAGTGTCCTATCTTGAAAGATTAAAACAAAGATTTCCTAAAAAATAAGAGAAAATGCGAGAAATTTTTGAAAAAGTATAAATTAACATTCCTTTGTTAGATTTATTACAGAAAATACTACATTGTGCTAAATTTCTTAAGGATTGGTGTATTAAGAAAAGAGAGTGGAAAGTGTTAAGAAAAGTCTTTTTAGTTGAATAAAATAGTTCTCTATTTATACCATAAATTCTTAAAAAGTTATTTGATCCAGGAATCCTTGTTATATCATGCATAATAGGTAATACAATTTTGGAAAGAACCTTCATAGACTTAGGTGTAAGTATAAATGTTATGCCTAGTGATATATTCGTATCTCTTGGATTAGAAAGTTTAATCTCTACTAGGACTGTCATTCAATTAACAGATAGAAGTATAAGACACCCTTGAGGAAAAATAGAAAATGTCCTAATTAAAGTAAAAAACTTCATCTATCCTGTTGATACTGTCGTTTTGGATTCCCAACAAATTAAGCATCAAAATCATAATACATCTTTAACTTTGGGAATGTCATTTCTAGCAACGTCAGAGGCTATTATAAACTGAAAAATGGAATGATAAAATTAGCGTATGGTAATAAGGATACTCAATCAAATATTTTCAAACTAGAAGGAGATGAGGAGTTAGAAATGTCCTTACATACTATAGAATTTCTAGAGGATGAAGGAGATATGTTAGAAGATGTGATTCAAGAAGAATTAATTAGGTAATTAGATATTGAAAATCTAGAAGGAAGTCAAAATATAGATGGAAACTTAAACATAGAAGTAGACGGAGACCAAGAATAGTTTAATATGAAAGACAAAAATGTTAAATTAGGAGCTCTAGCTTCTAATGGTCAACACCTAGATTTAAAACATTTACCTTTTGAATTAACCAATATATTTCTGAAAGAAGAATGGACTTGTTCAATCATTATTGCATCAGATTTAAAGGAAGATCAAATATCTAAATTAAAAGATGTAGTAAAGAAATATAAAGAAGCAATAGGATGGATGTTTAAAATGAAAAAGTGCATAATATTAAGGGTTAAATGATAGTTAATTACATAATATTTAGCTTACCATATGAGAATTAAGCCATTATGTTATAATTACACTATTATATGCCTTAATGAAAGAATCTGTATAATTTCAAGGAATTAGCGTTAATTAAGTATATTTCTGAACTATCGGTGAATTATAGGCTTTGAAATTCTTAAGTATCTGAATTTTCTATTATTTTGGAGAGTTATATTTCATGTTCCGGACAGTTATGTTTTAAACGCTAAAAGAATATTTTATTATTTCCTGGAGTACACATGTTGTAACCTTAATTCATGACTGTATGGGTTGTGAAAACTTCCTTGATTTGTTTTTATGCTTATATTAATAAATTCTTTTAGAAGTAAACAAACAACTTTTCACACAAATTAGATATTAAGTCTAATTTGTATTTTAACTACAAGTGCATAGTGTATATTGTATTTGTGTGCAAGTACAGGTAGATCCCATAGAGATTGAGTAAGAATTGTATACTTGTTTAAGGTTGTTAAGTTAATTCTTAAACTTATTTAATTTTCTTTTATGCTTATATCAATAATTACTTTTAGAAACAAACAAACAACCTTTCACACAAATTAGATATTAATTCCAATTTGTATTTTAACTGCAAGTGGACAGTGTATATTGTATTTGTGTACAAGTACAAGTCAATCTCATAGAGAGATGGAGTAAGAATTGTGTACTATTTCTGATTTTTATATTGAAGTTTATATGTGTTTAGTTAAGCACTCCGTTGAGTTACAGTTAACACAACAGACCACATTCGTAGAATTATAGCTAACTCAATGGACTAACCTCATGGACTTAAGTTAACTCTATGAGTTTATCATTCCAGTTAAATACTGCTATTTACAGAGGAATTCAACCAACCATTAGGCGGTTCCACAGAATGTAAATATCAATTAAGCTCTTTAATGTTAGTTAATATTAGATTTATCATTAAGCAATACTAATATTCAGATATTTCAAACATTAACCATTAAAATCTTTAAGTATCTAGAATGAATCAATTTCAGTAAACAATAAAACTATTTTCTATTTTCTGAATCAAACAAATATAAAACATTCACAATACTAACAATGATAACATTAATCACGATACAAAACAAACAATACAACACTTTAATACTAAATGTAAACACATATAATTTGTTGATTTTGGTATTTTTGTTTTGATATGTTCCTGAAGATGAGCGAAAGGTGAAATGTAAAAATCTTTATCGACATTAAAAGCTTCTATCACTACATGCGACACGATTACACCACTGAAAACTTAATCACTTACAATCTTGCCTCCTCTCCCTATAGAATCGCGAATCAATAATTATAAGATGACCTCCTCTTCAGCATACTGGCATCAACCCAAAACCAAGGCTAGAAGCTTTACGATCTTCTAAGATATGAGTCGGTGTTTGGTGAAAATGGCTTCCCTTCCCACGATGTGATCACTCCTCACAATAGTTGTTAGTCACCATGTTTGGCTCGGAATCAACCCAACATCAGGAAAGTATCCTCACAGACCTCCAATGGTTGATAATTTTGATGGTGGTGTGGAGTTTCAGGGAACTTCTGATGCTTTCTGTAGTTAGCACGGTTCTCCACCTCTACACACACTTTCTTCGTCTTTCTCCTCTTCTTTTATATTTCTTTTTGTAGTAACTGCTTTTGCTTAATTGATCGGTTGAATTTTCTTCATTCATATCAACGATGGTGATTTCTTCTTCATTCCACGAGTGAATTCCTACATGATACATGCAATCGTGGTTTTCCTTCGAATTTCCTGTTTCCGCAACTGCTATAGTGGCATATTAGAAAATAAATGGTCTGTGGAGTTAGTGTAACTCAACGGACTTACTTCGTTGATTTAACTATAAAACACGTGCAATAAAGTAATAACGATTTTAGATGTTTCAGATAGTTATAATTATAAATATCTAAAACGTATATACATTTTGGATAGTAAGCACCTAACCTTCTGAAAGATAACTTAAGTCAAGTTTCTAGAACATGACATGTGTCCTCAGGCAATTTTATGATAAAAAGATATTTCGGATACTTAAAAATCTAACTATTTGATGCTTAGATGCATTTCGAATAGTTAACAAATAACTTACCAAACATTCACTTAAGTCATGCATTATGGTTTCAACACGTGTATTTTAGGAAATAATAAAATATTCTTTAAGCGTTTAAAACATAACTATCTAGTACATTCAATATAACTCTCCGAAATAATAGAAAATTCGGATACCTAGGAATTTCAAAGCTTGTAATTCACCGATAGTTCAGAAATATACTTAATTAACGTTAATTCCTCGAAATTATGCAGATTCCTTCATTAAAGCATATAACAGTGCAATTATAACATAATGACTTAATTCTTATATGATAAGCTAAATATTATGCAATTAACCATCATTTAACCCTTAATATTATGCATTTTTTCATTCTAAACACCTTCCCCTATACTTAAATTTTGCTAGTCCCTTAGCAAACTAAGATCTAAGTAGTTGGTCTTTTTACAGTGCTAGAATTAATTCTTCATTTTGTATCTTCAGAATCCATAAATTAGATTACTATATAGATATTTTGTATTTTTCAGTAATCTATTTTAACATTGTTTTCTCCTCTTCAACCTACAAATATATTTAAAACATATGTAAATTACATACAAAATATATTAGCATCACATAGGTGGTAATTATATTATCATTTTTTTCTTCTTTTCAACATCTATTATCTTGAATTTTCCAATATGATTTCCAGAATAAATTTCAACTACATACGAATCAAAACACAATCTAATTCAACATAATTAAAACAAGTAGAATAATGAATTGTATCTCAAATAAACAACTTCAAAAGTCTATTCTAGATTCATACTTCAATAATCTTAGATAACATAAAATATACTTGATTCAAAAAATATCTGTATTTCACAAAACACTTTTATCTTTTCAAAACATTATTTGTATATTTGTACTTTAAAAGTTAATTTGAAAAACTTGAATCATACAAGAGTTTTCTTGTGTAACCATGTATCGAGTTTTCAGTCATCAATCCTAGATCTGATCAGGATCTTAGGTTGCCAGATTTAAAGAGTCCTTTTTCAGGTTAACAATCATTACATACCATTTTGCTCAAGTACAAAAGGCCCATGATCAAACAAGTCAATAAACTCTCAAAGTTTTTCTCTTTTTTTCCTCTTCTTTTTTTCTTTTCAACACAGTATATATATGTATTTCATTAATATAGATGTAATAAAACACAAATCTCATATAGTTCTGCTTCTATTATTTACTGAAAATATGAATCCATATCAATAAGCTCATACTTTTTCTGTAGTTTAGTAAGATTTATACATAAATCATTCTACAAGTTTAATCAATCAAATTAAATGTATCCTTGATCATATGTATTTCATTTAATCTAAAAATCAACATTTCAGCTCTTTTAGGAATTCAAATAATTTACTGAATTTCAGTTAAGCTTTCTGATTTCTTTTTAAAATCGTGAAACTGTTAAATTCATAAAATTCAGCAAAAACATAAGATACTATATCTAGATTTATATTAATAGTAAAATTTTGTAGCATCTTATATAATATTTTAACTATAACATTCAAGCAGTTACAATGCTTAAAAATCTTACCGTTCCAATTATTAGATAGTTACAGTAAATTCATAAATAAAAAAATTTAATTTCCATAGAACTTTGCAGCACCATTCTAATTCCTCTAATTAACAAAATTACTTTGCTTTTAATCTAATTACCCCCCCCCCCATACCTACATTTTGCATTGTCTTCAATGTAAAAGATTTTACAGTAAACATAGTAAATGTTAGCAGGCATGAATATTGTTTCGTTGACTTAACACCTAACTCAACGAACTTAATTCGTTCAGTTAATGAATAACTCTATGAACTGAGTTTAAATCTAAATTTAGGATAACTAATCAATTACGTACCTTGTTCTTTTGTATCTCCTTTAATATCTTCTAACTTTTGATTCTGAAAAACTTTTCATTCACAAATAAAAGCATAATATATAACAAAATAATAACTTAACAACAAAACATAAATTGTTAATTCAATGTCTTATGTGGAACCTAAGCTTCAATGACTTTGGTAGCTCACAAGCAAGCTAGTTAGTTTCCCAGAATAGATACCAACAAACTGGATTGATATTTTATTTTATTTTCTTTTCCTTTTATAAAATAAAACTAAAACTAAAATTTTTCTTTCTTCTCTTTTTTTCTAAAAATAAATGCAGAATGCACACAACATTAAAAGTACAAAATCACAGTTTAAGAATATGATTGAAAAGTAGTAACAAATGGAATAAATGTGTCAATCTAAGCAAACTTTTTAGGCATAATTCTTCTTGCTATTAATTCTGTTTTAATGCAGTCTGCTTTCCTTTTTAACTTGTAAATTTGCAGTATGTTATCAATACTAAATATAAGTGTATCTCCATTAATGAAATGAAATGCAGAAAGAGATCCTCTTCTGTTCCAAGATAATGTAGTTGTTTCTATTTCTACATATATTTCAATATATTCCTCTTCCCACTTCCATTCATTTAGGTCTTTCATAATCAATATTTGAAATTTCCTTAGTTCATCCCACTATCTTATCAAACAAAAAGTAGGATCATCATATTCATTATACCACATTCTTAATTGAATTTTATCATAGTTTGAAGACGGTGGTTTAGCTATATCACTCGGTATAGGTAATATTTCTATAAAGTCATCATCATAACTATCTATGCTTACTATGTATAAATCAGATCTAAATGCAACTAATATATCTGACACTAAATATATATATCCATTAAGTATGACATGTATGTTGTTAATTAATGCTTTTTGTCCTAGATATATCATAGTATTTTCAATCCAAGATCTATTCAGAAAATTATACACACTTAAACATAAATCTTCATCCCAATTTCTAATTGGTCTCTAGTAATACAATGTTTCAGGAATGGTCGAATTTTTATCAGAAAATGTTAAAGCTGACCCACAATTTTTAGTTGGTACTTCAAATCTATTAAGCCTTTCTATATTCCATTCTTCTCTAGTGATAGGATTTCTAATCAAAATATCGGGTAATAGAATTGTATACATTGGTTTGGTTCTGTAAATAATTAATCTTTCGTCTGCCCCTATAATATGATCTATTCCTTCTAATGTATTAGGTGGAATTCCAACAGTCAGATATTCATACCTGATTGAACTACGATTAAATGACTTCCATAAAAATATATCTCTAATCTTAGTCATTTTTGCAGCTTGTAGTCCATGAAAATATTTTTCTCTAACATAGTCTTTAATTTCTTTTGATACACAACACAATCTGCACAGATCTTTAGCTAATAAGTTACTCAGTACTTCCCTCAGTGCATCTAGTGGTAATTTCATCAATTCCATTTGTTGTGATTCTATATAACATAAACAAAAATTTAACAGAGATAAAATTAACATAGCTACTTGTTTATGTTTTCCCAACACTACACTAGAAAAACTTGGATTTGTTACTTTTGTTTTTACTTAGTTAATTTATCTTTATGCCTATTCTTTCTTTTAGAAGTAAACAAACAACCTTTAATACAATTTAGATATTAATTCCAATTTGTACTTTAACTGCAAGTGCACAGTGTTTATCGTATCAGTGTGCAAGTACAGGTCGATCTCATAGGGAATTGCTGAAAAGTTTAAAACTATCTGTTTGTTAACAATCAAATTTATATATTCAATAAGCTCTTCGTTGAATTACAGTTAACTCAACGGATAAAGTTCGTTGAGTTATAGCTAACTCAACGGACTAACCTTGTGGACTTAAGTTAACTCCACGAGCTTGTCTTTTCTTTTTAATACTGCTATTTATAGAAGAATTCGGCCAACCATAGGGCGATTCCACAGATTGTAAATAACATCAATTAAGCACTTTAATGTTAGTAAACACAGGATTTATCATTAAGCAATACTAACATTCAGATAATTCAAATAGTAACCATTAAAATCTTTAAGTCTTTTGAACGAACCAATTTCAGTAAACTGTAAAACTAAATCAAACATAAAACAATCACAACACTAACAAAGATAACATTAATCACGATACAACACAAACAATACTACACAGCAAATACAACATACAAACAAAGATAAATTGTTTTTGGTATTTTTGTTTTAATATGAACATGGAAATGGGCGAAAGGTGAAATGTAAAGTAATCTCACTCGACAGTAAATACTTTCGACACTACTTGCAATGCGATTACACCACTGAAAATTAAACCACTTATAATTCTATCTCCTCTCCCTATAGAATCGCGAGTCCAGAATTGCAAGATAATCTTCTCTTCAGCATACAGGCATCAACCCGAAGCCAAGGCTAAAAGGTTTACGATCTCCTGAAATATGAGTCGGCGCTTGGTGAAAATGACTTCCCTTCCTGCGACGCGATCACTCCTCATAGTGATTGTCACGCACTATGTTTGGCTCGGAATCGACCCGACATCAAGAAAGTATTCTCACAGACCTCCGATGGTTGGTGATTATGGTGGATATGGTGGTGGTAACGATGGTTGGTGTGATACTTCAGAGAATCGTCGATATTGTCTGCAAAAAGCTTGGTGCTCCTCCTCTGTATACACTAGCCGTCCATTGATCACACCCGCACTTCTTTTTCTTCTTTTCTTTTATATTTCTTCAGTAGTAACTACTTCTGCTTGAATGATCGGTTAGATTTCATTCATTTATATCAACAGCGATGATTTCTTCTCCCTACACAATACATGCAATTGTGGTTTTTCTTCCAACTATCCTGTTTCTACAACCGCTATAGTGGCATATTAGAAAATAAATAGTCTGTGGAGTTACAGATAACTCAACGGACTTTCTTCATTGATTTAACTATAAAACACGTGCATAAATTTAACTATTTGATGCTCAGGTGCATTTCGGATACTTATAAACTTAACTATCCGATGCTCAGATGCATTTCAGATAGTTACAGCTAACTCATCGATATATAACTTAAGTAAATCTACCAAATCTCGACACGTATCAGCAGCAGTTTAATAATTAAATACCCATTTCGGAGAGTTACAGGTCTAACTATCCGATGCTCAGATGCATTTCGGATAGTTACAGCTAACTCACCGAAAGTCCACTTAAGTCACTTTACTAGAACATGACACGTGTCCACAGCTATTTTATAAATAAAAAGAGATTTCGGAGGGTTACGCATATAACTGTCTGATGCCCAGCTGCAATTTCGGATAGTTAGAGATAACTCACCGAAAGTTCACTTAAGTTATGCATTATGTTTTCGACATGTGTACTTCAGGAAATAATAAAATATTCTTTTAAAACATAACTTTTCGGCAATATAAACATAACTATCCGACATATTCGGTCTGTTAAATATAATTGTCTGAAATATGTTCGGTATGTTAAACATAACTATCCGAAATATCAGAAAATTCGGATACTTAAGAATTTCACAGTCTGCAACTTACTGACAGTTTAGAAATGTACTAAATTGACATTAATTCCCCAAAATTAAGCAGATTCTTCAATTAAAGCATATAACAGTGCAATTATAACATAATGGCTTAAGTCTTATATGATAAGCTAAATATTATGCAATTAACCATCATTTAACCGTTAATAATATGCACTTTTTCATTCTAAACACTACTTACATATCCTAGTGAAGTTAGGTCATAACTCAACGGATTAAGTTCATTGAGTTATGTAATAACTCTAGGATATTACTAACTATAATTAAACTTACATTTTTTCCTTTTTATATTTTTTCTACTATATTATACATAGTTACTTTAGTTATACTACTTCATTTAGCTTCCCTCCCAAAGGAGGTATCAATTTTATTAACAATTTTGTTGATAGGGTTAGGTACTGCTTGCATTGGCAGTCCTCTAGTAAGTCTAACTTCTATTGATTTCTTCTATCTAGGGGGTATATTTCTATTCATATTTTGATTTTGAATGACAATATTTCCAAATACAAAATTTAAACAATTGTTTATTTGTTGAATTATCTTTTCTAACTTCTCTATTCTAGATCATTGTTCAATTAATACTTCATAACTTATATTCTTATCATTTATATTTTCTCCTCCCTGGAAATTGTTATTTCTCTAAGATAGGTTCAAGTGATTTCTCCAATTAGGGTTATAAGAATTTCCAAAGTTATTTTTCTAGTTTCTAGCATAAACAACATCTAAATCATTAATGTTTGCATTCTTTTTTGCTAGCTTTTGATTTAATGATAACTCTTATATTTTCTTTGTTAATTCAGTTAATTTAACTTCAAGCATAGTGCTTGAATCTATTTCATGCATTCTCCTTGGAAATATTCTTTTATCTGTAATAGCTTCAGCCATATCAATAAACTCATAATTTTTCTATAGTTTAATAAGATTTACACATAAATCATTCTACAAGTTTAATCAATCAAATTAAATGTATCCTTGATCATATGTATTTCATTTAATCCAAAAATCAACATTTCAGCTCTTTCAGGATTTCAGATAATTTACTGAGTTTTAGTTAAGCATTCTAATTTCTTTTTAAAATCATGAAAATGTTAAACTCATAAAATTCAGTAAAAACATAAGATACTATATCCAGATTTGTATTAATAGTAAAATTTGTAGCATCTTATATAAGATTCTAAATATAACATTCAAGTAGTTACAATTCTTAAAAATTTTACAGTTTCAATTATCAGGTAGTTGTAGGAAATTTGAGTTAGTTACAAGAAAGTCATAAAAAAAAAAATTTCAATTTCCACAGAAATTTGCAGCACAATCCTAGTTCCTCTAATTAACAAAATTACTTGGATTTAATCTAATTACCTCCCCCAATACCTATATTTTGCATTATCCTCAATGTAAAAGATTTTACAATAAATATAGTAAAAGTTAGCAGACATGAATAATGTTTCGTTGAGTTAGCACCAAACTCAATGAACTTAATTTGTTGAGTTAATAAATAACTCTACAAACTGAGTTTGAATGTAAATTCAAGATAAGTAATCAATTACATACCTTGTTCTTTTATATCTTCTTCAATATCTTTTGACTTTTGATTCTAAACAACTTTTCATTCACACATAAAAGCAGAATATATAACAAAATAACATTTAACAACAAAACAGAAATTGTTAAATCAGTACATTGTGTGGAACCCAAGCTCCTATGCCTTCAGTGGCTCACAAGAAAGCTAGTTGGTTTCCCAGAACAAATACCAACAAACTGAATTGATATTTTGTTTGTCTTTTCTTTTTCGTATAAAATAAAACAAAAACTAAAAACTTTTCTTTCTTTTTTAAAAATAAATGCAAAGTACACACCACATTAAAAGTACAAAATCACATTTTAAGAACATGATTGAAAAGTAGTAACAAATGGAATAAACGTGTTAGTCTAAGCAAACTTTTTAGGCATAATTCTTCTTACTATTAATTCTATTTTAATGAAGTATGCTTTCCTTTTTAACTTGTAAACTTGCAATATGTTATCAATACTAAATATAAGTGTATTATCATTAATGAATTGAAATGTAGAAATGGATCCTCTTCTGTTCTAAGATAATGTAGTTGTTTCTATTTCTACGTATATTTCAATATATTCCTCTTCCCACTTCCATTCATTTAGGTCTTTCATAATCCATATTTGAAATTTCATCAATTCATCCCACCATCTTATTAGACATAAAGTAGGATCATCATGTTCATTATACCATACTCCTAATTGAATTTTATCATGTTCTGTAGATGATGATTTAGCTATATCACTAGGTATAGGCAATATTTCAATAAAGTCATCATCATAATTATCTATGCTTACTATGTATAAATTAGATCTAAATGCAACTAATATATCCTTGACTAAATATATATATCCATCAAGTATAACATGTATGTTGTTAATTAATGCTTTCTGTCCTAGATATATCATAGTATTTTCATTCCAAGATCTATTCAGAAAATTATACACACTTAAACATAGATCCTCATCCCAATTTCCAGTTGTTCACTAGTAATACAATTTTTCAGGAATGGTCAAATTTTTATCAGAAAATGTTAAAGCTGACCCACAATTTTCAGATGGTACTTCAAATCTATTAGGTCTTCCTATATTCCATTCTTCTCTAGTGATATGATTTCTAATCAAAATATTAGGTAACAGAATTGCATACCTTGGTTTGGTTCTGTAAATAATTAATTATTCATCTATTCTCATAATATGATCTATTCCTTCTAATGTATTGGGTGGAATTCCAACATTTTCTTCCATATTTAGATATTCATAGTTGATTGAACTATGATTAAATAACTTCCATAAAAATCCATCTCTAATATTAGTCATCTTTGCAGCTTGTAGTTCATGAAAATACTTTTCTCTGACACATTCTTTAATTTCTTTTGACACACAACGCAATCTGCACAAATCTTTAACTGATAAGTTACTTAGTACTTCCCTTAGTACATCTAGTGGTAATTTCATTAATTCCATCTGTTGTGATTCTATAGAACATAAACAAAATTTTAAATAAAGATAAAATTAACATAGCTACTTACATACTCTCGTGGAGTTAGGTCATAACTCAACAGACTAAGTTCGTTGAGTTAAGTAATAACTCTACGATATTACTAACTATAATTAAACTTTCATTTTTTCTTTTTATATTTTTCTACTTACTATATTATACATGGTTACTTCGGTTATGCTACTTCATTCAGTTTCCCTCTTAAAGGAGATATCAATTTCATTAACAGTTCTATTGATAGGGTTAGGCACTGCTTGCATTGGTAATCCTCTAGTAGGTCTAACTTCTATTGATTCTTTCTGCCTAAGGGGTATATTTCTATTCATATTTTGATTTTGAATGACAGCATTTCCAAATACATGATCTAGATGATTGTTTAATTGTTGAATTATATTTTTTAACTTCTCTATTCTAGATCCTTGTTCAATTAATGCTTCATAACTTATATTTTTGTCATTTATATTTTCTCCTCCTTGGAAATTGTTGTTTCTCCAACAATTGTTGTTATATCTTCTCTTTGTTTTTGGCTACACATTAATATTTCCTTTTTCTTTTTAATCATTTGATGTGTTGGATAATATTTTTCCAGAAAAATAGAGTAAAATTCAGTCCATGTAGAAATTGAATCAGGCGATAGAGTATATAACCATCTCTTAGTTGTGTCTTTTAAAACAAAAGGAATATATCTAAGTTTAATAGCATCAATACTCATGTTCAGCTTAATCCACGAACTAACCTTGTTGAGTTACAAATAACTCAATGAACTAGCCTTAGTTACTATTTCTAACTCAATGAACTAATCTCGTTGAGTTACAACTAACTCAATGAACTAACTTCGTCGCCTATTTGCTAACTCCACAGACTAACTTCGTTGAGTTACAAATAACTCAATAGAGTGACCATATATTTTATTATTAATCTCGTGGAGTTAAGGTTAACTCTACAAACTTACTTTGTTGAGTTAACACTTAACAAATTTTTTTAAAACTTACTCCTCATATTAACTTCAATTTTTTTTTTTCCTGCATTTTATCAACTTAAATAAAATTAAATACATTTCATTAATGTAATGTTCTAATTTAAACTCCTTTAAATCTAAACATTATATACATATTTAACTTATAGTTCATTTCATGTTATATAGAATTTACATTTTACTTTTCAGTATGTAGATATAATCAAACATTATCCAATCATCATGCATTTAATCATGTCATTAATAAAATTGTAAAACTTTTAAAACAGTCTTGCAAATTTTTAAACAGCTATAAAAATAGGCTCTACAAGCTCTCGAGCCATAGGTGTTGGCTCTTCCTATTTCACTGTTTCTATAATTACTAGACTCGAAGGATGTTTGGTTACCCAACACGACACCAGAAAACTAGTTTGGATCTCCAACAACGCACTAGAAAAACTTGGATTTGTTAACTTCTGTTTTTTACTTAGTTAATTTATCTTTATGCCTATTCCTTTTTTTTTAGAAGTAAACAAACAACCTTTCACACAAATTAGATTTTAATTCCAATTTGTATTTTTAACTACAAGTGCACAATGTCTATTGTATTAGTGTGCAAATACAGGTCGATCCCACAGAGAATTGTTTAAGAATTGAGAACTGTTCCGTTTGTTAACAATCAAATTTATATCTTCAATAAGCCCTCCGTTAAGTTACAGTTAACTTAACGGACAAAGTTCGTTGAGTTATGGTTAACTCAACAGACTAACCTCGTGGACTCATATTAACTCCACGAGCCTGCCTTCTCTTTTTAATACTGCTATTTACAGAGGAATTCAGCCAACTATTGGGCGGTTCCACAGATTATAAATAACATCAATTAAGCTCTTTAATGTTAGTAAACATTGGATTTATCATTAAGCATAGTAACATTCAGATAATTCAAACAATAACCATTAAAATCTTTAAGTCTTTTGAACGAACCAATTTCGGTAAACTGTAAAACTAAAACAAACATAAAACAATCACAACACTAACAAAGATAACATTAATCACGATATAACATAAACAATACAACACTCAAATATAAAATACAAACACAGATAAATTGTTTTTGGTATTTTTGTTTTAATATGAACATGGAAATGGGCGAAAGGTGAAATGTAAAGTAATCTCAATCGACAGTAAATACTTCTGTCACTACATGCAACGCGATTACACCACTAAAAATTAAACCACTTACAATTATGTCTCCTCTCCCTATAGAATCACGAGTCTAGAATTGCAAGATGATCCCCTCTTCAGCATACAGGCATCAACCCGAAACCAAGGCTAGAAGCTTTACGATCTCCTGAGATATGAGTCAGTGCTTGATGAAAATGGCTTCCCTTCCCGCGACGCGATCACTCCTCACAGTGGTTGTCAAGCACTATGTTTGGCTCAAAATCGACCCGACATCAGGAAAGTATCCTCACAGACCTCCGATGGTTGGTGATTATGGTGGTGGTAATGATGGTTGGTGTAGTACTTCAGAGAATTGCCGATACTGTCTACAGAAAGTTCGGTGCTCCTCCTCTGTACACACTAGCCATACCCGTCAATCACACATCCTTTACTTCTTTTTCTTCTTTTCTTTTATATTTCTTCAGTTGTAACTGCTTCTGCTTGAATGGTCGGTTGGATTTCCTTCATTCATATCAACGACGATGATTTCTTCTCCCTACGCGATACGTGCAATCATGGTTTTTCTTCCAACTATCCTGTTTCTACAACCGCTACAGTGGCATATTAGAAAATAAATAGTCCGTGGAATTACAGATAACTCAACAGACTTGCTTCGTTGATTTAACTATAAAACACATGCATAAATTTAACTATCCGATGCTTAGGTGCATTTCGGATACTTACAAACTTAACTATCCGATGCCCAAATGCATTTCGGATAGTTAGAGATAACTCATCGATATATAACTTAAGTAAATCAACCAGATCTCGACACGTGTCAGCAGCAGTTTAATAATAAAAGAAACATTTCGGAGAGTTACAGGTCTAACTATCCGATGCTCAGATGCATTTCGGATAGTTAGAGATAACTCACCGAAAATCTCTTAAGTCACTTTCCCAAAACATGACACATGTCCACAGCTATTTTATAAATAAAAGGAGATTTTGGAGAGTTACACATATAACTATTTCGGATAGTTATAGATAACTCACCGAAAGTTCACTTAAGTCATGCATTATGGTTTTGACACTTGTACTTCAGGAAATAATAAACTATTCTTTTAAAACATAGCTGTTCGGCAGTTTAAACATAACTATCTGATACATGTTCGGTATGTTAAACATAACTGTCTGAAATATCAGAAAATTCGGATACTTAAGAATTTCACAGCTTGCAACTTACCAACAGTTCAGAAGTATACTAAATTAACATTAATTCCCCAAAATTAAGTAGTAATTCTAATTAAAGCATATAATAGTGCAATTATAACATAATGGCTTAATTCTCATATGATAAGCTAAATATTATGTAATTAACCATCATTTAACCATTAATAATATGCACTTTTTCATTCTAAACAAAGGACTAGCTTCAGTTTCTTTTGCAGCTAGTGATCTAGCTGCTTCAAAATGTTGTTCTATTTTAATTTTATATTAGGCCCTCAACTTTTCTTCAGCCTGCTTTTTCTTTATGGCATCATATAGAATATGTGTCTTGGCTATAGTTATTTCTTCATTATCTCCTTGGTCTTTTGCTACTTTGACTAAGCTAGCAAATTCATTGTCTTCTTCTTCAATTCTCACTTAGCTTGGCTAAGAACTGAGAAAAAGAAAAGGAGTTTGCTAGCTTGGTCAAAGTAGCAAAAGACCAAGGAGACAGTGAGGAAATGGCTATGGCCAAGGCACATATTCTGTATGATGCCATAAAGAAAAAATGGGCTGAAGAAAAGTTAAGGGCCTAATATAAAATTAAGGTGGAAAAGTACCAAGAAGCAGTTAGAACAACAATTACAAGAGAAATACAAGCTAGTCCTTCAAGACTAGTAATTATAGAAAAAGTGAAATAGGAATAGCCAGTACCTAACACTTGAGGGCCTTAAGAGCCCATTTTTGTTGACTTAGTGTCAGAAGAAGAAGATCAAGCACAGTTATTTAGAAGAAAAAAAGGAAAAGAAAAGATGTCTAAGGATCAAGAAGAAATTAAGTCTAAGCCTATAATGCTTACAATAGGGCATAAAGAGCCCATTTATGTAGATTTGCTATCAGAAGAAGTAGATCAATAGTAGGAGTAAAGAGGAGAAGAAAAATAGGCTAAAATTAGTCTGTAACTTGAAGAATTGGAAAAAGAAGTTAGGGTGGAATATACTATGCCTGTAACTCCATCCCAATCTACCACAGAATTAGAAAGAATAGTAACAATGTAGATTGGTAGTTAGGAGGAAGAAGAAAGAGAAGAAGCTGAGCAGGAAGTTGAACCGGAAGAAAAGAATTTGATAGATTCCTCTAAAGAGAATGAAACTCTTCAGCAACTTATAGAAAAAATACAAGATAAAAGTGTGGAAAGTTCTGTAGGCTCTCCACCACATTTCAAAACTGAAAGACAGGAATGTTTAGATTATTTTCAGCAAGAAATACAACAACAAGCTTAGCAACTTGAAGAAGAAATTCAAGAACAAACCCCTTCGAAATAACAAATCCAAATTCCTGACCCGTCTAAAGCAACGATTCTAAATGAAGTTCACTTTTGGAGTTAGGAAGCATACAACAAGTATCAAGAGATAAAGGGGTATGATATTATCTACAGTAGGCTAGTAGATTAGACTAGAATGGAGGAGATTAAAGAATTATTCAAATTCCAAGGCCTACTAGACTTTATTCCAAAAGAAAAAGGGCATGCAGTTTATGAAAATTTAGTACCTTGTTTTTATGCAAATTTAAGAGAGGAAGATGGAAAATTAATTGCAAACGTGGAAGAAGTTAATATTCAGATAACAACTGAGCTTCTCCACAACATTTTTGGGTTGAAAAATGAAGGAATCGAAATTCTAGAAGCAACAATTGTAGTGGAATGGACTAAACAGGATATTAAGCAATGCATAGTCAATGACTCTCGTGTGCCAATACTTAACAGAATGAAGTACTTAAATGAAAAGGCACACATGGTGGCAACTATACTGGTGAAGACTGTTTATCAAAGACAAGGCCACGACATTGAACTAAGTCAATTTGTCAAGTGGGATACATATGCAGTTGTTAACAGAATACAAGTAAATTGGTTCAAAGTATTCATCTCCAAGCTCAAATCAGTAAAGAAATAGTTATTTTATGGAGACTTAATTCCACTACTGATGGTGGAAGGAATTGACTTTATGAAATGAACATCTAAGAGGATAAGATCTAGAGCCATTTCAGTGAAGGAATATAGAAATTATAATGCTGCTGCTTTTTCTATTGCTGGACCTTCTAGAGACTTTACAAGAGCTGTAGAATGTATAAATCAATTAGAGCAACAATTAGAAAAGCTCTAGAAGACTAAGTAAATGTAAATTATTTATACATATGAAAGCTTTGAATTAGAAGTAGATGAATTAGGGAAGAAAGACTAAATGTATTATTCATCTACTTGTACTTAAAAATGTCTAATTGTATGTAAATGTAAACTATTTATATATATGAATGTTTGAATAGCAAGATGTTTCTGAACAAATGTTTGTGAATGGATGATTTAAAGCAGAATTGAATATTATATATCTATTTAAAGTTTTGCAAAACTGTTTTATAAGTTTTACAATTTTATTAATGATGTGATTAAATGCACGATGATTTGATAATGTCTGAATATATCTGCATACTGAAAAGCAAAATATAAATTCTACATAATAGGAAATGAACTGTAAGTTAAATATGCATATAATGTTCAAATTTAAATGAGTTTAAATTAGAACACTGCATTAATGAAATGTATTTAACTTTATTTAAGTTGATAAAATGTAGGAGAAAAAAAATATAGAAGTTAATATGAGGAGTAAGTTTTAGAAAAATTTGCTAAGTGTTAACTCAACGAAGTTACTTCGTGGAGTTAACCTTAACTCCACGAAGTTAATATTAAAATATAAGGTTACTCCGTTGAGTTATCTGTAACTCAACGAAGTTAGACCGTGGAGTTAACAAATAGTAACTGAGGATAGTCCATTGAGTTATTTGTAACTCAACAAGGTTAGTTCGTGGATTTAGTATAACAGTTATTCTTTTATCCACGAACGAAACTTCGTGGGTTTAGCGATCACTGAAATTTGAAATTAGAAGTGAAACACATATTCATAAAAATGGGAATCATACTACATGTTACAAGAATGTTCTTGCAACGAGATTCATTTGCCTTATAGACATGCATTATAAATATAGAATAGAATGTTATTTACTAGTTACCAGCACTTGAGGAGAAAAAAGAAAATTTGTTGGGAAATTGGAAAGAGAAGTAGTTAATTCAACTTCATCCGTCAACAACTATTTATTGAGAACAAAGCTTTAGATTAGTATGTAATTAATTTTCTATACTTATTACTTTATGTTAAGAGTTTATGAGCACATGGACTTATTCTCCTAGCACTAAACAATTAGTAAGAACACCTACATAGGATTATTCAACATAGAGGCATACTGAAATATTTTCTGAATTGGATTTTAACGAAATCCTTAAGGGTGTAGCTAACATTTCTTTGAAGGAGAACGAAGATATGGCTGCTCTAGTAGAAAAACCATTAGGGAAAATTCTATATCCTAAATTAGTTGATGAACATTTATGTATTCGATTGCCAAACTTTGAGGGAGATAGGTTTATACTAAAATCTAATTATATTAGTCAATTGCCACACTTTCATGGATTAGAAAGAAAAGATGCCTATTATTTCCTTAGAGACTTTAATGAAGTTTGTCAAATGATGAAAATGTCAAACATGAGTATTGATGCTATTAAACTTAGATATATTCCTTTTGTTTTAAAAGACATAGCTAAGAGATGGTTATATACTCTATTACCTGATTCAATTTTTTCTTAGACTGAATTTTGCTCTGTTTTTCTGAAAATATATTATCCAACACATCAAACAATTAAAAAGAAAAAGGAAATATTAATGTGTAGCCAAAAATAGGGAGAATCATTCTAGAAATATTTTGAATAATTTAAAGATTTACTGACTCAATATCCACATCATGCAATGAGTAAAGCATAATTAATAGGTATAATTTATGAAGGCATCGATGCTTCAACTAAATCTTTATTAGAATCTACTTGTTAGAATGGATTTTTAAAATTATGTAGTGAAGAAGCATGGACATACTTAGAAAACTTTGCAAAAAGAATTGCTCAATGGGAAAACTTGGTTGAAGCTATTACAAATAAAAGAATATTGCCAAGAAGAATGCATGAAATAGATTCAAGTACTATGCTTGAAGTTAAATTAACTAAGTTAACAAAGAAAATTGAGGACTTATCATTAAATTAAAAACTAGCAGAAAATAATGCAAATATTAATGATTTAGATATTATTTATGCTAGAAACCAAAAAGATAACTTTGGAAATTCTTATAACCCTAATTAGAGAAATCACTCGAACCTATCTTGGAGAAATAACAATTTCCAGGGAGGAGAAAATTTAAATGATAAAAATATAAGTTATGAAGCATTAATTGAATAAGGATTTAGAATAGAGAAATTAGAGAAGATAATTCAATAATTAAATAATCGTCTAGATCATGTATTTGAAAATATTGTCATTCAAAATCAAAATATGAATAGAAATGTACCTCCTAGACAGAAGAAATCAATAGAAGTTAGACCTACTAGAGGATTGTCAATGCAAGCAGTACCTAACCCTATGAACAGAACTATTAATGAAATTGATACCTCCTATGGGAGGGAAGCTGAATGAAGCAGTATAATTGTTACCAACTTTGTATAATATAGTAAGTAGAAAAATATAAAAAGAAAAGAAAATGAAAGTTTAATTATAGTTAGTAATATCATAGAGTTATTACTTAACTCAATGAACTTAGTCTGTTGAGTTATGACCTAACTCCACGAGAGTATGTAAGTAGCTATGTTAATTTTATCTCTATTTAAAATTTTGTTTATGTTCTATAGAATCACAACAGATGGAATTGATGAAATTACCACTGAATGTACTAAGGGAAGTACTAAGTAACTTATCAGTTAAAGATCTGTGCAGATTGCGTTGTGTGTCAAAAGAAATTAAAGAATATGTCAAAGAAAAGTATTTTCATGGACTACAAGCTGCAAAGATGACTAATATTAGAGATGGATTTTTATGGAAGTTATTTAATCATAGTTAAATCAACTATGAATATCTAAATATGGAAGAAAATGTTGGAATTCCACCCAATACATTAGAAGGAATAGATCATATTATGGGGATAGATGAATAATTAATTATTTACAGAACCAAACCAAGGTATGCAATTCTGTTACCCGATATTTTGATTAGAAATCATATCACTAGAGAAGAATGGAATATAGGAAGACCTAATAGATTTGAAGTACCAACTGAAAATTGTGGGTCAACTTTAACATTTTCTGATAAAAAATTGACCATTCCTGAAAAATTGTATTACTAGAGAACAACTGGAAATTGGGATGAGGATCTATGTTTAAGTGTGTATAATTTTCTGAATAGATCTTGGAATGAAAATACTATGATATATCTAAGACAGAAAGCATTAATTAACAACATACATGTCATACTTGATGGATATATATATCTAGTCATAGATATATTAGTTGCATTTAGATCTGATTTATACATAGTAAACATAGATAGTTATGATGATGACTTTATAGAATTATTATCTATACCTAGTGATATAGCTAAACCACCATCTACAGAACATGATAAAATTCAATTAGGAGTGTGGTATAATGAATATGATGACCCTACATTGTGTTTAATAAGATGTTGGGATGAACTAATGAAATTTCAAATATAGATTATGAAAGACCTAAATGAATGGAAGTGGGAAGAGGAATATATTGAAATATATGTAGAAATAGAAACAACTACATTATCTTGGAACAAAAAAAGATCTCTTTCTGCATTTCAATTCATTAATGTTAATACACTTATATTTAGTATTGATAACATACTACAAGTTTACAAGTTAAAAAGGAAAGCAGACTGCATTAAAATGGAATTAATAGCAAGAAGAATTATGCCTAGAAAGTTTGCTTGGACTGACATGTTTATTCCATTTATCACTACTTTTCAATCATATTCTTAAATTGTGATTTTGTACTCTTAATATTGTGTGTACTCTACATTTAATGTTGAGTTAACCATAACTCCATGAACTAAGTCCGTTGAGTTAACTATAACTCAACGAAGTGCTTAGCTGAACACATATAAACTTCAATATAAAAATCGAAACAGTACACAATTCTTACTCAATCTCTGTGGGATCGACTTGTACTTGCACACAAATACAATATACACTGTGCACTTGTAGTTAAAAATATAAATCGGACTTAACACCACGAAGTTGAAGATGGCATAGAACTGGTGAGGTGAGATTAATACGATAGAGTTCTTTTGATGCTTAGAAGATTGGCATTCTAGAGAGAAAATCTAGAATAATACAAGAGAGAAAGAACTACAACAGGTAGAAGTTATCATTTTTCATTTCACAAAGAGGCTCATAGATTTAAATGTCAGAATGCCTATTATTATGGAAACAATAATAAGAGTAGCAACAAAAACAGTCATTAATAGGGAAAGAAGGTTATGCCCTAATAACGAAGTTGCCTTAGAGTTATTTAGTTGTAAATCTGAACTGTGGTTTTTGAAAGAAATAGCATACTGTGCAAAGAAATTCATAACAAAATAATAATAGTAAGAGAAACAACAACTAGAATCACTAGAAGCATCGCAGCAACAACAACAACAAGTAGAACCCTTAGCTCAACCACCAAGACAATTAGGAGTTGTGCTTTTCTGTCCGAGAACTGAAGAAGAAAGGAAAGAGTTTGAAGATTTGGTCAAATTGGGAAAAGACCAAGGAGAAGAAGAAGGAATGGCTTTTGCCAAGGCACATATTTTATATGATGCCATGCAGAATAAAAGGGCTATAGAAAAATTAAAAGCCTAATATAAAATAAAGTGGAACAACATCGTGAGGCCACTAGAGCTATGCTAACCACTGTAGAAGGACAATCTGAAACTAGTCCTTCAAGACAGAAGAAGGTTAAACAGGAAGAGCTAGAACATGTGACTTGAAGGTAGCTAGTGCCCACTTTTGTTGATTTAGTGTCTAAGGAAGAAATTGAAGAAGAACAAGCATAGTTAATAAGAAGAAGAAAAGGAAAAGAAATCGTACCTAAGGCTCAAGAAATTAAATCTGAGCCAAGAACATTTATAGTAGGGTCTTAGGAGCCCATTTTTATTGATCTTGAATCAGAAGAAGAAGATCAAGGGTAGAAGTAGAGAGAAGAAAAATAGGCTAGAAGAGAACTGTAGCCTAAAGAGATGAGAGAAAAAGAAATTAGGGCAGAATCTACTATGCTTGAGACTCCATCCCAATCTACCACTGAATCAAAAAAAACATTGGAAATTGGAGAAGAGGAGGAAGAAGAAAGAGAAGCTGAACAAGGAAGCACAGAGAAAGAAGAAAATAATGCGATAGATTCCACTAAAAAGGATGAAACTTTTCAGCAATTACTAGAAAAATTACAAGATAAAAGTGTGGAAAGTTCTGCAAGCTCTCTACCATAATTTAGAACTTAAGCGTAAGAATCTCTAGAATATTTTCAACAACCTCAATATCAGATTCAACAATTTAAAGAACAAAGTCAAGAGCAAACCCCTATGGAGCAACAAATTCAACTTCCTGACTTGTTTGAAGCAACAACTTTGAATGTAGTTCATTTCTAGAGTTAGGAAGCATATGATAAATACTAGGAAATAAAAGGGTATGACATCATATATAGTAGGCTAGTTAACTAGACTATAATGGAGAACATTAGAGAACTATTTAAATTCTAGAGCCTATTGGATATAATTTCAAAAGCAAGTGGACATGTTATTTATGAGAATTTAGTGCCTAGCTTTTATGCTAATTTAAGAGAAGAAGATGGAATATTAATTTCAAATGTGGAGCAAGTTAATATACAGATAACACTTGAGCTTCTCCATAATGTATTCAGATTGAAGAATGAAGGAATAGAAATTCTAGAAGAGACAACTGTTGTAGAATGCATTGAACAGGAAATAAAACAATGCATAGCTAGTGATCCCAAGGTGCCATTACTTAATAGACTAAAGTATTTAAATGGAAAGGTACACATGGTGGTGACTATACTGGTAAAGGCTATTTATCAAAGACAATGCCACAATATAGAACTTAGTCAATTTGTAAAATGAGTCATTTATGTAGTTGTTAACAGAATTCAAGTAAATTGATTCAAAGTATTCATATCCAAGCTTAAAGCATTAAAAAAAAAATTATTTTATGGATATTTGATTCCACTACTAATGGTGGAAAGTATTGATTTCATGAAATGAACATAAAAAAGGATGAGATCTAAGGCCACTTCAGTGAAAGAATATAGAAGTTATGTTGCTGATGCTGCTACTAGGATTACAGTACCTTCTAGAGAATCTGCATTAGCTTTAGATCGGATAAATCAATTAGAAAAATCCCAAAAGTAGGTAGATGAATTAAGGAATAGAAATTAAATGTATCAATCATCTACTTGTAATGTAAAATACCAGATTGTATGTAATTCAGACAATTTATATATATGCTATTTGAGAATCAATATGTTTTTGAAATGTTATGATTGTGAATGATCAAAAAGTTCTATTGAAATCTTGAACATATATATATATTTGTTTGTTTGAAGTATTATAGCACTACTCAAAATGATGATTATGAATGAAATGATTAAATGCCAAAGGATGTGAAAAACATATCAATATATCTGCATACTAAAAAGTAAAATTTTATTTCTGCAAAACAATAAATAAATGTTGAGTTAAATATGCATATAATGTTCAATTTTAAATGAGTTTGAATCTTGATATTGAATTAATTCTATGTATTTAATTATATTCATGTTGATAATATGCAAGAAAGAAATATAGAAGTTAATATAAGAAGTAAGTTTCTTAGGAAAAATATGCCTAAGTGTTAACTCAACGAAGTTAGATCATGGAGTTAACATTAACTCCATGAAGTTAGTAGTAGAATATAATGTCACTCCATTAAGTTATCTGTAACTCAACAAAGTTAGTCCATGAAGTTAACAAATAGAAGTCTGAAGCTAGTTTTTTAAGTTAGTTGTAACTCAATGATGTTAGTTTGTTAAGTTAGAAACAATAACCAAGGTCACTCCGTTGAGTTAGCTGTAACTTAACGAAGTTAATTCGTGGAGTTAGCTAAATGGTTATTCTTTTCTCCACAAACAAAACTTTGTGTGTTTAGTAGTTACTGAAATTTAAATTTAAAAGTGGAGCACGTATCCATAAATATAGGAATCATACCACACATTACAAGATACGTTCTTGCAACAAGATACATCTATAATATGGATGTGCATTATAAAAACAAAAACCAAGAGTTATTTACTAGTTACCAGCACTAAGTAAAGACAATAGAACTCATTGGAGAACTGGAAGGAGAAGTAGCTAATTCAACTTCATCTATCAACAACTTTTACACATTTAGAGCAAAATGTCAAACTGGTATGTAATTAACTTTTTGAAATTTACTATATGTTGAGAGTTTATGAGAACATGGATTCATTCTCCTAACATTAAATGATTAGTTAGAACACTATTAGTAAATTCTTTTTAGAGTAAACAAACAATTTTTCACACAAATTAGCTATTAAGTCTAATTTATATTTAGGTGCATTTACACCTACTACCAAGTACTGGCTTCTGTAAGAGCTTTAGAGTTAACTGTATTTGGGCGGGAGTAGAATTAGGATGGGTAACCACTTGGGAAGTTCCCGTGTAGTGCCTATAGGTAGTAGTGTTGGCTCTACTCAAGCGTTGGCAAGTCGTAGGTGTGTGCACCACTTCCTAACTCATGTGCCAACATTGCAAGCTTTGCCTCAGCTAGTAATCTCAATCAAGTTGGGAATCTTTGCAAGACAAAGTGCGTGATACTTGAATAATCTATCATGTTGGGGCCTAGCAAGACCTCCTACAAGCTTTCACCTCCTTGGATATTCCTGGTGTATACTAAGTTGTTTGAGTATCCATGAAGGTTCACCTTCTATCACCTCCAAGGATACTCTTAGTGTTCACCAAGCTATTTGAGTGTTTAAGGAGGATCAAAATAAATAAATAAAATTTATATTTTAACTACAAGTGTATAGTGTCTATTGTATTTGTGTGCAAGTATAGGTCAATCTCATAGAGATTGAGTAAGAATTATGTACTATTTTGATTTTTATAACTAAAGTTTTATGTGTTTAATTAAGCTCTCCGTTGATTTACAATTAACTCAATAGACTTAGTTCGTGGAGTTATAGTTAACTCAACGGACTATCCTCATGAACTTAAGTTAACTCCACGAGCCTACCTAGTAATTTCCAATTAAATGTTGTTATTCACAAAGGAATTTGGTCATCCATTGAGTGGTTCCACAGAATGTAAATAACATCAATTAAGCTTTTTAATGCTAGTTAATCTAAGATTTATCATTAATCAATACTAACATTTAGATATTTCGAACAATAACCATTAAGAATTTTTTAGTATTCTGTACAAATCAATTTCAATAATCAATCAAACTATTTTCTATTTTCTGAATCAAATAAATATGAAACATTCACAATACTGACAATGACAACATTAATCATGATACAAAACAAACAATACAACACATAACTACTAACTATAAACACAGATAATTAGTTTTTTGGTATTTTTGTTTTGATATTTTCCTAAAGATGAATGAAAGGTGAAATGTAAAAATTCTCTATCGATAGTAAGAACTTTCGTCACTACATGTGACACGATTACATCACTAAAAACTTAATCATTTACAGTCACGCCTCCTCTCCCTATAGAATCGTGAACCAAAACTTGTAAGTTGATCTCCTCTTCAGTATATTGGCATCAGCCCGAAACCAAGGTTAGAAGATTTACGATCTCTTGAGATATGAGTCGATGTTTGGTGAAAATGACTTTCCTTATTGCGATGTGATCACTCCTCACAATGGTTGTCAGTCACTGTGTTTGGCTTAGAATTGACCCGACATCTACAAAGTATCCCCATAGACCTCTGATGGTTGGTGATTGTGGTGGTGTTGTGAAGCTTTAGGGAACTTCTGACGCTTCCTGTAGTTAGTGTGGTTCTCCACCTTCACACACACCTTTCTTCATTTTTCTCCTTTTCTTTTTATATTTCTTTCACTAGTAACTACTTCTACCTAAATGATTGATTGAATTTCCTTCATTTGTATCAATGATGGTGATTTCTTCTTCATTCCACAAGTTAATTCCTATATGATACGTGCAATTGTGGTTTTTCTTTGAATTTCCTATTTCTGTAACTACTAATAGTGGCATATTAGAAAATAACTAGTCTGTGGAGTTAGTGTAACTCAACGGACTTACTCCATTAACTTAACTATTAACTCAACGAACTTCCCTCGTTGAGTAAAGCTTAACTCAATGGACTTAATATAAAACATGTGCAACTCACGTGAGATAATAAAACATTTAAATTCACACGTGCATACTTCTAACTTAACGTAGTGTGTAACCTTAGTAATTTTACGAACTTCTGTAACCTTAATAACTTTACAAGTATCCGTATATTTCTATAAAACCACACTTAAACTAAGTTTTCAATCTTTTAGAAATGATATTTAATTAACGTTAATTCCTTAAAATTATGCACATTTAGTGATTAAGGTATATAATCATGCAATTATAACATAATGGCTTAATTCTCATATGATAAGCTAAATATTATGTAATTAACTATTATTTAACCGTTAATATTATGCACTTTTTCATTCTAAACAAGAAGTAATTCTTAATCATTTAAAAGTTGATATGCAAAATAATTCCTAACTTTACGAGATTTCGTAAACTTATATGAGTAACATTACGAGGGTTCATAAACTTAAGCGAATAACTTTACGAGCTTCTGTAAACTTCTATAAAACCACATGTACTATGCTTTCAATCTTTCAAAAATGATATTTAATTAATGCTAATTCCTTGAAATTATGCATATTCTTTAATTAAGGCATGTAATCATATAATTATGATATAATGGCTTAATTCTCATATGATAAGCTAAATATTATGCAATTAACCATTCATTAACCATTAATATTATGTATTTTTTCATTCTAAACAATAGAGAATTTTACCTTTCACCATTCACTCATCTAAAGGAACAGAAACAAAACAAAACTCATTATCTATGTTTTATGCTTATTAAATCTATGTTGTGTCGTTTGTGTTTGTATTGTAAGTATTGTTTAATGTTTTATGTTTATTAATTTTAGTTATAGAAAATTGTATTTTAATACAAATCTTTGCAATCTTGAATTAAGAAAATCTACTGTTTGGATTTATTGAATGCTAGAATCAATAAATGATAAATGTAAGATAAATTAGCATTCAAGAGCTTAATTGATGTTGTTTGTAATATATAGAATCGTCAAATGGTTGGTCATATTCTTCTACAAACTATAATTTTAATTATAAGTTACCTAAAAGCTTGTTGAGTTAAACATAACTCCATGAGGTAAGTTCGTTGAATTAATTGTAAATCAACGGAGTGAGCATATTGTGAATATACATTATATCCTAGCCATGAAAATTTATTAAGCAAAGTAATTTCGATAGTTTCCTGTAGGATCGACCTGTACTTGCACACTTATATAATATACACTATGCATTTGTAGTTAATTTAACAAATTGGATTTAATATCTTGTTCATGAAAATTATTTTTTTACTTATAAAAGAAGAAAAAAATATTTAAGTAAACAAGATCAAGACAATGCACAATGACAAATAAATGTTGTTACTCTTCCAAATACTAATGAATGTATGACTATATTGCCAACAACACTAGAAAGAGATGAATAAGAGGAAAAGTAAACTTTTTATTTATTTATCTTCCAAGAATTATTATCTACTTATGTTAGTACTTATGATTTATATATGAAAATTTATTGATATGATTTCAATCTACATTAATATCTATAATTGCTTTATTGTTGTATTTCCTTTATCATATTTGCTTTAAAATTGTGGATTTTAGATCATCTTCATGCTCATTCCTTTTGTGCTTAAATAATTTCTTTTACATTGAGGACAATGCAAAGTTTAAGTATAGAGGGGAGGTATTTCAACGATAGTTTTTATTAGCACTTATGCTTTTCTAATTGAAATCAAGCTTGAGAGATTATAAAAATTCAAATGTTGCTATTAGGATTAATGGAATGATTCCATTTTTATTAAGTGGAGTGTTGTTTAAAATGAAAAAGTGCATAATATTAGTGGTTAATTGTATAGTATTTAGCTTATCATATGAGAATTAAGTGATTATGTCATAATTATATGATTACATGCCTTAATTAAAAAATGTGCATAATTTCAAGAAATTAAATGTTAATTTAGTATCATTTATGAATGAATTAGAAATTATGAATAAAGTGTTAAATGTTATATGAATATATATTTGTTTTACTGAATTACAAAACTGAACAAGTCCGTTAAGTTAAGCCTAACTCAACGAGGTCGATCCATTGAGTTAATAGTTAAGTCAACAAAGTAAGTCCGTTGAGTTACACTAACTCTACAGACCAGTTATTTTCTAATGTTCGATTGTGAGCAATTGTAGGAAATTCAAAGAAAATCATGTTGCACAAATCATGCCATAATCTAAAACATGGAATGAAAAAGTAATTACCATTGTTGATGCGAAGGAAGGAGATCCAACTAGTGATTTAGGTGAAAGCAGTTATTACAAAAAGAAATATAAAATGAAAAGAGAAAGAACGAAGAAGGGAGTAGAGAATCGCACTAACTGTAGCAATCATCAAATGTTCCTTGAAGCTCCATCACCACCATCGAAGGTTTGTGAAGATATTTTTTGAATGTCAGGTTGATTCCAAGTTAAACACAATGATTGACAACCATTGTGAAGAGTGATCGCATCGTAGGAAGGAAAAACATTTTCACCAAGCACCAAATCATCTCTCAAGAGACAATAAAGCTTCTAGCCTTGGTTTTAGGTTGATGCTGTTATACTAAAGAGGAGATCAACTTACAAAAGTCTTAGTTCGCAATCCTATATGGAGAGGAGCGTATGATTAAGTTTTCAATGGTGTAATCACATCGCATATAGTGATGGAAGTTTCTTACTGGTAATAGAGAATTTACCTTTCATCATTTGTTCATCTTTAGAAACATATCACAATAAACACTCATTATCTATTTTTATGTTTATCAAATCTATATTGTATCCTTTGTTTTATATTGTTGTTATTGTTAGTAATGTTAGTATTGTCAATATTGTTGAATGTTTTATGTTTATTTCATTCTAGAAAATAGGAAATTGTATTACTAATTATTGAAACCAGTTTGTATTCAATTCTAAAATCCTGATTGATATGTTTACTATTTAAAATATCTGAATGTTAGTATGGATTAATGATAAATATAGTATAAACTAACATTAGAAGCTTAATTGTTGTTGTTTACATTCTATAAAATTACCCAATGGATGACTGTATTCCTCTATAGACAGCAGTATTAATTTGAAGTTACTAGGGAGATTCATGAAGTTAAACTTAACTCTATGAAGATAGTTCATTGAGAGAATTGTAACTCAACGAACTTAGTCCATTGAGTTAGCAGTAATTCAAAGGAATGAGTAATCCATGACACAAAAACCTCTAGCTATAAAAATTTAAATAATCTGAAATTTTTACTCATTCCCTGTAGGATCAATCTGTAATTGCACACTTATGTGATAGACATTGTGCACTTGCAGTTAATGAAACGAATAGATTTATTGAACTTAAATCTTATTCGTGAAAATTGCTTATTTACTTAAAGAATTATTAAATATACATATATTTAAGTAAATAAGAGCAAAGAACAAGTGTCTCTAGGGACTATTGTGCAAGGACCTATAATGTTCCTTAGAGTAGATAAATTTCAAATTAAATGTGCAATGGGTTGGGTTTACCTTTTCATTTGAATTAATACTTTAACATTTATATCATATCTTTTTGAGTGCTACCTAAGCTAAGTGCCACCAATTTAAAGAGGTTTGTTCATTACATGTCCTCTAGGTGAAAAATATTCTAGATACATCCTAATTTATAAAAAGGTCCACCAGTTTACAAAAAGTTGAAAATATTCTAGAAATCTATATTGTGAGAAAATGCTTCATTTGTAGAACCATAAATTTGTTTTTATATAAAATATATGCTTGCAATTGTATTGTTCCCTATTATGAATGTTTCTACGTTTTCTTTCAAGTACACTTTGAAAAGCTTTGCTAGATTAGAAACAATGAGCTACAAGAATGGCAAAACTTTTAATACAAAATCTCTTGATTGATTAATTTGATTAAATGTATAATAATGGGTTAAAGAACCATATTGCACCTACTTTCTTCCATGCTCACACTTTTATGTCCTTTTGAGAAAGGAATTAAGCTTTAGATTCTACGAAGACTACGAATTTCAATTTAATGTCCATTTGTCCAAGAGAAATATGGTCTTGGAGGTAGAAGAATGATGTTGGTGGTTTGGCCATTCTATCAATCCTTGGTAGTCAAAATGTGGTTGGTGGTTGGAAATGATGAGTAGATGACTTCTCAATTACTTGTCATGGGAGAGTGAATGGAAGAAGAAAGAAGAGCTATAGACAAGATAAAAGGTCTATTTATGTACTCAAAATCTGAATTCCGTAGAATTTGAATTCTGTAGAATTTGACAAAAAGAATTTGAAATTTGAGTGTTTATGCATATTTAAGAATTTGATGAAAATTGAAATTCAATATTGTAGATGAGCACAAGCGAAGAGACAAGTATGGTGGATGACAGCAATTGGACCAACACCACAAATGAGCACAAGCGAAGATGAGCATAGCGATAGACAAGCACGATAGAGGAGTGCAGGCGAAGACACTAGCGCAACAGTAGACGAGCATGGCGAATGAGTGCAGGCAGCAAATGAGCATCTATGAAGAGACAAACACAGCAAATGAGTGCAGGCAATAGATGAGCGACGACGAACAAATGATGAGACAAGCATCAACGAGGAGACGAGCACGATAGATGTGTGTAGGTAGCAAATGAGCGATGATGGACAAGTGATAAGACGAGCATGGTGGCAAATGAGCACGATGGTAGATAAGCGATGAGATGAGCATTCACAAGGAGACGAGCGTCAATCATAAGGAGAAGGTCTAAGGAATTGAATTCTGACCTTTTAGGTTGAGAATTCATTTTCCCAACCTTTACACATGTTTGGAATTCAATTTCTCAAGAAATTTGAATTTCAAAATACACAAACATCCCATGACTCAAAATTTGACAGAAAAAATTTTCAATTCTATCAAATTTCAAGTACACAAACTCCACCAAAGTGTAAAATGTTAAGGAAAAACTATAGATGAGAGAAAGACTAGCATGTTAAAGTTACCATGTAGCATTGATGTCTAAACATGTTGGTTGCTATGATCCATACAAGCTCAAAAATCCTTCATGTCAACTAACATGACTCAACATGATTGACATATCATGTGACATTTGGTTTAATTTTCCCTACATATGTCGTTTCAACTATGATGGAAAGCACCACATGTTAGCACTCAACATGTGTCAAACTTTGATCCCTTCCTTTTGATTAAGTGTTGATATATTTTTTTTAGTAATGTTAATGAGCAAAGAAGGTAACCATTGCACATAAGAATTATCAAATATTGAACTCATCATTTGATAAAGAACACAATTTTCCTTGGTGGAAGTGGGAGGTGCAATGTCATGCAAAAACAAAAATTGAAATTTATACACCAATGGTATTGCTTATTATACAAGATTATATCATATATAGGGAACATGATGATAAATTTAATGGAACAACATATATCATGATGAGTTCATTATCAAAAAAGGCATTTTGAAAGGAGGATGTTTACTTTTGTCCCATGTGAGGACATTTTTTTAGTGTACAATCTAAAAGGGTGATATAAAGTGCTTACCTTTTTCCATACCTTTTTTAGGCCCAAATATTTTCTATTTTTTATGTATATATTATTATATATTTATACATAGTAATAATGTTGTACAATTTTACACTTTTAGCTCCATTATTTCCTAAATAACATTCAAATGCAAAGATAAAGCCTAAGATAACATCAAAATTTGATGTATAATAATACTAATATGTATATTTCATTAATGTGCATGGTTTTATATTTCAACAATTAAGTATATTTTAGTAATATTTCGTTGAAAACTTTATATTTAAGCTTTTTGCAATGAAAAACATTTGAAACTTTAAGAAAAACATATTTAAATAAATAAGTATGACAAAAGATCTTCTAATTCAAGACAAGGCAAGCTATGTATGCGTGACTAATTCTACTTGGCTTTTTCAAGCCTTTTATTTTCAAAACCTAAGCTTTGATACATGTTGGAACAAAATAATAGGGGGAAGTAGATTGACCTCACTATGATAATATAAGGTCCCTACATGTAAAGGCTATATAAAGAGAACAAGCACAAGTAATACAGAACTAAGTCCATTTTTTTTGGTTGTATATTTATACTAAAACATTATTAGACATTTCTTTTGATATTTTTATGTATGCTTTATTGTTATACACTATGGTGTCATGTATGACCTGTGCGCCCATTTTGTTATTTGAACGTATTGTTTTAAATGTTTAAACATATTATTTGCTTAATGATGTGTCCAAATTGAATTGTATCCTAAATTTTAGAAAATTATTGAATTCCTAAGCCAAATCGTGCTGTATTCAAATCTCCAAATGATATCCGTACTTCTTAGATCATCACAAAGTGGCGAACTGATATTTCAGAGGTAGTGAGGCCACAGCACAAACCAAAGAATTCAACCTTTCTGGCAAGAAGTTATTTATGGTAGCATATCCATGTCCGATGATGGACTTTGTGGAAGTTGATGTTTACACCTGTTATGGAACCGATAGGTTGACAACTTCTTCCTCATTTAAACGATCACACAAGATAAAAAAATTGTGCTGTACTAGTCTCCACTATGTGCTCTCACCGGAAATTACTACTTATTTTGGACTCTCAAGATGGGAAGTTGATATCTTATGGGAGAGTCCAGTTGCATGATCTTGCAAGAGGTCTTTATTTTTTAACGTGTAATGCCTGAAGTTCTAAGCTGTAGTAGTATAGAGATCTATCATAAATTTTTGCATCCAAAACTTCCTTCTTTTGGCAATCAATATGTTTAGCGGAGATGCCTCTTTGTTTGTTTTGCTTCAATAGGCATCAAAGCTTCTTACTAACTTAGATTGTGATGGGTTATGGGATACTTGGGAGAGAGAGAGTTGTACTTCAAGCATATCGTAAAGCACTTGAAAGTAAGATAAATCAAACGTTGCTATTACTTCTTAGCTTGTACAAGTGTTAATAGGTTGGGTCAGCCTAATCTAAAAAGTATCACCCTGTAAGTTTAGGTTAAAAAAATTTTAATTTTTTTGAAACAGTCCAACTTAAAATTTTTTCGAGGTAGCCTGACTTAGCCTAAAATTTTCTTTTATTTTGAAAACTATAGGTGCAAAAAATGGATAATTATTATAATTATTAAAAACTCTTTCAATATTATATAAGCGGTGGATTACATAAACAAATATACAATAATATATTCTTGGAAAATGTTCTTTGCATTATAAAATAGTTTTAAAAATTCAATAGAGCAATTAACTACTATAAAATCATTTTCATCTAGTGGTGTTGTTAATCTATAAGATTAATTATATGATATATATATCTTTAATGAAATAAATCAAAATCATTTGGTGGAGTTAATCTACTTTTAAACATAGGGATAGTTGCATTATTATTAGATGCATTATCAAATGCAATACTACTTACATTTTCTTTAATTTCATAAAATTCAAAAATTTTCATAATAGTAGAAAAAATATTTTAAGCATTATGTGGATGATTTATTCTTCTAAATCCTATTAATCTTTTTTGTAAAACCCAATTATCATTAATAAAAAATGTTGTAACAATAATATATCCTACTATACTTCTACCTTCCTAAATATCAAATGTATATGTTATAGATGTGTTAATAGAACCTATTATATTAACTAATTCCATTCTAAGTTTACTATAAAGTTCAATAATATCTTGCCTAGTTGTATTTCTATAAATTTTTTTAAATTGTAGATAATAAGCTTGTAAAATATATTCTTGAAAATGTTGACTAGCACCAAAATTAATAGGTAAATTTTGAACAATAATAAATTTAGTATGTAATTTTCTATCATTATTGGGATCATAATGTTATTATGTTATATTACTTTCAATGTTAAAATTAAGTTGTGTTTGAATCATTTTATTTTTTTCAAGATTTTTAGATGAACAACTAGCTACATGTCTAGATAAATGGCTTATACCACCTTAAGTTTTACATGAAAAACCTACATTACAAATGTTCCAGTAGGCTCTTTCCCCCATAGTACTATCTCCTAACTCTTTCATCTTTATTGTACATGTTTAGATAAATGACTTGTACCACTTGAAGTTTTGCATGAAAAGTCTACATTGCAAATGTTCTAGTAGGCTCTCTCCACCATAGTATCATCTCTTGGCTCTTTCATCTTTATTGTAAACTTTGACCATAAATTTGACATTTTTCTTGATTTAGCAGTAATAGTTGAAGTTGATGCTCTACCTTCCATAGTTTGAGCTTGAGAGTACTGTTGTTCCTGCTTAAAATCATCATTAGCATCGACAACATTATTAAAGATGAAGTCGTTAAAGTTGTGTACTATTTTTGCAAAGAATTTGACTTGAGAGTAAAAGAAAGCTAAAGCCTAAAAGATGAACTTTGAATTTTGTGAAAGAAAGAAAGAAGATTGAACAAGTATAAATTGTGAAAAAAACTTTAACATTTTTCTCTATTTTTAGATTTTTCCATCACCATTTCTCTCTTCCTTTTGTCCATTTTCTTCTCTTATTTTTACCATTGGTTTCAACATTCATTTTTTATGAACATTATTATAACGTTTGTTTTTTACAAACATTTCATTTTTTTCCTTGTTGTAATAACATTGGTTTTTATAACGTTCATAAAAAATGAACGTTAGGAACTGAATCTAATGTAGGCTACCTAGGTCAAGCTTGAATTGACTTGTAATGACCTGACCTAATTGACACCTCTACTAACTTGTATCGAGAGGTAATGCATTACATTTATCATTTGATTTATTTTCAATTTCTACGACATAGATGCAAATAAATCTAGAGTTGCACATGAAGTAGTATAGAACATACGTAGAGTGAGAAAAAAAATGACTAAACAAGAAGCTAGACAGATTTTAGGTGTCACTGATGACGTTACTTAGGAAGAGCTTGTTGATCATGTAAAGTCGTTTTAATTGTGCCACATGAAGATTTAGCATATTCTTCCAAGTGGTAGTTACCACTTTAACATTGATGAACTAGTCTTATATATCATTTTGCTTCAGTCATTGGCTCATCTTGCCAAATCTATTTACTCGAAGACAATCTTCGTAGTTCTCTAGCTTCTTGAGTAGATAAGGAAAGACCAACCAATTGTCAAGAATGCTAGATTGGGAAACCTTCCTTTTGCTTAGGCTTAGAGGAAGACCCCAAGAGTTGAAATATGATGACACAAATATGTAAATATAGGTATCAAAAACTAGAAACTCATATGGGCTATGGGTCGCATTTTTAGTATTTTTATAATAATATAATATAAAAAACTTCAATCACATCAAAGTTTTTTGATTTGATCGAAATTTATATATTATTTTTAAAAAAAAATATAAAAACTTTAATCCAATTAAAGTTGTTTTGATGAGATCGAAGACTTTATATATTTAATATAAAAACTTTGACCGAACAGACGATCAAAATTTTTGTATTTTAGAAAAATAAAAAAAAAAACTTTGGTGAAAACTTTAGTCTGACCAAAGTTCTATTTATATAATTTTTAAAAAAAACTTCCATTTGGTTAAAATAACTTTATTTCGATGGAAGTTTTTATATTAAATATATTTTTTATTTTTATATTAAAATAAAAATAAAATAAAATGCAACGAATCTTAGCCCATTGGTTGACCAAAGCTAGCCCGACTTTGTCAGTTGATTTTTTTACAAGTTATAGTCTAACCCAAATTGATTTAAAAAATCAAGTCGGATCAGATTAATCTATTACAAGTCAGATTAGGTCGATCTACGATGGCTCGATCCATTTGACACTTATATAGACGTAAATGAAATGTAGAACAACAAAATAACATATTTGTGGATCATTGCAATTGGAATATCAACTGCCTAGGCTTGTGAATATCTACTTAAACCTCTTCCTGTTCCCATGCAATGGTTTTCGTTATTTGACCCAAAAGCGAGCGTGAAAATAACATTGAACAAGGAAGAAAGAATGTAACATGTAGAATGTGGAGGAAGAGGTCAACAGAGGAGGGGGAAGAGGAGATGGTCTGGTCAATTCTCTTGTGCTTACATTTATTTTTTATCTTTTACTGCAAATTTGAATTTCAGAATTCTTCCTAACCAATGCATCTCTGGTAATGACTAAACGCGTCATTCTATTTTTCTGGGCTTGTGTTAATAATAATACCACCTCCTTCCTTCCTTCCTTCCTTCTAGAAACAAGCGGTAGCAGCTGGAGACGCCGACGGACCACCGGAAGGAGAGAATCGTCTTGGACGTGAGCCGTGCGTGGAACAGCTGGAGCGGGCGGTGGTGGGAAGGAATATCAGACGGTAATGGCATGCGTGTCACGTTCACCCGGTGTAATCGACGTCTTTTACTTAAGGGGGGGGGGGGGGGGGGGGGGGGGGGGGGGGGGGGGGGGGGGGTTGTACACCTAAAAAATAAAAATAAAAAATGTTGAAAAAGAAAATGATGAAATTTTTTTTTTATCATTTTTGAATTTTTGTGTATCAAATGATTTTCTGTTATTTTCTCTTGATATATAAGAAAATTTTTCTTTCATTTTTTGACCTTCTAATCTTTAAAATTGATTGAAAATAAAGAAAAAGAAAATATAAATTATCACATAATATATTAACAACATGTAATTTTGATATAAAAATTATTTATATCTTTAATAGATGAGAATTGATAGTATAAGAGATATGTAGAATAATAAAAATATGTAAAATATATTTTATATTGTAATAATTATCATATATGACTTTATCTTATATTATCTATAACAAATTTTGTTATTCTTTATCTTATAGATAAATATAAAAAATATTTAATTTATTAATTTTAATATTTTTATTTTATAAATAAATATATATTTTATAATTTTTAATTATTTTTTATACAAATTCACATATTTTAAATTACATCATTTTCTATTCTGTACATAAATATTCTAACTTTTTATCATTTTTCTTTTCACCATTTTTCAACACGCAAAACACCTCATCGACGAATTAATCACTCCTATTGACCAGTCTTGCTTGGTTTTTTTTTTTTTTTTTTTTTTAATAATATTTTGGTTCACATGAATTGGCGCTGTTCTCGTCATTTAAATTAAATTGTCGTGAAATTGACAGAGTTGTTGGTTGATTCTTTTTAATCGACGTTGACGTGCCATCTAACATTGTTTCCGTTTCGGAAAGACTTGTTCCGTTCGAATCAAAAACGGGCCCCATTTCGGAAATGAATTTTACCACGAACGTGTTCGTCAAAATCAAAAAAGTCAAAGGTGATTGGGGCCTTTTTTGACTTTTCCGGAAAGGTTAGAGTCAAATTAAAATATAAAGGTCTTGGTTATGAAATCAATAATCGAAAGAATCTACGGCAAAACGTAGGTTTTATAGGAAAATGATGATCTACAAGATATCAGATAGGAAGCAAACATTAAGGAGGGTGTTTGTAAGAAAATGATGGAATATAATGTAAAAAATCAAGATATTTATGTACAAAATAGAAAATAATAGAATTTAAAATATGTGTATTTGTATACATAAATGATAGAAAATCATAAAATATATTTAGTTATTTATAAAATAAAAAATATTAAAATTAATAAATTAAATATTTTTTGTCAGATAAAAAATAAGAAAATTTATTATCATATAGAGTTATTTGTAACAATAATTCTAACATAAAATATATTTCATACATTTTTATTATTCTATGTATCTCTTATAATATCAATTCTCATTCATTAAAGATATAAATAATTTTTATATTAAAATTACATGTTACTAATATATTTTGTGATAATTCATTTTTTCTATTTTTTCATTTTTTTTTAGTTTTGGAGATCAAAATATCAGAAGAAAAAAAAAAATCTTAAAGGAAAATTACGGAATCTTTCGAAAACTCGTTTAGTTGACAAATATTCAAAAAAGTTGGAAGATTTCTAGAGTTTTCTGTCATTTTATATATGCACAAACATCAAGATTATTAGTTTACCCATTTTCTTAGTTTGGGAGTTATTTCTAATTCAATTGTTGCTTTCTTCATGTTCGTTTTATTTGGTTTGAATCTCATTTAAAGCTTTCTAACATCTGAACCCACTACAAAAAATCTCTATCCGAAAGGATATAAAGTTCAAGGTTTTCTTAAATATGGAGTAGATGTTTTCAATTCTGTCGTCAAGAAGTTAAGTTCAAGGAAAATTAAATAGAAAATTTAGCACAAACTCTCTCATCGTTGTGACGTCACTTCAAAACTGAAAATGATGTCATTTATTTAAAAATGGTAGTTTATTTCTTTATTTCTTTCTTTATTTCTTTTTTTCACAGAAATAGAGAAAAATGAAAACATTGGATTATCTAGGGGCCATAGAATGATGGTTTGTGTGGCCTCCATGGCGTGATAACCTACAAATGTAACAAAGCCTTGAGTTCATTGTTTGGTAATATTCAAAGTTGACTAAACTACCCTTACCGATAAATTTAAATATCTTTCCTTGTATGGTGATCACACTTAATTGATTTCTTTAAATCCTTCCTTGATTATTTATGTGGGATCAAAGCTTCCAATTTAAAACTCCATCCATGTTTTTCTTAAGCTACGTTTGTTTAAAGAAGCCACACTTGTCAAAGGTAAGTGGGGGTATGACACCTAGAAAGATCTATGCGCCATGGTTGCTCTATTTCCTATGGACCAAGGAACAAATGAGAAGGTTAGAGGGAGATGAGATGACTTCCTTTCAAAGCTAATGGTTTATTAAAGTTAAGGTGACACTTTTGGTCTCTCTTGAGGTGGTTGTGCACCTTAGAAATTTCCATGGGAAAAGAAGTGACAGAATTGAAAGGAGTGGATGAGTTCAGGGTTTGAAGGATTAATCTATTTCTCTTTATTTATTAGTTATTCATGTTGGGTTGGGTAATGGGGCAAAGGAATTTTTGTATAGATGTTGACGTACTATTTATAAAAATGTTGTGTAAATTAAGTTGGTATAGCATTTATAAAAATGATATATCAAATTTGTAAATAATTATGAGTATATGACTATGCTCGGTATACTATTTATAGAGACAATATGTCAATTTTAGAAATAATTTGATGTATTTATTGATCAAATGATATGATGAAATTTTAAATTTCTTTACTCCTTGACATAATACAAACGATAAGAAAAGAAAAGAAAATAATTTCTTTTATTTTTCATTTCTTATAAATTCTTTTTTTTTTCTTGCACAAATACTCTCTGATTTGTTATTTATATTTTTTTTCAAGATTTATAGATAAAGGGTAAAAATGTAAATCACTATTTAAGCACTTTCTATCATCTAAATATTGCTCTACAGTATTATACTCCTCAATTTCCAAAAGATTTTAGAATTTCTAAACAAACATAATCGTACGCATAGATATAATTAATATAATAGATAAAACAAGTATTTCTCATATTTATGAAATAATATAATTAATCCACTTCAAATTCTACGTTGAGAGGAATAGAATGAATTTTTTGCTTTTAAAATGTTGTTATATTTTCGTACATGTCATTATCGGCATGTCATATTAGAAATTAAGCCCATTTTTTTATACCATTGTGTTTATTTATCAATCACGTTTAACGTGCATTTATTTAGGATGTTATTTGTGTGTGGTCAAATCTTTTTTATAGCATTTGTGACAAAAATCTTTTTCAATAGATTGTAGATGAAATAAAATTTAATGGCAATGGTATAATAGAATATATTAAATTTGTTGCGGGAATTATGAAAATATTGCAATGAAAAGTCACGAACAAAACAAAGGAAGTTAGTGGGCGTAAGCATCAAACAAGAAGTTCAATAAAGACAGAAGGAAAATGCTCAAACTATCTTGATCATTCAATAAGATGCAATAATTGTTTTAATTTGTTGTATTATTTAAGTAAGATTTAATTCAATTTGGGTTGTGTTCTTAGAAAAATTGTAAATTTTATTGATGTTATTAAACACTTGATCTATTATTACTAACGGGGTATTTGTACATCTAGAAAACGATGGAAAACTTCGAAAAGAAAAATTATGAAATTTTTTTTGTCATTTTATGAACGTTTGTACATCAAATGGATTTTTGAAAGATTCCATCATTTTTCTTCTACATATAAGAAAAATTTTCTTTCATTTTCTAACTTCTTGATTTCTGAAACTAACAAAAAATAAAAGAATAGAAAAAGTAAATTATCATAGAATATATTAGCAGCATATAATTTTGATATTGAAATTATTTATATCCTTAGTAAATGAGAATTGATATTATAAAAGATACGTAGAACAATAAAGATATGTGAAACGTATTTTATGTTATAACTATTGTCACAAATGACTTTATTTTGTATTATTTATAATAAAATTTTTTATTCTTTATCTTTCAAATAAATACAAAAAATATTTAATTTATCAATTTTAACATTTTCTATTCTATGAATAAACATACATATTTTACATTTTGTAAATTTTCATCATTTTTCTATTCTACGCATAGATACCTTGATTTTTTATTAACTTTTTGTCATTTTCTGTGATATTTCATTATTTTCTTTCCGTCATTTTCCAAATGTATAAACACCTTTTAAATAACAATTTCTAAAACATATAATTAAGTCTTTAGAAAGCATTGTTTTCCCAACATTCTTAAAAAATCTTAAGTAAGAGGGGAGGGGTTTGTGTGATCGGAAATAATAGAAAATAAAAGGAAAAGAAATGGTGAGAAAAATTTTCTTGTCATTTATTGTATTTGTGTTAATAGAAATAGAAGGAGATGATTTCTCGTTATTTTCTTTCGTATTAAAGAAAATATTTTTCATCATTTCCTACCTCAACAATTCGAAAATGATGAGAAATGATATAGACTTATAATATAATAAATAATATATAATTATAATAAATTAAATATAATAATTATAATTACAATAATAAATAACATATTATAATTATAACACATTAAAATAATAACATTACACATGATATCAAGAAGTATAATAATAATAAAAAATAAATAATAGATTAAAATAAAAAATAACGTTGAAAAATGATACTAGATTATAATACATTAAAATATAATAACATTAATGTTATAAGAATAAATAATATATTAAGATATTCAACAACTTAATATTATGTTAAATAAGTAGCATTAATTCCAACACTACTTAATAATATTAAATAATACATTAACATATTATTTCTAAAAAAATTTAGATAATAATGAAGAATGTTGTTTATGTTAATTACAAGTATATTATTTCACATGTGTACATCTATATTTAATGAAATATTAATATATTCTATAATATTTAAAATATTACTTTTCAATATATAATATATCTTTAATTTCCTATCATTTTTATCAAGCTAATTGTAATTTTGTCAATTTATTATTTAATATTTTAAAAATTATTTTAATAATATAATTTTTATCATTTCCTACCGTTACACAGACATCTTATTTTTGTTTTCCGATCATTTCCTATCATTCCTTACCGTTTCCATTTCTAGAATCAGAGAGGAAGAAGCGTCGAGATGCAATGCATCATCAGATTCTAAGTCGTTTTTGAGTTAAAATTCTATCTTATCAGGTTGTGACTGGGATTTCTCTGATCGTAAAGGAGCGAAAGTTTGACGATTTTGTCAAAAAAAGACAAAAGTGTAAACAATAAGACGAGATTAGATTATAAAATTGAAGTAATATTCTATTTTTCAATTTTAAAATTTAATAACGAGAAAATAAGCGACAATACAAAAAGTACATTTATTTAGCTATTTTAACCACTCTGTACTCAAAATATTTAGCTATTTATAAAGTTGGAGTAAAACCTTGAAAAGACGGTAAGAGTGGAGGTCTACGTAAAACATTGAAATTATACTTGACCGTGGAAATATTTGTAAAAAAAAGATATTTACACGGAACGATTATTTCTGGTAGAGAACAATTGTCACAGTCATTTTAACGAAAAGCTACAGGTACAAGAAAGAGAGATAAGCAGCGAAAAGATGAATTGAAGAAGGAGGCTACTGATCTACTCCTTAACATGAGATTAATTGACAAAAAAAGTACTGTTTAACTAAACATGGAATTAAAAGTTTTAAACGTGTAAGCGGAAGAAACCTCGCGACACGAAAATAATTATGACAGCAAATAAATAAAGTGATAATGACGGAAACTACTCCCACGGGCCTGGTGGTGGTCAGTTCTAATTATTTCCTTTGACACCTCTTAAAAAAGACAGACGTCGAGAGGAAAAAGGCATACAGAAGAAGAGAGGAAAGGTGAGAGCGAGATCGGAATTCTCCGACGCATCTACGAATCCGCCCGCTCGACCGAACCTCAGCTCCCTCTTCCCTCCGCCGCCTCGTACTCTGGTAGGTGCTCTTCCATCTCCCGCCAGCTCTGCCTTCTTCAGTTTTTCGTGATGGATGATACCTACCGACACTGCTGGGATCGCGAGATCTGGGGTGTTTTTTTTTTTTTTTTTTTTGGTGGCGTCTGCTGCTGCTGCTGCTGCCTTTCGGGAGATCTGGCCTGGGGTAAGGATTCCCTTACCGTTCCTTCTAGGTTGTTGGATCGGGGGTGCTGGGTTGAGCTGGATAATATGGATTCTTCTACGCGTGCTCTGGCGTGGAGTTCGACTTGTCTGGTGCGTTTGGTTGAAAGGGAGTTCGTTTTTTTTAGGTCCGATTGGGGAAGCTTTCCATTTCGCGTGTGGATCTTGCTGGCGCGTGGTCGGTTGAGGCTTGATCTACGGGTTTGAGCTGTGGTGGGTGGGAGATCTTGTTTGGATCTCAGGGTGGGAATTGGGATTGTTTTTGGATTTGTTTGTTGAAGCGGATGGTCTCCAAGTTTCCGGAACGGACTGACTGCTTAAAGTTTTATCTGGATAACTTGGTTTCACCACTATCGTTTGCTGTCCCGTAATGCCTCTACGAAGTTCCTCCTCTTGTTTTGTTCACACTTGCTGTCGTGGGTTCCTCTGTGTTATAATTCACGCTCAACTCTCCAATGGAGGTTTATGATAGTTGGATGATTTATCAAAAATTTACGTGATTTTTAGATCCACCAACTTTGCAAAAAGATATTTTTTCAATGTCAGAGAATTTTTTGGTTTTCACGTCAATGCCCCGTATTTCAATTAGGTTGTCTCTTGGCCTCTCGCCTCGGGCATTTTTTAGGTGGACCTGATGAGGTTGGTGATGTGTTGGATATATACGATATATTCGAATTTATAAATATAGTAAGTATGTGATTATAAGCATGCTACACAAATTTATAAATTTTATGTGATTTTTTTCTGGCATACCATTTTATAGGATGGTAGATTTAGCTTAAGTAGTCAACCTAGATTGGCATATTGGTATTGGAGTTGGCATATTGAATTTTAGGGACGGTAAACATGAAACATAAAATGAACATATCATTTGCTAGGCATTAGCATGCCAATTGTTGCATCAGTTTCAAACTTAAGATGAATGGTATACCGACACTAAGAACTGGCATACCATTTGTTGTATTAAGGGCAAGACTTAGGAAGAACGAGATATTGCCCTTGTGAAATGGTATACTATTTGTTGCATAAGGAACTAGGGTATAGTTTGTCCAATATACTGAATTTTCAAAACTTAATGGATTTTTTCAACACACATGATCAACATACCGATGCTGTGAAATGGTATACCAATTGTTTCATCAAGGTCTAGGGCATAAAATGTTTGGCACACCAAAACTCCATTTGGTATGTGGATCCAACCAATCATTGTGAAAACAACATATTGATTGTATCATTGGCATACCATTCCAGCTGAAAATAAAAAGGGAATATAGCCATTCGACCTACCACTTTAGGATTTCACATTTGATATACATATAAGATTTTAGGATTTCAAATGGCATACATGGACTTACACTCTAGCCACTTCCTGTCCAACAAATCTTTGAGCTCCAGTCAACGGTTTTAGTGCTTTTTTCCTGGTGATGGACCACCATGGATAAATTCTTCCTCCCACTTGTCTTCATTATGAGCTGGTCTTCTTTTTAGAGGTGTTTCCTGGTCAACCAGTAGGCTCTTGAGGGTGGTTCTGGGTGTTTCCATTTTAGTTTCTGTCCCCCTCCATCCCCTTTTTTTCCCCAGTTCCAGCTGGTCCTCTGTGTATGGCCTACTTCCTTCAATTTCTCTTCCTTTGGTGAGGGGCTTTTTGTACCAGTCAGATGGTCTGGTATTCTCATACTGCTTGGTTTTTGTGCCATTTGTGCTGTTCATACTCTGAAACGGATGTTTCATGGAAGATGGTTCTATGTTCTCAAAGTGAACATTGGGCATTGCGGTGTGGATTGGCTGGACGTGAAATTGTTGTAAATGATTTGGTCATGCATAAAGGAGTATGCATATACCTGAAAGGAAGGGAAATTGATGAATTCGAGTTAAATAAAAAGAGATAGAGGAAGACTGAAATTAGATGGTTTGAACAGAGAAATAGTGGGAAATTTGTGAATTTAATCATAACAAATAATATAGTAATGAATAGGAATAAATGGAAAGAAAGTATCATGTTAACAACCTACATGATAAGATGATTATTTTTGCTTTCTTTATTAGAAGATGGTGATAACATTTCCGTTAGTGACATTTGCTTTCTTATGTTATTTTGTAGGTCAAGATCTAAAGGAATTAGATCATTCTAAAAGAAGATTATTTACCAAAATCATTAAAGCACTTTGTTACAGGAATAATGAAGAAGGCTTTCGACCAAACTGTGAGAGATCTGTAAGGGCTATAATGCTTGCATCTGTTTTGTTCATCATATTTTAATGAGATGTTCCATGCAGGATAATAACTTTTTCTATGTGATGCTTATGCTAAGTATGATGTTGCTTTTCTTATATCTGCAAAGTAGCTCTATCGTTGATGATAATTCTTGTGGTAACAAAAAGATACACCTTGCAGTAGTATGCTTTCATTTTTTTTAAATTTGGTGTTCAACTTTTTCTTCTGCAATATTGCTCAGAAAACTTTTTCCTTCCAATAATATTACAAAGTTTCAATAATATAATTTTCTTTCCACTTCTTTGGACTTAAGTCTAGGATCCGAAGCAAATGTGGGCAGTTGACTCATATTGTGTTGAGGGTGAAGCCAAGTACATGGGCAGCTGACTCACACTGTGTTTGAGGGTGAAGCCAAGCATGATGGCGGCACTTCAAACAAAGGTTGATGGCTCCTAGGACAAAGTCTGGGATGATAGAAACTACCACATGATTAATGGTGGCTGAGGTGCTGGTATGTTGACATTTGGCAATTTCATGTAAGGGGGTTCGTAGATGGAAACTTTTTGTATTGGTCCAAGGCAGAAGTCTTTTAAATGAGCCACCAAAGAAAGAAATAGATGCTGGAAATAAGTTGTTGTCTCACAATCAGTAGGTTGTGGAAAAAAAAGGTTAAATAACAAGGATTTTTACAGAAATGGAAAGATTTTATATTACTGTTATTTTCATCAAAGGAAGATATAAATGCTGGAAATATGTTGCCATCTCAGAATCGGAAGATTTTGAAAGGAAAGTTAAACGACAAGGATTTTAGTGAAATGGAAAGGTTTTACATTGTTGTTCTTTATTGTCATCAAAGAATGATATAGATGCTGGAAATACGTTATCTTAGAATCTGAAAGGAGATTAAATGACAGATTTTAATAAGAGATTGAGAAAATATGGAAATGGATTTAGTGGTAGCAGACAAGATTCTAATGGAACACCAGATCTTTTTGTATTATCAACTTAATACAGTCCAGCTCACCAATGAATTCAATGGATCTGACTTTTTGATGGATATCATGTTGTTGGGCCAGATCCCCTGTAGCATAAGCACACTCTTCCCATGCATGCGATAGTGAGGGTTTCATTTCTAGTGTGATACCTCTGATATTGAGTAAGGAATCTGATGTTGTTTCTCACCCCATATCAAGGAGAATAATTGAACAAAAGATGCGGACATGTCTGTGGCTAGGGTTAAAGATAGATAAAAGCATTACATTGGGTTAATTATGAAGCTATTTTCTTACATATCAAAGAAGATAGCTTGGGTATTCTGTGGTTAGTGAATTTAATATGGCTTTTTTAAGGAAAGCACTCTGGTTCTAGTTTTTGTTTGATTCATCAATTCCATATTTTATTGCAATGGGAAGCTCCATCCTGTTGGTGGTGGGGGGTTCTGATCATCTTTCTAGAGGTATGTTCTGAAGATGTTAGATTTTTGTCCTTCTCGTGGAACCATCTCATTGGTTCCAGGAAAGATAATCTCTCTGATGGGATAAATGGGTAGTTGATGAAAATATTCTGGGTCAGGAAAGTGAACTTACAATCAAATAAGATTCATCAGTGGGCATGGAACTTCCATTTCAGAAGAAATATGTGGGATCTTGTAGCACAACAGTTGATTAAGCTATTACAGAAGGTAAATCAATTTTGTCCTCGTAACATAATGGATGACTAACCTAGATGCACGCTCCATAATTCTGGAAGATTCACAGTGAGCAGTTGCTATAACAAACTTATTCACTACACTTAGCCATGTAGTTCTCATAAATTGTATGGAAATGCCACATCCATCTGAAGGTTAAGTTGTTTACGTGGCTAGTTTGTAGACAAAGGGTATTTATAAAGTTATATTGTAGTAAATGGGGACAGGTAGAGATGATATTTTTTCCTTGAGGGTCTTCGAAAGGTACTTTAATCCATTTATTCTTGAGTTTCCCTCTTGTTTTTGTAATCTAGACTGTTCTACATCTAAGAGGACCACTGGTGCAACTCACGCAAAGTTGTTGCAAACAGGAGGGTCATACCAGAAAAGTGGAATTAAGAGCAACACAAGCTATGCCTGATTGTCCAAGTGATTATATGGACAACTTGCATAGTAACAACTCATCTTCAAGGGGAAGATTCCAGACTTTGTTGTGTTCACCTCATGGGCCAACTACTTAAATAAGGGGGAGAGGTCATATGTAAATTAGAACTGTAGTAATTTAACTTCTTTTTTCTTCTTGTACGTCCTTCTCAGATGATACTTAATTGTTCTTCAGTGAGAATCATCTCACGCTTTCCCTAAAAAAGACCACTTACATCAATGTTTCTCTCATTTTCAAATAATTTGGTCTGAAAATCAGCTATGATTTTGGTATACCTGCCGTGACTGGTTATGCATAATGGTGATCATACACTTCTTATGAGGTTACAAAAATTTTGTAAATTATGCACTACTATTGTGTATCTTTTTTGGCTGAGGTTATGAGTCAGAAGATTTTGTGGCTGAGATTATGCACATTTCATGGCCAACAGCATAATCCCATAATCAGAAAAAGTCAATTATGTTGATTATGATTCATAAGACTAACATAGATTGTAAGTATTAAATGTTAATAGAATTAAGTGGTGTGTTGAAACACAAGAAATGGGGTGGAAGTTGATTGTCTTCATAAGCAAACATAAGGTCTCTATATATAGAGAGACTAAACCCACTTACAACACAAATAATCGTAATACATTATTTACTTTCACATGGTGGAATATAAAAAGTGAAATGAAAATGATATTTAGAGATAACTTGTTAAAAGAAAGAATATGGGAACTAGATGGAGAGGTAAATAAATATTGGAATGAAATGACTACTTATATTAAAATTATTGTTATGGAAATTTTAAGAGTGTTGTAAAGTAGTTCCATTGGGTATAGAAAATTAGAAAGTGATGGAATGAATATATACAAAAGATAATAAAAGAAAAGAAAGAATGGTATAAAACCTATCATAAAAATAGAAATGAAGAAAATTTAGAAAAATATAAGCTAGCAAAAAGTAATGTTAAGAAAATTGTTAGTGAATTTAAAAATAAGGCCTATAAGGAATTATATGATAATTTGAATATGAAACCAGGAGAAAATAGAATACATAAATTGGCTAAGACTAGAGAAAGAAAATGTAGAGATTTAAGTCAAATAAAGTATATTAAGAATAAAGATGGTAGAGTTTTAGTAAAAGAAAATGAAATAAGAGATTTAGATGATTTAAGTATTTTAGTTTTTGACAAATCTGCCACAGGAAATTTTTATATGCAAAATTTGGATGGCAAAGGATATAAACTATAGTTATTTTAAAATAATTAATAGTCCGGAAGTAAAAAAAACTATTAAAAAAATGAAACGTAGGAAAACTGTTGAATCAGAGGGTATTCCTATTGAAGTTTATAAGTATATGGGTGAAGTAAGGATTAAATGGTTAACTAAACATTTTTATATCATTTTATAGACAAAAGAGTTTGTTAATACCTATATTTAAAAATAAGGGAGACATATAGAATTGTAATAATTATCATGAGATTAGGTAAATGCGTCATATTATGAAATTATGGGAAAAGATAATTGAGCAAAGACTTAGGCTTGTTGTTGAACTTACAAAAAATCAATTTGAGTTTATGTTGGGTGGGTCAACAATGGAAGTCATTCATTTACTTATATAACTAATAGGAAATTTTAAAGTTAAGAAAATGACCTCCATATGGTTTTCACTGGTTTTAAAAAAGCTTATGACAGAGTACCTAGAAACATTTTGTAGTGGGTCTTATAAAAAAAGGAGTACCCATAGGATATATTGATATTATAAAAGATATATATAAGAGTAGTTACTAGTGTTAAAACTATAAGAAGAGAAACTAACAAATTTTCAATAGATAGATTTATACCAAGGGTTCTCTTTAAGTTTGTATTTGTTTCTTTTGGTTATTTATGAAATAACTAGGGAAATTGGTCTATGTTATTTGCTGATAATATAGTTTTAGTTGATAAAAATAAGTCAAAAATTGGTTTTGAGTTAGAATTATGGATAGATACTTAGTCACAAGGATTTAGAGTGAGTAGGTTAAATACTGAATATATGTAATATAGGTTCAATGAAAATAAAAATAATGTTGAAGGTATATACTTAGATGGTCGTGAGATTCATAAAAGTATAACTTTTAATAGGTAGTGTTGGTGAAATTATAGAAGATATTATTAATAGGATTAAAGTAGGATAAATGAAGTGAAAAAATATTCTTACAGTGTTATATGAAAGGAGAATATCCTTAAAATTAAAAGAAAAATTTTATAAAATTGCTATTTTCCTTACTAAAATTTATGACTTAGAATGTTGCATTAAAAACTATGATTATATATAAAAAGTCAATGTTGCTAAGATGTATATACTTAGATGAATGAGTGATAATACTATAAAGGATAAATAAAAAATGATTTTATTAAGAATAGAGTAGGAGTTGCTTCAATTGAAGATAAAATAAGAAAAATGTAATTTGGTCATATTCTTAGGTGGTCAGCAACTATTAAAAAGAAGATAATTAATTAGTGAAGAAACTTGAAAAAGTAGAGGAAAACTTAAAACTATGATTAGAAATTGTGAGAAATGATATAATTTATGTAATTTAATTATAAATAGAAATACATGGGAAAAGAGATTCATGTGATGACCCCTTGTAGTAGTATTATGACTTGGATTGTTGTTATTATTGTTTTAAGCTGATTGTAGTGTTCTATCACAGAGTTGTCATTGATAATGTTATTAATTTTAAAAAATTTATTATATCAATGTTGTTTGGTTCAAATTATGGTCATGTCATCATAATCACATAATCTCTTGCCCCATATTTTAAATTGAACACTACGTTAGAGTATCATTTTGTTATCCATGACCGAACTTCTTTCCTAATTGATGTGATTTAGCTTTACATTTTTTTCTAGTTCAAAAATTTCAACTGTTGCACCTTTTTCTGGAAATCAATTGTTGCACTTGTTTTGATTGTTGGTTTGCTCTTTAACTTCCTGTAGCAAAAGAGAGGTGAACAAAAAGGTTCTCAAGGTTCCTAGAATAGAGCAGAAGGTAGAGCCTGTTATTGGTTTTTGTATATCTAATCGATTTGTTGGGTATATTTTTCAGGCCTTTTGGTTTTAGTAACTTTGAAGTATAATTTTTATCCATTCCTTTGTCTTCTACTTTTAGATTCTTGATGCAACTAGCAATGAACCTTGGGGTCCTCATGGATCATATTTGGCGGAAATTGCACAGTCCACACGAAATTAGTAAGCTGATTGTTAACTATTTCCTTTTTAGAATTTTGATATATTTTCTAAGGAAAGATCTTACGAATTCAACATTACTGCAGCCATGAATATCAGATGATTATGTCGATTATTTGGAAACGGATCAATGACACAGGAAAAAATTGGAGGCATGTCTACAAGGTACATCTAAATATTTCTTTGGGCTTTGCAACCCTTACAAACAAATTCCTTGTTTCTGATTTTCATCTACAATATTTCTGCTATTACATTTCAGATGTGTAGCTTCTCTCTTTTCTTTTGGCACACAGATCTCTGCATCCTTTATTTTTGTGTCAGTACATTTTGTATATGTTTTCTTCCCTTTTCTAGCATGGATACTAATTAGTGATAGTCTTGTGTCTCACATAGATCCATTTTTCATATAATAAATTTGAAGTATCTTAACAGAGAGTATTATTGATTTCCAAAACAATAATATTCTTCATTTTTTTGATGCTTTATTAAGCTTATATGACTAAACGACATTTTCATAAACCATATTATGTGCATGCCTATGAGTACTTGTCTATTATGCATGTTAAATGCAAAAAATTGATGAAAAATTATGAAAGGAATTTACTCATTATTCTACTCCTTTATTATAGTAAACCATAAAATCTATTTAAAATTTTATTCTTACCAAGTAGAATCTAAATTTCAAGAAAGAAAAGAAAATTATTTTTGAAATGATTTTTTATTTTTTAAAGTGGTTTTATTTTTGTTTATATTATTAAATACAACTTTTGCGTAGATATATTTATTCGTAGCTCAATTAACCTTAAATAACATGAAAATATACAAAAATGAACAATATTATAATTGTTACCTTTTAATAAATTTCAACACTTAAAAAATGCATGGATCATAACAAAATTTCATACCAAAATTGACAGATCAAGTTATAACAAAATAAGGCAATCTTGTAATTTTTCTATCTCCAAATCATACTTGGGCACCTAGGAATATAAATTAAGGTAATGCAACCATAAGATTTATAATTTCTTAGTTAATGAGTTTTACTTCAAAAATGCTATATATTAAAAGAAATGATTAGATACTTAAATTCACATACATATCAAGCATGTGAGAATCGTAAAAAATTATATTTTGAAATTTAAAAAATTTCCAATTGTACACAAACTGAGTAAATTTGTATAAATTAGTAGAAAAGTGAAGAGAAGTCGACAATAGTAGGAGATAGAAAAGGTGGTGGTTACAAATGCAGTGGAAGGAGTAAGAGAAATTTACAATTTTATCAAAAATTTATAGAATTCATAAAATGATTTCATGACTAAGAAGAGTCCTTTATATTATAGTCTAGTGTAATATCCATATTAGAAATTAAGAAAAAGACATTATTAGCTCTGAAAATAGGAAATACTAGTTGCTTGTTTTTCATAGAATATGCTATTAACCATACCAATGAAACTAACTCATCCATTTGTGTTACAGGGATTAATTGTTCTTGAATATCTGGTGGCGCATGGATCTGAGCGTGTTATAGATGATATTAGAGAGCATGCATACCAGATATCTGTAATCAACATGTTATTAATGCTTTGTGAAGTTGTTATTTTAGTTTGCTAACTCATTTTTATTCTCAATTGGCAGACCTTATCTGATTTCCAGTACATCGATTCACATGGGAGGGACCAAGGAAACAATGTGCGAAAAAGATCACAGAGTCTAGTTGCACTGGTTAACGACAAGGAAAGAATACAGGAAGTTAGGCAGAAAGCTTTGGCCAACAAGGACAAGTAAGAGTTGTTATTGGATTGGCCTGGCCTACAAAACAGCTTTTTTCCTGAATTATTTTGGATATTCACTACATTATATTTTTGTGTTATAGGTATATGAGCGCATTTTCAATGGGTGGGATGTACAGGACAGGTTCTGGGGGAGGCTATGGTGATCGCTTTGACGATGATCGCTATGAGAGTCGATATAGAGATGATGATCGCTATGGACATTCCCAAGGAAAAGACAGAGATGATGATAGATATGGTAGAAATGGAGATTCATACAGTTATGATGGAGACCGATTTGGTAGGGATCCTGATCGTTTTGGAAGGAGGAATGATGATTATCGACTTGGTTCAAGAAGTAGGAGTGCTGATAGAGATAGAGGACGTTCATTTGATGATGAAGACCGTTATTCTTCTAGGTATGCTGCAACTTTCTGTCTAAAGCATCTTTGCCTTTGAGATAGAAGATGATACACTGGTACCGTAATTCTATATCATCTGATGCAACTTTCTGTCTGACACATCTTTGCCATGTATATAGAAGGTGATGCTGTAATTCCATCCCATCTGTCTTTCATGTTGGACAATCCAATTCATAGCCAAACATTTGTTTTTAGTACTTTGCTACAAATATATCTTGTAAACATAATTCATTTCATACATATCATTGATTTAGTTTCAGTATTTCATTTATCTTGAATATTTTCAAAGGATTTGAGTTATCGTGAAATGTTGAAGGTGATTTTCCAGTTTCCACTTTGAGTTATATTTGTATGGAGCTCTCAAGAACATTCTCCAACAGCATCAGATGATGCTCGTTTTCCTTAATCCAAACACTTTGATCCATTTAGTTCAGTTTTCAATTAAATAAATATTATAATTTTGTGAACATATTTATTTACATTTTATTACTCATTTTTCACAGAAGTGGTGGCAGAGTTGATGATTCTTCCCATGATGAACGGTGTGAAAATCCATGCCATAATATTAATATATCTGAATTGCTTCATTTTTGAGATAAAGTTAGACTTTGTTTAGTTCTTACTAGCATCCATATTGTGTATTTCTCATCAGGCACGCTGGATATAAGTCTCCAGAGCAGAGTAATGCTAGTGCACCCCCCTGCTATGAAGAAGCAACAAGGGCTGAACAAAGTCAAATTCCAGATGACAGGTATAGCTGTTACTGTTATTTTGGTTCTTTATTTGCTGCAATAGATTTGGCATTTGAACTATTGGCAGAAAACCTTCTGTAACAGCTCCAGTCCCTACACAAACAGTTGCTTCCTCTCCACCTAATACTGTTACTTTTTCTTTACAGCTGTTACTGTTACTTTGGCTCTTTATAGCTGTTATTGTTATTTTGGTACTTTATTTGCCACAAATATTGATAGATTTGTTGTATCTTTAACCATTGGCAGAAAGCCTTCTGTAACAACTCCAGTCCCTACACAAACGGTTGCTTCCCCTCCACCTAAAGCATCTTCTCATTCTGAAATCCCAAATTCACATTCAGCTCAAAAGGAAACTATTAATTCTGGTAATGCTGCTGTTGCCACATCTATGCCCCCTAGTAATACTGAAGTGGTAACTTTTGATGAATTTGATCCTCGTGGCTTTTCCTCAGGTATCTTTCTGATTATATCTCTCATCTGCATATGTATATATGGGTTCTTGGTTGTTTCCTCCAACAATTTCTATGTTTCCCTTCCTTTATAAAGCAGTATGTTTATCTAGCAATTCATCTATTGTGGATTCATGTTAAGGGCCTTTTGGTCTGTCTGCTGATTTAAGTATGATAATCTGCACTTTCATATCTTTTAAAATGGCATGCATGGTAATTAGCCAGAAACCAACAGATTTATTTTAGATATATTATTTTTAGGGAATAGTTTCATAGTTAACTGATCGTGAGAAGACCGTGGAAATAACTATGGAGTTGATAGTTGTATGTTGTGCTTGAGCTAACATGCATTGTAGACTCAATTATTATAGAATCCCCTTATCCATTTATTGTTATGTTATATATTCTTTTTGATGCCTGGTTTTTGATTTATACTATCATGTATATATTTTATAATGATCTCTATTTTATTTTTTCATTTGATCACTACTCAATTTTGTCAACTTTTTCTGCCCCGGTTTGAGTCAAGGATCCTAATATCCTATTACTAAACCAAATAACGTTTACTCTTTTGTTTGTGGTAAATTGCAGTTAATTTTTTGTATGGCTACCTTACAATCACTACCCCTATGACCCAAATTCAAGATAAGCTGATCAAAATAAACTCATTATGAGCTGTTCATGTGGTTTTAGATTTCAACTGCTTGTCCAACCACAAAAATTTTACTAGATTATACCAGAAAATGGAGAGAATGGTTGGTATTTGGAAGACTTGAGATCAAATCAATTTCCCTTTTTCTGGATTCTACCAAGTAATTATGGAGCCACGGTTCTTTGAGAGCTCGTGTTGCAGTCGAGATCCTGTTATACTGTAGATGGTGTCCACCAAGGGAAGCAGGGTGGTTGATGCATCTCTCCATTTATTCATTGCAGATCATGGGGTTATATGGTAGATTTGAAAATCCGATGCGCAAATCATGAATATGTTTTTCTCATTAATTACCAAAAATCCCTAATGTAGGTTCAATTTTTTCCTGAAGTAGTTATGCTGTGCCAGACCATGATATTTATTCATGCATCATCAGCACTTTGTGAGGTCAGGTTATAATATATACCTTTTTTCTTGAGCAGTTGCAGCAAGTAAAACGGATGTTGATCTGTTTGGATCCTCGTCTGCTGAAGATTCTCTAAATTCCCTTGCTCTCGTGCCAGTATCTGCACCAACCACTTCAGAATCTGATCAACCTGTTGAAACAGGTTTTACCAACAGCTTTTCTGTAATGCCTGCGACATCCTCTGCTTTAGACCAGGTATTAATTTTGTCATCTTCTTGGACTCTCCTGTGAGTACTGTTTTGCATATGACTGGATTATTCTGGTGTTGTAACTTGTCTACCTTTTCACTTAAACTAGGCCATTAGGTTAAGATTTTGGATTTTTTCTGAAGGTTAAGCAACATTCCTTTCTTGATGTTTCAGTCAAATACAGATCCGTTTGGAGATTCTCCCTTCAGGGCTACTTTAGAGGATGGTTTCTCAGCTCCAGTTCAGAATGTTACTTTTCATGATTCCTTACAGCCTACTTTTAAATCAGCAAATGATTCTGCAGTACAACCAACAGCTGCCCCAGTGGTGGAGCACAGCCAAGGGTTTGATTTTGGTGAATCTTTTCAAGTTACCGATAGTACTTCCAGTGCTCCAAATTTTCAACCTCCTGCCACGCAAGTTTTGGCAACTAAGCCCAGCGCTGACGCTTTGGATGGTCTCTTCACACCTTCCAATGGAGATGCATCTGCTTTTCCTTCAGGCATGCCACCAACCAGGTCACAGACAGCTCCACCAGAAATGTTTGCCCAGTCTTTACCACTAGTAGCTCCACAGGCAGCCTACCAAAATCAATTTTCCCATCCAGGGATGCCTTCACAGGCAAACCCTCCAAACCCATTTGCCCAGTCAGGTGTCTCGTCACAGATGGCTTCACAAAACCACCTCGGCCGACCAGGTTTACCATCTACAGCATCTTCTCCAAATCTCCTTAGTCCATCACTGCTGTCAGCAGCTCCACAGGTTTCACATCCAACTCCTCCAACTACCTCTGCTCTGCCTCAAAATGCGTCACAATCAAAAACCAAGTTTGAGACGAAGTCAACTGTTTGGGCTGATACGCTAAGCCGGGGTCTGGTTGATCTCAACATTTCTGGACGTAAGTGGCTGTCTTCCTTTTACTCCTTTGAACGTGGAAATATTCGTCATGTTGCTTCTGATGCAATGCTGCGCTTCTTTTGCAGCTAAAGTTACAAATTCCGCAGTGGATATTGGGGTTGATTTTGATTCAATCAATCGAAAAGAGAAAATGAAAGAGAAGAAAAACCCAACAACTTCTATGTCTACCGTCACAATGGGCAAAGCCATGGGATCTGGTTCTGGCATTGGGAGATCTGGTGCAGCAGGTCTGCCACCCCCTCCAAACTCGATGACAGCTCCCGGGCCAGGGATGGGTATGGGTGGTGGGTACGGTGGAGGCATGAACCAAGGCGTGGGCATGGGAATGAACATCGGGATGGCTCAAGGTACCACAGTTCGGCCTGGCTATGGTGTGCCCCCGGGAGCAGGCATGCCTGGTGTTGGCTACAACCCAATGATGGGAATGGGTGGCTATGGATCTCAACAGCCGTATGGTAGGTAGTTGGTGAATAAATAAATGATACTGAAGGGAAAAATATTATGGCAGAGAGGAAATTTATTACATACGAGTCTTTTTGATCCCCAGAGATAAAAAGGTTACACGCAGCTATGCTCTTTTTATTTTTATGTAGATTGTAACTTGTACCTGTACTGAATCGATAAATTTCGGGTGTGTCCATACGTGTTTTATCCATTACTTGTATGAATATGTTAGGCTTGGTCGTGCTGCTACGGTCCTCATATATATGGTTGGTTGGTTGGTTGGCTGGTCAGGTTATTATTTTGTGACGTCCGGATTTATGTTGCAATGAAAAATAAGGTGCATGCTATTCTTCAATTTTCAGATCTGAAAAGTGCCATCCAATCAGAGATGCCACTCTGTTGGTGATAATGCTATCCACCATTCGCGTATGTACGTGCAATTTTACCTCTCTACTCTTACCAGTTTTCTACTTTTTTTATCTTGATGATATCTTTGACGTCATATTGGTGTTATCTTCATTTTTTATTTTAACATGACATGAAAGCATGAATTGTAAGATGTGCATCTTTCCACTGCAAGAGCGGAACGGAAGGTTCGCGCTGCTGGTGTAGGAATATAATAAAGCATGTTCCTTGAATTGAACAAGTAAATGAACGAAGTTATAATTATGATAATTAAAAATTTTCTTATATAATTTTTTTTTTTCTTTTTATTTGCTTCGTTTTATTTGAAATTTTTTTAATTATTTTTACTTTTATTATGTTTTTTTTATTGCAGTCATAACAATTAAATCACGTTCAAAGGAGTAGCTATTTAAATCACGTGCCTGAGAAATGTTTTGGTGCGTTTCCATGTGATTTTTATTACTCTTTTGAGTCATTATTATCGCGTATCTGGGATTTGATTTCACTCGGGTTACTCACGATTTATTTATTAACGATGTTTTGTTCTCGTCAATAAAGATTTTATGCTCTTTTTATTATTTTAAATTTTTACGATTTGTTTCTACAGAAAAATATTAAAAGTTAGGAAATCAAAATTCAAAAAAGATAAAAATCAGAAAGTTCAAATAAGTTTAAATGTACTAATTCTAGGATTCTCTTACTAGATATCTAATTAATTGATTTAAAAGGAATTTTATGTTTACCTAACTCACATACATCACAAACATGATTTTTTGAAAATTTTAATTTAAGTAAACCCTTAACGGTTGCTAATTTACATAATAATTTCATATTAACATATCCTAACATTCTATGTCATAACCATGCATCTTCAAATTTAACAATTAAACATAACTTTTTATCTAGAGCATCAAAAGGTAATTTTAAGATAGTTACAAATTCTTTTCTTTTTAACTTAAATTTAACAAAATTAGAACAATTATCAACAATAAGACATTTATTATTTTCGAAGATAACTTTATATCTTTTATCTTGTAATTGATTCACACTTATAAGATTAAAACCTAAGTTATCAACTAACATAACATCTGAAATAATTATGGAGTCAGTAACTTTAACTTTGCCAACACCAAAAATTTTAATTTTCTCTAAATTTTCAAATGTAACATTTCCTTGTTTGCACTCTTGAATATCTTAAATTAATTCTTTTCTATCTGTCATATGACTTAAGGTATCACTATCCATCATACATTTTGACTCTTATCACCTATAAAAAAGGTAAAATCACATTTCTTGGAACCCAGATCTATTTAGGTCTAGAAACATCAAAAGAATTATATACTGAAATAATATTGCATCTTTAGGAACCTATTTTTGAACAGTTTTAATCTTTTTCTTCTAAATTAATTTTAGTTCTGGGTTACTAAAATTATGTTCCTTTTTATAATGGGTCTTAAACATATTATTTATATTATTAAGGTTATTTAACTATTTTTTATAATTTTTATAATAACCAAAATAATTAAAACTTCTATTTTCAAACTTACCATAAGAACTAAACTTCCTGAAATTATCAAATTTCTTTTTAGATTTATAATTATTCATTTTAGCATTTTCAGATCTAACAAATTTAGTATTTGAATTTTCAACATTACTAGTATGAGGATCAAAACTTAATCTATTTTTACTTTTAACAAGAAATCGAGTTCTTTCTAATTTATCTAGTGTTGTCTTAGCAATTACCCATTTTGTTAGATTCTTATTAGTCTTAACTAATTTTTCTTTAAGATTCTTATTTTCTGATTTCAGATTTAAAATTTCAAACGTGGCTTCCTTATATAATCCAAAAATTAAATCTAACTCAGAAGATAACTTTTCAACATCTGCAAATAATTCAATAATAAAAACATTTAGATTTTCATTTTCATAAACTTGTTTCTTTAATTTCAAATTTAACTCATCAAATCATGCAAAGATTTCTTTAATTCTTCTAACTTAGAAATCTAAGATTTATAAGATTTTTCTTTTAATTTTAACTTCTAAAAATTTGAAGCTAATTTATTATATTTATGAAGAAATTTAGTATCTACATTATCATTAGAAATATCTTCTTCATGATTAAAAAATTTTACCTCAAATGTGGATGCTATGAAAGCTACATTAGCAAGATTTGCTAATTCTATATCTGAGTCTGAGATTTATAAGTTTGAGCTTGAACTGAAAGAATCAGATATTTCATCACTGTCTAAAGAGTTCTCATCATCAAACATTATTTGCAAAGCCTTTTTAAATTTTTTCTTTGCAAATTTAAACTTAGACTTGTATTTACTCTTCTTTTCCTTAAACTTCTTATCAGATTTCTTTTCCTCCTTTGACCTTGAGGGACAATTAAATCTAAAATGTCTCTTTTTGTTACATTTATAACAAATTGGAACATCAATTTTTTCTTTTTCTCCAAGTTTTCTTGAATTTCCTAGCTAAAAGAATAATATCTTAATCAGAATTAGAATTACTTTTTGTATTAGAAGATACCTGAAATGCAATTTCTTTCTTCTTCTAGTTCTTTTCTCTAAGGACAAGTTCAACTTTAAGTTTAACCTCATAAGTAGAGAGGTTTCCAATCAGTTCATCCATGGTATATGTTGACAGATCCTTAGCTTCTTCAATTGTCGTTGCTTTCCATTTCCACTTTGAAGTCAAGGATTTTAGAATTTTTCTCACAATATCCTCTCCTACACATTCTCGACCAAATGCTCTTAAACCATTAACTATGGTAAGGAATCTAGTGAACATATTAGAAATAGTTTCATTCTCATGCATCATAAACAGTTCATACTAACGTACAAATAAATTTATTTTAGATTCCTTAACTTAATTTATTCCCTCATTTGTAATTTCTAATGCATGTCATATTTCAAATGTAGACATATATGATGAAACTTTATTAAACTACTTATATGATAATGCACAAAATAGAATATTCATGCCTTTAACATTTAATTATTGTAGTTTCTTTTTTTCATCTGTCCAAAGATTATATGGCTTATTTAATTCAAGAACTTTTTCAATAAATACATTCTATAGTTCAAAGTCTATTGACTAAATGAAAATAGTTATTCTCTATTTCCAATAAGTATACATTGTTCCATCGAACAGAGATGACCTGTGAAAACTGTCATTCACTTCTAAAACTTGCCATTTTAATTTTAAAAATCTAGATTTAAAATATCTTTTCTAGTAAAAAAATGATCTATTAAGGCTCTGATACTACTTGTTAGGAAATATTTATACTTAAGAGAGGAGTGAATTAAGTATACTGTAGATTTCATAGTATTTTTATCTCTTTTTAAATCTAGTAAATGTGAAAATTAAATAGAGATTAAATCATATAGCTAATTTATAGTGATTCCCCTCAACTAAGGTATATCCACTCCTTAAGTCCCTACTCAAGAATTCATTATCCTCAAGAGTTTTTGGTTCACTCAAAACCTGATGTACTATAACTTTATTCAAAGCAAAATCAACTTGACAAGACACCAATCCTTCGTTAAGTTTTCCCTCTAATTATATGAACCCTCGTATAGTTACCGTGCTAACTATACGCATCCTCGTATAATTATCTACACAACTTTACAGACTCTCATAAAGTTACACGAAACTCTTCTAAAAGAACATCTTTCAGAATTTCCTACACAACACTCCTTGTGGATAGGTTCTCTTTTTCAATTTACGATATAATACAAAGAGAAATTAATAGTGTCAACATAAACATAATACAAACTTTCCTCTTGTAAATATGACAATTTTTGAATCTTCAGGTAATAGCTTTGTTGCTGCAGAGTTATTTCAAATGACTTTCATCTCTCATTCTCCAAGTATCTTCAAGACTTCTAAGAATTTTCTATCTAGAGTTACCATCGAAAGGGAACTCACTTTTAATTTTGATTTTACTCATTTATATTACTTGAAAAAATCTAACTGATTACACATGATCTTGCATACACATTCTTCCTCTTTCAAATTTCCTGTAACTACTAACTACGTGATCATAGAGAAATAATTGGTTTGTGGAATTAGTGAAATTCAATAGACTTACTTCGTAGACTTAACTGTAACTCAGCAAACCTACTCCGTAAACTTAATTATAACTCAACAAATTTACTTCATTGAGTTAAGCTTTATTCAACGGACTCGTTCAATTTAAGACTTTTTTAAACCACAATCTTTAATTTTACTTTGTCAAATCGATCTTTGATTATCATCTGTAAATATTTAACCAAGTCTTTAGAAATATAGTAGATGTGTGTGAGTACGTGTGTACCATGTGTCATCTATAAAATAAATAATCCTACAACAAACTTTGATTAAATATAACAGTTAAATAAATTCATCAAAGTGTTAATATTAAGACCTTTCATAAAATTATGCCCATAACTTTACGAGCTTATGCATAGCAGAACATTACAAACATCTATAAACTTATCTCCTTAACTTTATAGATTCTTACAAGCTTACACGTGTAAAGTACAATCATTTATCTTTGACAAACTACATATACTAGACTTATAACTTTATGAACCCTTTAAAAGATAACCTTACGAAGTTTGTTAAGTTATTCTTATAACTTTACGAATTCTAGATATCATAAGTTTATGAAGATCCATAACATTAAACTCATAACTTTACAAACTTAAGATTTATAACTTTATATATAAATGTAACTTCATAACTTTACAGACATGATAACTTTACAAGTCTTCGTAAAATTATATAGTTAGATAAATTCTAGAGTTTTAAATCAATGTTATGAATCAGATAAATTTATGATTGTACATAAAGTTAACTATATAACTTTTATGACAGTCCGTAAGCTTATGAACTTGATACTATTCTGAAGTTCATCATTTTACATAACTTAAGTAAAAATCATTTTGTCACTCATCAAAATATAAACATATTAATGGATAAGAACATTATCACTAACATATCATAATAAACTCTTAAATCAAGAGATTACAAAACAATGTTCATGACTTAATAATGAAATTTATTTGTTCAAATTTTTTTCTTAATTTACTTATAATACATGTTTGAAATTTAAAAAAAAAAATATTTAAACATTATCTCTTATTCCTTTTGTGATTTTGGTATGAAAATCACAAACCATTTATTTGTTTATTACTTTTTTCATTAACACCACTAATTAATGTACACCTCTTGATGTAATGGTAGAGGTTTTCTTTTATCAAATTATTTTTGCAAGTTTGAATTTCTAGTCTTACACTTATAATTAAATTTCTTGTGTTATTAAAAAAACCACACAAGTATTCAAAAAATATGTTTTTAAAAAAAATCATGATTATAAATTTTAAAAAGTATAAATAAAAAATCAATGGTAATTCTACAAGTAAATAGAATTATTCAAATACAAACTCATATGTCCCAATATTTGAAATATATCACAACAAATTCTTAAATCACAATATTACAAAACATTGTTGACAATTATGTTACATAGATTGTGATATTATTTCATACATTTGATCTACTATTGTTTTTCTTTGTTCTTGAGTATTATCAACAATATGTAGTTAATTTTGAAAATATGTTAAAAATTTCATTTCATATTGTAGTCTTCAATTCCTTCTACTTCATCTTGAAATCTTCAAATAAATCCATTTTATTTGCCTTATGAATAAAATTATGAAGTAAGAAACATTCTTAAACAATATTAACTTGTGTTTTATAAGGAAAAGACATAATCTCGTAATATTGAGAAACGATATTTCACCACTCTAAACGTACATTCTATGATTATCTATAATTGTGAATGTCTTTACTTAAAATTTTTTATTGCATTACTTGAAAGTCGATTAGTAGCATAATTATTTAAATGATAATGAACACTTCAAAATGGAGTAAGAAATTTTAGTCTATTTGGATAAACAACATCAACTAAATAAAATATTCCTACATACCAAATTTATACCAAAGCTATCAAAAACCATTCTTATGCAACATGATTATCATGTAAAAATAACGTTAATATTCATAAATACCATATTGAGTGGAATTCGAAAATCATTTGACCAACTAATTGTATTTTGAAGTACTTAAATATTAGATGTCGATTTTTCTCATCCACTTATAATATAAATGAATTTAATAGCAAAATTACAAACTATCATAATAGTTTGTGATAATTCATATTTTCTATTTCTAAATCTAGCATTTTCCTTTCCTACAATTGTTGCTTTTATATATATGTCATCAATAGTTTTAATACAATTCTATAAATATCATATTAAAAATAATTAAATAAAAGAAAGCTTGTATTCAAAATACATGTATAATATTATCGAAAGCTTAATTTTACCTTAAAGTATGAAAAAATAATAGGATCATTACAAATCTTTTTTGGAATTAATGTAGACGACTTTGCTATAAATATATCAATCAATTATAGTATAAAATTTAAAATTTTGTTAAAATAAGTATTGATAATTAGAGGAATGGAAACATTCCTATGTTATTCCATATCTTTGATTCTACTCAATTGTTATAAGAAACATTGTAAGTTTCTCTTCTAGTGAGATATATCTACCATCTAATACAATCTCTTTCTTTCTTAACAAAGTGGACAATTTGAAGAAAATATCCTAACTCATTCAATATATTTTTCTATAATTGTAAACTTGATTAGGCAATGACAAATCTAACAATCTCGATATATACTTTGCACCTTTTGTATTATAAATTCTTTTGGTATTTCTTAAAGTAATGCTTGAATATGTCATTCCAAGTAGCAAACTACTTAATGTCATGATGAAAATATTTTTTATCATTTCTTCTTCCTCTTCCAATAGCATCTTTAAAAGTTGCAAATTAAAAGATAAAAACATGCTTGTAATATTGTAATCCTTGTATGATATACATCAATAATAAGTTTTGATGAGTACCATAGACAAACAAGTAATAACAAAAATACAATATTTTCATAACAATAACATTCTTCATTACAAAATAATAAAATCAACAATATCTTAATGAAAACATCTATCATTGTTTCATAATGAAAACATCCATCATTGTCACATTTTCAAAATAAAAGTTCATAACACATATCAATGGCAAATACATCAACATAATTTATATGTTAGTCATTCTACTTTCATATCTTTTGACATATATAGAAATTGATGTCTATTATCTCTATCTTTTAATATCTCTAAAACTTTGAATCTCTTCTCTATATTAATTTTTAGATAAAGAGAAGTTCATTCATGACTACCTCTATTTCTTACTTATAAAAATTCATTCAACATGTTTCAAGTGTAAGTGTCTCTCTCATAATTTCATTTCGTTCTTCACTTTTTTAATTTATCTTTTCAACAAAAGCTTCAAGTGCAATAATAACTTTGTCTATAATAGTGGATATAATTGCATGTGATTCTACATGTGGTCTTAGACATTTTCTCCTCCTAGTAAACTCAATACATAGATTACATTCCTTTGGTGAATGTGTTTAGCTTTGTGAAGGTAAATCAATAGGCTCTTGTGTGCAAAATGAGATATCTTCATTCATGTCAATCCCAAAAGAATTATCATTTTGTTGTGATGCTTGTATAGGTTTAGTGAAATTGATCACATCTCTTCCTAATACTATATTAGTTTGAAAAAGAGTATCAAGTTGAGAGTAAATAAGACATGACTTTAAATGTGCCTAACCAAGAAAAGAAAGATAATTAATGTGATTTATATATTGATAAATAAATACAAATAATATAATTTTTATCTTAACAAATTCTTCTCATACTTCTTTTGTGATATTTGTATGATTGTAGAGATAATCTCACCCTTATTTATTTTGATTTAAAATTAAAGTGTATTTATTGTATATAAGTCTACATTTGATAGTCAATATTTTTCTTCTCAATAAGACATCATGTTTTGTCGTTATATTTTTTAATCACTTTTTTCATGTCTCTAGTTTAACTTTACCATTGTAAGTTTTTCTATTTGCTTCATTTAAAATCTCATATGATATATTTAAAAATAATGCATCATTTTTGGTTATATTTTCTACAGACACTTCACTAAAAACATTCAAGTTAGAGTAATATAATTCTAGTTAGAAATGAGTTACAGACATCAACCATAACGTGCACCTTCAAGCATTAAAATACACTAACAGGCTACAATCAGCATTAGTGTGGTTTAATAAGCATTAATCATTAAAAAGGCACCCCAAGCAGACAAAATGTTTGATGTAATTCACCAGACGAAAATGTCCCACAAGCCTGTGGGCCGAATTGGGCCTGACTACGAGATTTTTTATTTTCGAGAGTTAGATCCGACCCGAACAAAATAAACAAAGTTTTAGATTCCCGAACTGCACAAACAAGAGGAAAGTAAAAGAAAGAAAAAGAGATTTTTCCTTCTCATCTTCCGTGAATTTTCCTTTAATTCTTAACTTTACTTTTACTTATCTCAAGTACACAGATAGATTTTAACCCAGGGAATTGAAACTTCAAAGATTGATTGATTTCCAACCTGTGTTGTTCCCAAATGACGGCATTCTTTCCATAATGTGCATTAAACCTAATATATATTTAAGTGAAGGTGCCGCCGAGATGACATTTTTCTTGGAAACAAGAGCCATCTGGTAGGATATGCATGCCATCATCAAGGTTTGTGCTCCCACCACCATAATTGTTTCATCAATCCAGAATTCATTTCCATCACTGATACAGTCGAATCCATGGGTTGTCCTTGATGTTGATGCTCAATCATGTACCTATCAAATATTGTGCTTTTCTGTTCAACTATTAACATCACAGAGTGATTACTCACCATTTCATTATCATAGTACATTTTAATTCAAATAAAATGTTGTTAAATCATTCAACCAATGCATGTATTTCAGACATTATATTTAGCTTCTTGTGTGTATACATCAGACCCATTGTCTTTGGGCAACACACCTTTGTTTCATCAGAGGACAACACATACATTCAATGGAGGAGCTTTTACATTTTGGACAAGAAACAAAGGTGTGTCCAAAATATAAGACCTCCTCCAATGATGATGAACAAGTATTTCAAAGTATACATTTTGGGTTTTTCTGTCACCTTCAAAATCAGCATGCATCCGTCTAAACAAATACATTAAGTTCTTCCACTTGATAAACAAGCTTTTGTTTGTATAATGTTCCTTTTCAAAGAATTATTTTCCCAATCAATTTTTTCAACTAATCAACAACCAATGTTAACACAGCTTAATTAATTCCACATTTTTTAGTAGTAACAAGAAGATTTAATTTAAATAAAGCATGGTTTCTTCTCAACCACAGGGGCCAGGCTTCTCAGTCGAAAAGTCCAAATTGAAACGTACATATATTTTTCAAAGTCCAAAGTCCATGCGGTGGATCTTCTGATAAGTGATTGTTCCCAAGAAGAAAATCCCAGCATTATTGATGGGAAAAGGACAATTTAAAGGATAAATCATCAATTAAAAGGATTCGATCCCGAAATCGCTTTCAGTACAATTGGCCAACCGTCCAAGTCAAGAATTTTGACTAATTCTTGGTCACATCAATTTAGCTCATGTGCGAAGAGATAGAATTTGAATTGGACTTATTTTATTTATTGTCGATCAATTTTAAATTAGAATTTTACTTAATGTTAATATCAATTTACACACGTTTACTCGTTCGTAGCTGTTCGTAGATCGATATATAAATAAGCTACGAGTGAAAAGGAAGTAATAGAAAAGTCTCGTATCACTGATTTTGAGTTGAAATTTCCATATTTTTCTAACTGTTATTAGATATAGGATTCATTTTATTGGTAATAATCATTTTTAATCTAATGCGTAAAAATTAGTTAATGTTTTTTTTTTTTTTTTAAATCCTAAAACTCAACTTCTCAAATAATATTGTTCTTATCCACGTACAAGGATAATAAAGGAAATAATTTTTTTATATTTTTTATATTGAGATAAAAAATTCAACCACAAGAGTAAATTAACACTTTGATATTATATTCTGTTTTTAAATTAACATTTTGATATTATATTCATTTAAGTTATTTTTCTACTTCTATTTTATATTTTTAAAAATAAATTAATACCTCAATTTTATGAGACATTAAATAGATATAAACATACCTAAAAAAAATCATCTATAAAATGTTACAAAATATTCCTATGCTTTCAAATTAAGTGGATGATCCTTATGAAAATGAATTATTGATTCTCATAATTCATTTGACCTATCCTATTTCAAGTGATTTCTTAGTTAATTTTCCAACTAAGCTTTCTTATTTATTTTTCTAAATAAGCAATGTTAACATATATTAATTAATTCCACATATTTAATATTAAGAAGAAGATTTAATCAATAAAAGCTAACAAACACCTTCCACATTTATAAGGTAAGTGTGTGTGTTGCCCTTGTGGATGTCTTTGTTAGATTTCAATTCTTTGAAAGATTCTAACCTTTTGTTTAATTGTCTGCCAATGGGGTTGAGTTACATTATTGGAATTAGCCACTGGAGCAACATGGCAAAATAATAATCTTGTACATTCAATCATGCATCTCAATGAATATTTTTGTCAACTAATCCCTCAGTTTTAGCTTATTTTTATTCCTATCCTTATTAAGATAATTTACTTTAAAGTTAAACAATTTGGCCATTAAAATAACAAGATTCTCATAGATGATTAATTTAGCTTAGTTGTATGTCCTCAATATTTGACTTTAAAATGATATTTTTATTTCTTTTTGATGCAAACAAAATAGTCCTTCTAAAATAAAGAGACGAGATTCTCTTCTTACCAAACTAATCTTTTAAGACGACTTTTACTTAGTTCTATATTAGGTAATATCAAAGCGAAACTTGACCATGGGTAATTAGGTGATTGCCTGTAAAGCCTTAAAAAAAAAAAAAAAAAAAAAAACTAGAGAAGCTAGTGGACTCCAAGTGTTGCCTATAAAATCAAAGTAGTAATGAGGTTTGGATTATACAAGACATTGACGTGTCCTGATGGAGAGATAAGATTCTCCTCCTATTAAATTGGTCTTTTAAGATGATTCTGACCTAGTCTTACGTTATTTTTAGATTTAATTCATTTTTTTGACTAGTCATAATCTACTATTTTTCTGACTAGTCAACCGATTAGTTGGACAAAATATTCCTACAAATATTTCACACTTAACATCAACAAGTTCTCTCTCTAAAAAGAAGAAGAAGAAGTAATACAAAAAAGCCGATGAAAAGGTCAATTTTCAAATCCTTAGAAAATGTGAACTGAAAAATAAATCATTATACACACACACACACACACAGACAGACAGACAGAATCGAACCCCGATCTTACCAAAATTTCATCATATATATTATAATAGCCGACGTTACACGTAATTGAATGGTAAAAAATATTATTAACGCAAGTTCAAATTCAAATTTGTACTAAACAGAAAATCGCGAAAAAGAAACGTAACAACGACGTTTGAGAACACATTTCGTCAGAAATACCAAGTCTTAGGTTGAACAAGTAAAGATTAAATTTGAATTTAGTCTACTGAAACAAAGTTTAATGTCGGTGGAAAAGAAAAAATAGAACTAATATGATTAGGACATGTTATTAATTGTTAATTAATTTTGAATTGGACTTTTACAGAGTCAGTGTTAAGCTGTTTGTTCAGCAGATTTATTATCGGTTTACACAACAAAATTTGTCGGAATTGGTCAATTAAGTTCTCGTTCAAATTTAAAAGTTGAATTTAAAATTTAATTTACATTGGTTACCAGAGGAGTAGGTTTTTGACTATTGACCCCGTGCGACTCTCTGAACTTCTACCCTTAGGTGATCTCAATTAAGGATTTTGATATCCCCCTTTTTTGATAAAGTAATGTAATATAATATATTGGGAAAAAAAATATTCCATGCAATTTCTTTTTAATTGTTAATTTTGTTAGTCATTATTTTATTTACATGTTTAGAAATTGCATGTAATAATTAGTTAAAATAAATCTTTTTGAATTCAATCCTTTGAAAATTTGACATTTAAATTTGGAAATTTGATTAAATATTTTTGAAAATTTGAAATTTAAATTTAAATTTCTTTTTTTGAAATTTATATAATTTTTGGAATTAGTTTTGTTTTAAAACTAATTGATTGTTGAAATTAGAAAGTATAATTTATTTTGTTAAATTCTTAGAAATTATTTGTTGAAAATTAATTGCAAATAAGTCTTTCCTTTTTGAAATTAGAAAAATTGATTTCAATTGTAGATACAAATACGATTATCAAGATGTTTACAACTCAATTGACAAGAATAGATAAATTGAATGAGGTGAATTATGAGATGTGGTATCAGAAAATTAAAAATACTTTTGAGTTTGATAGCATAGAACATGTTGTTGAAACTAGTCATTTGGAATTATCTGATAACACTTTTGAAGTGAAAATTAAAAAGCTAAAAAATGGAAAATAGAAGATAAAAAAGTAAAAAATCTTATGTTTATGAAGGATAGTTTGATTAAATGTTTTGAACATTATACTATTGTTTTTAATTTGTGGAATGCTTTTAAGGAAAAATATGATAAAACAACTAAAATGAACACTCAATTGCTCTTTTAAAAGTATAACTCTTGCAAGATGCTAGATGAACAAAGCATGGTGGAACATGTAAATAACATGATAGCGATGGCAAAAGACTTGGCTACTATAGAAACTCCTATATTTGAATAACTGTAAATAGCAATTATATTAAATAGTTTGCCACACAACTATGATATTGTTATTATATCTCTTAGGTCAACTCTACTTCAACTGTTTGAATTGTTAGCTAGGTTAGGTATTGAACAAGAAATAATGGTAAGCTAGAGACAACATAAATCTAATTTAAAAGAAGACAATGCTGCATTTCAAAAGTCTAGCTTTAATAAAAGTAATAAAAGAAAAAATAGACAAAAAAGGAACTACTTCAAACTAACTCAAGCATGTGGAAAGAAAGCATAAGAGTCTTGCCATGAATCGAATGTACTTGTTATAAGACATCAACTAAGAATTTCAAATATAATTTTTGATGTCTCATCTTTTTATTAGAAAGTATAATTGATTGATTCTAATGCCATAAGACACTTTGCCAAAACCAAAAAGGAACTTGACTTCTTTAAAGAGTTCAGCCTTGGGAACAACACATCTATATGAGTAACAATACTTATTTAGATGTGGAAGGTATGGACACCTATCATTTGGATTTGGTAAACAACATTATGATTCTGAAAGATGTCATCTATGCACTTAACATGAGGTAGAATTTGATATTTATTGACACTCTCTTTAAAAAATGGTTTGGAAGTTCGATTTTACAATAAATCTATATCTATAAGAAAAGACAAAAGGATCTTTACTATGTGAATTTTTGTACTAGAACATAATTTGTTTAAGATTTCTATTATTGATAATGAAATAAATAAAGTGGTTTTTGATTATATTGTGTGTTATTTATCTGAGATTGATTTGTGGCATTTAAGATTGGTGCATATTGATAAATCTAGAATACAATAATTGATAAAATTGAACATATTGCCTAAACTTAAAGACAGAATTAAATAAATGCCAACATTGCTTAGTTAAAAAATGACTAAGAAATCCTTTCGTAAGGGATATAGATCAGATGAATTATTGAGCTTAATTCATTCTAATGTATGCAATCCACTAAGTGTTAAAACTTATAATAATAAGAAATATTTTGTGACTTTTATAGATGATTTTTCTAGATATACTTATGTTTAGCTGTTAAGTCATAAAAGTGAAGAATTGACTTGTTTTAAGAAATTCAAGTTAGAAGTAGAAAAAACAACTTGAAAGAAGTATTAAAGTGTTAATGTTATACAAGGGAGGAGAATACAATTCTAAGGAATTTAAGTTGTTTTGTGAAATGCATGGAATTAAAAGACAAACTACATTACCTTATATACCACAACAAAATGGTGTGACGGAAAAAAAGAATATAACACTTATGAATTCTATTAGATGCATGCTTTCACACTCAAGTCTCTCCGAAGGTTGTTGGGGAGAAGCATTGACCACAACAAATTATGTATTGAATAAAATAATCTCTAAGTTTGTACCTAGCACACCTTATGAATTATAGACCAGAACTAAGTCCAATTTATATCATTTAAGGAAATGGAGATTTGTAGCCCATGTACTTATTCTTGGATAATTAAGGGATAAGTTGGATTCAAAGACACTAAAATATAGGTTTATAGATTATTGTGAAAATTCTTTCGGCTATAGATTTTATAGTAAAGAAAAGAGAATTATTGAATATAGGGATGCCACTTTCTTAGAAAATTTAAATGAAAAGGAAGAGATAGGAAAGGAAAAAGAATATAAAGCACTATTTGTGGTGAATGATGACTATTTCAATAATGTCTTAGAAAATGACCATGAAGTTGAAAGGGAACAAAACATTGAAAATATAGATGAACTTATGGAAATTATTGATAGAAACAACTATGAACCTATGGAAATCATGAGAGGAATCTAAAATGAGCCTATAAATGGAATTGATGAAATTAATAAGAATGGAGAAGATAGAGAATCGAATGTACTTGTTAGCAACAAAAAGATGAGACATCAACTAGCATGGATGGATGACTACCATTTGTATTCTTAAGCTTTCTTGTTTGATGATAAATATGGAACCTATGACACATAAGGATGTCATTGAATATCATGAGAAAAATTTATGGTTGGATGCCATGAATGATGAGATTGATTTCATGAAAGGGAATCAAGTATGAGAATTATGTGATTTACTTGAAGGAAGGAAAGTTATAGGGTGCAAATGTATATTTCAAAAAAAGTTAAAGGTTGATGGGCTTGTTGATAAATATAAGACCTATTTAGTTGCTAAAGGTTATACATGGAAATCAAGAATTAACTTTCATGAGACATATTCTTCAATAGCTAAATTCACATCCATAAGAATTATATTGGCTATAATTATACATTTAGATTTAGAATTATATCAAATGGATGTAAATATTATATTTCTAAATGGAGACTTATAAAAAGAAATTTACATGTTACAACCTGAGGGATTTAAAGTGGAAGGACATGAGGAAAATGTATGCAAATTAAAAAGTCAATATATGGTTTGAAGCAAACATCAAGACAATGGTATCATAAGTTTTATGATATAATTGTCAAATTGAAAGTTGTTTCAAATAGATTAGATTATTGTGTATATGTCAGAAAAAGTGAGAGTAAGTTCATTATATTATCCTTGTATGTAGATGATATTTTACTTATTGAAAATGACATTGACATGTTGAATGAAATAAAGGAAGAACTTAGCAAAAGATTTGAGATAAAAGACATGAGGAAAATATCCTATGTTCTTGGAATTTAGATTTTAAGAGAACGAAAATTTAGAATATTAAGTATAAATCAAGAAAGATATCTGCACATGGTACTAAAAAGGTTTGGAATGTACAATTGTTCTTTAACCTCTATATCTTATGTTTTAGGAAAAAATTAAGTAAGGACTAATGTCTTGGAAAAGGGAAGGAACATCTTATACTCAAGTGGCTGAAAATTTGATGCACGTTATGTTATGTACCATATCAGACTTAGCATATGTTGTAAGTATTATAAGTAGGTATCAAAGTAATCTTAGAACAAAACATTGAGAAACTATCAAAAAAATATTGAAATATATAAAAATAACTTTACACTATAAGTTGACTTATCAAATATATGAGCTTGAAGTACTTGGTTATTAGATTTGATGTATAAAAGAATATAATTGGTCTTTGTGATTAAGTGAGAGATGTTGGAATTGATAAAAAGACTAAGTTCTAGTTCAAATTCAAAAGTTAAATTTGAAATTCAATTTCTGATGGTTATCGAGAATTTAAGAGTAGGTTGGAGATGAAGATGATGGAAGAAATTAGTCCTTTCAATCTATAAAAAGAAGTGGTCAAAAGGAGATTAATACAATAAATTAAATAACTATTTGATCATGTGGAAATCATCACACCATTGGAGTCTTTGAAAATCCCACTGTTCAATTGCCATCATTGTCCGCTGCCTGCAGCCACTTTCGTCGCCTTTCGCTAGCTCACCGGTGGTGAATCCAACAAAACTAACACAAGAAAAGTTATGTTTTTGAGATATAAAAGATAAAATTTAGAAGAATACAAAGTCTAAATAAATAAAGGATAATTCTTGTGATCGATGTGCATGCTTTATATAAGATGATTAATAATTAATATATGATTATTAGAAGAGGAAAATGAGGTTTGGGACGTTTACAATTAAAAATGTTATTGTATTTATCATCCTACAATTTAATACATTAACATAAAATCTCTTTATAATGAATGTTATACTTGAAGGGAATAGATAAAATCAAAGGAAAAAGCAGCAGTTGATCATTTATGTTTTTTTTTTGGGTTCTGTTATCTAAATTCTTGTGGATTTCTTTTTTAAAACTGTCTTCTGTCAAATTACGAAAGAAAAAAGGGAGTTAATGGTAAAATTACCTTTTCCTCCTTTTGTCAGAGTTGGACTCGCAACTTCTTCGCCAACTTTAATAAAAAAAGAAAAGAAAAGGAACGTTTCCGCGTTCGGCGTCGCATGTCTGATCCATCCACGTCACCAACGGAAATCCGCATCTCGCGAGAAAAATCGCCAGTCCACACCCCCAAAATCTCACTCCGACCGCGACGACGAATGCCGTTCGTTCCTCCGGACCGATCGGAAATGGCGGTTGCCTAGCGTTCTCCAACCTCCGGATCTCGTGGCAGGCTCATGCGGTGCACCGGCTCCCCCTTCCCTCCCCTGGATTTAAGGCCACCTCCACGTTTCCTGCTGGATATTGTGGGTTGGTGTGGTCTGGTGGCCTGCGGTGGTGTCGGTGGTCGTGGCTGCTGAGATCTTAATTATACGAGTTGTTTTGGCGAAATGTTGCCGTCTTTTCGAGGTTTTGTTTGGCATCTTGTGTGGCGTCGTTGTTAGGGGGTCTCGTGCGGTGTTGTGGGTTTGGAATTTGGTCGGAATTGGGTGGCTTTACTGTTGAGGCTCGAACTTTTGGCGGCATCGGTGTGGTGGTTTTGGTGAGGAAGAATGTAAATCCTTTGAGTCGTTGAGATAAATATATCCATATTGATTTGTGGTTTTGCAACTCTGGGCGCGATGGATTCTGCGAGGAGCTGGTTCCATAAGTTTCAGCCTAGGGATAGGTCTGGCTCCAAGAAACCAGATGCACCGGCCGGGGGGAAGGAGGCATCTAAACCGCCTATCCCTGAGGATGCACCATCCACTGAGACGAAGCAGAAAGTTGCAGCTACCAAGCAGTACATTGAGAAGCATTACAAAGAGCAGATGAAGAGCCTGCAGGAACGGAGAGAACGGTATGCAAATTCTGTGCATTGACCATTTTTTACCTTTTTCATGTAGATCTTTTCTTCCTTATAACACTGTTGCTACTACACTGTAAGGAAATGGGTGGTTCTTTTAAAATCAAAATGGTACCACATGAATTTGTTTTGAAGTTCAGGCATGCCGGCTTTCTTTTCTATATACCAGTTGAAAACACATGCAACACTTGTTGAATTTCATGTGGGACATTACATGTCGTAGCAGGGAATACAAAAACATGGCAACATTTGTTGTATTTTTCTAGATTTCTTTTGAGAGTGGAGTTCATGCATTTGGAGAGATGGAGAGAATATGGTCGTTGTTTTATGGAGATTTGAGAGTGAGATCAGGTAGTTATTGTGTTACCTGTTGATGTTAAAATCTTCTACCAGGTGATGGTATTCTTCTAATTTGCAAATTAATGCTGGTAGGACAACAATATTAGAATGAAACCATGTGTAAATGATGAAGATAATGCTTTGACGATTATTTGTTTGGACCGATCCTTCAGAAGTTTTTATATATCTTTAATTCCTTTAACCTAATGTTTGTTCTTGTTCAGGCGCTTCACTCTAGAGAGGGAGCTGGCTGTTGCTAATATATCCAAGGAAGAACATGATAATATTCTAAAGCACTTGGAAAGGAAGGAAACAGAATACATGCGTATTCAAAGGCATAAAATGGGAGTAGATGACTTTGAACTGCTGACTATTATAGGAAAGGGTGCATTTGGAGAGGTAAATAATTATAACCATTCAATCTTTAATATATATATATATATAGAGTTGATTTTCCAGATGTTTATTAGGCATGTTATTTATCTTCTAATGCAATATATGTGCTTTGTCTACAAAAAGGAAATAGAATCTATGGCAAACAAAAAGTACCATAGTCTTTGATGTCATCAAAACTTTGTAATTCAAACATATGGATGAAGGAGTTTATTTATATAATCACATCATAGTTTTCATTTGTAACTTTGTGAGATAACATAATGAGTAACTTATAATTTTTCTTAAAGAAAGCTTATGGATGTGTTTAAGAGGGATTTAATTTTTAAAGCAATTTGTTTTCAAGCCAAGATGAATTTGAAGGGACTTGTCACTCCATGACTTATTCTTTCCATGGTTAAATTAAAATTGTAATTTCATCCTCATTATAGTTTTTTATCTATTTAAGATATTTCTCCCTCTGCCTGGTTTTTCCTTAGCAGTTTTTTATGCTTGGTTGACTTCTTATACAAGATATACACATGAAAAGCCTATTATTGCCTTATTTTGATATATGATACCTTTATATCTGTATTTTCCACTAATTTAAACTTTGATAATTAACCTTGTTAGAGTATTAGGATATTATGTGTGTATAAAAGCCCTATGTTTCGTTAATGAATTATTTCAATTCCACCTATTTCTTTGTCTCTACATGGTATTAGAGCATAAATTTTGACAGTTCATAGTGCTAGCTGTACCACAGATCTATGGTGGCAAGAAGAATACGATGAGATAGAAATGGGATATTACTACTATTTGAGTGGTAGTGCATTCCAAAACATTGTACAATAGCAAGATACCCAAAATGAACCCTAAAACTCCCTTAACAAACACAACACTCACTTAATCCACTTGACCAACCCTTGGACCGGACTGCTGGCTCACCTACTGAACTGGTACCCCAAGCAAGAAATATTTTGTTACATAACTTAAATCTCTAGATTTTCTATTTTTCAAGTAAGTAAAAAATCTATTTGGCTAGTATTTAAACCACTTCTAAATGTAATCAAATGCTTCTTTTTTTTCTTAAAGTAAGTGTTAGTTACTAAAATGTTACAAGCTATGTTAAAGTCTAAAATTGGATTTTCCTCTTCGGTTCTATTATGAAAAACTAATCATCCATGATTTAAAATTATATAATTTAGTAGAAAATTTAATGATAGATAGAAATAAATGAAAGAAAATAAATCATATGGTTGGCTTCATATGGTAGGATTAAGACATTGATCATATTGTTCTTATACTACCATATTTAAATATAACATTTTCTAAAACTTTAGTAATTAATCTGTTTCCGTAGAGCAGGTTAGGGTTTGTAGGGAGAAGACAACAGGTAACATATATGCAATGAAAAAGCTCAAGAAGTCAGAGATGCTTCGAAGAGGCCAGGTTTGGCATCAAGAATTCATTGTAAGAGTTGGCTTCTCTAGATCATGCCACTTATATTGTTTCTTCTCTCTTTCCCAGGTTGAGCATGTTAAAGCTGAACGAAATGTTCTTGCAGAGGTTGACAGCAATTGCATTGTTAAGCTGTACTGTTCCTTCCAAGATGATGAGTTCCTGTATCTAATAATGGAGTACTTGCCTGGTGGAGATTTGATGACGCTGCTCATGCGCAAGGATATTTTAACTGAAGATGAGGCTAGATTTTATGTTGCAGAAACTGTTCTTGCAATTGAATCAATACACAAGCACAACTATGTTCACAGGTTTATAAACATTCCAAGTTGTCAGACTAGAAGAATCACAATTTGTAATTTTTTTGCATGAATTTAACTCTTCTCTTTGTCATTTGTGACAGAGACATCAAACCTGACAATTTATTATTAAATAGATATGGTCATATGAAACTCTCAGATTTTGGGTTATGTAAACCATTAGACTGCAGCACTCTCCCATCTTTAAAAGAGAAAGACTTTGGGTTGGGAAAGAGCTATAGTGGAAAACTGCAAAATGATGGACGGCCATGTGCTCCTAGGCGAACACAGCAAGAACAGTTACAACATTGGCAGAAGAACAGAAGGACATTGGTAAGTCAGCAAGCTCTTTATGATTAATTTATTATCCTGATAGAGAATTATTGTGAAACAATCAAATGATTTTGCTGGTTATATGATGGTGGCAATGATATGTTCTGCAATAATTTTAGGAATTTGCTACATTTAACTTATAGATGATCTGCATTATCAATTTCAGTTCCCATCCATTTGTGGGTCATCATTTATATGCACTTGTTGAATTAATGGTAATACACAACTTCATCCATGATGATTGTTTCACTAAATGGCCAAAAAATTTGATTCACTAAATGACTATAGACATTGTTACAGTAATCTGATTATCAAACACGGTAGTTTGTACCACTAATTTTGATCTGAATCTATGACATTTTATGGGGGTCTCACTGTGTAGCCAATAGGGTCCTTCCTATTTTTACTTTATATAGTCCACATTGATTGCTGCTTACTGTCAAGTTATCCTCTCAGTTAGTTTACCATGAACTGTTAATTGTTTTTTCAAGACAGTCAGAAATATGACATTAATTCTTAGGTATGACCTTCATTACTAGGGTTATGGTTCATCATTATTATTTCTTTTTTTTGTTGCATATCAACCTGCTTTTTTTCATTTTTTCAATTTGAGAAAGCAACAATGTTCAAATTTATCTTGACTATCAAATTCCAGGCCTACTCTACTGTTGGTACCCCAGATTATATCGCTCCTGAGGTTTTGCTCAAGAAGGGTTATGGGATGGAATGCGATTGGTAATTATATTATATGTGTATTTCAGCTTATCTTGGATTAGACAAGTTCTGCAGTGTAAACTAATAGTGTTTGTTTATTCTGTATTCAGGTGGTCATTGGGTGCTATCATGTATGAAATGCTTGTAGGTTATCCACCATTTTATTCTGATGAACCCATGTCAACATGCAGGAAGGTTGGCCTTGCTTTGCTAACTCTTAACCTTGATTATTTCAGATGCATGTTATTTATTGCCTATGGGGTTGAATTGCAGTTTGAATCTGTTGAAATTTTTGATATTGCTAGATCGGGATGTGGATATTTTTTTGAAATATGTATATTGATAAAAAATTATATTGGTCATCAATTATAAGTGTTTCGTTCTGAACTTTTTCTATGATTTTAACAGTCTAACTTGAATATTTGTAATGCAAGAAGCTACATATGATAATGCATCATGGATGAGATCCTTTTTATTGATATCATTGTAGTTGGAATTACATGTGTGATGGAACTTTATGACTTTATGAATATTTGAAGAAAATGTTTTTTTCTTTTTTGAGGAACAAGTGTGATATTCAAGCATTATGGCTAAACTTTTTAAGGCAGGCACGTGGGTGTGAATTACTCACCTCACCTTGCTTTCAACTAGTGGATATTTTGTTGGATCTGTTTATACGAGTATATGTTTTTCCAAAGTTTTAAATGTTTTTCATTGCAAAAAACTTAAATATAAGGTTTTTGATGGAGTACTACTAAAATGTACTTAATTATTGAAATATATAATTATGCATATTAATGAAATATACATTGGTATTATTACACATCATATTTTGATGTGATCTTGACTTATCTATGTATTTGAATACTATTTAGGAAATAATAGAGTTAAAACTATACATAATTATCATTAATTATGTATAAAAATATATAACATTTACATAAAAATTTTAAAAATAATATTTGCACCTAGGTTCCTTAAAAAGTATGATTTTGGCCTTGTTATTTAGCCAATGTGACATAATGGAAATTGTAGTTGATTTTGTGACAGATTAACTATTTAGCTAAATGCATGAATCAGTTATTATAAATGTATGCAATCCTTCTGTGTCCTATATGAGGATTCTAGTATGAGAGAGCATTAATGGGATTTACAATTTTCCTTAAGACACAGGACTCAAATATTACATCATTATTACAGAGTTTTCAAATAACTCCACATATTTCATCTTCTTGAATCTTTAAGCTTTTGCTTCATCTTTACTTGACTTGTTTGATCTTCTTGTCAGTTCCTTCATCTTCCTTTTTTTTTGGTCTTTTTGTATGTGTCTTTATGGATGTACATTATCCTGTCTACATTGATACACATAATAACACCCTACATAAATATAAACACATCTAATATGTTTTTGCTGTCTTACTGCTGGAAAGATGGTGCCCATTTGACCTGTGAAATGTTATCGGATTTCTTGGAAATCCATTCTGCATTTCTGTCAATTGTGGTTTGCATACAGCATGTTGGACAGCTAGGAATTAGAAAATAAGTTGTTTCGAATGGGTATCTGAAGAGAGTTGACATGTTTAATTGGAAATATGCTGAATTGGAATGTTGCATCAAGACAATAAGTACATGAGTGCATTTGGGTAAGGTTTCTCCAATACTATTTTTATACTAAATTTTTAAGAAAATTAGGGATGCACAACTAAGATTTGCAAACCACACATATCTAAAGTGGAATTTCTTCAAGTGTTTTAAGCACAAAAAATAATAGTGCAACACTACAACCATAAGTTACCTACAAATCATGAAATCAAATAAATTTGCTTCACTATAAGTTTTTTATTTTTATTTTTGCTTGACTATAAGTTAATAATATTAATTGAGCCAAGTTGTAGGCAGAAAATATTCTTTTTGCTTCTTAGGCATAGTGGTTTCGTGGTGCATTTGGTTTGGGGCTGCATAATTACTGATCTTTCAGATTTCAGAAATAAGTTTATCTATCTGCTATATTTTGCTAATTCAGGTCAGCCAGTAAATATCTTATTCCCTGCATCTTTTGAATGTTCTAAAGGGTCATTTTGTGCACTCTGCTATATTTTACCTCTGTTACTGGATAGTTTTTCCATTTCCCGCCCATGCTGTTTTCTAGTTTCAAATATCTTGTATTTTTTTCTAGATATTTATCAATGCTGGTCTGAGATTTTATGTGTTGGTTTATCTTGCTTGCCGCCTCCTCCTATGATTTTGCTTAATATTGTGTAGATAGTGAATTGGAGAACACATTTGAAGTTTCCTGATGAAGCAAACCTAACCGTTGAGGCAAAGGACCTAATTAGCAAACTGCTGTGCAATGTTGATCGAAGGCTTGGAACAAATGGGGCACATGAAATTAAGGTTCCAGATTGTTTATTTGTTTATGAGACTAAAAATCATAAACATCAAGAAAGTTGTGATTTGGACCATTGCTATCAACTGAATTTCAGGTTCACCCTTGGTTTAAAAATGTTGAGTGGGACAGGATATATGAGATGAAAGCTGCATTTATACCAGAGGTCAACGGTGAATTGGATACTCAAAATTTTGAGAAGTTTGAAGAGGTAATATATTCAATAATTGTTCCCATCCATTTGCTTGATGGATGCTTTACTTGGGCTTTGTAATTTTTTTATTTCTTAACAATTTATCTTTGTTACCTCTCAAAAAAATATTCAAGAGTTTATCTGGTTTTTGAACTTCATAGATACTAAACAACATTTTTTATATTTTTTTGTCACCCCAGTCAGGAAATTCTGCACAATCCTCATCAAGATCAGGCCCTTGGAGGAAGGTAATTTTTACTTTCCTGTAGTACGTGTCTAGCTCCCTTGGATAGAAATTCAACTTTTCTTTTCTCAATGTCCAATTCTTTAATCAGCAAGGTTGTTCATATATAGTCCAACATGTGCTTCTGTATGCTGATTACCCTTTTACATTTTCCATCCAAGTCAACCATTTTGCTTATTATCCATAGAATAAATTTAAACATCTATGCTTTTTCATGCCCATCCCTTACAGGATAACAATAAGAATTGAATATTGTTTAGCGTTTATGACTTTTTTATATATTTTTAACTTATTATTGAAACTTTAATTCCTAAATATTGGCCTTATACTTCAACAATTTTTAATATAAGTTAATGGAAAATGTATTCCTAATCTAGAACTACAATTTGGAGTATCTTTGCCATAGTTTTTTGTTTTTTTAAAATTTTTTATCTTTTCCATAGTTATAGTTTGATAATATCTTTACAAATAATTACTAATTAGAAGTTCTCATTATAATTCACAATAAAAAAGATGCTTACAAATTTCAGAAGAGCTAGGGTTAATATTCCTGTCCCCAATATGGACAGACATATGAGATTAAGTTGTATGTATTTTATATAACTTTGTTTGGTTTTGCATATAATATTATTCATTTATTCCTCAAAAACTCATATATATAGCTCCTCATAACCATATTTATTCCTCATATATATTCATTTAATACATAAAGAAGTAGAGGTAGTTTAGTCATATCTTTAGGAAACCAAAGAATACACCAATTAGAAGAGGAGAATTAGTTAGTGTAGAAAAATTAAAAGTAGTAGTTCTAAAATTACTTGGTTAGGGATTGTAAGAAAAAATTTAAATTTATATAATTTTATCAAAGATTTGATAACAGAGAAATACCTGAAAGAAATGAATTCATGTCAAAAACCTCACATAATGGGATTATTTATAGCTTAGATTGTTGTTGTTATATATTTATTTAATATATATAGCTTTCTTTGAGGTATAACTCTCTTAATAATGTGTTGCACTAGACCTCACACCTTGAGTGTACTATTCTTAAATTTAGGGCTCTACATTGACATCTAGATATAGACGAAAATTAGCAAAGGTTCTTATATTTTAATATATGGATGTGGATAAAGAAGTTAGCCAAAAATACCAAAATTAGGCTAGTAACTTGGAATATAATAACCTTGAATGGTAAGAGTGCAAATGTAGGATCTGTCGATCTAAGAGGAAGAAGATGAGAGAGGAATGAAGGTGTTGTTTGAGTTTGACGCCCCTCGACATTTCATTAATAAGTAATGTATACATTATACATAGGTTTACATATGAAAAGATTAAAATGTCACTTATCACTTAACACTTCCTCTTAAGTTAGAGCAAATATATCTATTATGTCTAACTTGATACATAGATATTTGAACACTAACATAATAGCAGTCTATCTTGATATACTTTGTTTGCTCATGAAAGATAGAATTCTGGGCGAGATGTAAATAACAATTTGATTGTCACAATACATCTTTATAAGAACTTAGACTAGTAATTGTAACTTAGTAAGAAAATTTTTTATCCACATTACTTCACTAGTAGTTTGAGACAGACTTGTATTCAACTTTAGTACTAGATTTCAAGATAACATTTTCCTTTTTTCTCCTTTATGTTACCAAATTGCCTTTAATATAAGTGCAATATCCAGAGGTAGATTTATGGTCTATTTGATCATCAACATAACCTAAATTTGAAAAATCTTGAACTTTTGAATTTCTAGATAAGCATGTTCAGAATAGACTATACCTTTACCAAGTACCTTTTAGAGATATGCAAATACTCTCAAGGTAATTGTGAAGATAGTTGGTCTTGGTCGTAGACTTATTGGAATTGTCAATGGTCAAATATTGGAAGTAGTAGGAAACTTCAAGACTGTGGAGGACAAAGTTGGTTTGTCTAGAGGTGGTGTACTAGATGTCCAACAGTGTAGGTAGCGTCAAACTAATTTGTTTGGTGGTGTCTAACTGGACAAATAGGATTGTCTGCTGTTGTTTGACTGAATAACTCAAAATTAGGAGAAAGACACTTTAAAGGAATTTCTCCCTTTAATGGTGAGGATGACATGTGGTTGACTAAATATGTAGCAGTCATGAGCACAAATAATTTAGAACACACATGTGTAGTATGAATGTGTGTACAACGTCAAGGAGATGCTGATGTTTGTGTTTAGCCATACCATTCTATACAAAGGTATGTGCACAAGTGGTTTGGTAAATAATTCTTAAGGAAACACAGTAATTTTGCATACAACTTGAGTAAACTCCAAAACATTATAAGTACGAAGGAATTTGGGAGTAGTAGAAAATACATTCTTAATTTCTCATTAAAATAGAGTTTAACAACATTTAACATATTTTGATGATCTTTCAACAAATAGACCTAAGACACTTTAGAAAAATTATCTACAAACGTAACATGGTAACAATAACTATCGACAAAGGTGACTTTAGTGGACTCTAAATATCACAATGAACAAGTTCAAAAGGAGATTGATGAAAGATAATACAATGATACTTACCTAATTGAAAAAATTCACAATCAAAATGAGAGAGATGAACCTAAGGTAATGGCTACTAAAATTTATCATGCAATGGATGCTTAAGATGATCATGCCATAAAATATGAGATTCAGATCTCATCACTAGATGTGTCAACCCTTAGGAAATATGGTCTTGGATGAGAACATACATTCCTTGCTTTGTTTTATAGGCCAAACAAATTCTCTTCGTCGTCAATAGGTTTTGAAAAACAAAAATGAATGGGAAAAAAATGTTACGGAACAAGATAAGACTTTAGTGATAACACCAATGGAAAGAAGGTTAATAGAAAAGTTTGGAACAAATAAAATACGATCGAGGGGTACATTAGGTGTGACTTAAACAACCCCTCTCATTAGATACAAAGTAGGATTGTCTATTAGTCACAACAACAGTTAGATACAAAGTAGGATTGTCTATTAGTCACAACAACAGAATTGGTGTTGGATAATTCAAAAAGATGTGTGAAAAGATTATAGGTACTTGTCATGTGAGAAGTGTCAAAGTCAACAATCCAAAAGTCATTTTGTGAGACCAAGAAGATGTGTACCTGAAGTAGAAGGTATTGCATGGGATGCTATGGTAGAACCTTATTGATCTTGTAATTGCAAAAATTCAATTTACTCAGCTTATGTTAAGGTAATAGTAGGTAAACCACTCTATATAGAAGTTGAGCACACATTGTCAAGAACTAGAACAATTGTTTCTATGGTCAATTGAGCATACTTAGGAGGTTTGCCAGATTTTTGCTAGCATTTATTAGAGCGTCCTCAACCCCTAACTATCATAGCTGATTGGTCTATAACAGGTGAAGAGTAGGAGGAAGAGGACAATCAGAGTACTTTAGAAAAGGTTGTTTGAAGATTCAATAAAACATCACTACTGAGAATTTGATTACCGACAGGGTTTGCAATTTTTAGATTGAAACCATTGAAGTATGTAGCTACAAGTAGTTCGTCACAGTATCTTTGATTTTATTGAATATCTATGGTAATTGGTTGGTGTCTCTAACTCGTCAACTAGGACACAAAATTGAGTAAAATACTCTTGTGTTGTGCGTCCACCTTGGCATCTTGTAAAAATCTACTCAGAGACCTCAAATATTTTGCTGTTGTTTTTCACATTACCATAGGTTAATTGTAGGGCATCTCAAATCTTTTTGGCAAGTTCAAGAAGAAGTATTACACTAGTAACAACTTCAAATTCAATGTTGTTCAACATTCAAGAAATCACAATAGTATCTACAATGAACCACTCCTCATAATTGAAGTGCTTGTCATTTGGTGGAGGTTGAGTGATGCGATTTATGCATTCTTGAGTTACTAAAATTTTTTGAAACTTTGTGCCTACTAAGTATAGTTTTGCCCATTGAGTTTCTAGGATGTTCCACTCAAATTTTTTGTAAAACCAACTATTAACTCCATTCCTGTCAACCAACAGCACTAAACACCACCCCAAGATAAGAAGACTGATCTAAAATCGTGATTTGTCACCCTTCAGAATCCCATTTAGTAAATGATTGACATATACCTATCTGGAGAAGGCTAGTAGTGCAACTAGGGCTGTTCAATGGTAAGAACAGTCCTTGACATAAGGAGAGAGCTGATCTTCACATTAGGTTAACTCACTAGAGGATGTTTGGAGATTGATGTCTGCTCATTTATCTGGAGAGATGCCCTAAAACCTACCTTGTGGCCTGGTAGACTAACATCCATTGGTTGGGTGACGAGAGCAGTCTGCCTTATGCGATCGATGAACATCGACTATAGCACCAAGCAAGGAGAAGGCTGGAATCTTTGATACCAAGTGCAAATGCAGAATCCGTTGGTTGAAGAGGAAGATGTGAGAGGAACGAAGGTGGGAGAGTAACAAGGGTGTCATCTAAGTTTGGCGCCCCTCAACATTTCTTTAATATGTATACCTTATACATAGGGTTACATATGGAAAGACTAAAATGCCCCTCATAACTTAACAATAAGAGTATGAAATTTGTAGATATAATAATAAGGAAAATAAAAATATTATACTTGTAAGAAACTAAATGAGTATGAGAAAAATCTAGATTAATTAAGAATGGTGGTTTTAAATTGTAATACATAGGAAAAGAAATACGTAGAAATGTAGTTAGAGTAATAGTTGATAAATGTTTAAAAGATGATGTAGTGATAAAATTATAATGATTAAGCTTATGGTAAGAAATAAGATGGTTAATATAATTGCACTTGTACTCTATAAATAATTTTAGGAGAAGCTATTAAACAAAAATTTGGATAGTTTAGTTCATAATTTACCTACCATTGAAAAACACTATATTGGAGGGGAAGAATATGGACATGTAACAAAGAAAAATATAGGATATGGAAACAATCATGGAAGATTTAGTTTTAGTAAAAAAAATGGAGAGAAAAATTCAATTTTAAATGTAGAAATGAAGAAAATTTAAAGAAATATAAACTGGCAAAAAGTGATGTTAAAAAAATTGTTAATGAAGATAAAAATTAGGTCTATAAGTACCTATATAATAATTTAAACACAAATCAAAGAGAGAAAAAAAAAAAATTAGCTAAGGCTAAAGAAAATCTAGAGATTAAGTCAAGTGTATTAAAGATGAGAATGGTAGAGTTTTAGTAAAAGAAAATGAAATAAAATGTAGATAGTGAAGCTATTTTAGTAAACTTTTTGATGAATTTACTATAGGAAATTCTTGCATGCAAAATATGGGTAATAGCACAAAGGACATAAACAATAGATATTTTAAAAGAATTAACAGTTTGGAGGGAAAAAAAGCTATTAAGAAAATGAAATGTATGAAAACTATTAGACTAGATGCTATTCCTATTGAGGTGTAGAAGTGTATGAGTGAAATTGGGATTTAGTTTGTAACTGAACTTTTTAATATAATTTTAAAGACAAAGAAGATGCTAGATAATTGGAGAAAGAGTTCTTTAATACCTATACTTAATAATAAGGGAGACATACAATTGTAAATTAATATGGAACCTATCCACCTATTTAAACAATTAATTGAAAAACTAAGTTAAGAAAGAGGATCTTCATATGGTATTCTTTGATTTTGGAAAGAGCTTATAATAGAATTCCTAGATTCTTATTGTAGTGGATGCTATATTGATATTATTAGAGTATGTTAAATTAGTAATTGGTGTAAAAAATATAAGATGTTAGGAAGAGAGACTAAGGGAGAGTTTGTATGTGCTAGAATCCATGGAAAGGAAAAAGTTCAAAGTAGATTTCAAGAACTAAAACATTTCTGCATGATAGAATCTATGAAAAGGAAATTATTACTTTTTTAGGTATAAATAGCTTTACATTCCCTTCATTGTCACCCTCCCCCCTAAAAAATTCCTCTTACGCATCCTAGAATCTCAACCTCTTGAAGGATACAAACCCTTGACGACCCCTACTTGCCACATGATCATCACCTTTCTTGATTAGATTCTCTTACTCAATGCCTCTCTCTCTACATGAGCAACACATCTATTGTCACACGAGGAACTCGTAAATGGAGTTGCATCATCGCCCATAGACAAAAATCCTCGTTGTAGACTCTCATTGGTGTTGCAATGCCCCTCTCTCTACATAAGCAATGGTCTTTCATAGATGATAACCTATCTATCATTGTGCAAGGAAAATGTGAACGAAGTCACGTTATTGTCCATGGATGTCACTGTTAGAATTAAATGACTCAGTTAATGTAGACAATTGAATTAGAGATTAGGGAAAAACAAGAAGTGCTAATCTCATTCATTAAGAAAGTATATATACAATGGTATAGTATATGGATCCATAAGATCCATTTACCCATTTAACTCTGATACATATGTGTTTTAACTCTCTCCCTCAAGTTAGAGAGTACAAGTTGTATATTTCCAGTTTGTTACAAAATAGAGTGAAAGACTTCATAGAAAGAGCCTTGGTAAAGATACCTAAAAGGAAAGATTTGACTCTATTGGTATCATTACAGGCTTATAACCAAGCATACCAGTTCCTTTTAGAAGATCAAGTGCATACTTCCTCTAAAATAGGATAATTTTGTCTTTAGTATAAGCAAATTCAATTCCCAAGAAATATTTTGGTTTACCCATGTCCCTAAGAATGAATTCCTTACTAAGAAAGGCTTTGATAGAAACTATGTCAATCACATCATCACTAGTCAGTAATATATCATCAACATAAATAACAAGAATTGTAATACTAGACAGGTGCTGTTAGACAAAAATGGAACTATCTACAACACACTTGCAAAAACCATGGGCAAGCATAACAGAACTGAGTTTAGCAAACCATGCTCGTGGACTTTGCTTTAGACCATAAATAGCTTTGCATAATTGGCATACTTTATTCTCCTCTTGAGCAACAAATCTAGGAGGTTGCTCCATAAGAACCTCTTCCTATAAGTCACCATACAAAAAGACATTTTGAATGTCAAGTTGTGATAGAGATTAAGATTTGTTCATAGCAAGATATAATAGAATTCTAATAGAACTAAGACGAACCATGGGTGAGAATGTTGCATCATAATCAACATCATGCATTTGTGTAAAACCATGAGCAACTAATTTGGCCTTGTGACGTTCAATGGAACCATCAGGCTTATACTTTTTCGTGAATACCAACCAACAATAGGTGTATGTGGTGCTCAAGTGACAAGTTCCCATGTTCTCTTGCTAAGTAGAGTTTGCATTTCAACATTTATAGCCTTCTTCCATGGTGGAAGAGTAAGTGGTTCCTCATAATTCTTTGGAATCAATTTAGATATGATAGCAAGAGATAATGGGTCATGTGATACAAAGTGGGAAATAGGATGAGTGGTGTAGGAACGAGTACCTTTGCGTAGGGTGATGGGTAAGTCAAGAGAGGCTTGATCTGCATTTGGGGTTAGAGGTGGTGGTGGTGTCACAGTAACAAGTAGACGATGATGCCATCATTGATAAACCTGTAATAAAGGGGATTGATCATGCTCCACCAAGTGTGGAGAGTCAGTAGGAGGATCTTGCTGCTTTGGAGTGACATCAAGAGGATTGGATGAGCCCAAAGAAGGGACTCCCACAAGTAAAGGAGTGTCTTGAGGAGGTGAGGAAGAGCTAGACGAACTAGCTATAGTGGGAAAATAAAGAACATCCTCCTGAAAAAGGACATTAATAGATGTAAGATATTAATAGATGGGAGGTTGATAACACCGATACCTTTTTTGATAACGTAGATAACCAACAAAGACACATTTAATAGATCGAGGAGACAACTTATTTAGACTAGGACATAAGTTCTTTATAAAGATGGTACACCCAAAAACCTTAAGAGGCAAAGGAAACAACTCTTCCTTTGGGGAAAGACATCAAAGAGGAGTGACTCCCCCTAAAGGAGAAGTTGGCATACGATTGATTAAGAAAGTGGTGGTAGACACAACATTGGACCAAAGGTACTTAGGCACATTCATGTCAACTAAGAAAGAGCGAGTAATGTTTAAAATGTGACGATGCTTACACTTGGCAATTCTATTTTGTTGAGATGTATGTGCACAAGTAGTTTGATGTATAATCCCTTGATTTGTACAAATAGAAGTAACACCAGATTGAGTGAATTCTAGAGCATTATCAGTATGAAAAATTTTAGAAGTAACACCAAATTGAGTTTGAATTTTATTGAAAAACATTTTAATGACATCAACAACAGACTAACGATCTTTCAACAAGTACATCCAAGATGCACACAAAAAATTGTCAATAAATATAACATAGTAACAATATTTAGAAATAGACGCGACTTGAGTGAGTCCTTCAACATCACAATAAACAATATCAAATGAGTTAGGAGTCGATGATAACTCATGACTATGAAAGGTAGCATGAAAGTGCTTACCCAAAATACAAAACTAACATTGAAACTATCCAATAGAAATCCATGGCAAGGCTTCTCGTAGCTTTTGTTATGATAGGTGCCTGAGACGATAATGCCAAAGAAAAGGAGAAACACTAGAAGTGCAAATAATAGCTAAACCCTGAGGAATATAATCATAGACAAGAGTGTAGACACCATATCCACTTTCATGGTGTACACTAATTCTCCTCCCTATCTATAAATCCTAAAAAGTGCAATGGAATGGAAAAAAGGTTATTGAATAATGTAGTTTGGTAATATTACTAATGGATAGTAAATTGACTGAAAAATTGGGAACATAGTACACTGTCTAAAGATATGTTTTGGTTGATGAGGGTAGTACCCTTGTCAGAAATAGAGTAGTTACAACCATCAACTAAGGTTATCGAGTTAATATTAGGTAACTCAATCAAACTGCTAAATAATGTAAGGTTGCTTGTAATATAGTGAGAGGCTCCTGAATTGATAATCCAAGTATCATTATGAGTGGACGCAAATAAAGTAGAGTTACTAGACTCGAGAACATGGTTGGCCACAACATCATTGGCTTGTTGAGCACGATATATCATTAATTCATCAATATCAGCTTGTGTCATTTGAACAAGTCTAGATTCATTGTACTCGACAGTATGTTCTTGATGTGATTGAGTAGTTACCTCATGAGCTATAGCAGATGTTGCCATTGGATGCCCAAATTTGTCCTAATATTTTTCAAAAGGATGATTCTTCTTTCCACAATGAATACATGGGGATCGTAAAGCACCACGATCTCTAGATCTGCCTTTACTGCATTGGGACGAACCTCCATGACCTCCAAATGTGACAGCCAAGGTAGATGCTTCTTGAGATGTGCTTGATCCTTCAGTTGGTGTAGTAATTGATACTCGTAAATCTTTGTTGAAAGTAGCCTGAAGAGTAGGTAGTACATTTACTGCAAGAATTTGCCCACGAATTTGACTGGAAAGTTTTGGATGTAGGCTGACAAGAAATAAGGCAACCCTTAACTCTTCACGATATTGATGTTGGGTTGTGATGTCTAGAGTTGGAGGTTGATGCATATCAAGTTTATCAAACAGACTTTTGAGTCAAGTGTAGAATGCATGAATTGTACTTTCACCTTGTTTGTGAGCAAATAGGACTCATAAATTCCACATACTTTGGAAATATTTTGTTCATTTTCATAAATAGCCCTTAGTATTTCCTAAATTTTATTGGTAAGATGAACTCTAGAGAAACTTTTGGCAATGTTCTCTTCTACACTATTGAAGAGCTAAGATACCACTACAACATTGGAAGCTCTCTAGGTGACATAATTGTCTGATTTTGCGTTAAGAGTATCATAGTATAAATGTTTTTCTTTCTTCTGAGATATAGCAAACTCCTCAAATGCTTGTGCTCAATGATGGTAGTTGAGCTCATTCAATTTTATACCTGTAACCATGAGCTTTTCGGAGAAGGATTCTACTGGAGTGGATGAGGCAATCATCATAGATCCTTAGTTGAGATGAAATTTGTCCGAATATAAACAAATAGTGATATGTCGGTGACAAAAAGAGGCAATAGAGGTCAAACATGAACAGAAGTGTTGACTCGACTTAGATGAAGTTCAAAGTTGGTTCTCGTAGATTGAGGATGCAAATGGAGGTGTCGACTGAAGCTTAAAGTTGGTTTGCACAAATTGAGGACATGGACAAAGGCGTTGACTGAAGCTTGGAAACATGGATGGAGGTGTCAATTGAAGCTCGAAGTTGGTCGTGTGGATTGGAGATGTTGACGAAGGCATCCTCTAGAGTGGCTAAAGTGGTTTGTGATGGTCGAAGTGGTGGTCGATTGAACACGAGTGTTGACTTGGCCCATTGCTGTTGACGTAGGTGGCAATCTATGACGAGGACATGTAGCTAGTGTTCTACATTGACTCTCAACATGTGGAAGAATGATGGCTTGCATAGGTGAAGGTGTAAGTGAAGGTGGTGAGTGGAATCCCTAATTCTAGGTCAAGCTTTGATACCAAGTTGAATTAGAGATTAAGGAAAAACAAGAAGTGCTGATCTCATTCATTAAGGAAGTATATATACAAGGGTATAGTATATGGATCCATAAGATCCATTTACCCATTTAACTCTAATACATATGTGTTTTAGCTCAGACAAAGAAGTTTAAGTGAAACAAAGTAATAATTTTGTGTGAACCTAACTATTTGCAATACCTTAAAGAATGATTTCCAGTAAACTCACAAAATATACAAATTGAATGATTTATGCTATTATGTTTTTCAACTAAACCAACATTTAATTTAAGTATTCTTGTGTGATAATGAGTTGTTTCTTGTATAGGGTAGTGAACTGTTCCATATAGATTCAATTACAATATGTGAATACTTATACATGAGTTTGCTTTAGATCATATAAGAATGAATATAAAGCAATCACACAGATGAGAAATAAACATAAGAAAATTTATAGTGGTTCTCCAAGATCAAGTACGTCTACTTCATAAGTATATCACTTGTGTTTTTCACTATCTTTGTACTTTTATAGGCTCAACACAACCTATACAACTAGTGTTTTTATGGGTCCAAACACTAAAACCTAATAATATTTTTTAAAGCTCAAACATCAAACCCATTACTCCTATCACAATGAGTCTTCTCACCAAAACCGGTGAGGATACAGTTTTTCCCAATGTAATTATTGTAAAAACTTACAATCAAAATAGACTTACAACCTAAAATAAATATAACTTCTTTGACACATATCTTGGGTACTTAGGGTTTAGATCTTTGATGTTGAATGCAGCTTTTCCTCACCTTTCACAACTTGCATTTGGTTGAGGGGAATACTCCTCTTCTTCAAGTTGTAGTTCTTGTACAAGATGTGATCATTGAGTCCTTGAGAGCTTCATAATGATATTATAAAGATTTTGGTAGTAATGATGTCTAGAACTATCATATCATTGTTCCTCTATATTCTAAGTGAAGTGTGACCAAATATATATAGAAGTGGAGTCATTATGGACACATTGCAATGACTAGTCTTCGATCAAAAATGGGTGCCCAAATTTGGTTTTGGATGTCTATTTTTGTAACGTCTAGTTTCAGTCCATATTTTGATGAAAAACATATCCTAAAATGGGTGTCCACTTTTTAGTATGTTTTTCCTTGTCCAAGTTTTCTTTATCCACTTTTTCAATTTTGTTTGGTTAAGTATTTCAATTTGTTTGGTGGAGTGTTTCAATTTGTTCGATGAAGTGTTTCAATTTGTTCAGTGAAATATTTCAATTATACCATATATAGAAGTGCTCAAGGTTGTTCTCAAAACTCAGTTATACCATATATAGTCTTTGGTCAAATTAAAAATAATTTCGATAACACCGGAGACATTCTTTGGTTAGACTGAACTTTATTTTGATTATACTGAAGACATCCTTCAGTTGAACCAAACATTTTTTTTGGTTATACTGAATGTATTTTTTGGTCATACCAGAAATCTATACTGTACAAAAATAGTAACGAGTGTCTGTTTTTCAGAATGACAACCTGATTTGTTGCTTCTATGCATAAATCAATATAAGGTGTCTACAAAATTAATCTAATTATGAAATCACCTTATATGCCTTGTATGAGAAATATGAAATGGTTAATTTGATTTCTCAATCGATATACCATTTGGACCCTAAATACATATTATTTGGAATTTTAGGTTTGCACGAATGACTTATATGATATGTCATCTAGATGAGACTGATTCACTCATATATTGCAGAATGAATATCCAATTTCCCAATTGTTATTCCGTTCAGGCTTTAAACATAGTTTTCACTAATTTGCTAGTAAGGTTTCTGACCTTCTAAGGTGATGTGTCATGAATGCACTATCTTCCTAGAAACCTCTAATATGATTTAAGAATGAATGAATCCAAGAGCACGAGCACTATAAAGAAGACTTTACAAAGAAGTGCATATACATACAAGACAACTTCTTTTTTCATGTTATTCTCAATATTCTTCATTCTTCATTTAAGTCCAGCTCTTCTTCTTTTCTTCTTGAGAAGTTGTTTCTTTAATCTATCTACTTAGTCTTTATTCTCTTCTTTCTTTTTCTTCATTAATCTTCTTTTGCAATACTTGTCTTCTGTTTGAACTTTATATGCTTAAGGTGTTGTGATTCTGTAGCTCCTATAAAGATATATAGTGTTCTACAAGATATCATATACAATTCATTACATACATTTCTTTATATAAAGTTTGTAGTCATCATCATCATCAAAACCAATCATCTTTCACTAATACAGATTAGGGAAGATTTCCATAACAGTTGCATCACCATAGATGTCTGCATACTACTACAGCACCGTTGGGGAGAATCTCTTATCAGACCATGTAACATTTTACTGCAAGCATATAATACTAATTATAACAAGTGTAAGTATGGGTCAAATTCACAGGAAGCTTGTAATTTACACGATAGGAAAAATCCAAATAATGTGCAAACTATCACAAGAAAATATTGATGGATTGTTTAATTAGAAAAATAAGAACACTCACAAATTTATACATTTACACAAAACCACAAATCAAAAATCACAACACACATATGAACAAATGTGCAATATATATATATATAATTTTTCAATATTCAATTTTGGTTTTTCTAACACAGAGACAATGATAAATATTTAAAATGACAAAGAAATAAAACTACAATACAACTACACTAAATAGAAAGTTCTACAAGATAAAATAATTGGTAAATGGTCCACTTTTCCCAAATGATGTATCTTAAGCTCTTTTCATGTCTTCCTCGAAGATCTCTCTTCACTATGCTTGACTTCACTTTTCGTCACATGCATAAATACTTTTTTTTTTTTTTTAAGTTTTTCATTTCTGACTATTCTAGACTTTCTGTTTCTTACCTTTTTGAGCCTTTCGTTGTGCATAAATGGATCTTAATGATCTTTAAGGATTATCTTTTAATCCCTATTTTTGTTAATTTCAATGAAATAACTAAAAAATCTTAAGAATAAATACCTTTGTGCATGTTGTTTGTTGATGAAAATAATATAGAAATTAAATCTAAATTAGATTTATAAGGATACCTAGAATTTAAAGAATTTAGGCTTAGTAGGTTTAAGACTAAATGTATAGAATCTAAGTTAGCAAATGATAAGAATGATAATAAAAGCATAAAATTAAAAGAAATCATTAAAAGTAACAATTTTAGGTATTTAAAATATATAATAAATAATCATAGAGAAATTATACAAGGTGTTATTGATAGAATTAGAGTAAATTGGATGAAGTAGAGAAATACATCTGAAGTATTATGTGAGGTAGCACATCTGAAGTATTTTAAAAGATACTTTTAAAATTGAAGGAAAAACCTGCAGAATATCTACTCACCTGACTATACTTTATGACTGTGTTGGCATGTAAAATATGAGCATGTGTATAAAGTTATTGTAATAGAGATAGAATTGTTAAGATCTATGAATGCACTAAGGGATAAGTTAAAAAATAATTTTTTTTTAGAATATACCGGAGTTGTAGCAATTGAGGATAAAAGAAGAAGAATTGTCTTAGATGATTTGGTCATATCCATAGAAAATCTATAAATGCACCTATAAGGAAAGGGAAATCGAGTAATGTAGGTCAGATTGAAATAAGTAGAGGAAGGCTAAAAATTGCTTATAAAATCACAAAATATTTAAAATTATATAATTTGATCATAGATTTTATCATAAATAGAGAAAAAGATTCATATAGCCAATCCCACAGTGAGATTTATATAGCCAATCCCACAGTGAGATTTAAGCATTGATTGTCGTTGTTGTTTCATTTTCTTTTATGTAGCATATGAAGTAAAAATACTAGTAAATTTATAAGTTACCATAAATTGAGTGTGAATTAATGACAATAAATAAGGATATGAAAAGCAATTAAAAATAATAGCAAAGAAGGTTTTAAATGAAAGAGTTAAGTCAATGAAAAAGTTGTCACTGTATTCTCTCTCTATATAGAGAGAGAGGCAAAATATCATATGAGAATGGGTGTTCCATGAAGCCTTTTGAGATTTGAAAGGGAAAATGGTTCTAGTATTGCAATTTGTTGTGTTTTGGTCTCATTATTTTATGTTTTTAGTTTTAGTGATATGGTTTTGTGTTTTAGTTTCAAGGAATTTATTGTACAATTGGTAAGAGGTTGGATCGTAGGTGGGGTGAAAAGTTGGTAGGTGGTCGATGGGAAGAGTTGGTCGAGGCAGAAGGCCTGGCTGACAAGCAACAAGATCAGTGCAAGGGAAGGGATGTGAGGGAGGTGTCAATGGAATCACCTATGAAGACAATTACTACATAAGCACCAAGATGGGGGGATGAAACTGGAGATTCTAGTACATAGTGGTTATAATTGGAAGTTGGCACACGAGAGGAGGGCATCAACTTGTGGTGTGGTGGGGAATCAGTACATGGGATCACTGATCTGTGCACCATGTGTGTGTGTGTGTGCGCATTGCTTGACCATGTGTACTAGACCTTAATGAGCAACATTTCTCCCAATTATTATTATTTTTCATGGCTGTAGGGCTTGTTTGAAGATGTATTTTTCTGGAATTGCAACTTCTGTAGTCTGTTGAAGATTTATTAGACTTAAAATTTGCATATATTTTCTTTTCACTTATTGTGTAATTATGATGTTCTCTTTCAGATGCTTTCATCAAAGGATCTCAACTTTGTAGGGTATACATATAAAAATTTCGAAATTGTTGGTGATCATGAAATGGCAGGGATAGGTATATTTCCTTTCTCCCTTCTATTTGGGTTTAGGTTCTCATTTTGTGCATAGTTTGCTACACTTTAATATGAGTTGGACTGTTTGTCATACTTCATAAATTTACCAGGATTATTTTCTTTGAATCATCTTTTATGTTTCCTCATATACTAATGGATTCTGGAGATCTTGCTAGCCAGAAGGGAATATCAGATAAACTTTTTTTGATATTAGTACTTGATAGTGTTTTTGTTTATACTCAAATCCAATACCTTTTCTTGTAGACTTCATAGGAGAGTAGGGAAGATGAACCAAGTAATCTCTGCTTTTGATAACGTCAGATCATTGTTAAAGTCATAGTTTATCACTTGGAACTTCAACGAATTGAAAATGAATCAAAATAAAATATTTTGGACTCTAATGGCGTGCAATTGGTTGTTTCCTTATTGCAGTAGCTCTATCATGTTGTTTTTGAGTTTTTTGCTGTTGTCTGTCTGTCAATATGGCTCAACGATCGTTATCTTTTTTTTTTTTTCTTTACAGCTGAACTGAAGAAGAAGAACAAGTCAAAGAGGCCATCAGTGAAGACACTTTTTGGTAGGACATTTGTTTGCTTGTTGATTTGATCAGCACCTTGTCTCTTGTTATGCAAGTTCTCAAGCCTGCAAACCAATTCTCCTTTTATTAGTAATGGTTTTTCTCACTTCCCGCTGCAGAATCATCAGATGCTGAAGACCAATCACCTCCTCAAGGGAGTTTCCTCAATCTTTTACCTTCCCAATTAGGAGTCTCAAAAGGCCAGAAATCCTCTTGTAAAAATTAATTTACCTCTCTTCGAAGAAGATAGCCAACTAGCGAAGCTACTTCCAAGACAAGTTCTAATCTTTTTGCTTAGAGATTGGGCCTCAACTCCTTCCCGTAAGTCAGAACGCATTTCCTTAACATCAACTGACCTATGCCATTGCAATGTGAAGAATCACAGCTTCAAATGCAACCATAGCATGGCAGTTTTCCTGCGCAGACGTTCTACGTTATCCAGGTAGTTTTCTGTAAAATCAATTCTCTTAGAGCAAGTAAATACCAATTTTTTGTTGTTGTTGTATTCCTTGCCCAAGTTCTAATGTGTATATAATCAATCAATGATACGCATACCTTTTGCCAAATCAGTGTGGAAGGAATGCCACATCACAAAGGTTATTCATTCCCTGTGGCATTGTCACTTACAATAATGTTTTTTTTTTTTTTTTTAAGAAAATATCTCGTATTCCCTGTCTGCAAGCTTCGTTGGAATATTGAAGTTGACAGGTTGGGAGTTTGATTCTGTAACTTTCCTACATGCAATATGTGTACATGTTTTGTTTTGGTTTGCTAGAAAAAGGCCACTGACCTTACAAAGGTTTATTCATTCTATGTTATCTCTGGGCCTTGTCTTTGGCAACTCTATTGCCTGTGTTTGAATATTGTATTCTTTTCATTTCCATATGATGGATAATTAAATAACCTACCAACTAATATCTTTTCTAGATAATGGTATTTTTTCTTACATTCATTAGGATTTTATATGTTTTATAGTGGGAGACCTATGAATGGCACTTGATTTAAGCAAACCTATCAAGTAATACAGTTAAGTCAAGAAAAATGGTAAAAGATGCCATCAATTGCTAGATACCTTCTGTGGAACCAATACATATCAATCAACATCCATTTCTCTCTCCGTCTATACCTCAAACCCATTCCATCAATTTTGTGGGAATTTCCCCTCATATGTTCTATACACGTAAGGTATGTCTTTTGTAGTTGTAAAAAATTTCAAACAGAGAGTCAAGGTTAAAAGCATATCATTCTATGTATTCTTAAAACCTTTAAAAGCCATAACAGTAACCTACTTTCCTACAAGACTATTATAAGATATCAAAAATAACATTATATTTAAAAGACATGCAAATTGCTAGACACTATATTTTAGACGGTTAAGCAAAAAATCCTTTAAGAAATAAGCATAAAAGGTTAAGTGTGGATGTGAAATCTACATCAACAATGTGGCCGCATCCCATGGGGACAAACAGGTGGAAGAACTCCACTCAACTCGGTCATTATGGAAGGAGGAATATTTTTTCTTCAAGCTAAAAGTAAGATTAAGTAATTAATAAGCTCCAAGTGTGAGAGACTACAACAAGGGTAAAGTTTAAACAAATAAAAGAGAGTTTTCAAATAAAAATACAAGAGGAGAGGACTCCAAGGTTGGAGCACAAAAAAAAGGAGGAAGATAACAATATAGCATTGTGAACGATCAAGATTTAAATCTTATTAAATGTAATAGTTAGAATTGATGGAAATTTGAAATTCTTATCAAGATTTAAATCTTATTAAATGTAGAAATGATTATCATTATCAAGATAAAAGTGAACAATAACAACCTTGCCTATGCATTGTGGTCTCCCATTGTTTGTTTAAGATTTTAAATCTTAATGACTACATTTCTAACTAGCCAATTCATTTTCTCCTCCCTTACTTGCACACTTTAATTAGTTGATGCTTTTTGATGCATATAAATTGCGCGAGTGTTTTGGAGAAGCAGAGAGTAGCATCAAAGGTAGGTATGGTACGGAGAATAAAATGTGACTGATTTATCTAAAGAAACCAGAGGTCAATGGATTCCAAGTTGGAATGAAATGTGACAGATGGGGGGCATTCCAAGTTGCAGCATCAGATGCTGCTGTTGTTTGCTTTTGTGGGCCTTTTCCCTCTTCCTCAATGCTATTTTTTATTCTGCCTTCCCGTAGGGCCTCAGCCCAATTCATCCACTTGTACTTTCTTATTGTTATTGGGCCCCTGTAGGGCATAAATAAATTAAGGATTTTTAATAAAAAAAAAGAGATAATTGTGATTTTAAAATAGATATGAAGGATTTTTTGTCAGAAAATGAGATTTTTGGCAGTATTTTATCTGTACACCAGTTGGAGTTAATGAAAACTAATTTTCTTTTAAATTTTGTATTTGGATGGCAAAGGAGAAGAAAGAAACATTATTTAACCTAAAATGGAAACCAAATGAATCCATTTTTCAGTGGAAAACAAATAGGTATAGATGCCACACTTTTAATTAGTTTTCGTTTGCATTCAAGTACAAAATATACTAATATTAATTATTAACCTTATTAAGTTTCAATAAATCATGCCTACTTTTTCCATGGGATTTTTGACTTGGTCCCTTCATTTGTGGTACCTTTTATCTTTTTTGGTCCCCACTCATAAATATATCAGAGATTTTTGTTTAAAAAAAGTTTCAATAGATCATATTGTATAATATAGGAAAAATAAGCATAAATTAAAAAAAAAAATAATATGTCAAGATTATTTTTTCCCCCCACCAATTCATTCAAGAAACTACATAAGATGGGTTGTCTTTAGGGAAAAGATCTCACGTTCACACAAAAGAAAAAAGTTTAAAACAAAATCAAGTTGTCTTTGATGTAGGTATATATGTTGTTTAATGAGATAAAATGTGTTAATACAAATCATGAAAGAATTAGAAATGTAATTGAAAGTAGTGAAATAAGACATTTGTATGATTCACGAAGAAATCAAATATATATCAAGAGTAAAGAAGTTTTTTTTTTTTTTCTTAAAAGTGATACTCTATGAACACTCAAACAGCCTGGTATATATATACTAGGAGTATCCATACATATGAAAACTTGTAAAAGTAGACCTTCTTAAGTATCTAGAAGGACATTCTCTTAGAATTTGATTTTATGTACTATGTACTTTATCTTTCAAACATTCTTAACTAATTAGAGGTACCTAAGTGGTCTCATCCATCAACTCGATCGAGATAAAAATAAATATGTTTAACTCCAAAGTTATTACAAAAGTAGATACTTGATAGTAGATATAAATACACCTAAGCAAAGAAGTTAAATATATATATAATTACATAATTCACTTTTACTCCTATAAAAAAAAAAAAAAATATATATATATATATATATATATATATAGGAGCAAGAGTGAATTATGTAATTCATGGCATTTATAAGTAAGAACAAAAAGTGAGTAAAAACATAAAAGTAGATCGTGCAAATAAAAATTATACAATTGACAATATTTATACGTGTAAGAATAATAAAAAATGATGTTAGTAGGGTACGAGATCTTAGAAGCATAAAAAGAAAACTCATTTGTGATCAATATTTTATAACGTGAGTACCAACCCTTTTGTATTCAAATAAAAGCACAACACAACACGACACAACACAGCACAACTTGATGGTTCTTTAACTGAACCTTGGCCTCAGATTTAATGCCTCGTTGTTTACATGTAAAGAATAAGATAAATGGTCAAACCACACCCCATCACGTTTATGGTTTAAAAATGCATTAAAAGACAAATGTGGCTCTTATATTTTTCCACATAAACACATTAGGATATGTTTAAACATATGAGTATTATTATTGGATAATCATTATTACATGCTAATCATTTTCTTTATATTAAAAAGTGTCGACCTTTGATTTTATGAGATTAATATTGGTCAATAATTCCAATCATTGATTTTGAGAATCCAAAAGAATGAATCTTTTGAATAAAGTTCAAATTTTCACACACACACACATATATATATATATATTAGATTATACCATGAATTAATTATTATTTTTATATTTATAAAAAATATTTAGAAAAACAGACACAGACACAGCAGACACAGGACCTTCTGTATCTCGCAATAATGGATAATCTTTTCACCATCTCGTAGATTTGAATTTAAGACTAATAAAGATTGAAAATTTAAGTAAATGTCGAGTCAATAAAATATACCCAAAAGAAAAGCACACGCAGACGCCCAGAAGAAGTGAAGAACTCACTCAATGGAAAGTGCAAGGCTTCTTCATCTGTAATGGTAAAGCAGAGATAGAGACAGGAAGGGGTGGGGGGGGGAGAAAATTCCATCCAGTGTTCTCTCTCTCCATTGCCTCTTTCTCTCTCTTTAGCCACTTTTTTGGTTCTCCTTCTTCCTCCAGCTGTGGCAGATCCACTCTCTGGATCTTCGGGCAGTTCAGCTGCCAGAGTTGGTTCAGCTGTCTGGATTACCGTGGGACCCCGTGCTGCCGATGTGGGCACACCGAGCAATTGGAGGTTGGGACCTGGGGGGTTGAGATCCTGCGAAAAAATTCCCCCCTTGTTTGGTTGGCAAAGTTTGCTTTTGAGGGATGAACTGGATTGGGTTAGAGCGCTGATCTGTGGGTATATAATGCGGGATCTTCTGTCTCTGGTGGCTTGTTCGTCGGTGGGGTTGGAGTTTGGGTTGGTCTCGCTGGAGAGTTGATTACCTTTTTCTTTGGGTCCTTGGGCTGCCTTCTGTTTTCTTCGTTTGATCTGTTAATCATGGAGCATGTTTTTGGGGGGAAGTACAGGCTTGGGAAGAAGATTGGGAGCGGATCTTTCGGCGAGCTCTATCTAGGTTTGCCGTTGTGTTTTCTTTCTCTGCCGGATGATACTTTGGATTCTGCTATTTTGTCTGGTTTTGTGTTTTCTCTTCTGGTTTCTGCTCAGCGGAAGAAACATTTGATTTTTTTGGATGAATGGCTTTGATTCAGGTGTTGACATGGATGCTGGGGAGGAGGTGGCTGTCAAGTTGGTAGGTCAAATTTTTGTCCAGAAATTTGATTGGAAATTTAGGAGATCAATGCCTTTTTTTTTTTTTTTTTTGCAATACCTTTTTACCGCATAAATCACTGTGTGGGGAAATTAAATTCCTTCAATCGCCGTAAAGTACAACTTTTATTTTGTATGATTGTAAGAACTTTCACTTGGAACTTGCTTAGATTACCATATATAATGTTGATCATCAATATCTTGTACAACAACAATAGTCAGTGTTATGTGTGAGGTTGCCCACATGAATTCTTTTCTTCCATTTGTCTATCTATACTCAAAATCTTTAGTTAAGTTACACAAATTTAATTTTTTTCTGGCAATTCATAGTCAACTAGTTTTAGTATTTCTTTACTTTTTTAACCAGGGCACTCTTTGTCCTCCTAAGAATATAACTAAACCACTGAAGTTGATTTTCTCTTATCTTCATTTGACGAGTGTGATGGAAATTCATTATAAGAAACTCAAAATGTGGGCCATTCAAAAAGATCAAAAAGAAAATAAAAAAATCGAAAAAGAACAGCTGAAAATCTCAAGCACAAGGTGGTACATAACCAAGCTTGTCTCCACAAATCCAAGTGGGATCAGCAAAAAAAGTGGCATTGCATAATTTCAATTTCATTTTATGCTTTATTTTTCTCTATTATTATCTTCAGTGACATAACGTGTATTCTCAGTGTTATTTTTCCCTTTTGATGAACTAAAGATTTCAATGTCAAATACCAATCTCTCTCTTTTATCTATTTTTTCTATTTGCATTTTTGGTAGAGATTTTCTTGCACACATTCCTGGACGCTTTGGTGAACCACTTATTGACAGTGGCCATCAACCATGAAATTGATGGTGGGGTTGCCTTCTATCTTTCAACTAGATTCACTACTTATTTTCAGTATACAATAATGATTTGTGCAGAAAGAGTGTAGTCTAAGCTGTGTTTATTATGAAAAAGTTCTTTTACTTCAAAATAGTTGCAGGACATGTCACTTGTAATGTTTTGACGTTGGCTTTTGTGAAGAATATGTTTTTCTGTTTGGAAACAAGAAAAAAATTATTAAAATCATGTAAGTACACTGGACAAATCAAAGAGATCCTAAGCTGGGAGCCCCAGCAAAGGAGCTCCACTAACAGTATTGACATCATAAAAACAAGAAAAAATGGTATATGAAGATCAAAATGATATGAACGTAAGCCAACTCAAAACTACAGTATCATTATTGAAAGTTTTGCCCATGGAAAATTTGTAAATGTCTTTTTGGCAACACCACTGCCAAAGAATCTCCTCTTTCATCATTACCCATGTCTGTACGGTCAATGATGTGTTCAGTCCAAATAAAGATGTCCATCACTTCTGATGGAAGGATAAACAAAGAATTGTTGTCACTGATCTTGCTGCACTCTGAGACAGAAATGACAGACTGACAAATGAGAAACTATGCCCGGACAATTCAAGCTCATTCAGAGTATTTAGCATAATCAGTCAGCTTCACTGAGAACTCTTCTAAATCTCTCATCCTACACAATCTGATTGGATGATCTCTCTTTACACAAAAGAAACCTTGGTGGGAGCTACAAAAACCTCCAGAGATGGAAAATCGGGGCAAAGAGGAGAGTCCTCTATCCAAATGTCCTTCTAGAAATGATGACTACTACCATTGCCCTTAGAAACTTTCCCCACATCTAACCATATCTTCTGACTCAAGGATGCCTTTTCATACACTAGTGACCTGTCATATTTGACTCTCAATTATGCCCAGCAATGATCATTTGTACCATTTCCCAATGATGACATTTTGCCAAAGACAACCTTCCCTCCTTACCTTTGCATAATCAATAGTATTCAGCATCAATTTCATATCAAGTATTGATTCTACAGAAAAAGGAGACATCTAGTATCCATGAAAATTGAAAATTTCAGTGGAGACGATATGAAATCACAGAAACATTGAATTTTAATTGAAAAACCTCAAATTTTGACTTGGAACCTTGGGATAAGATTACAGAATTATAATAGATATTATAAATCCTCTTAGATTGAATTTCTAGACAACTATAATAATAAAAATGTCACACACAATCAAATTTCATGCTTGCATGATGGAAAACCTAAATCATAGCATTCTAAAGTAAGCATTCTTGAATAGACCACAACTTAAAATTCTGTAAATCAAAGAAAAAATCAGAAAATCACAAAAATGACACAACATTGATAAGAAAAATAAAAGAAAATGACTATAAATTATCAAAATAATTATTTCTTAAATATTCATGTTAAGTTTGTTATGCGACTAAGCAATGGTAATATCTATTCATTTTTATCTAAAAATACAATATTTCCAAAGAAATCAGTGATAAAATTCTCCACAAAATTAGGACTATGAGAAAAATCTAACCTTTTCATCCTCAGCAGTATTAATTTCATAATAATATTCATAATTCTTCAAAGACAATAATGAAATGTTGACTATCTTGAATGAATCTTTTTCTTTGCTAAAAATGTTAGGTGTTGGTTGATCCAACCAATCTAACTCGACATTTTGACCAAAACAGTGCCAAACATGATAAACTGGTGTTTATACTTGTTAGAATAGTATTAGGTGTATGGTTATTTTGGTAATTTTACCATTCTTGTAACCTCATATATAAAATGGCTTTGCACTTGTGCTTAATCAATCAATCTTCATTGTGATTCCACATATTATCAGAGCCTTAACTTTCCTAAAATAAAGGAAAAAGAAAGAAGAATACCCTTACACTTAATACTATTCTAACAATACTATTGGCTTGCTGCAAAACCTACCGGATTTCATGCCGTAACTTCCAAATACATTTAGTTATTAGAGCCAAATTCATGTTATGGATAAATCCCTGATGCATGTAGTATGGACTGCCTTTGAAGAATTATGAGTATTATTAATTTCATTATTGAATATTGAAATGATGTGAGAGCCAGGAGTTAAGATATTTAAATAATTACTGATTCTATGTACTTTGGCAGGGGGAATAAACTAACTGCTATGATGTCATCTATTTTTGCTGTTGATTGGTAGCATCATTATCCAACATGTTTAGTTTTTTTTAATGCATTCCATTCTATCATTGCAGGAGAGTGTGAAGACAAAGCACCCTCAACTTCGCTATGAATCAAAATTGTATATGCTTCTCCAAGGAGGAAGTAAGTGTTCAAGGCATTTATTTATTTCTTGATTCCATTGTTCTGCATTCAATGAAATCAATGTAACCTTCAAATCTAGCTGGAATCCCCCACCTTAAATGGTTTGGTGTGGAAGGGGAATACAACATCATGGTCATTGATCTTCTTGGTCCTAGCTTGGAAGATTTGTTCAATTACTGCAACCGAAAGTTTTCATTGAAAACAGTTCTTATGCTTGCGGATCAGTTAGTAAGTACAAGATTCACTGAATACTGTGAAACTAATGTAAAGATCATTGATTCATGTTGATATTCTACATATTTCTTTTTTAGATCAATCGAGTGGAGTACATGCATTCAAAGGGCTTTCTTCACCGAGATGTAAAGCCAGACAACTTTCTCATGGGTTTAGGTCGTAAATCAAATCAGGTGGATATTCACATGAAGCATTACTGATCTTCAAATGCAAAACATTGGTGACATATTACATTGCAAGTAATATATTTCATGTGTTGATTTTTATGTATGGTGTTCAGAACATCCATTCACACTTGGTTCACAATTTTCATTGTGTGTATTCACATTTCATGTATAATGTTGATAATTAAACATAAGTCCATCAAGAGTATGGAATGGATGGCTTCCAAAATATTGTACATATCTAAGAGTACCTACCTTTGGTAAGTAGTAGGTATACACATGCATAGCAAAAAAAAGCATAAACTAATGTGACCCTCTTTTAGAGGGTGGGTCCCACCCCACCTCATATATGTGTTGGTTAGGTGGGGCGGGGGGTGGTGTGGTTAACCCTCTGAGAGGGGAGTTGTCCTTGGTCAGTGCCCTCTGTGAGTTGGCCCAAAAAATTACCCTCCACATATATAGGTATATATAGAAAACCATGACATGATAATATGTGACAGATTGATGACTAGAATATTTTTTCATGTTTACAGCATACAATTCAATCTAACAAATAATATATAAAGAAAAATTATCGGTAACTTTCTTTTAGTGGTGTAATACATCATATTTTAGAGAATTAAGTTTTAAAGTTCATGTTAAACATGGACAAAGTGAAACAAAAGCATTGCCAAAGAAAGACTGAAATAAAGGAAATACGAAAAATTTATATGGCGTGTTATTTTCAGAGACAGTGGAAGTTAAATATATCATATACCGGGTTCAACAATTGTTGATGAGAACTAGATATAGGAGCCTCATTGTGAGTTCATTTGTTTCTTAACATTTTTTGCATGAATTTAAAAAGATCTCAACTTCTCATTATCTCATGGACAAATGCATGTTCCTATTGGTCAGCCATAGTTTATAGTATAAAAAAGATATTTTGCAATTTTGCATAGTGCCAACTTTTGTTATTTTCATACAAGAGAGATGTGGTGCACCTTGTAATTCATGCTTGGACATGAAGCAAAGAGTGATTGTTTTATCATCTACAGGTATATGCTATTGATTATGGTCTTGCAAAGAAGTACAGAGACCTTCAAACTCATAAGCATATTCCCTACAGGTATATTTTGATTTTGCATGATACATTGCATGTGTTGATGCCTTAATTATTTTTTAGTAAACTTTTTGATGCCATAGGAAACTCATGCAAAATTTGGGTTATAAACTATAGTTATTTTAGAAGAATTAGTAATTTGGAGTTAAAAGAAGTTACCATAGTTATTTTAGAAGAATTAGTAATTTGGAGATAAAAGAAGTTTACTATAGTTATTTTAGAAGAATTAGTAATTTGGAGATAAAAGAAGTCATTAAGAAAATGAAATGTGGGAAAACTATTGGATCAAATGGTAATCTTATTGAAGTGTGGTAGTGTGTGGGTAGTAGGGATTAAGTAGCTAACTAAGCTTTTTAATAAAATTTTAAAGACAAAAAAGATACCAAATGAATGGAGAACAAGCTCTTTAATACATATATTTAAGAACGAGGGGAACATCAAAAATTGCAATAATTATCGTAATATTAAGTCAATTAGGCATACAATAAAACTGTGAAAAAAGAGAGAGCAAAGACTAAGATATGTAACTATAATCATAGGAAATCAATTTAGATTTATGTTGGATAGGTCAACAATGGAAGTTATTTAATTATTTAATGATAAAATGCTTAGAAATCTATTATATTAGGTATTGAAAAGAAAAGGAATACTTATAGGATATATTGATATTATAAAGAATATGCATGAAAGAGTAGTTACTAATATTAAAACTATAGAAGAAGAAATTAAGGTATTTCCAATAGACAAGTTTATACTAAAAATTCTCTCTAAGTTCAAACTTGCTTGTTTTATTTATGAATAAAATAACTAAAGAAATATAAGGAAAAATATCTTAACATATGTTACTTGCAAACGAAAGTTTTGGTTGATGAAAGTAAGGTAGGAATTAGTGTTAAATTCGAATTATGGAGAGATAATTTAGAGTTTCAAGGATTCAGATTAAATAGGTTAAAAATTGAATATATGAAGTGTAAGTTCAACAAAAATAGAAATAATGATGAAGATATATAACTGGATAGTTATGAAATTCATAAAAGTAAGTTATTTAAATACATAGGATTTGTAATAAGTAGCAATAGAGAAATTGTAGAAAATGTTATCCATAGACTTAAAGTAGGTGGATAGATTAATGCTTCTAAAGTATTATGTGATATGAAGATATTCTTAAAATTAAAAAGATAATTCTATAAAACTACTATTCACTTGGTTATACTTTGTGATTTAGAATGTTGGGCTATAAATATGATTGTGGATTAAGGAGGAAAAACTATATATTAAAAAATAAGAGGTTTGTACAATATAAATATATGAACACATAACGAAACACCATAAGAAGCATCTAATCCCTATTTATCGCACTCCCTCTCAAGCTAGTGCATAGATATTTATCATGCCTGACTTATTACAGAGTGACTCAAAGACATTAATATTTAATTCCTTAGTAAAAATATTTGCAAGTTTCTTGTATGACCATGTCTTAAACATAGTGATAATCAACTTTAATATACTTGGTGTGCTAATGGAAGGTAGGATTATTGGCTATGAACATGGCTGCCTACTTGTTACAATGTGTTGACATGGGGTTTTGAATTATCAAGCCAGGCTCATTAAGTAATGATTTGGCCACATCATTTCACATATTGTTTGTGCCATTGATCTATATTCAACATTTGCACTTGATCTAGAAACCACATTTTGTTTTTTATTTTGCCAAGTGACTCACCACTAACATAAATGCAAAAGTTAGAAATGAATTTGGCTTTGTGGGGGTTGTCATCCCCCCTACAAAAAATTCAGAAGTTGGCATGTTATCTCAATTAACATTCACTTTTAGATGGTTACTATTGAACATTACATTTGAATAACTGGATTGGCCTACTGTTGACGAATAGGTAAAGTATAACTATTAGATAGGAAACCAGGCAGAGTAGCTTACCCTTATCTAGGCCTATTTGAAGAATGGACAACTGTTAGAGGATGTGAGGAGGTCGAAGGTAGTATGAAGGTGTGTAGCAAGTATTGCATAATGGCTAGCCAGCTCTATAGATGCTCAATATTACACCCATTTAAGTGCATTGGCTTTGAGAAAAGCTAATTGATCTTAGAAGATGTCCTTGAAGGTGACTACGGCAACCACTTAAGGGTAAAACCTTTGGTGGTGAAAGTCTTTTGACAAGGCTACCATTGGTCAACCTAATACGAGAGGAGATGTACTTGATGCCAACAACATACTAGCATTCTACAAGCTCTTACTATGAAGATGGTTCCCATCTTCTCTCCAATCCGTTTTGCCTAATGGGGATCAACTTGGTTGATCCATTCCTTATTGCACCCAGTCAAGTAGTTAATAGTTGGAATCAATTATTTCACTAAATAAGTACAGGTCAAAAATGTTTGCCAAAGTGACAAACGAAAAGATGACAACCTTTGCCTTTAAGAACATTTGCTGCTTTGACATACTGGTTTCCATTGTCACCGACACAATTCACTTGCAACAAGTTTAGCGTCTTCTGTGGGTACAACAATAATTTAAAGTTTACATCCGTCACACACTTGTGAACAAATGGCCTAGCAAAAGGTGACAAATCACTCCATCATCCATACACTAAAGACCAAGTTGGAGGGTGTGGGTGGTGTTTTAGCCTTTAAATTTTTGAAGGTCCTCTAGAAGTACAAAATGATCACCTGTTGTGACTAATCAAATGCCATTCTACTATTTGACATGGGCCAGCTGCCTTTAATCATTGATAGTTTTGTAAGATTAGTCCTACATTGTAAAACAATGTGGTGCACCAAGTCCTTATATCATAGTTAACCTTTCTTTCAACTGTCTAATTAACTTTTGGGAGTGTATTTAACATGGTATTAAAACAGATTCATGACATGTGCCTATAAGTTGCTTTTCAGTTTGAGTACCTTGTCTTGACAATGAAATCAGGGCACTTATCGGTTTGAGGGTTCACTACAAGTGTAGAAGAGTGTTAGAAGATTAGTCACATATCCTAAAATGATGTAGTGGACCAAACCCTTATATCATAGTTAACCCTACTCCCAACTGTTTGATTGACTTTTAAGAGTGTATTTAACAGATAGCATTGAGCAAGGGGTTGAAGACCTTGATGCTTGAATGACATTTGAAAAAAGCTGATTACCCTTCACGATTGATAGCTTTAAGCATACAGTTGAAGATCTTGACTCTTAGACAACATTAGTAGACGCATCAGTAGAATGAACCATGCTATTCTAGAGCTATGACATCTTAACCCCTAATTTGTCCTTACAATAATCAAGCATTTGCAAGATGCAATATGAATATCCATGCTTAAAAAAAAAAAAGAATAGAAATGTTATATGTCAAAGGTCAGTCTTGTAGAGGTTGATTGATGTTTTCATTCCATAAAAATAAAAAGGAAAAAGATCTGGCTTTGTGGGGGTTGCCATCTCCACTCCCAACTAGATAGTCTCTTGGAGCCTTCTCTACCACGTCATTGTTGTTGCCCACTACCATCCTTACATGTGAACCCTCCTCATCCTTTAGATAGGCACATGTGGTCACCAGCTCCACCTCCCTGTTGTAGGGCTTCATGTTCAAAGGGACAAGCAGCATGCATTGGTCAAAGATGCCAAGGTTAAACTTTGACCAGCAAAGGGTAACATGCATGTAAGCAGTATGAAGCCTTGTGTCGAAGGAGATGTTCATGTTGAGCTTAAACTCCTTCCCTTTCATGAACTTGTCAACTGCCTTGTCTGCTAGAGTCATCCTCTACTGACCAAACTCCTCTTGGGCCTTGAGCCCTTGATCCACCTTTGCTTCTTGGGAGTAGAGGGACTTGAATTGATTGCATTCCAACTACACAACATTGAGATCCTAGTTTGCCATAATGAACTTCTCCTAAAGGAGGTAAATCTCCTTCTGGTTGGCTTTCAGCACCCCCTCAATCATTTCAATCTTGTGACTATATTGTTGGAGGCATTCCTTGCGTGTTATGGGAGTTATAGGTGGTACCCCATACTTTTTGGAATTGATCTTCTGCATGGACTTTGTCTGGCTTGATTTACCTCCCTATCAAAACTACTTTGACAACAACCACCCATGTTTGCCGCCCAAAACTCTCTTTTTTCTCCGTAACTTTCTCAAACATATCCTTTTCCTTTGTTCTGCAACCATGTGGTAATGTGGATACCCATTAAAGCCCATGTAATTTGATTAAAAGCCTTACCAACTGCTCATTCATCTAAATATTTGTATCTTTTTAATACTAATATTTTACACATGATAATGCTTTACATTATAGCACTTTTAATCATAAAGTATAAAATGAATAGTACTTTTATAGAATTTTCCAAATGAACTTACTACGTTGGAAAAATTATGCACATCTTATAGGTATAGCAGAACACCTACAAGTTGAATCTAGACCACCTCTCTTACTTTGATAGCCTAAGCTTTAGCCACTCTCCTCCACTTAGACCACTCAACAATCTACTCCCTTTTTCAATATCCACCTTCTGCAAGAAGAGAGTCACAACACTGAGTTTGAGAGTTGAATTAAGAAGCTCCACCATACAATCTCCCACCAATGCATTTGAGAATGCAGGCACTCATTAAGCTACCATCTACCTTCTCCATTGAGAGAAGCCCTCACACACAAGATACTCAATTGAAACTTATGCCAATGAAACTCCAATGCCCACCCAATATCTACAATTTGGAAATTGTCTTTGATGTGAAGTCACTAAGGGAGTTGTTTTTCTGTGTCAGCATCACAAGACTTTTGTGTGTTCTGATAATCCTCTTTGGTTCCCTCTCCCTTGGTCCCCAAATCATGCCGCCATATCCAAGATTTTTGTCCTTCAAAGGCCTTTGGGTTTGCCTATCAATGTCTTCCTCCCATTAAGCACTATCTTTTCTCCTTCACTTTCTTTACCTTCTCCCCATTTGTTTTTCCATTGTTGCAACATATGCTGTGTTTGTTGTTTAAAATTTTTACAAGTTAATTAACTCATTTATTGTTGTTCAATATATTAAGACGTTTATTGATGCAAATTTTTTTTTAAATGTATTCTTAATTTTATATATATTACTGAAAAAAATATGTTAATGTGGACACCTAGGTGCCTGCTTGGGTCCCTTGGCACCTTAATAACCTTGATTGTAATACATGTTTAAATAAAAATAAAAAGTGGATCAACGAAATGTTAAGAGGTATTATTGTTTACTTTATTTTATAGATGCCTATAAATTTACCATGCTTCTAAGATATTTTGGCTTTTCAATGATTTTTTCATGCTTCCTATTTTCATCGAAAAGTTGATATTGAAAACCATGATTGTAAATTATTAAAAAATGAATATCTCGTCCAAGGGGGACAGATAACCAAACTTGCTTGCCCTCCAAATATATTGAAGATACTGCACTGGGAAAAAGACTAGGAAGGCAAACAGAAGCGAGTATACAGAGACAACAAGGACTAAAATCACATTCCTGTGATTTTGTCCAACATTACTTATCTCACATTCTTTTATTTCCAACTACAAGAGTTTCTGTTCACCTCCTCTAGTTCCATCAGTATTTTCCTTGCATCGATTCTCTTGGATTTTACATCTTCATTTTTCAACTCCTTTATCATCTCTAATTCCATCTGTATTTAATCATCCTTTTAGGTGCATTGACATATGCTCTCTTTCTTTTCATTTTTTTATTATCAGAAATGCTGGACATATTTTTTCTGTGTTGCAAATTTCACTAAAATTAGTTTCCCTGTAATAATTTTACAGGGTTATTATTGTAAGTTTTATACACATTTGCAGAAAATTCTTATCATTGTTTACTTGCAGGGAGAATAAAAACCTCACAGGAACAGCTCGTTACGCAAGTGTAAATACACACCTTGGTGTTGGTTAGTTCATTCATTGTTATCTTATTAAAAAATTTATTTTTATTTTTGCAATTTATTTAAACTTTTACTTTTGATCCCAGAGCAAAGCAGAAGAGATGATCTGGAGTCTCTTGGTTATGTGCTAATGTATTTCTTAAGGGGGAGGTTAGAAAACTGTTACTTGAAATTTTGTTGCTTGTAGTCTATTATTTCTTATATGTTGCTACATGGCTCTGTAAAAATCTTTTATGTTAGTAGAATGTTTGACACTGTTATTTAGTTTTCATTCATCGTCTTTTAATTTTACATGTGTGGCCATTCTATTTCAGCCTTCCATGGCAGGGTTTGAAAGCTGGCACAAAAAAGCAAAAGTATGACAAAATTATTGAGAAGAAAATGCTTACACCAATAGAGGTCCTGCCATTCTGTCTTGCATATCATGTTGTTACCCTCTAAATATCAAATTTTATTGTACCCAATATTCCTGTTCACTTCAGAGCAAAGTATAAGAAAAACTAAAATGGCACTCCATTCACTAGCAGGTTTTATGCAAATCTTATCCATCAGAATTCATATCATACTTTCATTACTGTCGATCTTTGAAATTTGATGATAAGCCAGATTATTTGTACTTAAAGCGGCTATTTCGAGACCTCTTCATTCGTGAGGGTGGGTTCAACATGACTTTGTCTTGTTTTGTTCTGCATCTTTCTAGAATTCATTTTTGATTTTAATATTTTTGCAGAGGATTCCATATCACTGTTTATTTGTGCTAAACCCATGGTTTTTACTGTGGCCATGTTACAGGCTATCAATTTGATTATACTTTTGACTGGACAGTTCTCAAGTATCCACAGAGGGTTTCCAATCCAAGATCTCGAGTAGGCCTTTTAATGTGATAATTATCTTTAACTTTAGAAACTTCTCTCCAATATATTTCATATCCTTTCCTTTTTCTGTAGCCTAGTGGAAGACCTAACGGTGCTGGACTGTCTACTGAAAGGGTGAATAAGACATCAGGTTTGTGTTTATTATAATAAAAAGCCTAGGAATTTGGTAGTGTTTTTCTTCAGGTTCTAAAGCACAATATTTGTATTTTTCATTAGTTGGTCAAGAGATTCGAGATAAGTTCTCTGGTGCAGTGGAAGCATTTTCTAGAAGGAATGGATCAGGTCATCATGGTGATCATCACAAAAATAAAATGTTAGAAGAGGTGCATGCATTGTCCAAGGAATATGTGAGTTTAGTAGTTTACTTTTGACTGGTAGCAATATCTTCACTCTTTGACATAATTTATGCAAAGATGTCATCTTATCAATGTTTAACAAGGAATTTGAGGTCAAACTTAAAAATAATTTGGATGACAATCGTTACAATCCTATTCTCAAAAAAGAAACAATCATTACAATTCACAATGCATGAGATATGTTGCAAAAATGACATGAGGTGTGTGTGCATACAAACAACCTATTGATGATATTTATTTACCAAGACATGCTTTTAGGCATTCTATTAAAATTATAAATATCATGAATTGCATTACTGCACATGCATATAAATTATCATTGCAAGCTCAGTAATGAAAACTTCAAAGTCTAAATTCAGTAAGTTTCAGATGTTAGTAGTTAGTAGTCAATCGTGTGTTTTTTGTTTATTGGATTATTGTATGTTCATTTACCAAAGATGTCTAATTAGAAATATATACTTAATTTGCCATTATGCAAGTTGGTCACCATTCCACCCCAATCCTCCACATAATTAAACTACAAAAATTGAGTAGAATATTTTATAAATCATGGAATGGATTACATGTGTAATATTATGAATATACATACATGAACAAAAATAAAATTTACTACATTTAAAATATTTCCATGACTATGCACTTGAAATGCTATTGGTTATTACCAAGCAACTTTTAACTTCAACATGTTAGTGGGGTAGTTCTTAACTCCCTTTTATGTTATATACTTCACTTTGAAATAAACAAACAACTACTTAATCATAGATATAACTCATTTTGTACATCACTTTGAACCCAAAACCATTCATTCAAGGCAACCAAACCAAACCATTTTGTGCTGGTTTTTCATCACATATTACATAATAATTATTAAAACTTGAAGGGTATTTTTTAAATGGTTAAATTGAACTTATTTATGATCTTTTACTTCTTAGTGTGAAGCATCTCCATTATTTTTAAACGTCTCTCTTGCTTTGGCAATTCAGGCTACTGAACATGGTAAAACTCGTGGCTCTTCTTCACGACATGGGAGTACATCAAAGAGGGCAGTGGTCTCAAGCAGTAGGCCAAGCTCATCTGGTGAGCCAAGTGAACAGCAACCCAGTCGGACAAGCCGTTTTCTAGGCAGCAGCAGCACTCGTCCTTCAAGTTCTCAAAGAATCTACCAATCCGGACTGGAGTCCAGATCGTCCTCCCTTTCCCGCAATGCAGGCAGTAGATCGACTCGTGATGACCATCCTTTTCGAAGTTTCCAACTTCTTTCAATTGGTTCAGAGAAGAGGAAGTGAGGATCATCGCCTCCACAGCACAAGATGCAATGATCAATTTCACTTGGGCCGCAAAGGGTTTAGAGAGTGTCACCTTGCCGGCTTGTCTATCGGACAGCCATTGGCCACCTCCACCCAATGGCCACATATTCTTCTTCGCCTCAGGGGATGGTGGAAGGTTGTGAATTCCAATGGAGCTTACCCTGCCTTGTATCATCCAATCCAACCCATCGCAAGGAAAATTTTTCCTCTACCGAGAAGGTGGGTACCCTCTAATATTTCACTTGTGTCTTCCAAGTTGAGAGACTGTTGGATGTATAAAGAACATGGAGCTAATAATATATTCAACGCATTGTATCCTCTGTCCTTTTCATGGTGTATTTGGTCCACTGTAGCACAAGCCTCTTATCATATCAAGTGGTTGTTTTAGGAATAAATCTTTTATACTGGAATATTATCCATGGAAAAGAATGAATCCTCTGATCCCTTTGTTAGTCCGAGCTCCTTATTTTCAGCACTTTCTACTGCCTGTTCTTAACACACACAACATCGTGGAGCCGTGCCCTCCTCCATTCCTTTATGGGTTTACACGGATCAATTAATCCTATTGATTGAAAGTACTCAGAATGGTCCTATGGTATGGTCTGGATGGATGACGATACATGTGGTTTGATGGAAATACCAGGAATGCATGTTTTTGTGGTAAAGAGTTTGGGTATGGGAGTGCATTTATTTCACCCTGTTTTTACGTTCAATCCCTGTAAGAAAAGTTGAGCATAGAATGAAGTGAAACAAATACATTTGTACTAGTTTAACATATCTAATTTCATCCTGATCTTAGTTTTAAGTTTTTTATACTTGGATGATCTTATAGGTATCAATGGAGTAGGTTGGATCGGCCTGGGCCAGAATGTGTCGACCCATGTGAGCTGCAGATTGGACCAGCCCAGCTTGCAATTCAAAAAAAAAAATTTTAAAATTTAGTCTCGGCCCACTCGGCTCGGGCCCAAGCCAGGTCGGGCCTCTATGCCTGGCCCGTGCAACGTCCGATATTTTGAACGTTGTACGACGATAACGTTCGATAATCGACCAGATATTAATGTCTGATCGTATGACCAGATGTTTATTTTTATTTTTTATAAAATAAAAAATTTTAAAATTTTAAATATACTAAAATACATATGTATTAACTAATAGTTTTCCAAGTATCCATTCAAACATATATTATTTTTTTTAATCCAAGTATCAAATTATTCTTTTCACTCCCTACCAAACATTTCGATTACAATTTTAAATATACTAAAATACATATACATTATTATTTTAACTACTATTTTTGAATTCTAATGACATTATTTAATCTAAACATTTAAACATAGAATAAAGAAACATTCAAACACAAACTCATAAAGTTAAAATAAATTATTATATTTATAAAATAAAATTAAAATTATATTATAAGTTGTAATGAAATAAATATTATATTAGATACTTTTACATTTGATTTATATTTAAATATTTAAATTTGCAAAATCATTTTGTTCTTGTTGTCCACAAACTTAACTAAGCTTTAAAGTATATTAAAGACTTAAAAATATCATCTTTTAATTTAACTCTTTTATCATCTAATATATTTTTATTAATACTAAAAACTTGTTCACATATTATATAAAAAGTTAGAATTATTAGTAAATCTTTAACTATTAAAAATAAAATAGAAAATATTTTTTTTTGATATTTCTGTTAGTATCTAATGACTCACAAGAGAGAAGGTAAATAATAATATGTATCCAATTAAAATTATTTCTAACTTATTTGGTTGGAATATATGCATAATTATCAAAAATAGATAAATGAAAATATGTATAGTGAAAATGAAAGATAAGAACACAAGATTTTTAAATGGTTCATTAAGTCAACTAGTCCACTTTTAAGAATTACTTAAGTTTTACTAAGTATTCCAATACTTATATATATTTATTTTCAAGTTGAAGCAAAAACTGATACCTTGAACTTTCAAGTCGAAACTCTCAACCTACAATTTACGAGCTTTCAAATCAAAACTCTATAACCAACCTTTGTTAGACTTTTAGGTCAAAGTCATGAATCAACACTTTATATAGCTTTCTTGGTTAAAGTCATGAATCAATGATCTTTCTTAGATTTGACTTTCAATATATGAAAAACTTTGATAATCTTATTGTATTTTCATCTTTCACACATTTTTAATCTATTCTCTATTATGTATAATCTAAATTATTCTTTCTTTTGTAATAGTAGATGATGTACAATATATTCTCTCTCTATATCTCTATTGAATGATCTAATAATATTTATATCTATAATTGCAACAATCATATTATCTTCAATAATATCAATCTGCTATACTTGATTTTTACCATTATAGAATTGTTGTACTGTTGATTTTCAATGATAATAATCTATTGTACTTAATTTTTAATAGTTTTGTAAATAGTAAGTTAACGTTTGATATCTTATAGAATAACTTTTTGTCAAACTTCTTTATAAGTCGTTAACTTCTTCTCAACTTTACTGTTCTTCAAAGTTTTAAGCATATATAAATACCATATTATCTCTTAACTTTCTTGCTTTCTATCATTTTTCAAATTTTGACTTTAGTGCAAACATAGATTCCCAGTGAAATTCAAAATTAATGAATTTGATAACTTTCTTTATAATGTTTTAGACCAAAATGTTCCGCCAGCACACCACTTTACGCATCACTCAACCATCTTTTCTCTTATATCCCTTCATTTTCCCAAGCTCCACATGAGTAACTCTTTCCTCTAACTCCACCTATGGATAAAAGTGGCATCCTACTGTTTAATGTATGAATATATTTGATCACTCTATTACAGGGTTTTGTAGAACTATCGAGTGTCAATCTCAACTCTTAGAAAAGTTTTTAAAAAATCAATGAGATTTTCAAAATTGAAGTCAAAGGTTAACCTTAGCCAAAAGAAAATGCATGGGAAATAATTCTCATCACACTATTTGGAAAATATGTCCCATTCTTCTCAGGGGATACAATTCTCTTGGAGGAGATAGAGGAACTGATGTTCCAATTCAACATTTGCTTTATGTTTTGGGATCCTCTTAAATGGCTCCAATGGGTAGGAAACATCTTACACTTAAAGCTATTCAATACCCAAAATCCCAATTCTTTCTTCCTAAAATACATCCACCCAAATGAAAGGAAAATGTTCAAAGGTCTGACGAAAGAAGGGACTAAAAGCTGAGGTCAAATCTAACATCTATCCAAGTATATTGCCAAAACCTCATCTTTAGTGCCAAGAATATAAACAGTTTGTTTTGATGATCATTGGCAGAAGGTTTTGGTCAAACCACAAAAGAAGAGAAATTTGGAACTTGATGGAACAAATCAATATCATAATAGTTTCAAGAACTAATGAGGAAATTTCAATCCCAAAGAGTTTTGTTTGATCAACGGATGATCAAAACACTGTGGGTGCTTTGGGTGGCATCTTGTTAGAGGATGGAACTCTTATACGTATACAAAAAGCATAAAAAAATTCACCTTGATTTAAAAACCCAATCTCTTATCCCTTGTGAGAATATGAAACAATATTAATCATAATTGATTTATTATAAAATATACTAATTATTACTTATTTGTAATACACTAGTATACATTACCCTTTAACATTTATCAAATACCACGTTCAAATCATTAATTATCTTTCAATAGAACAGCTTCATAATTAGGTTCAAATACCTTGTTTAAAAGTGAACCCCAACCTAGGCAAAGTCAATCATAATTCGTTTCAGCTTAGTGCTAGCAATCGCATGAAGCAATTATGGACTTGAATTCTAATTGCTTGTCCTGTACATGGATGTCAGTCCTAACAATTATTACTTCTACGGAAAAAAGAAAACCAACTTTTTATAAGAACTTCAAATTTCTTTTTTACAATGGCTGAATTTAAATTCAAAATCTTTAAAGATCAACTACACTCTTACTAATGATAAAAATACTTAAAAGTCTAATAGAAAACACTTCTTGTACCTGTAAGACCATTTTAAACACCAAAAATGGATCGCATTAAGCACAAAACATAAGATAATTGAATTGTCATCCTGGACAAAATGCAGGCACTCTAGTTCTGGTACAAACTAATACCACGGTAAATGTGCTCCAAGGCAATTCAAAAAAAATACAGCACTTGCCAACCAGACAAGAGGAGCGAACCGTATTTACAAGCTAACTTTCCTGTAAGTGCGTCACCAACATACCTAGACAGGTGATGTAACTGGTTCAGTGTGATAATCAAACAGCGAAAGATCATCACATCGTTCCTTCGTGCTCAATAAGCATCGCCAACTGAATCACATGGTAGAACAATGGCACTGGCGCAAACATGCTGCAGCCAAAAAGGATGTAGAGCTCTCCAAGTGCCATGAGCATCGACGCTAGATTTGAGGTATGCACAAGGTTCATAATATTTCGCTCATACATGAATCCAAAGGACTAACAGATCTGTATGCAATATACACATGAATTCCTTGTTAGGCTGTATAAAAAACAATGAATCATATTAGTGTGAGATAAAAATATGGAGCATATTTCATAGTATGACCAGATACTTTAAGAAATACTGGAAATACCTTGCATATCTTTCGTATTAGAATATTTTCTTAAATATCCCTTAAAACTTAAAGACATAGATGTAATACACTACTGGTTAGCTTAGAAGTGACTATGAAAAGTATACCGCAGCTACAATTTTTTATTTTAAAGGTATACAAGAGAATATCATAGTTCAAAAGAATTATGAGATGTTTCTAACTTTTACAAGTGTATCCAAGCAAAAATCCCTGTATAAAAATGATCAAGCCATCTCTTCACTTACCTGAGTATGAGAAACAATCCAAAAATCGGTAATTGAAGCTGTTCACTAAAGTGGCTCAACCCACACATCACCACTCCCAATATAAGCATCTCCAACTTCTTCCATGGAGAGCCTGATGTATTCTCTACGTGCAAAACGATCCCATTCAGTTGAAGTTGGGCCCTCGCGCTCCTGCTTGAAGCAAGCAGCACAAAAAGCACAGCTAACTAACAACCTTTTTCTTGGAAACTGACTATTCTTTACATCATAATTATTGATAAGATTGAATAACATGAATATAATGTAATGAGTACATACTTGACAAATAAGAAAAGGATCACGACTTTCATAAGCCATGAACTTGTTGAGGTTGAAAAGGATATTGAAAAAGATTCCTGAAAGTTTACATCGTTTTATGTCGTGCAGTGTAAAAAAGGTCTCATTCTGCAAGGAAAGATGGAAGAAATATAAAACTATGCCAACCTCTAATCAATGTTTAAAATAATATAAACTAGGCCAACCTCTGGACGGATCATGTCAACCAGCTGGCATAAAATATCCTCAAACAATACAGGCTCCTGAGCCAAATATTCCATTCGGTGCAGCTGCTCCTCATAGAAAAACTGCAATTCATTGTACGTAAGCACTCCATTCCCATCCAAATCTACACACTTGAACCTGAATTCAGTAGCAAGAAACCACGATAAATATAACAGAAATCAGTAAAATAAAATAATTTGAACATTTAAATTTACTCTAAAAAAATTTTCCAATTCAGATAAGTACTGGTTCTTAACAAATGTTCCCAGAATTACTAGCGAAGATCATCATTCACAATGTTTGCTGATTGCCAAAGGAATTTTCTATAAGAACTGGTTTACATATGGTAAATAGCAACCAACAAGCATTCTGAAAATGCCCTCACCAATCATAAAGTGACAGACAGGCTTGGTACTTTGGCAAGAAGATGGCAAGTGCTACCGTCAACTTTAACAAAACTCAATCCTCAATTTGGAATTCATTATGTCAATGATGCTCATTTGCTTATTTCTCCACCCTTTTCTGAGCATGAGTCAAACAGTTGAGTACTTCTTTCTATTGACCTTACCAAGCCTTGGTAAATCAAGATGTTGTTGGACATCTAAGCCATTCTCCCTTAGTCCATTCATGTAGTGTAAAGGGTTGATATCTAATAACTAACTCAAATGGACTCTACCTCGCTGAAGAAAACTTTTAAAGATTATATGAAAATTGAGCAATGTCAAATAAACTTACCCAATTGGATTGGTTGGTCAAGACATAGTTTTCATCATTTTCATCTTATCCTGTTGACAAACAAGACAAGTTCGCACATTAAGTCTCGATGTCTTCTTACATTTTGGACCAATAGTAATTCCTTATCAAGAGCACTTGAGTTTGCTCTTAACCTAAATGGCCAATCCAAGGGTTATCATGAGCTTCCTTCAATAAGAGCCAACATAACCCTTTACTATTTGGGACAAAGGGTTTCTACCCTTTTGCATAAAGAATTCCATCCTCTACCTAAAATCATCATGTAGTGCCAACTTATATGCTCTCAACCAACCATCTCGTTGTAATATGCTCCCTTGAGGTTTCTTCTTGAATCCTCTGTAATATGTCACCTTCAATTTTGGTGAAATTGGCCAATGATGTTGGTGCAACTTTTGTCTTATGGCTTGATGCATTTGCAACTTAGTTGCCCTTCTCCAACTTGTATTGTAATTGAAAGTTGAACTCTGCCAAGAAGTCTTATTATTGAGTTTGTTTTGACTTTTAACTTTTTTTGTGTTACAAAAAACTTGTAGCAATATTGTTTGTGAATGCTTGAAACTTAGAATCAAACAAGTAATACCTCCAAACTCACAAGTAATACGCCACAATCATCATCTCTTTATCATTAATAGGGTACCTTTACTCTATTTCACTAGCTTTTGACTCTCATATGCAATAGGATGTCCATTTTGAGTCAATGCTTCTATCCAAACTTCAAAAGGTCTATTAAAGTTTGAAAGTTGTAACATTGGTTCAATTCAATGATAAATAGGGATTGATAGTGAAAGCTAGAATTAGGGTTTGGAAGAGGAAAAAATTCATTACATCATTTCTTCGACTAAGTACAATGGCTATGTTTGCACACCCACACAACACACAAAGTTAAACAGATAGCTGTTTAACCTTGTTGGATTATATAAACATAACTTATGTTACTAACACTCCCCCTCAAATTGGAACATACATGTCAAACATACCCAACTTATTGCAAAATTTTTCTAAAACCCCTACTCCTAACCCTTTGGTGAGGATATCAACAACTTGATCTTTAAAGTAGATGAAAGGAGTGGAGATAACTTCTTTTTGTACGTTATCATAAATGAAATGACAATCAACTTCAACATGCTTTGTTCTCTTATGAAAAGTGAGATTATTAGCTAGATAAATGGCTGTCTGATTATCACAAAACATGGGCATTGGAGTGGTTACTTCAATGCTGAGCTTAAACAACAATACCTTGAGCCATATCAATTTTAAAGTAGAATTGGACATACTTCTATATTCAGCTTCTGCACTTGACTTGAAGATAATATTTTGCTTCTTGCTTCTCCAAGTAACGAGATTCCCCCTTAAGATAGGTCAGGTATCCAAAGATAGACTTCCTACTGATTTTGTCTCCAGCATAACCTGCATCTAAATAACAAATTATATTTAGGTGTCCATGTCTTTTGTATAAAAGACCTTTGCTAGGTGCATGTTTAATATAAGCTAAAATTCATAGGACACCCAACCAATGGATTTCTCTAGGTGTATGTATGAATTGACTAAGAAGATTTACAACATAACTGATATCCGGTCTAATGACTGTCAGGTATATGAGTTTTCTAGTAAGTCTTCTATATCTTCCTAGATCTTCATAAAGGGGAGAATCTTCATCCCATAAAGAGTTATTTTATTCTATTGGAGTGAGCTCAGGTTCACAACCTTCAAGACTAGTTTTCTTTAGCAAGTCAAGTGCATACTTTCTTTGAGATAGAGATAAATTATCCTTAGAGTAGGCAAACTCAATGCCTAGGAAATACCTTAGAGTCTCCATATCTTTAGTAGCAAAATTACAGTAAAGGAAGCACTTGGTTTCTTCAATGCCTTGAAAATCATCACTAATAAGTAACATATCATCAACATAGACAGTTAGTATTACTGGTCCTCTGGAGGAATGTTTGATGAATATGAAATGATCCACTCTACAATTGTCAAAACCGACGCTCCACATAATCTTGTTGAATTTTTCAAACCAAGCATTTGGACTTTGCTTGAGTCCATAAATAACTTTGTGAAGAGAGCAGACGTGAACCTCTCCTTGAGCAACATACTTTAGAGGTTGCTTCATAAAGACCTACTCCTCTAAGTTACTATAAAGGAATACATTCTTGACATCAAGTTGAATAAGGGGCTAATTGTTATTGATTGCTATAGAGAGGATGACTTGAATAGAGTCTAGGCAAAATAACTAGGGAGAACATCTTAGAATAATCAACACCATACTCTTGAGAGAAGCTGTGGGCCACAAGTCGAGCATGATAGCGTTTGATGGAACCATCAAGACACCTTTTGATCGTGAAGATCCATCTACAGGTGACTATATTAACATTTTGAGGACAATAAACTATTTCCCAAGTACCACGAGATAACAAAACATTCATCTTATCATCCATAGTTGTCTTCTAATGTAGAATTTGAAAAGCTTCATAATAATCTCTAGGGATAGACTCTGTAAATATGGTTAAGGCAAAGCTATCGAAGGATTCAACAAAGTTAACATATGAAATGACATTGGATAAGGGGTGTTGGGTGCATGTATGAGTTTCTTTGTGTAGAGCAATTAGAGTATCACCTTGAGTAGGGTGGCTAGAGGACTTGCCATCAGGAGAAGAGGATGGTTGAAGTGTAGGTGTATGAGGTGGATGTCTATTATAAACCTGCAATGGTCGAGGTGCCTGACTATCTTGCACTGAGTCTCGTGGAGAAGGTATGCTCAAGTTAGGGGAAAGACTCTATAAGGGTACTAAACTAGGAATGGGAGTAGACATGTGGACTTCAATGACTTTAGGAGTGGAAGAAGCATCTCTAAAGTAAGACTAGGACTTAGAAAATGTGACATTCATAAAGGTATAGAATTTTCGAGTGGATGGATGATACAAGCAATAAGCAATACCCCTTTTAGGTGTAGGAGTATCCAACAAACAAGCATTTAATGGCCTTGGGGAAAAGTTTGTCCAGTGTTGGAGTGAGGTCTTGAATAAAGGCAACACAACTAAAAACTTTGAAAGGAATGAGGAAAAACTCGTGATTTGGTTGAAAACATTGAAGAGAAACAACACCCCTAAAAGGAGAAGGTATTCTATTTATAAGATAAACAGCAGTGAGAATGACATCAGACTAAAGATATTTTGGAACTTGCATGTGAAACATAAGAGTGCAAGCAATATCGAGAATATGATGGTGTTTTCATTCCGCAACCCTATTTTACTAAGAGATATAAGGGTAGGTGGTTTGGTGGATAATGCCAAGTGAGGAATAAATGAATTGAAAATCAACCTGAACAAATTCAAGTGCATTATCAATGTGCAGAACCTTTGGAGAAACAAAGAACTAGTTTTGTATTTCAATAAGAAAGTTTTTGAATACATCAATGACTTCCCAACGATTTTTCAACAAATACACTCATGAGACATAAGAGAAATTATCTACAAAAATGATGTAATACTTGTGACCACCATAGGAGGTGACCCAACTCAGGCTTTAAACATCACAATGAACAAGTTCAAACATATTAGACGAAGATGCTAAACTTAAATGCTAGAAGGAAGCACAAGTGTGTTTCCCCAATTGACAAGACTCACAGTCAAATAGAGAGATGAATGTCCAAGGAAGTGTTTGATGAAGATTGTCGTAGAAGGGATGACTTAATTGAGAGTGCCATAAAATGGAGGATTCAATGTTAGATAATGCAACTAGTAGACTATGAGGAACACCATAAAAAACCAATAGATAAGCTCTAGTGGATGAGGCTTTAAGCCTCAAACCAATCTTCCACCTCGTCTATAAGTCCTAAAAAGTACAATGAAATGGAAAAAAGGTTACAGAACATTATAATTAGGTGATGATAGCACTAATGGATAGGAGGTTAAATGAGAAATTAGATATATAAAGAGCATTATTCAGTCTCATCTAGAAGGAGACCTAAATTTCTCTTTGATCAGATACAAGACATGAATGACCATCAACAATGGTAATCGATGATTTGTTAGTTATATGGGAGAGACGATCAAAAAGAGTTTGTGTACCTGAGATGTGGATGATACTTCAAAGTCTATAATCCAAGGGTTATCTCTAGAAACAAGCAAAGATAATCGTACTAGGGTGAGAAGGAGCAGTCTAAGCACTCAGTAGTGGGCATAACACCTTGACCTTAAAAGGAGGAATCATAGTCAGCCATTGAAGTAGTAATAGTGGAGGTTGCTTGATGATTTTTTGAGTTGATGTGAGCAAATGGAGTAAACTTTAGGTGGGACAAATTTTCCCAACACCTTTCTGACTTATGTCCCAATTTGCCACACCAATGATATTTTGGATGCAAGCGATCTCCATGCTTTCGTCTCAATTTGCCACAACCACGACTTCCAAAAGAAACAAGGGTTGAGGTGTCGATGCTTGATGAGGCAGTTGTTAAAGTGCCTTGTGTAGAGATACACATAACCTTGACAAAAGTTTCAACTAAGTTACACATCTTGCCTGCTCCTAAGACCAATCCTCTAATCTAAGTGGCAATTTCAGGGTTGAGACTAGCTAGATAAATTGCCACAGCCAATTCTTCCCTGTATCGTTTGAAGGTGGAGATGTCGAAAAAGGGAGGTTGATATATATCTAATTCATTCATCAATCCTTGAAATATGCTATAATGCTCTTGATTGCTTCAATCACCTTGTTTGATTTGAAACAAATTTTCATACACTTGAAAGATTTTTGATACATTCTTCTCATATCCAAAGGTTTGATACAAGTTGTCCTAGATTTTTTTGCAATCTTCATCATTGATACTCTAACAATGTTCGACTCCATACTGGAAATCATCTAAGAATGGATTGCAGTATCATCAACCACCCAATCTCTATAATTGCTGTCTTTGGGTTCTAGAGGAGGGAAAGATAGGTGATGTTCCTGGTAATGTGTAATGATGATGCGTTCGAAGCTTTGGGCCCAAAAGGAGATAATTAGGGCCATTTAATTTTTTAGAAATTCCAAGAAAACTCTTGATTAGTAGCTCTCCACTTCTAAAGCTCGAAGCCATGAGGTCTGATGATTAGCTAAAAAACAATAGGCTTGTTCTAGGGTATTGCAATCTTCACGAGTTGACCACTACTAGACAAAATCCACCTTGGAGTATGTTTCACAAATAGGACATTGATCGAGGTCCCAAAACATCTGACCAGAGAGTTAACACAAAGGAAACTTGACTATCTAGTGGAGTTGACAATAGAAGACCAGGGTGATGGAAGATTAGAAATAGCAAGTGTGATCCGTGACGAAAGATAGGGACATTGACAGAGTATAAGGGAAAGACAAGAGGCCTTGGCTTGGTGATAGGTGGCCGACATCAGCGATAGACAATGCTGACCACATGATGGCAGGCCTAGAACCTTCAATAGATGGTGTAGTAGTGATGACGATCAATAGAAGTCAACGAAGGGAGGATAACCTAGCTTTAATACCAAGTTCAACGATAAACAAGGATCAACGGTTAAAGCTAGAATTAAGGTTTGGAAGAGGAAAATTTCATTTCTTCGATTGAGTACAGTGGCTATGTTTGCACACCCACACAACACACAAGGTTAAATGGATATCTATTTAACCTTGTCAGATCATATAAATATAACTTATATTACCAATAGGTTCATTAGTCACCACACAAACTAATGCTTCAAAAGTCTTCTGATGGTCATGGTTCCACACCCAACAATGATTCTTCTTCAACAGATCAATTAGTAGAGCAATGATCTTTAAATATCCTTTGATGAACTTTCGGTAGTAATTGGTCAAGTCCAAGAAGGAATGCAACTCTATCACTTTCTTTGGAATCACTCATTCTTGTACTATTTGCACTTTCTTTGAGTCCATCTACACATTGCCTTAGTCAATGATATTTCATAAGAAAGATCCTTTTGAGACAAGGAACACTTCTTAGCTCTAAGATAAAACTTATGTTTCCTTAGATTAGATAATATAAGACTCAAATGCTTGAGATGATCTTATATCATATTACTATATACTATAATATATTCAAGTACACCAAAAAAAGACATCAATATATTTCAAAGATACATTGTTCAAGTTACAAAACATTGTAGAGGACCCAAATGACATCACAAATCATACATAAGACCCATACCTAATTATAGAAGTGGTTTTAGAAACATCACTTCAAGCCACTTGGACTTGATGCTAACCTAATCTCAAGTCCAAGTTGGAGAAGATCCAACCTTTTCCCAAGTGATCAAATAAATCCTCCAAATTCAACACTAGAAACTTATAATTCATCATTACTTTATTCCTAGCCTAGTAATCAACATACAACTACAAGGATCCATCTTACTTCTTTTGAAACAACATCGAAGCTCCATACAAGACTTTGCTAGATCATAGCCATCTAAAGTCCACCAACTTTGTTAGTTGTCTTCTCAAAACTCCTAGTAGTACAATGGCATGCATCCAATAAAGTGCTTGGACTGGAGGGATACTCCTAGTACCAACTTAATTACATGTTCATGCCATGAATCACTTGATGATCGTAAGCAAGTGAAAGTCTCTGAGCCAAAGTGTTTTGTAGGGTCCAAGGATGCAAAGGAACTTCATAACTTTTTGTGAAGCATGGCCATGTTCTTCAAGGCTGTCTAAGCTTCAAAGGGGAAGAAAATAACCCTAACCAATATATACTTGACCGGTGATGCTAACTTGTGGTGGTGAACTCATTGCAACAAGGAGGGACCCTTGATCAACTCCTAATCAGTCCTAGGAGAATAGTTGAAGTTGCAGTTTTGCCAACAAACTCTACAGCTCAAATGTCCAACAGCATCTCAATTTGTCAAGATTTGACAAAATTGACAAGAGGAAGTACTAGACTGTCTGACTCATGTTTAAAAGAGGATGAAGAAGTATGCAGATGAACATCATTGACAAAAGAAATTCTTGATTAGGGATTGAGTTTTGTTGAAGCTAACTTCTTAAATTTGGAAGATCAATAGGAAGACTAACTACAAAGGGTTAATCCCTCAACATGATAGACCATAGGCTTGACCAACCAAACCATCTAAAGCTACATCTTGTTTTTCATATTAGCTTCTTAAAGGAGTATCACAAAGACTCAGAAGAACCTCTGAAGATTATTCCACATCATGTCCCTCCAAACATCTGAATTACCTTCAACAAGCAAATTGAAGCAATCTTAGATCGTAAGGAGGAAGGTATGAGTTGTAGTTGTAGAAATGTGTAAACTCATATGGTAGGAATGATATTTCCATGCCTGACAAGTTAAATTACAATTTATGACATGATTGATCTTACAGCAGAATGGTGTACCATCTCTAGAATATGATTTATCTTGCCTCCTTGAATTACACACGTATGATATAAAGAAAAAAAAAGACAAACCCAATAAAGAGTCTTCCATTACGTTGATTCTGGTGAATGTCCAATTATATACAGCATTACCTCTGCAAATGAAGAGCATATTTCCCAAAATTGAAGTCTGACCAGGTCACAATGGAACAACCATATCATTGCACCAAGACTCCCCTTCCACACAAGCACATGATGATCTACAATTTAATATTTTTGTGCATCACATGGTCCCCTACATTCATATTTAGTTCATAGACAATTTCTATAAAATCAATATCATGCTAATCAAAATTTCCATGATAATCACAATGCTATATGAGCAATTAGATTCATTCTTCAAAGGATAAATATTTGGTCATTTACATTTATGCAGCTTTGGAAAGTTGCAATCTTGTCTGGAAGCTGAAAATGGTCATTTTCAGAGTCAAACAAAAAACAGTTGTGAAGGCCTATATACACAATCATTTGTTCATACAAATTTCTGATGACTCTAAGATTCCTTTCTTATTAAATGTTTCAAATGTTATTCAAGGTTCATCAAACTTAATTCTTATTCAAATTTTTAAATCAACATATCTCATACGTTACCATGTTAGACATCAACAAGGATATGCTCAAGTTTTCAAATTGGTAAAATAATAGAATGAAAGTTGTGCATCACAAAACTTCAAGACAGAATTCAAAGTTCAAGGATCTCGACCCAATCATAAAGTATACATTGGCTACGATTAATATTCACTACGTTCTTTATTGGTGATTGAAGTTCCAATGATTGTTGTTGAAACATAAGATAACAAGGTAGAAGTAGATTTTTTCATTAGAAAACAAAAGACTCCTATGTATAGAGGCTACATAGAAGAGAATAAATACAAACTAACAATGTAAGATTAAACTCACTTACAAGACTAACTCATACTCTAACACTCTCCTTTAAATTGGAACAACTAACTTTCAATAGACTCATACATAAGAAAAACTAGAATAAAATAAATACGGAGATATGTTAGAGTCCTCTATATCATAAAACCAAGTGACTAGTAAGAGAGAAAGACTATTATGTTATAGGTCAAAAATTTGTCATTGGTTTTTCCAATGTGGGACTATTTGGCTCAACACTCCTCCGTACATGTGATGCAATTGGTCTTTCACTCCTGTACTAGACCATTCGGTGGAGGAACCTATGCCTACACATGTTTTACGAATAGAGTACACAAACCTAAGCTCTAATACTATGTTAGAGTTCTATACATCATAAAACTACATGATTGGTGAAAAGGAGAGACTACTATGTTATAAATCGAAGATTTATAATCAATTTTTTGGAGGTGGAACTATTCACCTCAACAAAATACATAAAAGACATGTAGAAATAATATTATGCAAGTAAGAGAAATGATCAAACCTTAGTTGAACACACAAAAAAAATGAGAACCTGCATACATAAAAATATTATAAATCACTCAGTAAAGATATGAATTGTTAACTTCAAGTATCTACAGCCTTGACAAAGATAACATTGGTTCAACATTGAGACACACATGAAGAATGCAAGTAGTTGTTTGGATATTGATAATGAAGTATTTTTTTTCTCTCTTTTTAACTTCCATCATTTTTTTTTTTCATTATCCTCTTCTCCCTTTTTTTCTCTTTCTTTTCCTCTATCTCCCCCTCTTTTTCCCCTCTTTTTTCCCCTTTTTTTTCTTTCCTTTCTTTTCCTCCTCCCCCTTTCTTCTTCGTTCATTCAACCATCTCCCCCTACGCCTCTAATAGGTGCAAACAATGTGGAAGACAATGGAATTGATGGATGCGTCAATGATGATGATGCACAAAAATGCACAGATGATAACAAATGGCATGCAGAAGAGTCAATGTAGCAGACAACAAATAATGCAATGAGCAAAGTTAGAATCAAGGGAGCCCTAGTTTTTAATGAAATCTATGGTTGAGACAATGCAGGGTGACAAAGACAGCAACGTAAGGAGGTTGCAGGGTGCCATGGAACTTCTGCAAATGGCACCACCATGCTTCTACTATGCAATGGAAGGGCAATACGAGACTTGACACTGGTTTCACCACCTTCTAGATGACTATTGCAGCAACTCCAAAGCTCAGTGGTAGCGACACTGTAGGAGACAACAGATGGCAAGCTTGGTGAGCCCTAGATGTTGGTAGGCTTGCGGAGACAAAGGGGGACATTGATGGGTGAAGATGAGGGGTGGTGATGAGACGGAGTGGTTGGAAACGAAAGAAGGTAATGGTTAGAGTTTTCCCTCCTCCTTACCTAAAACTTTTACGCTTAATGAATTCTCAAAGCTTAACGCTCTAATACCATATTGATACACAAGATAATAAGGTGAAAGTGGATTATTTTCATTAGCAAATAAAAACCTCTATATATAAAGGTTACATAGAAGAGAATAAACACAAACTAACAATGTGGGACTAAACCAACTTATAAGACTAACTCATATACTCTAATAATTGTCAACTTCATAACTTCCCTAAGATGAGCTCTATAACAACATAAAAAGGACACAAAAGAAATATCTATGTACAAAATGAATTTCAAATTTTCAACCAAAATATCCATGAGAATAATTTATTAAAAGCATACAAGAGAATTAGCCTACAGTTTTCCTTACAAAAACAAATAATATTCATATGCAATTTTTACAGCAAAGCCCTTGCTTTTTCTAAGCAACATCCAAATCATACAACTTAGTCATAAGAAGTCTGTCAGAACTCTAGACACCTCTCGAAGTAAGAACAAAATATAATATTAACAATGTGAACACCATGTTCTTTTGGAAAAGGGGTAGGGTGAATCCCGTTAAAGATTAAATAAGGTTCATTGTCAACATCTTCGTGTTACTAAAACATAAACATTTGTTACAGATATTTGATGTCATTACATCTATTTCATACTAATGACAACAATAACGCTGAACATGAAGTTTTATTAACTATTATTGGTAAGTGATATTTTGTAGGCTGCTAGGTGAATTTCTTAGAAAGATGTGAAGAGTAGAAAAAATGATCTAAACTTGCTAAATTTTGCATACATCCAGTGACTGTTGAAAAGAACAAAGCTTAGAAAACAAACTTAGGTAATGATACATGTAAGCAGGAAATATAACATAAGGAAAAAAACTCGAAGCATGAGGCTCCCATCAATGTGAGACTTGAAAAGACTTCAATTATATACAAGCCTTACTCTCATAGATGAAGAGATTGTTTACCAAGAAGGAACAACAATGTACAAATAATAAAATGCACATACCAGTACTCAAGACTAGGCTGAGATGGTTTATCCTCCTCTGCAAGAATGAAATAGACAAAATCCTCATAACCCATTTTCCCCTCAACTTTACTGGTAAACTTTCTGGGAATCTGAAGCATAAAATTGCATTTACATTTTCTCAACTGAAGGTAACTCGGAAGAAAATAAGTATCACAGCACCTACACAACCAAAAGAAATCCAACCTGTGAAAAAATTCGGTCAACGATCCTGTATGTCAATGAGTGGCTTCCATATTTGATGAGATTTTCTTTATCAATCAGGAAATCATGGTCATTATCAAGCTCCCAGAATTTGCAGTATATCACATAGAAGTGTTCATAAGAGAAGTACCTGAGGATGATACATACAAAAGTCATTGCACAAGAACCAGGCAAGTTGAACCAAAAAAAAGTTGCTTCAGAGGTTGGTGGAACATCAGTGAAGCCCATAATTTGCTACCTATTGACATCTTATTTGACAACCATAACTTGAACATTAAATTTGGTGTTCCACAATGACTTACAAAATAGAACATTCAAACACAGATCATACATTTCCTTAGGAAATTTTTTCCAGCAGTGATTGCCTTACAACCTTTATGACTATGGTACCCAAGTAGAGCAGAAGGATACTCATGCCATGGTGTCTAACTTCAACAAATGTCGGACAGTGTTGGCATGTCAGTCAAAACTTGTGACCTTTGGTGCCGGTGGAACCTTATGTCACGAAGTTTTCTTCATTTCACTGACATTTGCATTTGTAGCCATGTGATGCAAAGCAACTCGCACATCTCCCAATTCAGCACTGCCCCTGCCAGTTTCCACTTCATTTGTTGCTTCCATGCAAAGCATCTTGCTCAAAGCATACAGAGTTGCTATGGAATTACATTTTCTTCATCAAATCTTCCTCCATCTCTCACTAGAGAACTCCAATTAGCCACCGGATTGAAAACACCTTGCTCCAAGTTTGAATCTTTTCTAGGTACCTTGATTTAATTATTACTTCTTTTTTTGCTGTTTTGTTGTTTTACAGCATATTTTAGTTCTTTTGCTATTTTAGTAGAATGCATACATAGATCTAAGGTGTTTTTATCTTTTATATATTTTTGCATTGATTTTGAATATTTTATTCCAACAGATCTTTTGTATACGTGAAGATTAAATGCATAGATCTAAGGTTTTCTTACTGATTTTTTATTTGTTTTCCAATTCCAACAAAATTTCCAACATATTTGATGGGATGAAAAATAAAATTGATTTGTCCATGTCATGATTTCAGATTTTTACTGCATCATGTCTTCATCAAATTCAAACTGATCTCAAGGATCTGGTAATAGAGATGAGGAAAGAGATGACAGAAGTGAGGACCTGCATCACTGAATGGATATATGGTTTTCCAATCAACAAACAACATATGGAATGCAGGTACTGTGGGAAGATGTCAATAAGTGGCCACTTATATGTAAGTGGAATCCCAAAATGTCGTGACTAGACAACTAGACCAAAGTAGCCAGACCATAGCAAACACAGGCCACCAAGGAAACAAGCAGAAGCCCGATAGCCCCACAACTGAACTAGACCAAAGGATTGGACATCTGGGCCAAGCACAGATGGAAGCCTACAATGCCATGACCAGACATTCAAACCAAACATAAGGAAGGAAACCTGCAATGCCACAACCCGACATTCAGACCAGAGCAATCTAGGCTGTCAAACAGGAGAAATGGGTCATAGAGGTGGATGGTAAGAATACATTGGAAAAAATAAGGCCAAAAGAAGAAAATGTCAACTTTGGAGGCATGGCCTACTGTTAAGCAAACATAGACATGATAAAGATAGAAAATAGCAAGTACAAGATAAAACACAGAATTTTACGTGGTTCCTTAAATAGGTATGTCCATGGCTGATGGGGAGGAAAGGTTTGCACTATACTTTCAGAAATTACAGATAGGGAAGATTTCAGATGTATGTCAATGCACACAATCAGACTCCTTATCTATACACAGAATTCTGGGCCAATTTACTGCAGAAATAAAGCCCCAAAAATGTAACAGACGGTGACATTACTGCTGTAACGTCTCTGCAGTTACTGACCATTTGAGTCAGTAACTGCTGCTTGAAGTAACAGGTGGTTTTATACTCAATAAAGCCTATTTAGTGCAGTATTCAAGTCACACTAACAATTCTCCTCCTTGACTTGGATGCCCCCCATCAGCAAAACCCCCAAATGGGGTTATCTCCAACCGTAGACATTTAGCAAGTCAAGGCAAGCTTGAACTTGCCTCCAGAAACAACTTTAGTGAACATATCAATTGGATTTTCTTGAGCGAAGATGTTCTTGATGTTCACTCTGTTTTCTAACTTGAGAAAGTGATAATGCACATTAATGTGCTTAGTTCTTTCATAATGGACTTGACCAAACAGATTGCATTTAGACTGTCACAATAGACAGTAGTTTTGTCTTGAAGCCAACCCAAATTTTCAAGAAATCCTTTCAACCATATTCCTTCTTTTGCTACTTCAGTGAGCACCATATATTTAGCTTCGGTTGTCAAGAGAGAAACAGTAGGTTGAAGAGTTGCTTTCCAGTTGACCACTGCATCAGAAATAGTAAAAACATAGCCTGTCATTGATCTCTTGTTATCTATACCAACTGCAAAATCTGAATCTACATATCCAATAACAAGACAGTTCACACCTTTCCCATAAACCAAACCTACATCAGAAGTGCCCTTTAAATATCTTAAAATTCTTTTAACTGCAAACCAATGCTCCTTACCTGGATTAGACATAAACCTATCATCACACTGAATAAGCAATGTCTGGACGAGTGTAGACCATTACATACATTAAGCTTCCCACAACATTGGAATAAAGAACACATTTCATATAGTCAATTTCAGATTCAGAATTGGGAGCCATATCCACAGAAAGGTGAGAATTTTGAACATATGGGGTACTGACAAGCTTGAAAGAGGACATACCAAACTTGTGTAGAACCTTCTAAATGTACTTCTGAGAAATAAATAATTTTTCTACAGATCTGTCTCTATATATCTCCATACCTAGGATCTTCTTTGCTGGCCCAATATTTTTCATCTCAAATTCAGAACTTAGGCTATCCTTCAAGGATTGAATTTCACCTATATTTTGAGATGCAATCAGAATGTCATCCACATAGAGAAGAAGGTAGACATGAGGTCCATCATTCAATTTTTTAAGATATACACAGCAATCATATAAGCTTCTACTGAATCCAATTCTGATCATAAACCCATCAAAACATTTATACCACTGTCTAGGGGACTATTTTAACCCATACAATGATTTAATCAACTTACAAACATGATCAGTTTTACCTGGATGAACAAAGCCCTCCGGTTGATCCATTATGATGTCTTCTTCCAAATCTCCCAATTGCTCTAATTCTAGATTCTGAGATGCAACAATAGTTAGTAGGACTCTTATTAAAGTGTGTCTTACCACTGGTGAGAATACTTCATAAAAATCTATCCTTTCATATTGACTGTAGCCCTTGGTTACCAGTCTAGCTCTAAATTTGATGGGAGAATCTTCATTAGGACCTCTCTTCCTTTTGAAGATCGATTTGCATCCAATTGTCCTTCTATTTTGAGGAGGAGGAATCAAATCCCAAGTGTAAGTCTTGTGAAATGATTTCATTTCTTCCTTCATGGAAAAAATCTAATGTGCTGCGTCAGGACAAGAGATGGCGAAAGAGACAAGGTCTTGATTATCAATTTCTTTGGCTACCTGCAAAGCACATGCAATTAAGGTATCAAAACCAAATTTTTACGGAGGCTGAGTCTCTCTTCCGGGTTTATCTAAAGCAACACTCCTGAACAGTTGTTGTTCAGGAGCTACAGATATCCTTCAGGCTCAGTTCAAGGCACTAGAGTGTCTGAATCTTTGAAGGATGTATTGGAAGAAGTTCCAGAATTTTTTTCTAGTTGAATTTCAAACTCAGCCTATGGATTTTGTTCTCCATTTAAGACACCTGAATTTTCTGCACTAGTTTTCAGCATAGCCTTCTCATTAAAGATAACATTTCTACTTAAAATGGCCCTATGCTCACTAGCATTCTAGATTCTGTAACCCTTGACTCCCGAACCATACCCAACAAATATTCCCCTTTTAGCCTTAAGTTCTAATTTACCTTCATTTATATGATAGTAAACAGGGCATCCGAAAATCCTAAGATTTGAATAATCAGGAATTTTATTAGACCATACCTAAAGGGGAATCTGATCTTGTATGGCTGAAGAAGGGCATCTGTTGGTAAGATAGGATGCAATAGTGATTGCTTCAGCCCAAAATCCATTTGACAGTCCAACATTAGATATCATACAGTGTGCCCTTTCCAGGAGTGTCCAATTCAACCTCTCTATCATCCCATTTTGCTAAGAGGTGCCAGGAATTGTCCTGTGTCTCACAATTCCAGATTTCTTATAGAAATTATTAAAATCATTTGAATAGAACTCAAGTCCATTATCTGTGCAGAAGCATTTAACAGACTTTCCAATTTGTTTTTCCACCAAAACCTTCCACTCCTTGAAACTCTTGAAAGCTTTATTCTTGTGCTTCATTATATAGACCCATGCCATCCTAGAAAAATCATCAATAATTGATAAAAAATATCTTGATCTTCCTAGAGATGGATTCTGTGCAAAGTCCCAACAATCAACATAGATGTAATCCAAGATTCCTTTGGTTGAATGTTTTACTACACCAAACTGTATCCTCCGATGCTTCCCAAAGATACAATGTTCACAAAGCTCCATTTCAGTGACTTTGTGACTTGAAAGGAGTCCCTTTTGCTCAAGGGATTCATACCTCTTTGGCCAAGATGTGCAAGCCTCATATGCCAAACCTTTGTTTGTAGCAACTGATCTGTTCATGATGCCAAAGAAGTTGATCCAATAATAATTTTTCTTTGTAAAATATAAAGAGAACCAGATTTAATTCCCTTCATAACTACCCTAGCTCCTTTAGTGACACAAAGAACTCCTCCTAAGAATGTATAATTCTTGCTATCAAGCACACTTAAGGAAATTAAGTTTTTGCTAAGTGTAGGAACATGACGTATAGACTCCAGAATTCTGATTTCACTATTATCCAAATGCAGTTTAATGGTGCCAATTCCCTCCATCTTGCACATATTATCATTAGCCGTAGAGACTAAACCACCATTCATTTCCTTATAGGTATCAAACCAGTTCCTATGAGGATACATAAGATGGGAAGCTCCTGAATCTAGGACCCAACAATCTGCCAGTCCTAGAGCATCAGTGACAGTAAATGTCACATCTGCTTCAGATGAGGTCTCCTCCTGAGCCAGAAAAGTTGACTGGGACTTCCCCTTCTTAGGGCACTCATTCTTCCAATGGTCAGGCTCCTTACAGTAGTTACAGATGTCCTTAGGATTATACTTTCCTTTGGACTTCCTTTTTCTCCCTCTTATCTAATCTTCCTTTAGACTTTTCAGTGGCAATAAGAATTGTTGTAGAATTTTCATTACCAAAATTTGTTGCCATATGTCTCATCTCTTGAGTGTGTAAACTCAATCTAACCAAAGCAATAGGGATTACAAAGTTCTCATATGATTATGGGAGAGACACCAACAGCAATAGAAAGAGCAACATCCTTGTCTTCAATCTTGACATCTATATTTCTTAACTCCATGAGCAAAGTATTTAATTGATCAAGGTGGGATTTAAGAGGTGTGCCTTCTTTCATTCTAAGTGAAAAAAGTTTTTGCTGCAAAAGAAGTTTGTTGGTTAATGACTTAGCCATATAAAGATTGTCAAGTTTTAACCATAAACTTTCTTCATCTGCAACATTCACAATCACCTCATCAGATAGGCACAACATAATAATTGTGTGTGCCTTTTCCTCCTGGATGGTCAGGTTAGTATGGCTAATGAAGGTGCCTTCTCCCAAGTTGTTGTTCGACAGAGGTGTCCAGATGTTTTGTTGCTTCAGAAGTACTTTCAACTTAATTTGCCATGAGTTGAAACTAGTTTTTCCTGTAAACTTATCCACCTAAATACTATGTGATGGCATAGTATCAACCTAACTTTGATACCAGTTTGTTATGCAAACATAGACAAGATAAGGGTAGAAAATAGCAAGCACAAGATAAAACACGAGATTTTACGTGGTTCCCTAAAAGGGTACATCTATAGCTGATGGGGAGGAGAGGTTTGCACTATACTTTTAGAAATTACAGATGAGGAAGATTTCAGATGTATGTTAATGCACACAATCAGATCCCTCATTTATACACAAAATTCTAGGTTAATTTATTGCAAAAAATAAAGTAGGTGTTTGTGCACTCGGAAAATGGTAGAAAATACCGTAAAGGAAATTGACGGAAAATTTTCCATCATTTTCCAGGTGTTTATGCGTCTAGCAAGTTTTTTGTTGTTTTCCCTGATATAAAAGACAATTATCCTTAATTTTCCGATCCCAATTCCTTCGAATCCAATGAAAATTTTTTTTTTCTGTCATGCACATTGTCACCCTCTCATCTCCAACCGTATCATCACCCTTATCTCCTCGCACATTGTTGTCCTTGTCTCCTCACACATCGTCGCCTCGTCTCCTCGTGCATCGTCCCCTCGTCTCCTATCTAAGGTAAATCCTCACCTCTCAATATTGTGTTAGCAATGTTGCCATGGGAAAGCCAATTATCAAACCAAAAACTAATGTTACCAACACCATAGCTTCACTTGGAAAACAACTTACACACCTTCCAAGCATCCTTGAGATTGGTGATCCTAACTAGTTCTTTAGCAAATCTATACTCTAGATTAAGATTACCATGCATTGCACACATATATCTAGTCCAAGAGACTCATCATTCTGCATTTTCCAAGCTCTCTTCAAAGGCAATGTGAACATCATCTCATTTAAGTCCCAGATTCCTAAACCACCTTCTTCAAATGCTTAGAGATGGCACACCATCCTATCCAATGAGCCTTGATTTTTTCCTCTGTATTACACCAAAGGAAGCGAGAGAAGATTCTGTGTAGCTGAGATATGATAGATTTGGTGCAATCAAAACAGCCAAGAATATGGATTGGAATGTTGGCTAGCACATGTTTAATTAGGGTCATTCTATCTACAGGACTGAGGATTCTAGTCTTCCAACCTGTCATCTTATTTTGAAGCTTGGTGATGATATCTTCAAAGAAACATGCTTTAGTTCTCCCACTGAAGATGGTGCCCCCCAAGTACTTGAAGGGGAAGCTACCACAAGAGAAGCTAGTGTATTGCTTGAGGGACTCCTGTCTATCCATAGGCATTTTATCATACACAAAAAAAAACTCTTCTAAGCATTCATTCATCATCCACAAAAATTCCAATATTCAGACAGAAACTTGAATAGGTTGAGAATTGATCATTTGCTCTCATTCAAAAATAACAAAGGATCATTAGCGAAGAGGAGGTGAGAGATCCAATATCATTGATCCCATTGTCATAAGGTTTAACCAAATGATTATTGACAAGCTGTGTGAATCCTTTGCCAAGCACCTCTTCAGCCAAGATAAAAAGACTAAGATATACAAGATCACCTTGTCAAAGGCCATAAGAGGCTGTGAAGAAGGGAGTGGGGATTTCAATGATGATAACTGGGAAGATGTTCTCAATGCATTTGCTTAGCAGCATAAGCCATTTATTACTAAAGCCAATTTTACTCAACACTACATAAAGAAAGTTCCATTCGAGCCTATCATAGGTTTTTTCCATGTCAAGTTTAATTGTAACATTACTGCCCCTATCCCCTTTATTAATACATTGAACAAGCTCAAATGCCATGTTTATATTGTTGAAGATGGAATGACCTTCCACAAAGGCCCCTTGACTATCAGAAATTAGCCTCTTCAAGATTAGTGACAGCCTAGACTTAAGAAATTTAGCAATAATTTTGTACACCACATTACAAAGACTTTTCAGCCTAAAGTCAGCAAACTCATTAGGATTGTCTCTTTTAGGAATAAGGAACACAAATCTGGCTTTGCAAGCTCTGTCCAGATCATTACCATTGAAAAAATGTTGAATTGTGTCCACAATGTCCAAGATCTGAGAATTATACTGCATGCCTTCCAATGTTAAGATATGTTTAAATAAGTCCAGACCATCAGCTCTAAGTTTATACAGGTTCCCCTTATATCTCTCGAAATTTAGCATGTTCAGAAACAGATTTATATGCCTTCTTTTCTTTATGACAACATGGAAATATTTAGAATTCTTCTCCCCATCCTTTATCCTTAAGCCAACAAATCCTGGCCTTTTATTCAAGGAAGATAGCTCGTCTTCTCTCAATTTCAACAAGTTCCCATCTCAGATTTTTAGGAGAATGTTCAGCTTCTTCATCCTTCTGCATCTGAATTATCTTCTCAAGGGAGTTCACGGCCTCAATAATATTGTCTAAGTTCTCCTGGACATTACCAAAGACTTCCCTGTTCCACCACTTCAAATTCTTCTTAACTAGCTGAAGCTTTCTACAGATCCTCAATATAGGGCACTTCATATTTAAAGGCTGCCACGTTTGTTGAATTAGATTCATAAAATCCTCATGTCTCAACCACATATTTTGGAATCTAAATGGGGTTGGGCACCTGGCTGGATTGTCTGGACATATAATAAGCATTGGGGCATGATTAGAGTGAATCCTCTGAAGGTAATCAAACACCAACTGCGTCACCTCCATACCACTACAATTAATGAGAACTCGGTCTAAGCATAGGCAGACTCACTGGGAACCACTGCAGTTGTTGTTACCAAGAGAATATATCACCAAAATGTTGCAGTTCTAACAATCCCACCAAATAAAATAAATTCATTAAAGTTATCCATGCTAATATGATCAAGGCTAACCACATTGATGTTTTCTGACTCGCACCTCACAGCATTGAAGTCACTCCCAACAAGCTAGGAGGTCAAGAGCCCATTCACTTTGGACAGCCAACATGTCCTGCCAAAGTTCCCTTCTGTGTTCCCTCATTGTAGATTTCCAGCATAGATCATTTCAATAGGAGACTTTAATGTGAGAATACTGTTGTCCATCCAAGAGAACCTCGACAGAAAGCTTCTGTGTCTAGAAAATACAAATTTTCCTATAACATCTATTAGCATGACAATTACCGAAATCCAGTTTGCCCTTGTCAGCCTCCACAACATCCATGAATGGTTCAAGAAAAATAACAAGGTTAATTTTGTGAATATGAATTAAATCTTTATAGTAGCTGAGAGTGGCCTTATTTCTAAGGCCCCTGCAATTCCAAATAATGATCTTATCCATTAGAAATTAGTTATTAAGATTGAAGAGCTCATGATCCTGCTTACTCAGAGCCCCGATCATTACTTGAATTGTTTCTGCTTTGTTGGTGAATCTCAAATTATGGGTTTTCGTTGTTGAATAGAATTTGTGCCATTTCGTATGTTTGGCTTCACCATCTGAATCATGTGTTTTTAAGGTGTTGTAAATCTAGAGGCTCATCATCCTCAATCTGCCAACTGACACCTCTATTGTTTTGGTTGAGACATCCAGAGTCTAAGCCTCAACAATTGTCCTCTCTACTTTTGCTAACCCCCTCAACCAAAGAAAGTTCTCTAGTTTGTTCCTTATGGCAATCTACTATCTCCATAGTTGGTATATCTACAGGATTACTATTCAAATCAGTTACTTTTAAAGCATCTGAACATTCTCAAGCTGTCTGCCCCACACCTGCCTCATTGATTGGAGTTAAGATAGCATTCTGTTCAGGGATAGTTCCATTAGGAGGCACAGAATCCTACCCAACATCCCTCTCCTGATTAACCTGCCCAGCCAAGGTGACTCAGTTAATGCTAGCACCCAAATCACTGACTGTAGTCACATCTTGACTCAGTTCTCAGGCATTCTTAGCAGCAGTATTGGTGTTGACCTCCAAATTCTTCCCCTCCTCCACATGCCTATCTCCAGTGTTGCTTTTGGATGCTCCCCTCTGTCTTCTTCTATTCCTGACCTCAGTCCGCTGGTCGGCCTCTTTAGATTGGTTTTAATTCACAACCCACAATTGAGTAATTTGGCTGAATGTCATTTCCTGAGCTTGCTTGGTTTCCATGGTTAATCATCTGTTCTATGTGCTGCACTTCTAGATCGGTGTTCCCATAATCAACAGACCACCTTCAAGTTTCAACAGCATGCCCTTTCATCCAGCATTTGTTGCAAAATCTAGGTTCCAAGTTATTGTAGACAATCAGTTAGAAGAAAGAGTTTTCCCCATTGATAATTTTGATTCTATGAGGCAATTGCTTGGATGAGTCCATTTCAACACAAATGCATGCCAAACCAGGTCTCAGGAACTTCTGGACGTCTGCATGCGAACAGAGGTACCTCCCCACTGCTCTAGCAATGGACTGAACAGCACCTAACACTTGAAGATGCACCCTCAGTTTAGGTAACCCGATCCACACCAAAGCCCATGTAGACTCAAAGCCCGGCATGAATTCAGACAACCATCTTGAGACAAACATGTGTTTCACCTCAATCTTCCAATTGTTTTTAACATAGGACATGAAGATGGACCCTTGGTTTAGGTAACCCGATCCACACCAAAGCCCATGTAGACTCAAAGCCTGGCATGAATTCAGACAACCATCTCGAGACAAACATGTGTTTCACCTCAATCTTCCAAGTAAAATCTTGTCTATTGGTGAATCTGATAATTATACACCTTGAGACAACAACCACAGGGAAAAAATTCTCACGAAGATTGAGAGTTTCCTTGATTGTCTGATGGATAGCAAGCATGGATGGTCTGGAGTTGAGAAATTTCTTGACAATCACCATTGCAATGGTTCTGACGTACACTGAATTTCCTCCAAAGCTAAAAGTGACAGCACACTCCCCTTCAACCACTTAATGCAAGCACACTAGAATCTCAGGAAAGTTTGGTGGCTGATGGAAGTTACTCATGGTAGCAGCAAATAACCTCCTCCCAGTGTTCTAATCCTCTCGTGACTTTTGCTGTGATTCTCTACTGGTTGATGATCTGTTTTGGAATTGGATGGGTGAGAGCGGATGATCCATAAATGGAGGGAGAATGATGTTTTGCTCCCCAATGAAGGCTGCAGCACCATCACCCATAGGTGAGGAATCAGATGTGTGGGCCCCTACCACAAGAGAGTCAGAGGAGCCCTCACGGATGCCCTCCTTAAGGAGGCTGAAATCCAGACAAGCTCACCACAAGAAATGTTGCCAGACTTCATTGAAGCAAGCCCTAGCACCACCCCTCTCCAAAATTTTCTAGGTATTTTCACATAATTCATCATAGTGGTCCTTTTTGAAAGCTAAAATTGGAAGAATGCCAAGATAGAATTGTAAACTAAAAAATATCAAAAGGTTGTAAAGAAATCAAACTATATAAGATGCCAAATATGTATCCCATAGCTGGTAGGAAAATCCAACTAGGGCAACAATTTCGCATGCCCACATGCTCTTCAAAGATGGAAGCTTCAATTTGGAAAAATAAAAAATAAAAAATCAATTCAATGTTAAAGACATTAATCTCAAAGTGTTAGTTCATCATACACATCAAGATACCATTTTCGAAATGCAGGTTTGTGAATTTCTTTTGAGTGGCAAGAATATTCAAAATGTATACCTCAGCACCTTGTTTATATCCTCCTCTTCATCAACATGTTGCATAGCAGCAATTAAATTTCCATGTTTCAGCTCCCTGAGGGTGAGACGACCATTTCCAGATCTATTCACATAATAAAATATTTTGTATATGACAGTTTCAGCTGGCTCACAAAAACAATAGATTAAGTTATATAAGGCTAATCTTGAAATTAGAACGTGCAAGATTATATCAAGTAGAACAAAAGAGTCAAAGCTAACTAGGTGACATGAAATCAAATATTGACGCATGCAGACAAACATTAACATGAGATTTTTGACTTGTCAACACATCTAAACTGAGTCAACTGATGTCAAAATGGTAATCTTGTTAACAAATGACAGTTCTATTTATTATGCTTCCACCAAGAGGAATTCATCTCATTGAAATTTTACAAGCATGTGTTGATTTTTCAACAAGAATTCTACAAAACCACTTTCACACTTATCATCGTATTTTCAAGGCATGTGCCAAGGTGTCAAGCATGAATTGGTCACATCTTGACAACTCACATTACCTTATCTTGATTGAACAAATATTTAATTAGATCTATTTAATTATATATGTTTTTTAACGTCTTAAATGTTTTCCCAACTCTTACCTTGATAAATTATTATTGACCTCAATTACTATTTCATTCTCCTTTATTGTCTTTTAACATTAGTCTATGACATACAATAAGATTGATTTAGACTTTTTATCAATCACCTGATCAATATATCCCTCCTCCTTTATGTTCTCCTCCACTACATCTTCTAACATCTATAGATCTTCATTTACACTCCTCTCTTCATCATGTACTTCATACTTTTTCCTCTTGCATGTGACTCACCTATCATTAAGTTGACAGTACATCTAAGAATATTATTTTCATGTAACTCAACAATCATTAACATTTTTTCCTTATTCATTACTTTTAACATCAAATTAAGTAAGAGCTCCGCATGTGTCAATCAGGAAGAGCACCAAGGAAATAATGCAACAATAAAGGCCCCATGTATCTCTTCTGAAATCAATTTATTCTAAATAAGCCAATCATCTTAATTTCTTCCAGCCAAGATATTAGTCTCTATCTAAAAGAACCTACCTTTCATGGCTCAATTGACTATGGGACAAGCTCTTCATCATGTATCTAAGAAAAAGAATCATGATTAACAAGTGTAAGAATTTGAGACATTTACTTAAAGAAAATATATACCTGATTGAATGATAAAGATTATAAGTTATTACAAACATCTATATATTCAGAAAACTCTCAATTAAGGAGTCTTGGCTTCTCATATATCTTACTAGTAACCTTAAATCATAATATTCATACAACTATGTCTACACTTAAAATTTAAAAAGATCAATTATAACAGTAAATTTAATAACAATCTTGTAAATGTTGATAATATTAATTAGAAAACAAATTATGCAAATTTTCAAATATCCAAAATTTTCACTTTAGTTGGCCTTCAATGTAACTACTTTCTTCTTCAGATTTGTCCAAATGTAGTCATAAATTGCATGACCCTAAAATGACTCTAATTTAGATAAGCCTTCTAAGTGTGTCGACAAAATAGTATTAAAATGTTTATTTTTCTTTGAAAAGAAAAATTACAAAAAGATACAAAATCTACTATTTAACAGTATCCACGTGATCATTTGTGTGCATCATTTCCATGATGTTGTTAAGAATTACATGACAGGTCAATGAAGCCCATGTTAAATAATTGTACATCAGCTTAAACTTTCTAACTCTTTGAATGGTGATCCTCTTCTCCTTTTGTTAAGAGTTTATTCACGAAACAAAACTCTCTAAGTCTGCACCTTACTAATTTTGTCTTCATCAATATAATTTATTTCTTACATCAACATATGTTCTAATTAAGTAATCAAATAGGGTTTTAGCTATTCTCAATGTGTTCTTTACTTAATGGTAATCAAAGGGTTTTAGCTATTTCTTACATCATCATATGCAGCATCAATGATGTAGCATAATCAAATAGCCTCTACAATTTAAAGCAATTTTATTTACAGTTCAAAAAATCAATATTTCAATTGATTTCAGGTTTCTAGATTCTTCCTTGGTAGTAGTACTAGTTTCCCTTCTTGTTCATGATGCCCCCTTGGTCAAACTTTCTTTCTGTGCTATTTGTGAAATATTCCTTCCATCTGCTGTTCTAGTGGACATGTATTAGAGTAACTAAGGCTGCAGCTATGGTGAAGAATGTCTTATCTTCTATACATTTGGATATTGAAATCATGATTATAAATTTATAATAATTGCTAAAAGTAATCACTTTACTACAAGTCATAGTCTTTATGACATGAATGACTCCAGAGTGTCAAAATCCCCTAAATGGTTTGAAATTTTTTTTATCTCACTTAGGGATTACACCTGAATTTCAACATCTAACTCAATTTTATTAATAACAGAGTCCAATAAATTGATCAAATCAGTACGATTACCATGCTCTTTTTCATATTGAAACCATAGGTTTAAATAAAATGCTATATATAAAAGAGCTAGAAAATCTAGATTGATAGACAATTACTAAAAGGAATCTGCATTGACCTGTAATGTAATTCTTAACAAAATCATGTGGGCATAGTTAAATAATTGATTTTGTATATATTTGTAATTTTCTCTTTCCAAAAAAATAGACATGTTAAAACTGGTATATCCACATACTTAGAAGACCTATCCAGATCAATGACATATACTTAGGGTTATGCAACTTATAAATATATGTGGGCAAGTCTTAAAACAAAAGTAACCAAATTGAAAGCCAACTAAAGAAAAAACTTTGGATTGGTATTAAATTTACAACTACAATTAATCTCTTTAAATTCCAAGTATAGCTATGGTTGCATGAACATTGTAATTTAAGATTACTAGCAGAATATATAATTTGTCAAATATAGAGATGTATGTAATAACTTCTAATCATCTTTATCACATAATCAAGAATGTATCTTTTGTAGGTAAGCATCTCAAATTCTTACACTTATTGATCATGACTCATTTTCTTAGACAAAAGCATAATAATGAGCTTGTGCTAGTGTCAACTTAGTCATGAATGATAGATTCATCTAAACAAAGACCAACATCTTGACAAGAAGAAATTAAAGCTATTGATTTTAGTGAGAATAAATTAATTTCAAAAGTAAGTCAATGTGTAGAACTCCCATAACTAGAATTTTTCATTTTCTCCTTATTATTCTCTTTAATTCATAAGATTTTCACTTTATTTGTGTTATACAACTATTTTTAAGATGAATTACTTATTCCATTTTTCTTTCAAATTAAGTAAATCTAAGATATTTTTGTGATTTTTTAAGTTTTTATTTTATTTTCATTGAATCTTTTATGATTATCAGTGATTTGCTATGAGTATTAGTGAATATATAAGAGAATATGAGTAATTATTAGTGATTTTTAGTAAAATTAGTTTTTTTAGTAAATTTTGGATATTTTCTGAAAATATTAGCTATTTTCAGTAAATATTACAGATTTTTCAATAAATATTGGTTATGTTTTGAGAATATTACTTATTTTCAGAGAATATTTCAAGGCTCCTCCTCTCTCCCCAACTCCCAATATTAGCCCTAAATGCTTGCCTCTGCACTCTACCACCTAGGTATCAACTATTATCAAAAAATTATCATAGGTGGACTTTAACAACCCTTAAAATGGGGGGGTCTACACCTATGATGGATATATGCTTGGTTGGAGGTTATCACTTGCAAGGATTGAAAATTGCCGATTAAAATTAGTTTTCAAAAGGTCAATACTAAAATAGCATGTATTTCGTGTATTAGTAGGTTTCAAACAATCCATCCTTCAGGATCATCTATATTTCACATGATTGTTTGAATTAGAGAAGATTTTAAGCTATAGATGGTCAGATTAGTCATCCATGCACTGGATTGACCAATCTAGTGCATTGCTAGGTCATTTATTGTTGTTTTACAAGCCTTTGCAGCCATCATAACCCATTAAGGTTTTCGATGGAAAGAAAGGAGGGAAGATGAAGGAGAGAAGGAGGTGACACATGTGAGGGGAGGAGAAAGAAGGAAAAAAAGGAAAAGAAAAAAAAAGATGGTGAAAGAGAGAAAGAAGAAAGAAAGGAAGGAAAAGAAAAAAAAAAGTAAGGGAAGAAAAAAAGTAAGGGAAGAAAAAAAGAAAAGAAGGAAAAAAGGAACTTAGAAGAGAAAAATTTATGTTTAAAGAATGGTAGAAGTAATAAAAATTCACAAAAAATATAATTTTTTATTTTTTAATATTAATTAACATGAGATTTTTTTTAAATATTAATTACATTATAAGCATTGATTTAAAAATCAAGATGAATTGATGAAAAATATAGAAAGGATAAACATGTTTTTTCTTGAATAAAAAGGACAAATACAGTAAAAGAGATTCACATAAAGGAGATATATTCCCCTTCACATGAAAGAATTTTTTTTGAACAATAAAGAAAAACATGATATCTAATAATTAGGAAAAAAAGAAAAATGGAAAGAGAGAAGAAGAAGAAGAAAATACATAAAATTATGATTAAAAATTGTGATACTAAAAAAATCAAATTTTTTCCTTTGATTTAACAAGGGAAAGGGCCCCTTTCCTTTCTTGAAGAGGATTTCCTCCCCTTTACATCAAAGGAAATGACCTCTTGTCTTTCATGTGAAGGAAAAGGGGACAACCTTCCCTTTATATAATACTATTGCTATTGACATCGTTTGTCACTATAAGTTTTTTTTTACTTATTCATACATAATTTAAAAGTAGTCATACATGCAACTACTATATTTATATCTAATTAACATTTTATGATGTCTTCCTATAAAATTTATCTAAATTTTTTATACTTATCATGACTTCCTTTATCTTATTCATAAATTTTAAGTTTTTAACCGTTTGCATAAAAGTATTGTGTTTCCATCAATACAATGCTTGATCCTTGATATATTTTCCTTTTTCATAGGATTGATCCACAATATGATACCAACATTTGAATCCTTAACACAATATGATACCAACATTTGAATCCTTAATCTCTTGACATGATTTTTGTCCCAAATTCATGTTTTAAGACCTTACTTCACCAAGGCAGGGATCTCTCCCTCTGTATTTTGAGTTGAGGTTCACCTCCTTGAAGACTACTCTCCAATGCCAAGATAGGGCACTGTCGAGCTCAACAATGGCCTCCCTCTATTGGTGCATAGGTCTACCCAATTGCAAGTACGCCAATCACATGCTAAGGCACCTAATACAAATAACACCTAAATTATGTTATGAAGTGAAAAGAACAATCTTGGTCCTTTCCTTCAAGCTGAAAATGTTTGATTTTATCACAGTGAGATTCTTGTTTTCTTTTCCATGAATTAACAGCTTGGAGCATTTCTATAGTGTTTTAAATGGGCCATCTTCTCAATTGGTAAGAATACATAGAGGTTTGTGCAATGACAATTCAGTCACGCTATCAAACTATTTGGTTCTCTAGAAATGCAATAGTATTTGGTGTATAGTTTGTTCCTCAGCTAACTCCCTCCAATTTAAGTGTAGCTTCCCAACCTCTTTAATAAACTTCTTTGCATTTTCACAAATAAATTTCATTGTAATTTCTTTGATTATTCCTTAATAACAGAGGTTGCTTGAGGGAGATGAAGATGGATGCTACTAATAACATAAGATAATCCAAATAGCATGTTTTGTCAAGATTAAGAAGATTGAAGTTTGCAAAATGTGCACCATATCTTTCTTGAAACTCAAGTGTGTTCTGCAAAAATTCCAGTCCAGGATGAGTTGCCAAAAGCTCTTGAAGAATAGGCTTAAAGTCATCCTAGAATCAAAATGAATGGATAGAAAATAAATAAAACAATGTAGTAGAAGACATGGTGAATAATAGAGATCATATGGATTATGAATTTAGAGCAGTGGAACACTGACTTGAGTTAGGTACTTGTGACCAGGCTTCTTCAAAATAGTAAATATTTGGCTTGCTATGTCCATAGTCATAATGTTGCTTTTAACCCAATACTCAACAAATGCATCCCTGACATAAGCAAATCAATGATTCTTAGAAAAACACAAACCACTAATAAGAAGAAGACAATGTAAGCAACTTCAATAAATGAAAAGCAAGATCTGTGTGATGGTCAACATGCAAGTCACCTTGCATCTCAGATCGTATAATTTCAACTAAAACAAATGTGACTTCAAGAGTTCAGTGGGAGTTTGAACCTAAGAGTCAAAACTCTCTTTTGTTGGCAAAGAAATAAACCTTAGACAAAAAAGAGACCAAAATTATCCAATTTACAGTTATGAAGTTGAAGTAAACAAACTCGTGCTTGCAGAAGCCCAAACATGATATAAATTGAACAGACTATGAATCCAAACCTTAAGACTTAAGAGCTCATACCTTGTCACAAATCCAACACAATTGACATCAAGTTTTCTAAACAGCGTGCTGGAAAAGAATGATGGAAGCTTGCAAATTTCCTTTGTAATCAATGCAAAATCTGGTATTTTCAACAGAATATAGTCCTTCAATCACATTTTAGAACCACATGCTTCAAAAATAATCAAGGATAAGTTCACCTTGTAATTGTAGTCCATCCAAATGCGAGAAGAAAAACTTGTCAATTCTAGAAAGACACTGTTCTTTCAGTTCTCTAGGAGGTGGTTTCCCATTACAGAAATAGAACTGCAAACATATAAGATGGGTTACATCCACATAATTTTAAGCAGAAGCAAGGGATTTAATCAACAGAGAGTATGTGAACTCTGATGGTAAACAGAATTACATAAAAGTTGAGTACCTGGGGAATGAATTCTTTGGCAGGTTCACTGGCCAATTTTAGTGGAGCACTAGAAAAAGAAGCTCCTGGACCTGATCTTCTTGCACTACGTGGAGATCCTGACAGACTTCTAGGGGAAAGTGGAGGAGCACTTCCGGCAGGGAACATAGAAGGCACTGAATTGGTTGTAGTGGAGTATGTACCGCTAGAACCTTCAGAACCATTAAACTGTACACCAGCCTTTGCATCATTAATCAATGTCTTTACCTGAATGAAGAAACAAGCAAATATGGCACGTCTTATCGTAGTAATGGACAGAAATTTATGAACTTTGCTTAACAGATACATTTTCCATCTTATAGAATCTCTCTACAGCAAACCACGGTTATAATAAACGACTATCAAAAATTCACTCTAATTCAACCACTTCTTAACACACTACCACTTGTCAAAACGACAAGTTAGTTCATAAATTAAAACGGATTCTATGGTTGATCTTGACAATTTGACCAGAAGAAGAGGAAGGAGGAGGAAAAGGAGGAATGGAAGAAGATACCAGCTTGCTGGTGTCGGGTAGGGCGAGCCACTGGGAGTAAAGCTCCTTGGCGATGATGGGGTTGGCCTTGAGGGCCAGGGCGGGCACCTCCGGAATCTGCAGCAGCTCGGGATCCAGTGTCAAGGCATCCCTCGTCCGCTGCATTTCCACGTCCATCATCGCCGAGAACCCCGACGGTGAACTCCCCGATTGCGGCTACGCCTCCACCGCCTGCCCTAGTGGAACGGAGGACAAGGTCGAGGAAGGGAAGTATGGGTCGCGAGTGTGATTCGGATGGGGGTTCGAATGTTGTAGACTAGGTCTGAAGTGGCCCGAGCTTTTGTTCATGTCAACTGTCTGTCCGAGAAATGAAACGACGGCAAATATCTGAAACGGTGAAAAATACAAAAAGGTGGAAAATAATAAAATATGATAAAATAAATTAAACATTTGTGTACATTATAAAATGACAAAAAATAATAAAAAATATTGAAATATTTGTATATAAAAGGAAATGATGGAAAATATATTTTTAAAATATTAAATAATAAAAAATAAAATTACTACTAACTTCAAAAGTAATATTTTAAATAATATAATATATTAAATACCAACTTAACATATCAATTAACTTATATAAAATATACATTATTTGAAATAAATTTTCATCATAAATATAATTTATTAAAAAATCATAAATTACTACTACATAGAAAATAAAATATACTAAATATTATTTATTTTCCACGTAGAATACATAATTTGTTCTCGTTTATTATCAACTAATTTTTTACTTTGTTCTACAATTATATTATTACTATAACATATGTTTTATTCTTCAACATTATAAATAGGTTCCTAAAGCATATCAACATTTTTTTTAACTAATTCATCTATTAAATATTTAAGTAAATTTTCTTGATTTACTATTCTAATGAAATTATAGAGAATAAAACATACTAATATAATCTTAATTTGTGTCTTAAATGAGTATAACATGTAACATCACAAGATTACAAAATAATACTTATTACTCTAAATGTATATTCACTTACATTTCTTAATTAAGAGTGTCTGTAACTAAAATTCTCTACTATATTATTTGAAACTCAATTTTGATTATTTTTTGATAGATGATATCACACACCTTGAAATGGAAAAATAAATTCTAGACAATTTGAGAAGCATATGTCTACCAAATAATACTTATCTGTATAATATACATGACATTTAGTATTTTTTAGAATTCTATATTTATTTTAAAAAATAATGTATACTAAAGAAATGTCATACCAGGTAAGACTTGAAGCTCATGTGATCGAGAAATAGTATCTTGTAATATCTTTGCACTTATAATTGATTTTTCCCCTTATGCAATTACATATGTAATTTCCATGTCAAGTTACAAGTTACTACTACATTTTATGTTAATTCTCCATTTTTATTCCTACATCTTGCATTTTTTTATCTATAAATTGTCGCATTGACATGTGTACCGTTGATAGTACCAATGAAATTATTTAAAATGAAAAAATGCATAATATTAGTAATTAATGTATGGTTAATTATATAGTATTTAGCTTATCATATAAGAATTAAGCTATTATGTCATAATTATATCATTACATGTCTTAATTACAAAATATGCATAATTTTAAGGAATTAATGTTAATTAAATATCATTTCTAAAAGATTGAAAACCTAGTTTACGTGTGGTTCTATAGTATTAAATATGGTATGTTTTATTTTTATATATTTGTATCATGTATAGTGCATAGTAACAACTTGTTGAGTTAGTGTTCTTTTTGTAAAAAGATCACATGATAACTCATTGAGTTACAGGTTTAAAGGTTAAAAAGATCACGTGAGAACTTATTAAGTTAGTGAGCAAAATTATAAGTTGTATATTTGAACTCGTTAAGTTAGTATTATGCACGTATTGAATTTAAAGTTTACTAATGTTATATTATATCACGTGAGTTGCACATGTTTAACTCGTTAAGTTAACATAACTATACACGTTAAGTTAACATAACTATATACGTTAAGTTGCTTTATTAAACTCTAAGGTAATACGTTATGTTAACGTTATAAATTTATAAGTTATTTCTTTATTGCACGTGATACATATATTATTGTTTATATATGTAAGTTTGTTGAGTTAAGCTTAACTTAGCGAGGTCAATCCATTGAGTTATAGTTAAGTCAACAGAGTAAGTCTGTTGAGTTACACTAATTCTATGGATCAATTATTTTTAATATTTAAATGTGGGCAGTTGTAGGAACATGAAATTCGAAGGAAACCACGTCACATAAACCATGTCATGATCTAAATCGTAGACAGAAGAAGTAATCACTACTGTTAATATGAAGGAATGAGATTCAACCAGTCATTTAGGTGGAAATAATTATTACTGAAATAAATATAAAATGAAAAGAGAAAGAATGAAGAAAAGTAAGGTGGAGAATCACGCTAACTATAGTAAGCATTAGACATTCCTTAAAGCTCTACTAATACCACCAATCACTAACCATCGGAGGTCTGTGAGGATACTTTCTAAATGTCAAGTCGATTCCAAGCCAAACATGGTGACTAACAACCACTATGATGAGTAATCGCGTCATAGGAAGGGAAGTCATTTTCATCAAATACTGAATCATCTCCCAAGAGATAGTAAAACTTCTAGCCTTGATTTCAGGTTGATGCTGCTATATTGAAGAGGAGATTAACTTACAAAAGTCTTGATTCACAATCTTATAAGGAGAGGAGCGCATGATAATAAGTGATTAAGTTTTCAGTGGTGTAACTATGTCACATGTAGTGACGAGAGTTCTTACTATCAATAGAGAATTTTACTTTTCACCTTTCGTTTATCTTCAAAAGTAAAAAACAAAAACAAAACAAAAACTCATTATCTATTTTTGTGTTTATTAAATCTATGTTATATCGTTTGTTTTGTATTGTTAGTATTGTTTATATCGTTGAATGTTTATGTTTATTTCATTCTAGAAAATAGAAAATCATATTACTGATTATTAAAACCAGTTAGTATTCAATTCTGAAATCTTGATTGATATATTTACTATTTGAAATATTTAAATGTTAGTGCTGATTAATGATAAATATAGTATAAACTAACATTAGAAGTTTAATTGATGTTGCTTACATTTTGTGGAACCACCCAATGGATGACCATATTTCTCTATGGACAACAATTTTAATTTGAAGTTACTAATGAGGCTTGTTGAGTTAACTTAACTCCACAAGGATAATCTGTTGTGATAACTATAACTTAACGAATTGAGTTTGTTGAGTTAATAGTAATTCAACGGAGTGAGTATTTCAGAACACAAAAACCTCTAATTGTGAAAATTTAAATAGTTTAAAATTTTACTCATTCCTTATGGGATCAACATGTACTTGCACACTTATGCGATAGACACTATGCACTTGTAGTTAATTATGAATTAAATTTAATATCTTATTCATGAAAATTATTTGTTTACTTCTAAAAGAAAATATATATATATATTTAAGTAAACAAGAACAACCAAACAACAATCCTAAATTGAAAAATCATATAGAATGTTAGTAATATATGATGATAACAGAAGACACAAAGAAGACCGCTTTCACCACACTATAGGACATCTTTTGTTACAGAGTCATGTCCTTTGGTTTGAAGAATACTAGAGCAACCTATTAGAGGGCAATGACGACTCTCTTCCATAACCTGATGCATAGGGAAGTCAAGGTATATGTGGATGACATGGTAGTGATGGTAGAGTCTTATGAGCTGTGTTTTGTCAACTTAAGTGTATTTTTTTTATAAGTAATAAGTAATTTCACAAACTAAGTTCTACTTTTAGTAACTTAATTTGTTAAATTTACTACAAGTGTATAATATCTATTGTATAAGTGTGCAAGTATAGGTCGAACCCATAGGGAACTATCAAAATCAATTTAACTCTATAAAGTTTCATAACTAGGGTTTAATTTATATTCACAATATGCTCATTTCGTTGATTAACAATTAACTCAATGGACATAACTTATGAAGTTATGCTTAACTCAACGGACTATCCTCGTTGAGTTATGGTTAATTTAACGAGCATTCCTGGTAACTTTTAATTAATATTGTTGCTTACAAAAGAACTCATCCATCCATTGAGTGGTTCTATACATTACAAACAACATCAATTAAACTTTCAAATGCTATTTTATATTACATTCATCATTGATAAATTCTAACATTCAATACTCCAAATAGTAGATTTATCATCAAGATTTCAAAGATTTATATTACTTGGTTTAAACAATCAGTAATACGATGTTCTATTAACTAAAATAAAATAAACACAAAACATTCAATAATATTAACAATACAAATGCAAATGATACAACACAGATTTAATAAACATAAAAATAGATAATGATTTTTTGTTTGTTTTTAATTTTTGTTCCTTAAGATGAGTGAGTGGTAAAAGGTAAAATTCTCTATTAACAGTAAGAAACCTCCGTCACTACATGCGATACGATTACACTATTGAAAACTTAACCACTTATTGTCAAGCACTCCTCTCCCTACTAGATTGTGAACCTAGACTTTTGTAAGTTGATCTCCTCTTCAACATAGGGGCATCAACCCGAAACCAAGGTTAGAAGTTTTACTGTCTCTTAAGAGATGATTTAGTATTTGGTGAAAATGTCATTCCTTCTTATGACGCGATCACTCCTCACAGTGGTTTTTAGTCATTGTGTTTTACTCAAAATCAACTAGACATCTAGAAAGTATCCTCACAAACTTTTGATAAACGATGGGAATGGTGATATTGGTGGGAGCTCAAGGAACATCTGATGATTTATATAGTGAGCGTGGTTCTCCCCCTCTTTTTCTTCGTTCCTTTTCTTTTCATTTTATATTTCTTTCAATACTAACTACTTCTACCTAAATCACTGATTGAATTTCCTTCATTTGTATCAATGATGGTAATTACTTCATCATTCCACGATTGAGATCATAGCATGGTTCATGCAACATGGTTTCCTTCGAATTCCCTACAACTGCTTATAATCGAATATTAAAAAATAAATAGTCTATAAAGTTAGTGTAACTCAAAGGACTTACTCTATTAACTTAAGTGTAACTCAACAAACTCGGATATATAAATAATAATATATATATCACGTGCAATAAAGAAATAACTTATAAATTTATAACGCTAACCTAATGTATTACCTTAGTATTTACATAAACAACTTAACATGTGTAGTTATGTTAACTTAACGAGTTAAACATGTGGAACTCACATGACAAAGTATAACATTAATAAACTTTAAATTCAACACGTGCAAAATGTTAACTTAACAAGTTCAGATATACAACTTATAATTTTGTTCGCTAACTCAACAAGTTCTCACGTGATCTTTTTACCCTTTAAACTTGTAATTCAATGAGTTGTTACTGCGCATAGTACATGATACAAATATGTAAAAATAAAACATACAATGTTTAATACTATAAAATCACATGTAAACTAGGTTTTCAATCTTTCAAATATGATACTTAATTAACGTTTACTTCCTTTAAATTATGCATATTCTTTAATTAAGGCTCATAATTATATAATTATAACATGATGGCTTAATTCTCATATGATAAGCTAAATACTATGCAATTAATCATTCATTAACCATTAATATTATGCATAATTTCATTCTAAACACTTCCCACATATCTTAGTATGTAGATATAGTTAATTACTTAGTTACAAGATTAACACCCAAGGATTGGAGTAGATAGGATAAGAAATTATTTTTTTCAAGAGTGAAATTTTATTATTAAGAAGACCTCTACTTATTTAATAAATATCATGATTTAGTCATAAGAAGGTGTCTTAAAAATTGAATATAGGAGCATATTATCTTTTTGTCATGACGAAGTATTTAGACCTAATTTTATACCTCTATTTAATCTTTAAAGGAAGAAGAAAGTTTATATCCCATTGGCTCCCTTAGATCTATGGACTCTCATTGGACGGTGATAAGTTCTATGTAGGGCTACTCGGTGGAGAGTAGGCACAAAAGGAAGATAGATGCCCTGTATTTTCATTCATTCGATAAGAGATGTGCGCAAGAGAGGAGACCAGTTGCTTAGTGGAGATGCACGCAAGAGGAGGTCTAAAAAGATGTGGATTACAGTTGGAGTGAAAGCTCTTCCCAAGCTCCCTAGTGAAGCTCCATTATGCTAGGTCCCTTGCTAAAGATTTCAAGAGCTCACCAAGGTAGTGATAGCCCTTGGGAAGTTCTTTTTCTTATAGTAGAGGAAAGCTAGAAGAGTTTGGTAGAGATATACTTCTTGTTTATGCTATCTTAGCTAGGATTAAATGTGTGTTCAAGTTTAATTACTGCATTGTTCCCTTAATCCCATTTTGCATTCATTTGATTAGTTGGGACCATGGATAGGGCTTCCACAAGAGTGGTCGACACCTATGTATGGTATGCTTGACACATGTGAATGCGAAGTGTTGATTGTAGGAGAAGAAGAGGAGTATTAGAACTTGGAAGTATATTGTATTGAACCTCTTTTGAATGAGTAGTTAGAAACATATGATTTTAGTAGTGTATGTGTTTTATTTCAGTTTGATTATCTTTACTTTTATTAACTTCTACCTATAACACAAGTCTAGTAAATTAGGGTAAATATGTAGGTGAGTAGAATAGGTAGTTTTCCACATTAACTAGAGATACTTTGAATATAATAGAGTTGTTTCAAATTATTGAAATCTAACTTAATATAGTGCATTTTAGTAGTGCTAGTTGTGTGCTTAATTGGTGTGAATTCTCCACTTGAAGTGCTTGGGAAAATACTTGTTGAATGCCATGCTACAAACACCTTTTTAGCATCACTTAACTTTGTAAATAGCCTAGGAGATTGCATATTTTGAGGGCTGAATTTGATTCATCTGATTTGCATGTGGAACACCTTGAAATTGATGTGATTACACTGTATATTTAGAAACTATCAGAGTATAAATTAATTAAGACATAAACACAATCCTTGTGGAAGAATAACCTGTATTTGCCATGTACAGCAAAGGAATTATGCACTTGCGGCAAAGCTTAAGCTAAAAATATAGCTCAACAATATTCTAAATGGTTAGGACGAATCGACATTTGATGCTTGTATCCTCTAAAAGATGCAATAGGTAGACCTAACAAATTTTAAGTTCCACTAGGTAAATGTTCAACACATATATCATAATGTTCTAAATTAATTAAGATGCTAATATAAATTTATGTATAGATAAGTTTTATTTGGTAAATGTTGAATATCTCAATTGACTAGAATTTATTTGTCCAATTCAAGGTGTGTGATATTATTTATTTAATTATGACAATGATCAACTTCCAACTAGTGTTGTAGAAAACTTCAACTATAGACATTCATAATTAAAAATGATGATTGAGCACACATTTAGGTTGTGAAACATCATTTTGTAATATCATATCTATATGAAACTTAAGTGAAGATTGTCACTGCATATTTTTTACTTCATGATTTTATTCATAAGACTAATAGAACAAATTTATTTTAAGATCTTCAAGATGAGTTAGAAGAACTATAGATTACTAATGATATATAACCAATAAGAAAAATACATTCCCAAGCAACTCATATAGTTGGAATAAGTTAAGAACAAAGTAAATAATTAGTAGACATAGGAAGATATGATGTCAACAATGTAGGATAGAAGGTGATTTTGATATTATTATTAAGATTTCTAGCATAATATTATTGATAATGTTATTATAATTTTGAACAATATGTATTCATTAGTGTATGTTAGGGATAATGTTCTTATCTATTAATATATTTATGTTTTGATGATTGACAAGATGATTTATATTCAACATTTATGTATACTTGATGAACTTAAAATATTTTCTAAGTACATAAGTTTATGAATTATCATAAAGTTATATAGTTAACTTTATGGACTATCGTAAAGTTATATAGTTAAACTTTACGGACTATCGTAAAGTTATGTAGTTAACTTTACAGATACTCGAAAACTTATTTGATTCATAACTCTAGTTTATAACTCTAAAAATTCTCTAAGTATATAACTTTACAGATACTCTTAATCTCATAACTTTATGGATATTTGTAAAATTATGAAATTAAATATGTAAGTTATGAATATATGGATAAAAGGATAATTTAAAGTTATTATGCTTTACATGTGTCAACTTGTAAGGATCTGTAAAATTATGAAGATAAATTTACAAACATTTGTCACATTCTGCTATACATAAGTTCGTAAAGTTATGAGCATAACTTTACAAAAGGCTGTAATATTATGACTTTGATGAATTTATTTATTTGTTATAATTTTTATATTTAAAGTTTGTTGTAAGAATATTTATTTTGTAGATGACATGTGACACACACTCATTCACACATGTTCTACCATATTTCAAAAGACTTGGTCAATATTTATAGATGACAATCAGAGACAAATTTGATGAAGTCAAGATTGAAAAGTATAGTTTGAAAAAGTCTAGAGAATGTGTATAATTAGTTAGAGTTCCTTGTATAATAAAAATCAAGTCAAGTTAAAGTGAGAAGTAAGTTTTTTTAATAGTACTCCAAAAAAAAAATCTTAGAAGACTTGAAGATTCTTGGAGAACAAGAGCTAAAAGTCATCTAAAGGAACTTAATAGCAACAAAGTTATTTCTTGAAGATTCAAGTGTTGCCATATCTACAAAAGGAAAGTTTTTATTACGTTTATATTTTCTAGATTAATTCTTCTTTGCATTTCATCGTAGATTGAAAAGAGATAACCTATCCACAAAGGGTTGTTGTAGAAGAAACTCTGAAAGATTTTCTTTTAGAAGAGTTTCAAGTAACTTTACTAGGAGTTTGTAAAATTGTGTAGATAATTATACGAGAGTTCGTATAGTTACCATGCTAACTATACGAGGGTCCGTACAGTTAAAGGAAGAACTTGACAAGGATTGGTGTCTTGTCAAATTAATTTTGCTTTGAGTAAAACTGTTAAAGAAGAAAAGAAACTACAACAATTAAATGCTAAAGACATAAATATTTTATTTTGTGCATTATCATATGAGCAGTTTAATAAAGTTTCATCATATACGTCTGCATTTGAAATATGACATGCATTAGAAGTTACAAAGGAATGAATGAATCAAGTTAAGGAATCTAAAATAAATTTATTTGTACACTAGTATGAATTATTTATGATGCATGAGAATGAGTAGTTTTATTTATGATGCATGAGAATCAATAGATTTTGAACTATAGAATGTATTTATTGAAAAAGTTTTTGAATTAAATAACTCATATAATCTTTGGACAAATGAAAAAAGAAACTACAACAATTAAATGTTAGAGGCATAAATATTTTATTTTGTGCATTATCATATGAGCAGTTTAATAAAATTTCATCATATACGTCTACATTTGAAATATGACATGCATTAAAAGTTACAAATGAAGGAATGAATCAAGTTAAAGAATCTAAAATAAATTTACTTGTACACTAGTATGAATTATTTATAATGCATGAAAATGAAACTATTTTTGGCATGTTTACTAAATTCCTTACCATAGTTAATGGTTTAAGAACACTTGGTCGAAAGTATGTAGAGGAAGATCTTGTAAGGAAAATTTTGAGATCTTTGTCTTTTGAGTGGAAATGGAAGGCTACAACAATTGAAGAAGTAAAAGATTTGTCAACTTATACCTTGGATGAGCTTATTGGAAACCTCTCTGCTTATGAGGTTAAACTTAAAGCTGAACAAGTCTCTAAGGCGAAGAATCAGAAGAAGAAAGAGATTGCATTTCAAGTATCTTTTGGTATAGAAATTATTTTTGATTTAGATTCAAATATTACTCTTTTAGCCAAGAAATTCAAGAAAGCCTGGAGAAGAAGGAAGGACCTGAAGAGAATTGAATCTTCAAGAAAAGGAAAGGAAAAAGTTGAAGTTCCTATTTGTTATCACTATAACAAACAATGACACTTCAGAATTAATTGTCCCTCAAGGCCAAAGGAGGAAAAGAAATTTAAAGAAAAGAAGTAAATCCAAGCCTAACTTTAAATCTTCAAAAAAAGGATTTAAGAAGAAAGCTTTGCAAGCAACATTTGATGTTGAGAGCTCTTTAAATGATGAAGATATATCAGATTCCTCTAGCTTAAGCTTAAGCCCAAACTCAAATTAGAATTAGAAAATCTTGCTAATGTAGCTTTCATGACATCCACATCTGAGGTAAGCTTTTCTGGCCATGAAGAAGATGTTTCTAATGATAATATAGATACTAGACTTCTTCATGAATATAATAAGTTAGCTTCAAAATTTCAAAAGTTAAAATTAAAAGAAAAATCTTATAAATCTCAAATTTCTAAGTTAGAAGAATTAAATAAATCTCTACATGATAAGTTAGATGAATTAAATGTATCATTAGATGAAGTAAATCTGGAATTAAAGAGATAAATTTTTAAAAATGAAAATCTGAATGTTTCTATTATTGAACTATTTGTAGATGTTAAAAAGTATTCTTCTAAATTAGATTTAATTTCTAGATTGTATAAGGAAGCCACATTTGAAATTTCAAAACTGAAATTAGAAAAAAAAAATCTTGAAGAAAAATTAGTTGAAGCTAATAAGAAATTGATAAAATAGGTAACTAGTAAGATAATTTTAGATAAATTAGAAAGAACCTAGTTTCTTAGTAAAAATAAAACTAGTTTAGGTTTTGATCCTCATGCTAGCATTGTTGGAAACTCAAAAACTAAATTTGTTAGATCTGAAAATGCTAGAATGAATTATAATAGATCTAAAAAGAAATTTTATAATTTCAGCAAGTTTAATTCCTATAGTAAGTCTAAAAATAAAAGTTTTAATTCTTCTGGTTATTTAATAATCTTAATAAAGCTTATAAAAATACAAATAATATTTCCAAGTTTTATTATAAAAAGAAAATTAGTCTCATTAACCTAGAACCAAAATTAATTTGGAAAAAAAAATTAAAACAATTCAAAAGTAGGTTCCTAAGGGTAGTAGTATTATTTCAATTTATAATATTTTTGACATTTCTAGACCCAAACAGATCTAAGTTTCAAGAAGTGTAATTTTACATTTTATGTAGGTAAAAAAGTATTTCTAAAAATCCTATATTGTACTCTAGGTCAAAATATATTGAAGTTAAACATCACTTCTTAAGAGATAATGTTCTTAAAGGAAAAATTAAATTAAATTTTATCCCTACAACTAAACAATTAGTTGACCTATTTACTAAGTGTTACACGAAATTTTTTTTTCTACTCTTAGAAGAAATTTAGGTGTATGCAAACTATTAGATATTTAAAATACTGTCTAGTGCATCTTGATTTTAGGTGTTTTAATGATTTAACTATTTTAATGATTTGTTAATGTTAATTATTTTCATGATTTGATAAGTATATAATATAATTTTAACATTAAATGTGTTGAAAATCCTAATTAAGAAAAGAAAATTAAGTTTAGAAATATTTCAAATTCTAATCTGATTGTTAGATGTATTATATATGATTAAAGAATTAAAAAATTGAAATTCATCATATCAAGTTATAAATATTTGTCTTATATTATTGAAAATTGATATCTAACAATAACATCATTTTATTTTTGTCTATGCTTTATGTTCTAAAAATTTCTAAACAAAACTCAAATGATGTGATTATTGAAAAAAAAAAAAATTAGTCCTACAATCCTATTATACTCGAGCAATTTAGTACATAGGATTATCTTGAAATATAATAACCTAATGTCATGTTTGATCTTAGATTGTTGACTGAAAGCTCACTAAAAGAGTATAATAGAAAGTCTGGTTAATAAATGACTCAATTTATGCTTTGAAAAAATGTTGGTGTAATGGTTTAAATAATTAATGTATTACTAATAGATGCACTAACATATATCAATTTTTGATTGTGCTTCATGAAGATACATTGTTTATACTTGTATGCTTGATTGGAAGTTTGAAATTATTTGGTTGTGCTCAAGTAATCTATGAATCACATAATATTTGGTTTATTATCTAAAACTTTAAATTTTTTGATCTGAAATTGAGATTCTTAGCGCATGAAATGTTAAACAAAAATAACATGTTATATTATATTAAGAATTTTACATTTCATTATTTCTATATTTTTATTTTCAAGCATTTGAATTTTGTTTTCTATTTTTAATTTGATGCACATGTGTAGGGGGAGAAAACTTAGAAAATCAGTTAGATTACCTACACTTTATCAGATGTGAAACTTAGAGGTCTAGGTAGAACATTCTATATTATTTTCTGAAAAACCTAGATAGCTAGCCTAGTTTATGAGACCTCGTAAACTTAAATAATTAAGTATATGAGTTTTGTAATATTACTAAGATAAGTTTAAGATGGAAAATGTTGAAAAATTAAAGAGTCCAATTGAACAAGAAGAAGAAGTTGAAGAAGATGAAGAGCCAGCTTTTGTTGTTTAGAAAGAGAAAGTTTGAGAGATTTCCTTAAACTTATTTCAGAAGGTTGAAAACAATTGATTTAGAAGAAGCTTCTTCTACCCAAATCACTACTTTACCAATAACTAATTAACCCATGATTGTTGATTAGACAATACATCCAAATCCTTCTCAAATAAACCCAATTGAAATTGTTAGAGATATTTTGGAAGAATTGGTAGATAGAATAAATTTTGAAGATACAAAAATAGAAGAATTCCCATTGGAAGATATTCTAGAGTCAATTGTACAGGATATCTTTGAAAATATTGTAGAGCCAATGAATGAAGATATTAGAGAAGAGATAATTGAAGAAGAATATAGAGAACAAGATTTTGAAGAAAATAAAGAAACAACTCCTCCTGTGATTCAAGAAGAAAGAGAAGAAATGTTTAAAGAAGTTAGAGAAGAAAGCTTTGTTTAACAAGTTGAAGACATTGTTCAAAGGCCATTGGAACAAATAGTCTAACCATCACTTCTAGTAATTGAAAAATTTCTTGAAATAGAAAATTCTCCATTATATTTTAGAAATCAATAAGCATATGAGAAGTACAAAGTCTATAATTCCTCTGATATACTATTTAACAGACCTTTAGATTGGAGAAAATTATAGGAAATTTATAGTTTGTTTGAATTTCAAGGGCTAGTTAAGATGATATAAGAAGAAAATACATTTTCTTATATAAATGGATTAGTCCCAGCTTTTTACAATAGTTTACTTGAAGTGGAAGGCAAACTAATAACAAACATTAAAGAACAAGACATTGAATTAAGTCCTAAACTATGTTATCAGAAACTTGGATTAAAGAATATTGGTCTAGAAGTTTTGGAAACTATAACTGGTTTAGGTTGGAAAGAATCAAATATTAAATCATACTTATGCATAGATCTTGTTGTTCCATTATTAAATAGAATGAAATATTTAAATGGAAGAGCACACTTTATTGCATTTGTACTTATTAGAACAATTTATCAAAGACAAGGGCATGAAATGAAACTAAGCTAGTTTGTAAAGTTGGCCGCTTATGCTGTAATGAAAAAGATCTAAGTAAATTGGTATTGGGTGTTCATCTCCAAAATTAAGTTAGTAAAGATAGTTAATTTTTGGAGATGCTCTATTTAGATTAATTAGTGGATCTTTAAATTTGGCCAAATAAAAATCTACTAGTAGAGGTCAAGGTATTTGACTATAAAAGATTTTAATAGGTTTGTTGCTAATGATAGTGAAACAACCTATAACCAGTTAAATACAACAAAAGCTTTTACTTTAGAAGGTCCAACCAATACATAGATACAACATTCAACCTTTGAAGCTAGAACTTCAATTGACCTTCTATTACTTGCCAAGTGCTTAGAATGAAAAAATGCACAATATTAATGGTTAAATGATGGTTAATTGCATAATATTTAGCTTATCATATGAGTATTACGCCATTATGTTATAATTGCACTATTATATGCTTTAATGAAAGAATCTACATAATTTCAGGAAATTAATGTTAATTAATTACATTTCTGAACTATCGGTGAATTACAGGTTTTTAAATCCTAAGTATCCGAATTTTCTGTTATTTCAGAGAGTTATACTACATGTACCAAATAGTTATGTTTTAAATGTTGAAAGAATATTTTATTATTTCCTAGAGTACACGTGTTGAAACCTTAATGCTTGATTTAAGTGGATTTTCAGTAAGTTATTTGTGAACTATCCGAAATGCATCTAGGCATCAGATAGTTAGATTTGTAAGTATTCAAAATATCTTTTTATTATAAAACTGCTTAAGGACATGTGTCGCGTATTGGAAGCTTAACTTAAGTTATATTTTGGAAGGTTAGGTGTTAACTATCCGAAATGCATATAAGTTTCGGATACTTATAGTTGTAACTATCTGAAACATCTGAACGTGTTATTTCTTTACTACACGTGTTTTATAGTTAAATCAACGAAGTAAGTTCATTGAGTTACACTAACTCCACGGACCATATATTTTCTAATATGCCACTATAGCAGTTGTAGAAACAAGGAATTTGAAGAAAAACCATGATTGCATGTATCATGCAGGAATTTACTCGTGAAATGAAGAAGAAATCACCATCGTTGATATGAATGAAGGAAATCTAACCGATCATTTAAGCAGAAGTAGTTATTACTGAAAGAAATATAAAAGAAGAGAAAAAAGACGAAGAAGTATGTGTGGGTAGGTGGAGAACCGCGCTAACTACAGGAAGTGTCGGAAGTTCCCTGAAGCTCCACACCACCACCAAAATCACCAATCATCGAAGGTCTATGAGGATACTTTCCGGATGTCGGATCGATTTCGAGCCAAACACGGTGACTGACAACCATTGTAATGAGTGATCGCGTCGCAGGAAGGGAAACTATTTTCACCAAGCACCGACTTATATCCCAGGAGATCGTAAAGCTTCTAGCCTTGGTTTTGGGTTGATGCCAGTATGTTGAAGAGGAGATCATCTTACAATTCTTGATTCACAATTCTATAGGGAGAGGAGGCAAAATTGTAAGTGATTAAGTTTTCAGTGGTGTAATCGTGTCGCATGTAGTGACGAAAGTTTTTACTATCGATAGAGATTTTTATATTTCACCTTTCGCTCATCTTTAGGAACATATCAAAACAAAAATACCAAAAACAAAAAATTATATGTGTTTACATTTAGTATTAAAGTGTTGTATTGTTTGCTTTGTATCGTGATTAATACTATCATTGTCAGTATTGTGAATGTTTTATGTTTGTTTGATTCAGAAAATAGAAAATAGTTTTACAATTTACTGAAATTGAATCGTCCTAGATACTTAAAGATTTTAATAGTTACTGTTTGAAATATTTGAATGTTAGTGTTGCTTAATGACAAATCTAATATTAACTAACATTAAAGAGCTTAATTGATGTTATTTACATTCTATGGAATTGCCCAATGGTTGGTCAAATTCCTCTGTAAATAATAGTATTTAACTAGAAAGATAGGTTTGTAAAGTTAACTTAAGTCCATGAGGTTAGTTCGTTGAGTTAATCATAACTCTACGAACTAGGTTCGTTGTGTTAATTGTAACTCAACGGAGTGCTTAACTGAACATATATAAATCCCAATATAAAAATCAGCATAATACACAATTTTTACTCAATCTTTGTGGGATTGACCTGTAATTGCACACAAATACAATATACATTGTGCACTTGCAGTTAAAATACAAATTAGACTTAATATTTAATTTATGTGAAATGTTGTTTGTTTGATTTTAAGAGAATTTATTAATACAAACAGAAGTTAACAATCAATACAAGTTTTCTAACGCCGTTGCCAAGGAATATAAGTTTTCTAGCACCGTTGCTAGGGAATACACCAAGCTAGAATAAATGCGACAATCTATGGCAAAAATGTAGGCAGACATAAACAAATTAAAAGAAAAATTGTAAAGAAAAGAAAAATCTTCATTTGTATTGTATTCATTTTTGAAATGACAAAAAGAGGGAGAAAGTATTATTTTTCAAATATATGAATGTTTTTAAGGGGGAGTAATAAGTGTGATAAATGACTGTTTTATGTTATGCTATGAATGTTATATTATCGAATGGTGAATCATTTGAAAAAGTTGTCATCATCAAAAAAGAGGAGATTGTTAGGGATAATATTTTTATCTATTAATATGTTTATGTTTTGATGATTGACAAGATGATTTATATTCAACATTTATGTATACTTGAACTTAAAATATTTTCTAAGTACATAAGTTTATGAACTGTCATAAAGTTATATAGTTAACTTTGTAGACTATCATAAAGTTATATAGTTAAACTTTATGAACTGCCGTAAAGTTATGTAGTTAACTTTACAAACACTTGTAAACTTATTTGATTCATAACTCTAGTTTATAACTCTAAAAATTCTCTAAGTATATGACTTTATGGATATTCAAACTTATGAGAATAACTTTATGGATATTTGTAAAGTTATGAAATTACATATGTAAGTTATGAATATATGGATAAAAGGATAATTTAAAGTCATTATGCTTTATACGTGTCAGCTTGTAAGGGTCTGTAAAGTTATAAGGATAAATTTATAGATATTTGTCACATTTTGCTATACATAAGTTCATAAAGTTATGGGCATAACTTTACGAAGGGCTATAATATTATGATGTTGATGAATTTATTTATTTATTATAATTTTTATATTTAAAGTTTGTTGTAGTAATATTTATTTTGCAGATGACATGTGACACATGTTTGGGCATAAATGTTGCACATGTTTATGGGTTTTATGGGGTAGATAATTTGACTTATAAGTTATTAAGGCTTTGTTATGCATAAATTTCAATATTAAGTCAAATTAATAACTTATTCTTAATTCATGCATTTTATATGAAAATTAATCTCATTATGATGTATTTTATTTGGTTTTATAGAATGTGACATGTGTAATATTGTTTTATTTTGTTAGAAGCAAGGTATCTTGTAGGACTTTCAAGATGAATGAAGATTAAATGTAGAAGATCAAGTGAATCAACTCTCATCCATTGGATCAAGATCTAAAGGCATCAAGGCATGGAAGGAGCTTATAAAAGAAGGGGTAAATGTCCAAGATTTTGGGCCCCCTTCTCTCATTTTTCACAACTCATCTACCACAAGGGGCACCGGTCACTCGTTCCTGCAATTGTCGACACATTCTTGTAACCACTACACATAAGCCACTATTCATCTACTCCACCGTAGATCACTATTCACACTATCCCATAGATCATTGTTCATCCTCATGCAAGTTACTATTCATCTATGCAAATCACTGTTCACGCTCGACGTAATTCACTATTCATTGCCATTCGCAAGTCATTGTTCACTGCTCGTTCGCACAGCTTATGTGAGGATTCTTCCTACCCATTTCATCTTTCATCTTCTCCCTTAATTTGGTGGGTTATCTTAGGACAGTAGATTTTTATTAGGTTTTTATATCATTTTTGTTTCTAGGTTGTATTACATTAAAAACATCAAAAATATTTTGTATCCTTGCATAATCTAGGTTTTTAGTACTTGTTGTGTGTTATTTATTTTTTATCTTGTTTGTGAATGACTCAATTTCATTATTGTGAAATCTTGTTATATTTCATTGTCTAAATGGTAGTTAAGTGAAGTTTAGTAATATCCATTTGAAAGAAATCAAAATTTGAAGTGAGTATGCAAGTGTATGATTGTAGATTCGTAACTTTGTTTTTTGTTCATGTTTTCAGAGGTTTGAAGGTTGATTTGAGCACTAAAATGTTTGAGAAAAAATCTAAAACTTCTCTAATGTGTGTGGCTATGTTTCTACTTTGATTCTCTGAAATTTCGTAACATTTAGAGTTGATTTGATAAGGTTTTCGAAGTTGAATCGATTAGGGTGCAAAATTTCAATTTTCTCTATCCTGGAACCGAAAAGAATCCTTTTCTGCATTTCATTTCATTAATGGTAATACACTTATATTTAGCATTGATAATATACTACAAGTTTACAAATTAAGAAGGAACACAAACTGCATTAAAACAGAATTAATAGCAAGAAGAATTATGCCTAAAAAATTTGCTTGGACTGACACATTTATTCCATTTGTTTCTACTTTTCAATCATATTCTTAAGCTGTGATTTTGTGTGTTTAATGTTATGTGTATTCTACATTTATTTTTAGAAAAAAAGAAAAAAAAATTTTAGTTTTAATTTTATTTTATAAAAAAAAAACAAAAACAAAATATCAATCTAGTTTGTTGGTATCTTTGTTGGGAAACCAACTAGCTTGCTTGTGAGCCACCAAAGGCATAGGAGCCTAGGTTCCACACAAGATACTGATTTATCAATATCTGTTAAATGTTATTTTATTATATATTCTGCTTTTATCTGTGAATGAAAAGTTTTTCAGAATCAAAAATCGAAATATGTAGAAGGAGATACAAATGAAACAAGGTATGTAACTGATTACTTATCCTGAATTTAGATTTAAACCCATTCGTTGAGTTAGGTGCTAAATCAACGAAATTGTATTCATGCCTGCTACAATTACTGTATTTATTGTCAAATCTTTTACACTGAGTACAATGCAAAATGTAGATATGAGGGGGAGGTAATTAAATTAACAACCATGTAAGTTTGTTAATTAAAGGAATTAAAATGGTACTGAAAAGTTTTGTGGAAATTGAAAATTTTTTATGAACTTGCTGTAACTATCCGATAATTGAGATTGTAAAATTTTTATAAACTGTAACTGCTTGAATGTTATATTTAGAAAGTTATATAAGATGCTATAGACTTTACTATTTATGCAAATCTAGATATAGTATCTTATGTTTTTTTCTAAATTGCATGAGTTTAGCAGTTTCACGATTTTAAAATGAAATCATAATGCTTAATGAAAAATCAATAAATTATCTGAAATCCTGAAAGAGATGAGATGTGAATTCTAGATTAAATGAAACACATATGATTAAAGATACATTTAATTTGATTGATTAAACTTGTAGAATGATTTATGTGTAGATCTTATTAAACTACAGAAAAAGTATGAGCTTATTGTTATGGATTCATATTTACAGTAAATGATAGAAGCATGACTATATGAGATTGGTGTTTTATTACATCTATATTAATGAAATACGTACATATACAGTATGTGATTAATGTTTTTTGTTTTGTAATAATAAAAAGAAAAGAAAAAAAAAAAAGAAAAGAAAAAAACTTTGAGAGTTTATTGACTTGTTTAATCACGAGCCTTTTGTACTTGAGCAGATAGGTATGTAAGGATTGTTGACCTGAAAAAGGACTTGATATCTAGCAACCTAAGATCCTGATCAGATTTGGGATTGTTGACTAAAAGCTCGTTACATAGGTACATTAGAAAGCTCTTGTATGATTCAAGCTTGTCAAATTAACTTTTAAAGTACAAAAATACATATACTATTCTGAAAAGATACAAGTGTTTTGTGAAATACAGATATCTTATGAATCGAGTATATTTTCTGTTATCTAGAATTGCTGAAATATGAATCTAAGAATTAACCTTTGAAGTTGTTTAATGGATATACAATTCTTTATTCTACTTGTCTTAATCAAATTGAATTGGATTGTACTTTGATTTGTATGTTATTGAAATTTCTTCTAGAAATCTTATTAGAAAATTCAAGATGACAGATGATGAGAAGAAGAACAAACGATAATATAATTAACACCTATGTGATGATGATATACTTTGTATATAATTTGCATATATTCTAAGTATATCTGTAGGTTGAAGATGAGAAAACAATGTTAAAACAGATTACTAAAACATACAGAATATTTATATAATAATACAAGTTCTTATGCTGAACAGAAGAAAAAAGGAAGAATTAATTCTAGCACTTTTAGAAAGACCAATTAATGAGATCTTAGTTTGCTAAGGGACTAGCAAAATCTAGGTATGGGGGAAGTGTTTAGAATGAAAAAGTGTATAATATTAACGGTTAAATGATGGTTAATTGCATAATATTTAGCTTATCATATGAGAATTAAGTTATTATGTTATAATTACACTGCCATATGCTTTAATGAAAGAATCTACTTAATTTTGGGGAATTAATGTTAATTTAGTACATTTCTGAACTATTGGTAAATTGCAGGCTGTGAAATTCTTAAGTATTTGAATTTTCTGTTATTTCGGACAGTTATGTTTAACATACCAAACATGTATCAGACAGTTATGTTTAAATTGCCGAACAGTTATGTTTTAAAAGAATATTTTATTATTTCCTGAAGTACACATGCCATATTCTAGGAGAATGACTTAAGTGGATTTTCGGTGAGTTATCTATAACTATCCGAAATTGCGTCTGGGCATCGGATAGTTAGACTTGTAACTCTCTAAAATGTTTCTTTTATTATAAAACTGCTAATGACACGTGTCGAGATCTGGAAGATTAACTTAAGTTATATATCGGTGAGTTATTTGTAACTATCCGAAATGCACCTGAGCATTAGATAGTTAAGTTTGTAAGTATCCGAAATGCACCTGAGCATCAGATAGTTAAATTTATGCACGTGTTTTATAGTTAAATCAACAAAGCAAGTCCGTTGAGTTATCTGTAACTCCACGGATCATTTATTTTCTAATATGCCACTATAGTAGTTGTAGAAACAAGACAGTTGGAAGAAAAAAATCACAATTACACGTATCACGCAAGAATTCACTCGTCGAAGGAAGAAGAAATCATCGTCGTTGATATGAATGAAGGAAATCCAACCGATCATTCAAGCAGAAGCAGTTACTACTGAAGAAATATAAAAGAAAAGAAGAAAAAGAAGTAAAGTGTGTGTGACCGATGGGTGTGGCCAATGTGTGCAGAGGAGGATCACCGAGCTTTTTGCAAGCAGCGTCGGCAATTCTCTAAAGTATCACACCAACCATCTCCACCACCACCATAATCACCAACCATCGAAGGTCTGTGAGGATACTTTTCTAATGTCGGGTCGATTCCAAGTCAAACATAGTGCTTGACAACTACTGTGAGGAGTGATCGCGTCGCAGGAAGGGAAGTTATTTTCACTAAGTGCCGACTCATATCTCAAGAGATCGTAAAACTTCTAACATTGGCTTCGGGTTGATGCCTATATGTTAAAGAGGAGATAATTTTGCAATTCTGGACTCGCGATTTTATAGGGAGAGGAGACAAAATTGTAAGTGGTTTAATTTTCAATGGTGTAATTGCGTCGCATGTAGTGATAGAAGTATTTACTATCGATTGAGATTACTTTACATTTCACCTTTTACCCATTTCCATGCTCATATCAAAATAAAAATACCAAAAACAACTTATCTATGTTTATATTTTGTATTTGAGTGTTGTATTGCTTGTTTTGTATTGTGATTAATGTTATCTTTGTTAGTGTTGTGATTGTTTTATGTTTGTTTTAATTTTACAGTTTACTGAAATTGGTTCGTTCAAAAGACATAAAGATTTTAATGGTTATTGTTTGAATTATCTGAATGTTAGTATTGCCTAATGATAAATCCAGTTTACTAACATTAAAGAGCTTAATTGATGTTATTTACAATCTGTGGAACCGCCCAATGGTTGGTCGAATTCCTCTGTAAATAGCAGTATTAAATAGGAAAGACAGGTTCGTGGAGTTAACTTAAGTCCATGAGGTTAGTCCGTTAAGTTAGTCATAACTCAACGAACTTTGTTCGTTGAGTTAACTGTAACTCAATGGAGAGCTTATTGAATATATAAATTTGATTGTTAAAAACGAAACAATTCTCAATTCTTAAGCAATTCCCTGTGGGATCGACCTGTACTTGCACACTAATATAATAGACACTATGCACTTGCAGTTAAAATACAAATTAGAATTAATATCTAATTTGTGTGAAAGGTTGTTTGTTTACTTCTAAAAAGAAATTCAGTGATATAGGCATAAAGATAAATTAACTAAGTAAAAACAGAAGTTAACAAATCTTAGTTTTTCTGGCCCATTGTCGGGGTAACCAAACAAGTTTTCTGGTGTCGTGTTGAAGATCCAAACAGCATCCTTGTGGAAAAATTGAGGATGTACTTATAAAAATTAAAGACTATATTTACCTTGTAGACTTTCTTGTGTTAGACACTTGTAATCCACTTGATAATTCCGATTTCATTCCACTCATTCTAGGGAGACCATTCTTAGCTACAGCTCAAGCTGTAATTAATTATAAAAGTGGAACCATGAAATTGTCTTATGGAGTTTCTAAGCTTATTTTAAATATTTTTAACCCTAGGGATGAAGAAGTTAATGTAAGTGAGGAGAATGAGGTAAACATTAGTGTGATTCAATTCTTAGAAGATGAAGATGAAGAAGTAGTTGACACATTATTTGAGGAAATGTTAACTTCGTTGAGTGAAGATGAGTCACCAAGTAGTGAGGCTGATAATCAAAGTATTAGATATTGATAAGGTATTTAGAGAAGATGAGCCCATATTAGAAAATTTGAGTGTCCCTTCACATGAACCTGCTACATTAAAGACACCAACTTTAGAGCTTAAACCTCTTCTTGAAAGTCTGAAATAATGTTTTTTAGGAGAAAATGATACATTCCCAGTAATTATTGCAAGCAACCTTATAGAAAATGCCAGATAAGTTTATTGAAGTTGTTAAAGAAATTTAAAGGTGCTATAGGTTGGACAATGGTCGATATTAAAGAAATAAGTCCCACCATTTGTCAACATAGAATATATCTTGAAGATAATGCAAAGCCCACAAGAGAACCTCAAAGACGGTTAAATCCCAATATAAAAGAGGTGGTAAAGAAAGAAATCATAAAATGATTAGACAATGACATTATTTACCCCATCTATGATAGTACTTGGGTGAGTCCCATACAAGTGGTCCCCAAGAAATCTAAAGTGACAGTCATAGAAAATGATAAGTATGAATTAATACCTACTAGGATTCAGACTGGTTGGTGTGTTTGCATTGACTATAGGAAGCTTAACTCTACAACTAGAAATGATCATTTTCCCTTGCCCTTCATTGACTAAATGCTTGAAAAATTGGTTGGGCAAGAGTTTTACTACTTCTTAGATGGGTATTCCGAGTATAAACAAATTCCTATAGCTCCGGAAGACCAAGACAAAACCACCTTCACTTATCCCTTTGGAACATATGCTTTCAAACGAATGCCTTTTGGTCTTTATAATGCTTCTGCCACATTTTAAAGATGTATGACAGAAATCTTTAGTGACATGATTGAAAACTGTTTAGAGATTTTCATAAATGATTTCTCAGTATTTGGACCTTCTTTTGAGTCATACCTTCACAATTTAAGTCATGTATTAGAAAAATGCATGTTAAAGAACTTGGTCCTTAACTAGGAAAAATGTCAATTTATGGTAAAAAATGGGGTAGTGTTAGGACATGTAGTCTTGAAAAAGGGGTTGGAAGTTGATAGAGCTAAGGTAGAATTGATTGCCAATCTTCTCAAGCCAAAGACAGTGAAGGATATTAGAACATTTTAAGGTCATGTTGGGTCTTATAAGAGGTTTCTCAAGGATTTTAGCAAGATTGCTAGACCTTTAATAAACCTATTAAAGGATGTCCCATTCACTTTTAATGTAGAATGTAAGGAAGCTTTTTGCAAGTTGAAAAATCATCTTGCTTTTGCTCTTGTGGTCCAATCTTCGAATTAGAATCATCTTTTTGAATTAATGTGTGATGCTTTTGACTATGCTATAAGAGCAATCTTAGGGCAAAAGATAGATAAGTTTCCTAGAGTTATTTGTTATGTTAGCAAGATACTTAATGAAGCTTAATTAAATTATACTACTATTGAAAAGGAGTTGCTAGTTATTGTTTTTGCATTGGAAAAATTCAGATTGTATCTTTTAGGAGCGAAAGTTGTGCTATACACTAATCATGTAGCATTAAGACATCTATTAGCAAAGAAAGATTTGAAGCCACGACTAATACAATGGATATTATTACTTCAAGAGTTTGATATTGAAATCAAGGATTAAAAAGGGTGTGAAAACGTAGTAGCTGATCATCTCTCTAGACTCCAAATACCACTCTTAGATTCAAGTATCAAAGACTCTTTTCCTGACGAGCAATTGTTAATTGTTAGTGTTGTCTCGTGGTATGCAGACATTGTGAATTATTTAATCACAAGATTGACACCATCTGAATGGTCTAAGTAGGACAAAAATTTTTTTTTAGCTCAGGTCAAGGATTTTCATTGGGAGGATCCGTATCTTTTCAAGCAATGCTCGAACTTGATTTTGAGACGATGCATTCCTAACAATGAGAGTAAAAGTATTTTTTATTTTTGTCATAACCAAGCATGTGGCAGACACTTTGGATTAAGCAAAACTACAACAAAAGTTCTACAATGTGGGTTCTTCTAGCTAACTCTATTTAAAGATGCTTATGCCTATTGTTTGAATTGTGCTAGGTGCCAATAGATAGAAAAAATTTCAAAAAGAAATATGATACCCTTATCCCCTGTTCTTGAAGCAGAAGTATTTGATGTTTGAGAGATTGACTTTATGGGCCCATTTCCAATATCGATGGGATATTCTTATATTTTATTAGCAATGGATTATGTGTCAAAATGGATATAAGCAATCCCAACAAGGAATAATGACAATAAGGTAGTAGTTAACTTTGTAAGGAATAATATCATTGCTCGTTTTGGTATGCCAAAAGCCATTATTAGTGATAAGGGTATACATTTTTGTAATCGAAGTTTTGAAGTATTAATGAAATGATGTGGAATCGTGGATAGAATTGCTATCCCCTACCACCCTCAAACGTATGGACAAGTGAAGAGCGCAAATAAGTAGATCAAGCTAATCTTGGAAAAAGTTGTAAACCACACAAGGAAGGATTAGTTAGAAAAATTAGTGGATGCTTTATGGGCTTATCGAACGACATATAAAAACAATCTAGGAATGTCACCATATAGGATGGTGTATGGTAAAACTTGCCACCTACCTATAGAAGTGGAGCATAAAGCTTATTGGGCTATTAAGAAGATTAATACAGATTTGGATGAAACAAGTAATGTACAAAAGCTATAGTTAGTAGAATTGAAAGAGTTATAGAATGATGCATATGAAAAAACTGTAGTGATTAAAGAAAAGATGAAGGCATTGCATGATAAGAAAATTCTCAAAAAGACCTTTGCACATGGACAAGAGGTATGACTCTACATGTCTTGACTCCACTTGTACCTGGGGAAGCTGAGATCCCATTGGATTGGACCCTTTATCGTTCACCGAGTTTATCCATATGACACGGTTGAGATTGAAGACCTAAGAAATCATAAAGTTTTTAAGGTGAATGGGCATAGACTCAAGCCCATAATGAAGACAACTAGGGAAATATCACTTAGAGCTAAGGAAACTCCATTGAATGAATCGAAGCTTGAATAGTAGAGAGTAACTTAATGTGTTAGTTTTTCTAGTGTTTTGTTATGTAATTAGTTGTCTCTTTTCAGTTTTATTTTCATTTCATTTGTTTGAAAAGTACTAATGTTTTTCTTTTTGTTGTATTCTGTAGGAAAACGAGTTAACCTTTGAATTTCCCTTCTTCTTTTTTGTTGGATGCTAGTACATTCTTTTACTTGCTATTGCTTTGATTGTGTATGCCTAAGTGGATAAGGAGGGATAATAACTGGTTAATTAGGGTAGAAACCATAGAAGATACCATGGATGTGCAAACATCTTCTATTGGGGATATTTTATACCTTGAGATGGTTGATGAACCATCTTGCATTGAATTACCTAAATTTGAGGGCAATAAGTTTGAGTTGAAGTTTCATTTTATTAGGTAGTTACCACATTTCCATGGTTTAGAAAGGGAAGATGCCCATTACTTTTTGAAGGAATTTAATGAAGTGTGCCAAATGATGAGGGTGCCACACATGAGTATGGATGCTGTAAAATTGAGATATATTCCATTTAGTTTGAAGGATGCAATCAAAAGATGGTTGTATACTCTCACTCCAAGTTCCATCGAGTCATGGGGACGATTTTGTTTAGTATTTCTAGAGAAATATTACCCCACACATATGACTATTAGGAAGAAGAAAGAAATATGGTTTTGTCATCAAAAAGCTAGGGAGTCTTTCTAGAAGTATTTTGAATGATTCCATGACTTGTTAACTTAATGCCCTCATCATGGTATCAACAAGGCTTAATTGGTAGGCATAGTTTATGAAGGAGTCAATGTGGCCACCAAAACATTATTGGAATCAACTTGTCAAACAGTTTTCTAAAATTGAATCCTAAGGATGCTTGGCAATTTTTAGTGGACTTTGCTAAAACAATAGCCTAATGGGAGAACTCAGCTGACCTTAGTCAAGATGGAAGTCAACCAATGAGGGGAACACATAATGTGGATGTTGGAACCTTAATGGATGCTAAATTGAGTGCTATAATGAAGAAAATTGATGAAATTCATATCAAGGACCCAAGTAAGGAAACATCTCGAGCTCCAACGTGTATAGGATGCAATAGGATTGGTCATTTGGTTGATGTATGCCCTTCTATCCTCTATGTTGATAAAACTCAATATCTAAATGCTATGTTCTATAAAGGGCGTAATGACATGTATGAAAACTCCTATAACCCCAGCTGGAGAAATCATCCAAACCTTTCATAGCGAGGGAACAATTATATTGGAAATAACTCTATCCTACCTGAGCAACAATCGTAAATGGCACAACACCATCCTAACAATGAAGATCAAGCAAGCTCCTCTAGATTAGAAAACTTAGAAAAAAGAATGGTAGAAATGCATCGGAGTATTGAATCTTTAGCTAAGCAACCTGTCCAAGCTTTTGATGTCGAAGGAGCCATTAAAAAGATGGAGCAACAACTTCAAGTGGTATTGTCAACTATTAGAAATCAGGCAAGAGGAGATTTGCCTAATCAATCAAACCCAAATCCTCGTAATCAACAGGTTCCTAGACCTAGTAATCCTAGGGCAAGTGGTGGTCCTCAGGGACCTCGCTAGCATCTCTTTTTATTATCAAGGTTTGTCAGTTTGGTGATATCTATTTTACGAAACCACCTGGCTTGCTTGTGAGTCACCAAAGGAGTAGGAGCCTAGGTTCCACACAAGCACATATATCCTTTTATTTTGATTGCATTTCTTGTATTGATAGCTTTAACTTAGTGTAGTTTTATTGCTTTTATTTTCTTTATTTTAAGTTGAGGGAATGGATGGTCAGTATTATGCTCTTGTGATGCCATTTATATGATGACATGCTATTCCACCCCCATGAAGTTTTATTGCTTGTATGGTAGTGCCATTTATTTATTTCTCAAGCTCAATTATTTTGATACCATGTCTACATCATTGCTATGAAATTGTTGTTGAGTTAAGTAAAAAATGAATGGTTTCAAATTGTGCTCAATTGTCAATTCTATGTGCATGCTACTCAATCTCCATTGTGTGCATATGGGAATGAAATTAAGATATATTTGCTTGGTGAATTAACGTCTAAGCATGGGGGAATGAAATTTTATATGCATTTATGATCACTGATATGTTTTAAGTAGTGTTGTAGAATGGAACTTATGCTTAACAGGTGAAGACATTATCTTTATTCAAAATACATATGGACTTCAGGTATACTCCTTTGTCCCATTTTTACTTTATGTACATCATGCTCATATATATCACATATTTACATTGAGGACAATGTAGAATTCAAGCATGGGGGGAGGTAATTTGAATTTTATTTATTTATTGCTTAAAATTTGTATTATGAGAGTTTTTATTATTGATTTAAAATCACACTTGAGGATATTGTAAATTCAAATGTTGCTATTAAGATTAATGGGATAATTCCATTTTTTCTTGAGTGATGAGTATCCAAGACCAAAAAGCTAGGACCTAAGAGTTATATTCTCTAGATTAAATAAGATTCATTCTATTTGTGTTAGGGGTTAAGTCTTTCTACTCACCAGAACTAGTGTCTTATTATTTGTACCCTTTTGAGTGATCCCTAAGGTGAGTGCCACCAGAAAAGGTTTACTCATTATGTAAGCTTTAAGTGAGTTTATTTAGGATCCTCCCAAACTTCCACGAAAATCTATACGATATATTTAAGAGAGTACCAAACTATCACAATTGGTATACCAAGGAGTTTTATTAGATTTAGGTTTTGGGAGTAATAAGGTGTTTCCTTCACTACTAGTAGTTATTATTGAAAGAAAGAAGAAAAAGAGAGGAAAATGTACTGTCAAAAAAGAAGAAGATGAAATAAATAGAAAAAAAGGAGAGAAAAAAAATTGTATTTAAAAAAAGGAGAATTACAAGTAAAGTAGAAAAGGGGTTGGAGTCATTTAGGTTGTGAGGTTGAAGTGAGAAATAAGTAAGAACTCTTTTCATCCCTTATTCTTTTCTTTTCTTTTCATTTTGAGTGTTATTAGGTGTGGTATATCAATTGTTGGTACTTAGATCACTTGTACTAGGCATATTCTAAATAGGAAATGAGGGAATGTAACCACTACCCGATATGCTTGTCATTATTATATATCCACATTTGTGCGTAGTTGAAGTTCTTTTAAGTAGTGAGGGTGTGAATTCCATTGTTACAAGGCAATGGTTTGTTTGAGTAGGTGATTCCTCTTGCTTTTTAGTGCAGGCTTATTGAATTTAGAGAATGATGTGAGATGTGAGTTTGAGCCACCACAGTGCCTAATGATTTGAATAGTGACAATTGAACTAGTCAGTTTTTTGTATGGTTTCAAATGTGTTTATTGAGATTAGGGCTTTAGTCTTGTTTTAATGCATATTCACTCGGGATGAGTAAAGTTCAAGCATGAGGAAATTTGTTTGGGCATAAATGTTGCACATGTTTATGGGTTTTTATAGGGTAGATAATTTGACTTATAAGTTATTAAGGCTTTGTTATGCATAAATTCCAATATTAAGTCAAATTAGTAACTTATTCTTAATTCATGAATTTTATATGAAAATTAATCTCATTATGATGTATTTTATTTGGTTTTATAGAATGTGATATGTGTGATATTGTTTTATTTTGTTAGAAGCAATGTATCTTGTAGGACTTTCAAGATGAATGAAAATTAAATGTAGAAGATCAAGTGGATCAACTCTCATCCATTGGATCAAGATCCAAGGGCATCAAGGCATGGAAGGAGCTTATAAAAGAAGGGGTAGATGTCCAAGATTTCGAGCCCCCTTCTCTCATTTTTCACAACTCATCCGTCGCAAGGGGCACCAGTTGCTCGTTCCTGCAACCGTTGATGCATTCCCATGACTACTACACGCAAGCCATTATTCATTCACTCCACCATAGATCACTATTCATCCTCATGCAAGTTACTATTCATCCACACAAATCACTGTTCATTGTCATTCATAAGTCACTGTTCATCGCTCGTTTGCATAGCTTGTGTGAGGATTCTTCCTACTCATTTCATCTTTCATCTTCTCCCTTAATTTGGTGGGTTATCTTAGGATAGTAGATTTTTATTAGGTTTTTATATCATTTTTGTTTCTAGGTTGTATTACATTAAAAACATCAAAAATATTTTGTATCCTTGCATAATCTAGGTTTTTAGTACTTGTTGTTTGTGTTATTTATTTTTTTATCTTGTTTGTGAATGACTCAATTTCATCATTGTGAAATCTTGTTATATGTTATTGTTTGAATGGTAGTTAAGTGAAGTTCAGTAATATCCATTTGAAAGAAATCAAAATTTGAAGTGAGTATGCAAGTGTATGATTGTAGATTCGTAACTTTGTTTTTTGTTCATGTTTTCAGAGGTTTGAAGGTTGATTTGAGCACTAAAATGTTTGAGAAAAAATCTAAAACTTCTCTAATGTGTGTGGCTATTTTTCTACTTTGATTCTCTGAAATTTCGTAATATTTAGAGTTGATTTGATAAGGTTTTCGAAGTTGAACTGATCAAGGTGCAGAATTTCAATTTTCTCTATTTTATCTATAATGTTTTGTGAATTTGCTATTATCTGAAGTATGAAAAATCTAATTTAACAACTCTATTTTGATCCTTATTCTAAGAAGCTTCCAACACACTTGATTTCATCCAATTTAGATAAGTATTCATTAAGATATAAGGTTTTTAAGACAAGGGTGCTAGCAAACGTAATTTTCCAATTTTTAAGGCTATTTTCACATCCGAATTTCTTGCTAATGTTCTATTTTGTTTGAAGATCTATAGATTTTACCCTCTTATATACACTTGGCTACAAGCTTATGAGTAATTTCTTAAGTCTATTTGACATATGCATATAGAGTTAAAATTCTGTTAATACCTAAGTTGTGTATAAAACCAAATCTACACTAGTAATTGAGACAATTTCTTAATCTCGAAATCTAAAATTAACCAACAAATCCCTAAGGATGACCCGTATTTGCTAATGTTTACATCTAATGACGTGCACTTGTAGTCTTATAAATTTTAAAATTTAGAATTAATGAACAACACACACTCATTCACACACATTCTACCATATTTTAAAAGACTCAATCAATATTTATAAATGACAATCAAAGACAAATTTGATGAAATCAAGATTGAAAAGTGTGATTTGAAAAAGTCTAGAGAACATGTGTAATTAGTTAGAATTTCTTATATAATAAAAACAGAGTCAAGTTAAAGTGAGAAGTAAATTCTTTCAACAATACTCTAAAAAAAAATTCTTAAAAGACTTAAAGATTCTTGAAGAATGAGAGTTGAAAGTCATTTAAAAGAACTCAACAACAAAAAAACTATTTCTTAAAGATTCAAGTATTGCTGTATCTACAAGAGGAAAATTTTTATTACATTTATACTTTCTAGATTAATTCCTCTTTACATTTCATCGTCGATTGAAAAAGAGATAACCTATCCACAAAAGGTGTTGTGAAAGAAATTTTGAATAATTTTCTTTAAGAAGAGTTTTGAGTAACTTTATGGGAGTTTGTAAAGTTGTGTAGATAACTATACGAGAGTTTGTGCAGTTAGCATGATAATTGTACGAATGTTCGTACAATTAAAAGAACTTGATGAAAGATTAGTGCCTTATGAAGTTAATTTTACTTTGAGTAAAGCTATAGTACATTAGATTTTGAGTGAACCAAAAACTCTTAGGATTAGTAAATTCTTGAGTAAAGACTCAATAAGTAGACATACTTTAGTTGAAAGGAATCATTATAAATTGTTTGTATGTTTTTATCTCTGTTTCATTTCCGTATTAACTAAATTTAAAAAAGAGACTAAAAATAAGAAAATTTACAATATACTTAATTCACCCTACTCTTAAGTATAAACCTTTTTTATCTTTCAAACATGAAGTAATTATTTATTAATATTCAAATCGTTGAACTTTAAGTCCATTTACTTATTTTGAAATTGTAATAATTTGTATAGGCTTATAGATCCAATATAACCTAAATATCCATTTCCAATGTTGATCATCAAAGCATAGTGTCTATCTTTTGATCCTTGTAATTTTTATGGTCATCAGAATTTAAATTAAAAAAAAAAAACCATAAGTACCATTATTTCTAACTATGTAAACTTTTGTGGGTGATTAAAAATTTTAACAAAAGTATTATTCGTTTCTTTCAAATAAAAAGGTGTTACGTAGGTTTTTTTTCTTTCTTTTAGTTTAAAAAAAAAGTCCTTTTAAATGGTAATTACTAATAAAATTCTGTTCAAAATTTTGCACAGATTACAACTATTTTTTCACATATTTACCAAAGAATTGCTGTCCAAGTGTGAACAAAGAGAAATGTTCTTAATTCAAGTAGTTGTTCTCAATGTACGCACCTTTAGTGAAAAATGCTTCACTGGATGAGGTTATGCATAAACTCACACTGCTTGACAGTCCAGGGAAGTTAGTCTCCCATCCGCTGCTTTGCACAAACAAGCGGTTGATTTTTGCTGCATCACATCCAACAAGAAAATGGATCAAGAAATCTGACAGTTTAAGAAGAACAGGAGATGATATGATAGCCATTTTGAGTTAATCGATCGAATGCCGATCTATTCCAATTAAGAGTTTTCCTTGAGCACCATGGTGAGAGGAAGAGGCAAGCAACTGCCATCCATTTATATTTAACACACACAAGAATGAATACAGTGGCGATGTTGGGCAGAAGCCCGTTGGATTATACATACTGTTTCATTTTACAGCCTCAGAAACAGTTGAATTTTTTTTTTTTTCCCATCTTTGATCAAATGAATTGGGTTACAAGAAGTCAACAGCATAGGCAGTTAGGCATACACACACTACACTGATGCTTAATCTTCAATTTTTTCAGCCATCAGAATTTTGCAGAGATGGATTTTGAGGCGTCGAGGTGATTCAGCCGACATGTTCCAAGTAGGAACTCTGGGAGCTCCTCCTGATCGTTGGCCTGCATTAAGAGTAGTAGCAGTTTTATCAGAAATGAAGAGAACTGGTAGATAGAAAAATGACACTAATTTCATTTCCCATATCATATTACTGATTGCAGTTGGTGATGCTTATGAAAAAGGGTGTTGTAGAGTAGGGACCGACTGTTTGGTTTTACCTGTATCAAAAATGCCATCTCTATCACCAAGTTGTTCAAATAGCCAAGTACAAGACTCACAACTCCTCTTGCAACAGTAGATGAGCCAATATCAACGCCAAGCTGTTAAAATGGATGATAATTAATCAGAAAGATGCCCACCGGAAATTTGTTGTTTGATGTATCACACTTTTCAAGGAGATGATTTTCCAAAATGCTAAATAATTGAGACACTTGCAAGTGGAGTTGAGTTGCTTTGTTCCAGTAAGGGTATGGTCCTTACAAGTTACAACCTACAGGGTTGCATGATAGAGAACAAAACTACTTTGTTTGACGATTTGCATATTGATTTTTCTCAAGGAATATCCCAAAAAACAAGCATCATGAATTCATGGTATGCACGTCCCTATGTGATGATATGAAAGACCTGCTAACCATTGAGAGGGAGACCCGTTAACCCTGCAAATGGGTTTGTAAACAAATGATTCTCCATAAACACTAAATAATAGAATAGGTATGTTTATCATTCTTCAAACATCAAGCAATCAGATTATCTTGCATATCCAAACTGTCTAATGCGTGTCGATAATGAAAACAGTTTACTTGCTGAGAGGTGATTTATTTTACCTCCAAGTAATTTCTGCCACGGAAGTAATTTATCTCTAGAGCCTGACCAACCAAACATGCTTTCTTTCCAACACTCTGTTTGACAATCCATGATCCCTAAGTAACAAAAAAACGATAAGAAATTATTATTATTATTATAACTTCTAGATGCAAATAGTTAACCCAAAAAAATATGGAATTTAAGATCAATAAAGATGCTTGAGATAAAATTTACCTTAGAAATATATGGTATGAGCTTGAATCGTGAATTCCGGTAGGCATCATCTCCTTTCACAAAGCTTTCCAGTGAAGGAACTTCTTCGAGTGGGGTATCCATCATATAGTAAAGAGCTAAGCTATATGTTGTTGAGCCCGGGACCTTAATTAAAGTCAACAATGGCATGCTTAGTTTGTTTCAGTAACAAAAAAAGTTGGTATATTTTTTTTGTCAGAAAACTGCACTAAATTAAGAGCTGAAATACCTGTATATTGATGATAAAGAAAAATTCATTTCCTCCCTGTGCAGCATATTTCTGCATATTATTGGAAGGAATTGCATATCAGAATCAAATTAAGCGAAGTTCATTTGAAATAAAAATGCTGCATACATGTACCTGAACAATACTATTGGGGCGGCCAGCGAGATCATCTTCCCGTTTATCAGACCTTAGCCAATCTGCAGCTACCATTTGCATCAAGGTACCAGTGGCCTTAATCTGGTATATGGATAATCTAACTGAATCAGTTAAAAATCAAGGTACAAAACAGGAGTATTTTGACTTATTTTAATCAAAATAATGAGAATATAGAATGTTGGGATTTGATCATGGACAAAAAATTCAATCATTTTTCCATTAGAATTTCTATTTGATTGAACTTCATTAGCAATTAGTAATAAAGTGCATAAAACTACCTACCATGAAAGATGGAATAAAGGAAAAGATCATCTGTTCTGTGAATGTTTCGATTGAATAATTGTCTTGTAAATTTGGAAGGAGATTACTGTAACCTAGTTCATTCTATTTGAAATGGACAAGAGAAGGAATTCATTTAGGTGGGTTTATGGTTAGAAATTAGAATGATGAGAACTTCAAATACTGGATACTACCAGAATGATGAACACAGATTCTTGCAAGTATACCAACTAATAAGGATCCAACATTTTATTAGCTGTTACCCCAAAGGCTTAAAATTTTACTGAGTTGGGTGCAAAAAAAGAAATATTATACTTCATCCGATGTTTAAAAGCAAAAGAACCCTTAAAATTAAAGTCCTCTAGATTATTGATGTCGTACCTTGTGATGATCTTGCAAATATGTTTCTCCACGTATCAAAAAGCTAGTCGGATCTGCTGAAGTCCAACTGCATGGCAAGTTACATGTTGGATCTTTAGCAAGAGTGGAACCATAAGTGATGCATCGTATCCTATCTCCAGGTGCTGCTTCTTGCAAACCTATGTGACACTTTTTCTGAACTGCTGAACAAAGTAACAAAAATTAGGTTGTCTAATAACCAAGAAAAAAACAAGATTGGTCTCAAAATCAGAAAAGTCCCAGTCAACCAAAGGCCCGAGTCACTTTACAAGAGCAGTCTATGTGAATCATCTGCCCTTCAACAAGATGATAGTTCAATTGACTAGACTAGATCACCGTAGAAATTTAAACATAACACTCTCAGACAAATCATATCAAAAGGTAAAGTAAGCACCAAACAAAACACTAGCTCTTGCATTCCTACCATGTGTTGATATAATGAGAAATGCCCCTAATAAAATGATATAAGAACAACAACCTGCAAGGCCATGCAGCTTCTTGACAAAATCTGCGGCGGCAGATAGCTTTGCATTGCGCTGATCCTGCATAAGAAATACTCAAGAGTAAACAAAATTTCAGGTCATATTTACTTTTCAAACAAATAATTTGCCTAAAAGAGATTTCTTACATTTCAAACAGAAACTCCAGATTTCTGCATAGTTCAATTTCTTGCTTATTTCATCTGATAGCTCCAGAGGAGCTAGTATCTCCTTTTGCTACTTGAAGATTTTTTCTTCAAGGCAGACATTGGTTCCTATACAACTTGTTAATGGTTGGTTTGATTTGAAACTGTTAGAGTTTTATATTATATCTATATACATTTTAAAGTCTTATTAGCTAGTTTCTTATCTAGTTCATTGAGTATCTATTTATGTTGGGTATCTTGTAATCATATAAATATGTAAATCCTTGATCATTAATTAATAACCACCATTATTTTTCTCTCATCTTCACATAGTAGGTACAAAAGCACCAAAGGAACACCAAGGCCCACCACCCAACCCTAGCCTCTGCCGCCAACCACCAAGCAAGACCTACCACTGCCAGCCAGAATTGGCTCTATCTTAGCCACCGCTGATCTTTCCATCCCCTTCTAGTACCACCCATCCTTTCCCCACCTTTCATCTGCCCTTTCCCTACTGTCACCTCCCCTAGCTGTTGGTAGCCTATATTCTCATACTCATGGTTGTGGTACCATCAGAAGAGGAGGCCATAGTGGATGGGCAGATAATAGAGGCCAACTTCATTCAATTCATGTAGGCAAATTGGACATCAATCAACAAGTGTTGAGATATGCCTGGTTGATGTTAGTGGGCCAATGTTCTACCAATGCATCATTTGCTACATCTACCACTATTATCATCTCACATCTTGACTATATATGATTGTCATAGCTTCAAGCTATTGACACTATAGCCATAGAATCACATGCTAGGACACTACACTTCTTGGGATAATTCCTGAATTATAGTTTTGGGGACTTCTTCCGATATGTCAAGTATACATGATCTTTTCAACCCTTCATCCCGATTCTTAAATACTCATTTAGTCTCTATTACCACTGGTGGTTCCTACATGGTGTCTAGAAAAAATTGCATGGGATTCCCAAATCAAACTTGAAAAAAATGTTTTACATACTTGGCTTTTTTGTTAACCTACTTTCCATTAATAGTATTATAAAATAATTGTTTTATTATGTAATTTTTTCTTTCTATTGTATCATTTGAGATTTGTAGATGAGGAAGAAAATTGATAGACATGGCACATGCCTACTGATTCATGACAAGATACATTGAGAGTTTGTATCCTTTATGTCTATATCATAGCCTTCCACCTTGTATTACTATTGGCTTGGTCACCTAGCTCACAAAAGAAATTGCAACAAATGTATCCCTAGATTTTTGTATCTTCATTTGATTTTAAGCTGGGAGATTACAGAGGAAAAGTGAATGACAATATTACTAATGAATGATGAACACATATTTAAAGGGTCATTAGACAATTATATATCCAATAATTCATTAACCTAAACACTCACTAATATAATGTTCGTACAATGCCTCACAATTTACCTCTATACATCTATCTGGAGTACAGGTAAAAATGTATATATGAATTACTCCAAGCATGTTACAAAGTGACTCATAACACCATAGAACTTACACAGTCCTTTAGTAAAAATGTCTGTTAGCTAAGTATAAGGTGTACAAATAACTTTTTCCATCACTATATTAGACTTGTGACAATCTACTATATGCTTTTGATAGAAATAAAAGTGAAAAATTTTGTTGTGACCTCTACATAGTGAGACTAAGGCTTTTTTTTTACCCTACAAGGTGAATATTTTTTTCTTTGTTTTGAATGGTGTTGAAGAAAAAAATTTAGGCAAATTGTTGAATTAAACTTCTAACAATAAAACCTTCATATCAATATAATTGGAAATAAAACCTTCATAGCAAGGATGACATCTATTATCTAGTTTTAGGAAAGCATTAGAATAAGAGAATAACAAATTGCATTCAGTGGCTGGATTCTCGAAATATGTATGATCAACATGCTAGATCCACATAATCATTCCTTCCAATGGTTTCTACAGCATCCTCAGTTCAAGGAGTCATTATTTTATTGCAGATAACTGATTCCCAAAGTTGTATCAGAAGTTCAGTTAAATCAGTAGAATGAAACTAATATCATAATGTGCCTGAATTTGCTCCAAGTTCTGAGTGTCAAAAATTGTAATTGGGTTATTTTATCATTGCCAACTTACTGTATATGATGTGTTTGGTTTTCAATTGTGGTTTAATGTCCAATAAATACCTGAAAATCCATGCTTAAGTTAGGACACATAGCATCTAAGTCATCATCCTCTGATTGCTCTGGCACATCAAAGAATTCATCAGATGCGTCATTAAGCTGAATAAATGAACCACTGACATTTTCAGTGGATTTCTGCGAGTCCTCATTGGAGTTGTCATAGTTAGTGCTTTCATCCCTAGATAGAACTTCCTTTCTTTCCTCCTCTTGACATTTTGGCATTATGATCTCCTTTTTCAATTCACCTGATGAGAATTCACAGTAGTTCCCTAATTTGGCTTTAAACAATTCTCTTAGTGCTGCATACACAAAATTCATAGATATGCCATTTCAAAGTCTTACACAAAATAGCAAAAATCATAAAAAATAAGGGGACTTTCAGGACCATTTACCTGCTACTCTTCCTAACATTTTGATTGTTACGTATTTTGCAGCTGAAGGAAAAAGATAGGATTTCCATAATTTCCAATCAATTGCAAGCATATGCTTTACCACAGATTGTTTTCCTTGGTTTACAGGAGAAATAACATATCCTCCACCTACATAAATGTATAAAGTAACAAATCATCACCACCGAACAGAAGCAGAAAATGATAGTAACACAACTAAAAGCATACATTACTTTTTAGGCAAGCCCGGATATAACCTCTCTGAGGTTGACATCTTTCATGAGATACAGAATGGTATAATATAACTGTAGACAAATGCAAGAAAGGCTTTAGTCAGCCTTTGCAATACAAAAAATAAATAAATATTTTAAAAAAAGACTAATTAACCATATGTTCCATCATCTTCCCTCCTCCAATAACGTTGCAACAAGAAATCTCTTCGTCTCATTCCCCTACAGTAAGAATGAATGTGAATAGGGATACCTTATGGAAACTTTATAATCCTAAAAAATAGCCCAGAATATCTCTGACCGTGGAAGCCAATCATCTTTTAATTTTTGATGAATAATATCAGTATGACCATCCAAATGATCAACCACATGACCACGGGCAACACAAAAATCCCATCTGCAAGATTGTATTTAACTCAATCAGAAGTAAGAATAACATCATATATAATTAGCAGAACTTCCATGTTTCCAATATTGTTAGAGTCAAATGAAAATCATTAATATTTTATAAAGTAATTAACTACCATAAATTTCAAAAAATCTCAAGGAAACATGATGATTACTCAGATCTTGATGATCCAAAAGACATGAGTGCCCGGAAGATAGACTCCGAAGATGCATCCACTACTCCAACTGCCATTATAGCTGGATGATTACCCCAACACTACAATGAAATAGAGTTCAGCGTCCTCAAAACAATAAAGAATAAAGTTTTTAAGAAAATTACCTTCTCACGAAAGCCACCATCATCTGCCTCTTTAAAGAGTCGTAAGCCTGCACAAGTTTTTTCATCATTTGATGCAATTACTAGGTCAAGCAAAAAACAGAAAGTGGGTTACCATTTTCACAGCCAAAAATCGTCCATGGAGAAGGTGCAATAACATCAGTTGCTGTGGGTTCCATATGGATGGATGAGAAAACGGTCCAGTCTTTAAGAGACAAGAATAATGTTACTCAGAATAAACTAAACCAAATGGTAAAATTGAAAATAAAAAAAGGATCCATGCAAGATACTATGGAATAAAAGATAGTAATCATGACACCTCAACAACAAAAAGGAAGATGCATAAAATCAATGTTGAAATCAAGAGAAAACATTTCCCAGAAAAGTCAAACATAGAATTTACCTATAGAATGCATGCGGCTTCTTGTCCTGTTATGACTTCGCCTGTTAAACAAGAATAGTGATCAATACAACAGCCAAAGGAGGAATGTAGATGCAAGTGTAGGTGAATAATATGGATGAACATAATATGTGTATGTGCAAAAACATGGGCCCAAAGGATTCAATTGGACAACCTTCCAGAAAAATCCCATTAAAATTAATCTCTTATTATGAAGATCCAAGGTTAGTAAAATACTTCCATGCACGATTTCTTCTTGGGCTGTGATTCATTGGATAAATATTGTCTGACAAAGATAGCAAGAAAGTAACCAGAACTCTAGGATTTCTAATGTTTTTCTTTGTGCATCTGGTTTTAATACATAAATTAAAAGCCTATTCAGTAAAATAAATAAATGCCCGTCCAAACTCCAAACAGTCAAATTCAGTGTTTATTGGTCATGAACTGGCTGCTTACATGTAACTCTCCAAAGTTGTAAAGATAATCCGAAACTGTATGCTACATTGTGATGCTTACCTGGCCCTTTCAGTTGAATAGCCACAATGCGACTGAAAAATAGGCTGCACCCCTCATGGGAGATAGTGAGGAACCTTGGACAATGGAAACAAACCTTATCTGGTAATCTCACATGAGTAAAGGATGATGTTACTTGTTAAGCTCTTTTGTTGAGTGTGCAACCATGATGGGACTCAAGGAAGAAGCCCTTGCTAACTCTGTAATAGAAACCACCATAAGATGGAGTGTTTTTCAGGATGATTAGGTACATAGGCGGTTGAGAAACAAAACACCAAAATGGTGAATTGCACCATCAGTCAGGTTGCATCGGTTGATCAGTCTGGTCCAACTGAGTTGGTAAGTTATCTGGTCTGACCACCCCCTGTTGAACTGTATTGAACAGTCAAACTGATAGGACTGATCTGTTCAAGTGCTACAAATTATTCAAGTAAAAAAAAACACAACTTTTTCACAATAGGTCCATCCATTCTTTCTTCACATAGCCCTGACGCATGTGGTAAATCTTCTGCTTTTTTCATGGATAGAACTCCAACACATGATAGGGCATCACATTACATCTTCTACATGCAATCCATCTTCTGTTGCTGCTGTTGGACTTTTGATGGAGGCTACTGCAGGTTCTGGTAACATGGGAAGGTGAATATGCTACTGGCTTATTTTTGATGGCATGGGAGGATGGAACAGCGTGAAGGAGTGAATGAAGTTACTGTCAATGGCCAAAGGTTGTGTCAAAGGTGGGTTCTATGGTTCTAAACATTTTCATCTATTTTTTCCCTTTTGTTTTCACTTTCTAGAATCCAAAGCTTTTTTTGGTTTCTTTTTTGAATAATTAATCTTTTGCGTTATCTACAGTTATTAATTGAGTAATTAATGACTTTTTGATAATGATGATGGTTCTGAATAATTATGATGTTTATGTTTTATGAGTAATTATATATCATGATGGTTATGTTTGGTAATCGAAATACATGGTTTGACTTTTGAATGATGATGGTAATCAATGTTATTTACATGATGCATGCATGTTTATGTTTTTTAAACTATTGATGGATTAGGGTGTAGGGTATATTTGTTAGTTATTTTATATTTCCGTTTTCTGATTTAGTCATGTTGTCCTGCTAGAAAAATATTTATAAGTTTATGTATTTTTTGGATTTGTCCTGTCTTCTGTAATTTCTTATTTTTAATTAAATAACAATGATGTCATAAGGACATCATCTAGTTAGCCTGTTTTACCAATCGACTGGTTATTGAACTGGATCAAACAAGAAAATGGTTCATCATCTGATACGATTCTAAAAACATTGCTATCAATCAAGGATCATAAGTGGGAGAAATAGGTGGAACTTTGTACGGGTGAAATCCTCATTCCTAAGATCCACAAATGATACAATCCATGATGAGGCATATATCAAGTCCAAGTTCGTAAGTTGTATGGTGAAGTGACCAAGATGTTGGAAAGATAGGAATGTGTTATTTTACTCAGCATGGCTTGTCCTCTTTTAGCCATAGAGAGGCATCTCATTTGGAGTATATGAGGCTATCAATGCCGTTTCTTCATTCCTTGGGCAGGTTAGGCTTGCTTTTGGTCTTGTTTCCCTATTTTCTGTTGTGTCCAGGTTTCTCTCTTGAAATCCAGACTTTTTCTCCTCTTTGGTTTTGTTTTTGTCCTTTTCAGTCTGCCTATGGCTAATGGTGGCCCCCTTGCTTTAATGTTTTATTTTTGCTTCTACTTAAAAGGTCTACAAAAGAAGACTTAAAGTAAAGGCAACTCCAACTCATGAGTCCCTACCAATGCTAATGTGAAAAGCATGGTACGATGAAAACTAGAGAAGGAATTCTAATTGCTTAATGCACATCAGAAAGAGTGGACAACCTATATGGGAATTTAAATCCCACCAAGAGATAGATGCCATTTTTGAAAAGGAGCATTCCTTGGGTGAATTAAATTCAATTAACTAGATATCTAGATTTCCAGAAAATCAACATTTGATATAAAAATAGAAAATCAGGAAGGGCTCTACTCTTTATTCAAACAATTGGAATCATTATACAAAATGCCCATAAAGAAATTCTTAAAATATGGAACTTAATTGGATTCTTACAAACATGATAAGCTACTTCAGAAAGCCTTCTAAGGTTACATTTGTTTGGAGCTAGTGCTCCTTACAAGCACGAGGATATTGTAGCCACTACAAAATATTTTTTTTGTTTGATCTCATTTAGAGTGATATTTTAATGGAGTTTCATTTTGTAGTAGCCAGCATAGTGTACCGAATAAATAGCTCGATGATTATGCCCTTTGATACAATGTAATAAAAATTATAATACCTATGTAGTTGGTCTTCTCAAACAGTTTTGTTAGAATCGAAAAACTTCAATAGAAGGGAGTGAGTAGTAAATTTACAAATTTTAATCAACTTTGAAAATGGTTAATCAAATTTTCTAATGAATATACGATGTGGAAGTGAAACAAACATGAATAACAGTAAATAACGTGAATAAAAATAAACAAGGTACACAACCACAAGAATAACAAGATCTATATTGGTTCATCAATCAGTGATGTATACTCTTTAAGCAAATGCACTTGAATCCTACACTATATCTAGTGTTGCTCAAGAGCCAACACCCAACCATTTATAACTATATTATTATGGGCCAACACACTACCCTTGTTGCCTGGGCCAAATCTACTAAGTCTACTCTTGGTCAATACTGCCAAGTCTCACTTTCTCATAATCGAAGAGCCCACCTCATAGTCAAGGAGCCCTCACCACTAACCAATGAACCCTCTCTACAACTCAATGAGCTAGATAACAAAATTACAATAAAAACTGTAAAATACTTGACCACAATATCAACTTACGATCTCAAAAGCTCTACTTCCCTTTTGATGTGCTTTTGAATGCTTCAATACAATGTGAATGCAACCTTGTTCCCCCTTAAAAATGCTGCCAAAAATGCTTAGAAAATTAAGATTGATGCTAAGAAGTGTTTGCAATGTGAGGTGTGTGGGAGGTCCATCAGAGGTCTCCATTGCATGGAGGGTTTTATATAAATAGGACTTTATAACCTAAAAATGTAAAGGCAACAACTAGATTCACTTACCGTATTTGGATAATTGATGTCACTTATGGTTTTCGATAAACTGTTCTAAGTTTAGTGCCTAACTGCATTTTTCACCTAGAAATCAGTAGTCCGTTTCACCAAAACAATATACCAATTTGTTGCTATTCTAACTTCTAAGCTAAATGCATGAATAAATTATTCTAAGTATTTGATCTAAGTGTATGCATCTATCCTACATCCTTAATATGATGTGTCTAACATGAGTGAGCATCAAAAGGGATTTACAAATATCCCTAAAGACAAAAACAAAATATAACATAAATAATTCAAGTCCTCTTGCATCCTTGAATTCTTCAATCTTGACTTAATCTTCATCTTGAATTACTTTGCTTGGTTTTGTCACTTTTTCATTTTCCCTACACATTTTCTATTTAAAAATATCATTAAGTTTTGTTTCATCAAAATCTCTTAAGAAGTTTATGCATAAGCTTAGAATTGTCTACTAAGAAAGAGCTGTTTAGGTACTAAACCAATATTACTAAACCAATATTAGAGATGCCCCTAGGAAAGGCCAAATCTACACAAGAAATGGTCATTTAAAGGTCAAGGCATTTTCTAACTTAGGATAGGTTGGAGATCAAGAAGATCAGAGGTCCACCTCCAATTATTGCACATGTGTTGGAGGTAACTCAATGACATGGTGATGTAAAAAGTAGAATGTAGTTTTCAAATCTAGCACAGAAGTAAAGTATAGATCTATGACACAAACTGCATGTGAAATGATGAGGTTTAGATCTTTTTGGCAAAGCTTAACTTCACAATTAAGACACCTATAAGGATGCAATCAAACAACAATAATCATTGCCAACAATCTCATTTTTCATGAGAGGACAAAGTATATCGAAGTAGGCAATCATTACATTCAAGATATGGAGATGAATAGAATTATTTCCATACCATATACTCAATCCTTAAAACAATGAGCAAATATTTTTATCAAGGGTTTCAGTGTTAAACTGCTTGAGCATTCACGTACCAAACTAGGTATAATTGATATCTATGTTCCAACTTGAGAGAGAATGTAAGAATATATTTGTATTAGAATGTATTAAAGTTAGGTATTGTGTGCAGATTTAGTCCTACATTACTTAAATTATATTTTTCTTCTTTATATAGTCTACATATGTATGGAGATCCTTATGTTGGCTAATGAATCATTCCACTTCCACCTTTCTTTTTGTTTTCACAATTATTAATGCATGGAAGACTGGTCACAAAATGCTACAGAAGTAAATGCACCATTGTGGACGATTTAAACTGTGTTTTGCAATGCTTGTGTGGAAGAGGTTGATCACCTCCTATTTAGCTGTCCAGCAGTTCAAGAAGTGTGGTGCTCACTACCTAAAAATAGACTTCCGAGAGACAAGGTTTTTTGTTCCAGCTTGGAGCTGATGGACCACATAAAGAAGGTTCTTAAGGGAAAACTATCTAAGAGAAAACACTTGATTCTCCTTGCTATCCATTCAACTTGTTGGAGTATTTGGTTGACTCAAATGATATTATCTTTGGAAAGGAAGTTTTTGTTAGGAAAATCCTTCTTAATTAGTTTTGATGACACAAAACTTAATGATAAATATGTAGAGTATATATTAAGTTTCTTTTGCAAGTGTGTGCATAGAAAATGTGAAGAGAGACTAAAATAAGTTGAATTTCTATGTATTAGGAAAAAGAAGAGTCAATAACTAAAAAACAAGAAGAGGCATAGAAATAAAGGAGAAAGAAGAAAAGAAAATAAGAGAAAAATAAAACACCAAAAGATAAAAAGAAGTACCATTAATAGGAGATGACCAAGATGATGAGATGATCAAAGAGCATTAGAGTGACTTACAAATTGAGGTTTACTTAGACTCTAGGCATGTTGGAAACAAAGATAATTAAAACTCCGCTTCAAATTTTTGCAAACATGTGGGAGGCAATTTAATTATATAGAGAAGTAAAAAGTAGAAATATCATGTCAAGATCTAATGCTAAAGAAAACTATCAGTTTATGACTTAAACAACTTGTGAGCTGATATGGCTTAATTATTTCTTGACCGAGATGGAGTTCAATGAAGACACATTGTTGATCATGCATAGTGACAACCAAGATGCTATTTTCATGGCTAAAATCCCACATAATAAGAGCAGAGAAAGCACAACAAAGTCGACTGTCATTATGTTAAAGAAATGGTAATGAGATAGGTTATTTCAACTCCCTACACTTCATCCTCTAACCAATTGGTAGATATCTTCGCTAAGGACTAGGTACTGGGTCTTTTAGGACTCATCGTAAAATGTTGGATATGATACATACAAACATAAACACTCTAGCTTTAAGGGGAGTGTTGGATTATATTAGTACTAGATTCCACTTAGTATTTCTTGTTGGTTGGTTAAATGGATATCCCTTTATCATTCTAATAACCTCTAATATATATGTACTAAATCCTTCATTAGAGAATAACAAGTCATTATTCTCTCCTCTCTCTCTCTCTCTCTCTCTCTCTCTAATTCCACAATAATGATAGAGCATGCTGTGACAAATTCAAAAGCATGAATTTTATGGTGTACTAATATAACCTAAATTAGTTCAAGCATGAAAATCCAAGAAAAAAATATCAGAAGTATTCCAACCTGAAAGGTTGCCATTTTCTTTTGGAGGAGTAAGCCACATTATTCTGTTCACGATTTGGGCAGTCCTGTAATATATTGAGATGGATTTTATATTTTTTTAGAGATACAACTCAAACAGAATCAAATTCAATCATGTAGTTTCTGACCTTTAATGCAGCCTCCATCAAGGAACGAATCCACCCAGCTGCCTCCTCCGAACTCCTTGCTCCCAACTACAAAATTTAAGACTATGATTCACATCAGTACATTCAAATTGTAAAAGTTGTGCTTTGTATAGCAATTGTAAAATGCAATTACCTTCACTTGATCGCTGTGATTAGATGAATTGTAGAGGGTGAAGATAAAGAAAACCTGGGAAATAACATATATAAAATAAAGATGTCAAAAAAACATGTGTTCAAAGACTGAGTGATTGTCTAGAAAGCACATCTTTGAACAACCGGAATTCAAACCAAACTTGTGCTAAACAATAGAGGTTATACATTCTTATTGATGCTCTCTCGACCATTGTCCATGACACGTATGCAAGAATCAATTAGCGCACTTCTTCTGGGACCCTGAAAGAGTAAAAACATTATAATTTATATGATATGGGGCACAAATTTATATAAATTGTGACATTAGTTCAAACACGACCTTATGATACACTGCAATTTCAGAAATTTCTTCATAGACAGTGACTATATCGTCCAATGGGACAATTTAAGTATTTCAGCTCCCCATGCTTCTTCATCTCCTAACTTGTTAGAAATCCCCCTCATTGAAGAAAGACCAAATATGAATGTGGGCCTATCTTCAATCACATTTGAGCCTATTTTGTAAAGTTCTAAACCTTTTATGAGAAATTTTCAAGAGTAAATGCAACTTTGCTGTGTTGACTATAAATAGAACGTGCACACCAACTGTGGGTCTGAGAATTAGAAATGTCCCTTCTCCTGCAATTATAAAATTGTATGGTGCGTTCATACGTATATATCTGCTACAACAAGACCAAAAAATTCTAAACTGAATTATAAACTTCAGTGATTTAGAATTCACACCAACATTGTGCCACCATATAACATAAGGAATTGATTATCTCACTTTTGAGATCAAATGACTGCAATCAAAACAAGGCATGCATGTTTAACAGCCTAAAACGATCAAAGTGAAAAAGAATCTTGAACAATCTTTAAGAAACAGCACCATCAAGCAACACCACCAGAAATGTGGGTCATATGTCTACGGGAAGCCAACCTGGACCTTATTGCAATAAACAACGCAACAGCGGAGCAAAAATCACAATTTTTCAAGCAGGAATAAATTTAGGAAGCGGAACACTAAAAGCATGATCGTCAACGTGAAAGCAACTAAATTTTCTTCAAAGAAAAAAAATCAAGCGCATAATCGCTCGTCGTGAATCAACTCCAAACAAATTATAAAAAATACTGGATGAAACAATCTCCTGGTATTGGAGTTCCATTGAAACAGCAAAAGAGGTGATAAAAACCATCCCCGAATGACCAAATTATATGGAAAGACAACATCTTTGAGGCGATAACGGAAAAAGCAGTGAACTTTACATTTAGGAAAAATGTAGGAAGGAAGAAAAAAAACAAGGATGAAAGAAAACAAGAAGCAGACAATCAAATAAACAAAAACCAACCTCATTGTTGGGCGTGGGGACTGACTTGAAGCAATGGAGGGCGTTTCCCTCGAGAACAAAGTACCTCTTCCTGGAATACTGCAGCCCAAACCGATTGGATCGGATGAGATAGAGCCATCCGTCCATCTTACCATTCTCCTGCGAAGAACCCATTTCAGATCCTCCAATCAATACGCCTCTCCGGACTACCCACCGGCGGTAACCCCCCCCCCCCCCCTCCCTTCCTTTCCACTCCTATCCCCTCCCCCCTCCCCCCTCCCAAACCCAAGAAGGAGAAGTAGGAAGGAAACTGGGGAGGGAGGTGGTAAACGCGATGGGTCCGGTGGCTTTTTGTCTCTTTGTGCGTTTTCTTGTTCAGAACACAACCAACCATGTCAGTTCCTTCCCTTTTTATGATTGATTGGTAAGAGGTGGGACATCAGTTTCCCTCTTCTTCCTTTTTCTCAAATTTTCTATTTTTATCTTTAAAAAACAGTAATTTTCTATTTTACAAAAAAATTCTCACCTTCCCACAAGTCCACAACCACGATTTTTCAGAGGAGTAAACTCTCTCTAACCACAGCTCATTGCCGTTTCCTCTTTGCACATTGCTTTCTATTAGTTGTCTTAAAAAAAAAAGAGAAATTTGGAAGGTTAATTGGTATGAAAATCATCTAATCTTCACTCTGTATAACCAGATACATGATGAATGATAAAATGTAAAAACAAGTATTTGTAATTACTAAAAATAATTATTTATTGTGAGCGTTTATGATTATCGTCATGGATGTCAAAACCTTTAAAGATATTGAGATTCAAAATAAAACTTCCAGCTGCTGATCAATAGTTATTCATCTACCAGACAAAGCATGGGCACTACAAAAATTTTCTTGTATTTTGAAAAAGATGATGTGTCCTACGTAACTTTTTAAGAAGAGGAAGGTAAATTATATATTTTTAAAAATTTATCAATAATCAAAACTTCAACTTCAACGTAAAACAATCTATAATAATTGTTTATTCAAATATAATATATATAAAGTTTCAATTACACTTTACAATTTAAAATTTCTATGAAATTCTAAATGTAAAGATATCACAATTAAAACTACATTTAATTTAATTTACTTAAAATTAAAATATAGTATAGAATTAAAAAATATTTGTCCCTATTTGTAAATTTATTTTTCTTCTCTTCTTCTTGCAAAATCTTCAATGATAAGTTTTTTGCATTTTTGATCTTCACCCACATACCCCTACTTGAGATACAAACTATCCTAAAAATATGCCTAGACCAAATCCAATGCACCCACATTCACGCACAAGGTCGTCGCCTCTATTCATCCATTTCATTTGGATCGGTCATGTGACCAATTCAATCAGACCTCTATAGACATGTTTGTTGATCAATTCTTTCAGCCTCTCTAAATACATTTAGATCATCCACCCTCTCCTCCTTAAAAAAGCTTTGTAGCAGCTAAAGAAACTTAAGGTGGGGAAAACTACATTCCCCATCGCTCTTTTCATACCACTTAGCATTATTCAAGGCCTTACAACGTCGACCCATGTGGCACTGGATATGCACTCCCCACTTGGTGGTAAGATTTTGTTCATTCTAGAATTGTATTAGCCTCCAATAACTTGGCTTGCAAACCTAGAAGATCTTAAATAGCCAGTAATTGAACATTAGGCTCCTCATCCATAAAGGATGGTTTAAATAGCTTGAGGTCTTCAACATTGATGACTGAATAAATCGCCATATATGCAAGAAGATCTAAGCGACAAGCATTATTCTCAATCATTTGAATAATTTTAAAGGGACCATAATGTAATGGCTTCAACTTGCTATGGGCTCCTCAAAGCCGTTACTTGCCCAAATGAAGCCAGACCAGATCCCCTTCTTGAAAATTGGTCAAGTGACAATGACGATCATGACGAGCCTTATAGCAAGCTTATGGCTTCTCTCGATTGCTCTCGAACATATTGCTGCACCTTTCTAATGTGCTTAATGAATTGATAGGCTCATGTTGCATTTGTTAGCCTATCGCCATCTTTTGCATCTCCCATCAATAACCCTAAATCCAGTGGACTAGAGGGAAGAAATCCTAACACCCCTTCAAAATGTGTTTTATTGATGGATTTATGAAAAGCCTAATTAAATGCAAATTATACATATGGAAGGTTGTCATCCCAAGTTTGAGTATGTTGCATGTTGTAGCCTTACAAAAATGTATGATCATCAACCTTCGTCTACCCATCCATTTGAGGATGGTATTTAGTACTACAATTCAATTAAGTATCCATTAACTCCACAATGCATGGTAGAAAGTACTAAGGAATCGACTATCTCGATCAAAAATAATCGAACTAGGCAATCCAAGTACACCTAGATATTCTTGAAATATAGTTACACTGCCTCTACACTGGTCACCATCTTCTTGCATGGAACAAGAGCAATCATTTTTGAAAATCAGTCCACCACCATGAACAAATAATCATGGCCATGCTAAGTTTGTGGATGACCTCCAATAAAATCCATGGAAACACTTTCTTGTGGTCAATGGGGCATTGACAAAGGCAAATACAAACCCAACTTTCATTTCGTGGCTTTACATGACTGCAAAAAGCATACCCTCGCACATATTGAGCCACATCCATATTCATCATTGGCCAAACACACATAACAAGACAAGAGGTGAATAGTTTTGTTAATACCAAAATGCCCTACCACCTTTGGAAGATCTTTGAATGATAAGCAATAGGTCGACCCTCCTACAACAAGACAACCCTCATTGCATGCTATTTAGAATGAAAAGTGCATAATATTACTAATTAATGAATGGTTAATTGCATAATGTTTAGCTTATCATATGAGAATTAAGCCATTATGTTACAATTATACAATTATATGTCTTAATTAAAGAATATGCATAATTTCAAGGAATTAAATGTTAATTAAGAATCATTTATGAATGAATTAGAAATTACTTCTTTTACATATCAAGTGTTAATTGTTATATAAATATTTGTTTTACTAAACTATAGAACTGAATGTGTCCATTGAGTTAAGCTTAACTCAACGAGATTAGTTTGTTGAGTTAAAATTAAGTCAATGAAGTAAGTCTATTGAGTTACACTAACTCCATGGATCAGTTATTTTCTAATATTTAATTATGAACAGTTGTAGGAAATTCGAAGGAAACCACGTTGCACAAATCACGTCATGATCTTAATTGTGAAATAAAGAAGTAATCACTATCATTGATGCGAAGAAAGGAAATCCAACCAATCATTTAGGCGAGAGTAGTTAATACTGAAAGAAATATAAAATGAAAAGAAAAAGAATGAAGAAAGGGGGGTAGAACCATGCTAACTACAGAAAGTGTCAAACATTCCTTGAGCTCCCACTAATACCACCATCCACCATCCATTGGAGGTTTGTGAGGATACTTTCTAGATGTCGGGTCAATTCCGAGCCAAACACGATGACTGCCAACCATTGTGAGGAGTGATCGCGTCACAAGAAGGAAAACCATTTTCACCAAGCATCAGTTCATCTCTTAGGAGACAATAAAGTTTCATGCCTTGGTTTCGGGTTGATGCCATTATGCTGAAGAGAAGATCAACTTACAAAAGTTTAGGTTTGCAATCTAGTAGGGAGAGGAGCACTTGACAATAAGTGATTAAGTTTTCAATAGTGTAATCGCGTCGCATGTAATGATGGAAGTTTTTTTTACTATCAATAGAGAATTTTACCTTTCACCATTCACTCACCCTAAGGAACATAAACAAAACTCATTATCTGTGTTTTATGCTTAGTAAATCTTTGTTGTATCATTTGTGTTTGTATTGTAAGTGCTGTTTAATATTTTATATTTATTAAATTTCAATTATATCATATTGTAGTACAAATCTCTAAAATCTTAATTTATGAATCTATTGTTTGGATTTATTGAATGGTAGAATCGATTAATGATAGATGTAAAATGAATTAACATTCAAGAGCTTAGTTGATGTTGTTTTTAATATATAGAATCGCTCAATAGATGACCATATTCTATTGCAAACTACAATTTTAATTTAAAGTTACCTAAGAGCTCGTTGAGTGAACATAACTTAACAAGATAAGTCCATTGAGTTAATTGTAAATCAACGAAGTGAGCATATTGTGAATATACATTACATCCTAGCTATGAAAATTAATTAAGTATAGTGATTTCAACATTTCTTTGTGGGTTTGACTTGTACTTGTACACTTATACAATAGATGTTGTGCACTTGTAGTTAATTTAACAGATTGGATTTAATATCTTGTTCGTGAAAATTAATTGTTACTTATAAAAAAGTACACTTAAGCAAACAAGACAAGTTTTTTCTAAAGCCATTATTGGGGAACTAACAATCTGTGAATTGTAGCATTAATTTGTTTTCATAGTAGTGAGAGTGTTGTGTTATTTTACCGTTGAGAGTATGGCATATGCTTATGCTTGAAGATTTATGAAACTAGTAATTAGCATATGTGAATTCTACAATTTAGAAGGACATGACATTACTGATTGCTTAAAGTTAAGATGGTTGTAGATGACTAGATCAAATGAGCAATAGATGAATTATATCCAATATAGAGTATGAAACACCTATGGTTTACCAAATTAACAATCATTCTAAGATGAGTAATATGTTTAGAAAAGAAGAAATCTGGGATTGGTATAATAGACTTGAACGTAGTTTGGATGATCATTTGGATTTCCTTCATTCATATCAACGATGGTGATTTCTTTTTCATTCCATGAGTGAATTCTTGCGTGATATGTGCAATCGTGGTTTTCTTTTGAATTTTCTGTTTCTGCAATTGCTAATAGTGGCATGTTAGAAGGTAACTGGTTCGTGAAGTTAGTGTAACTCAACGAACTTACTTCGTTGACTTAATTGTTAACTCAACAAACTTCTCTCATTGAGTAAAGCTTAACTTAATGAACTTCCCTCATTGAGTAAAGCTTAACTCAACGGACTTAATATAATAATAATAATAATATGTCACATGAAATAAAGAAATAACTTATAAGCTTATAACACTAACACAATGCGTTACCTTAGTGTGTAATCAAATAACTCAATGCATATAGTTATGCTAACTTAACGAGTTGTTACCGTGCACTGTATATGATATAAATATATGCAAATAAAATAGATCATGCTTAATACTATAAAACCACACTTAAATCAAGTTTTGAATCTTTCAGAAATGATCTTTAATTAACATTAATTCCTTAAAATTATGCAGATTCTTTCGTTAAGACATATAATCGTGCAATTATAACATAATGGCTTAATTCTCATATAATAAGTTAAATATTATGCAATTAACCATTATTTAATCGTTAATATTATACACTTTTTCATTCTAAATAATTACCAAGTCAATTAGTACCAAATCCTTGATCAAGGAAAGAAATAATCCTAGCACATCATAAAGACCAATTTTTTTTAGATCATAGTAGGTTTGCTAAGGGACTAGCAAAACGTAGGTATGGGAGAAGTATTTAGAATGAAAAAGTGCATAATATTAGTGGTTAATGAATGATTAATTGCATAATGTTTAGCTTATTATATGAGAATTAAGCCATTATGTTACAATTATACAATTATATGCCTTAATTAAAGAATATGCATAATTTCAAGGAATCAAATGTTAATTAAGAATCATTTATGAATGAATTAGAAATTACTTCTTTTACATATCAAGTGTTAATTGTTATATAAATATTTGTTTTACTAAACTACAGAACTGAATGTGTCCATTGAGTTAAGCTTAACTCAACGAGATTAGTTTGTTGAGTTAAAATTAAGTCAATGAAGTAAGTCTATTGAGTTACACTAACTCCATGGATCAGTTATTTTCTAATATTTAATTATGAACAGTTGTAGGAAATTCGAAGGAAACCACGTTGCACAAATCACGTCATGATCTTAATTGTGAAATAAAGAAGTAATCACTATCATTGATGCGAAGAAAGGAAATCCAACCAATCATTTAGGCGAGAGTAGTTAATACTGAAAGAAATATAAAATGAAAAGAAAAAGAATGAAGAAAGGGGGGTAGAACCATGCTAACTACAGAAAGTGTCAAACATTCCTTGAGCTCCCACCAATACCACCATCCACCATCCATTGGAGGTTTGTGAGGATACTTTCTAGATGTCGGGTCAATTCCGAGCCAAACACGATGACTGCCAACCATTGTGAGGAGTGATCGCGTCACAAGAAGGAAAACCATTTTCACCAAGCATCAGTTCATCTCTTAGGAGACAATAAAGTTTCATGCCTTGGTTTCGGGTTGATGCCATTATGCTGAAGAGAAGATCAACTTACAAAAGTTTAGGTTTGCAATCTAGTAGGGAGAGGAGCACTTGACAATAAGTGATTAAGTTTTCAATAGTGTAATCGCGTCGCATGTAATGATGGAAGTTTTTTTTACTATCAATAGAGAATTTTACCTTTCACCATTCACTCACCCTAAGGAACATAAACAAAACTCATTATCTGTGTTTTATGCTTAGTAAATCTTTGTTGTATCATTTGTGTTTGTATTGTAAGTGCTGTTTAATATTTTATATTTATTAAATTTCAATTATATCATATTGTAGTACAAATCTCTAAAATCTTAATTTATGAATCTATTGTTTGGATTTATTGAATGGTAGAATCGATTAATGATAGATGTAAAATGAATTAACATTCAAGAGCTTAGTTGATGTTGTTTTTAATATATAGAATCGCTCAATAGATGACCATATTCTATTGCAAACTACAATTTTAATTTAAAGTTACCTAAGAGCTCGTTGAGTGAACATAACTTAACAAGATAAGTCCATTGAGTTAATTGTAAATCAACGAAGTGAGCATATTGTGAATATACATTACATCCTAGCTATGAAAATTAATTAAGTATAGTGATTTCAACATTTCTTTGTGGGTTTGACTTGTACTTGTACACTTATACAATAGATGTTGTGCACTTGTAGTTAATTTAACAGATTGGATTTAATATCTTGTTCGTGAAAATTAATTGTTACTTATAAAAAAGTACACTTAAGCAAACAAGACAAGTTTTTTCTAAAGCCATTATTGGGGAACTAACAATCTGTGAATTGTAGCATTAATTTGTTTTCATAGTAGTGAGAGTGTTGTGTTATTTTACCGTTGAGAGTATGGCATATGCTTATGCTTGAAGATTTATGAAACTAGTAATTAGCATATGTGAATTCTACAATTTAGAAGGACATGACATTACTGATTGCTTAAAGTTAAGATGGTTGTAGATGACTAGATCAAATGAGCAATAGATGAATTATATCCAATATAGAGTATGAAACACCTATGGTTTACCAAATTAACAATCATTCTAAGATGAGTAATATGTTTAGAAAAGAAGAAATCTGGGATTGGTATAATAGACTTGAACGTAGTTTGGATGATCATTTGGATTTCCTTCATTCATATCAACGATGGTGATTTCTTTTTCATTCCATGAGTGAATTCTTGCGTGATATGTGCAATCGTGGTTTTCTTTTGAATTTTCTGTTTCTGCAATTGCTAATAGTGGCATGTTAGAAGGTAACTGGTTCGTGAAGTTAGTGTAACTCAACGAACTTACTTCGTTGACTTAATTGTTAACTCAACAAACTTCTCTCATTGAGTAAAGCTTAACTTAATGAACTTCCCTCATTGAGTAAAGCTTAACTCAACGGACTTAATATAATAATAATAATATGTCACATGAAATAAAGAAATAACTTATAAGCTTATAACACTAACACAATGCGTTACCTTAGTGTGTAATCAAATAACTCAATGCATATAGTTATGCTAACTTAACGAGTTGTTACCGTGCACTGTATATGATATAAATATATGCAAATAAAATAGATCATGCTTAATACTATAAAACCACACTTAAATCAAGTTTTGAATCTTTCAGAAATGATCTTTAATTAACATTAATTCCTTAAAATTATGCAGATTCTTTCATTAAGACATATAATCGTGCAATTATAACATAATGGCTTAATTCTCATATAATAAGTTAAATATTATGCAATTAACCATTATTTAATCGTTAATATTATACACTTTTTCATTCTAAATAATTACCAAGTCAATTAGTACCAAATCCTTGATCAAGGAAAGAAATAATCCTAGCACATCATAAAGACCAATTTTTTTTAGATCATAGTAGGTTTGCTAAGGGACTAGCAAAACGTAGGTATGGGAGAAGTATTTAGAATGAAAAAGTGCATAATATTAGTGGTTAATGAATGATTAATTGCATAATGTTTAGCTTATTATATGAGAATTAAGCCATTATGTTACAATTATACAATTATATGCCTTAATTAAAGAATATGCATAATTTCAAGGAATCAAATGTTAATTAAGAATCATTTATGAATGAATTAGAAATTACTTCTTTTACATATCAAGTGTTAATTGTTATATAAATATTTGTTTTACTAAACTACAAACTAAACGAGTCCATTGAGTTAACCTTAACTCAAAGAGATCGATTCATTGAGTTACAGTTAAGTTAACAAAGTAAGTCCGTTGAGTTACACTAACTCTATGGACTAATTATTTTCTAATATTCGATTGTGAGCAATTATAGGAAATTCAAAGGAAACCACATTGCACGAATCATGCCATGATCTTAATCGTGGAATGAAGAAGTAATTATCATCGTTTATGTAAATAAAGGAAATCCAATCAATCATTTAGGCGGGAGTAGTTAATATCAAAAGAAATATAAAATGAAAAGAAAAAGAATGAAGAAAGGGGAGGGGGGAGAACCACACTAATTATAGAAAATGTCAGACATTCCTTGAGCTCTCACCAACACCCTCATCCACCATCTATTGGAGGTCTGTGAGGATACTTTCTAGATGTTGGGTCGATTCTAAGTTGAACATGGTGACTAACAACTATTGTGAGGAGTGATCGTGTTATAGGAAAGAAAGCCATTTTCATCAAGCATTGGTTGATCTCTCAAGAGATGGTAAAACTTCTAGCTTTGGTTTCGAGTTGATGTCGCTATGCTGAAGAGGAGATCAACTTACAAAAGTTTAGGTTCGCAATCTAGTAGGGAGAGGAGTGCTTGACAGTAAGTGGTTATGTTTTCAATGGTGTAATCGTGTTACATGTAGTGACGAAAGTTTTTCTTATTATCAATAGAGAATTTTACCTTTCACCATTCACTCACCCTAAGGAACAAAAACAAAACAAAAATAAAACTCGTTATCTGTGTTTTATGCTTAGTAAATCTTTGTTGTATCGTTTGTGTTTGTATTGTAAGTGTTGTTTAATGTTTTATGTTTATTAAATTTCAGTTATATTGTATTGTAGTACAAATCTCTGAAATCTTAATTTAAGAATATATTGTTCAGATTTATTGAATGCTAGAATTGATAAATGATAGATGTAAAATGAATTAGCATTCAAGAGCTTAATTGATGTTGTTTGTAATATATAGAATTGCCTAATTGATGGGTGTATTCTACTACAAACTACAATTTTAATTTAAAGTACCTGAGAGCTTGTTGAGTGAACATAACTCAAGGAGGTAAGTCCGTTGAGTTAACTTTAAATCAACAAAGTGAGCATATTGTGAATATACATTATATCTTACCTTTGAGGTTCCCATTGAAAATTTAGGGGTAACATTAACATTCTTTGATTAGAATTCAACTATGCCATATAAGTTGTTTTATTAGAGATTAATTGGAAATTAGGATGAAGAACTATGCCTAAACATTTACAATTTTAAGAAAAGATGTTGGCATGAGAAGACTATAACATATCTTGGAAGTACAACATTTATTAACAAAACTCATCTAACACTTGATGGTTATATATATCTAGTCTCAAATGTATCAATTGTATTTAGATCTAATCTATACATAGTAAGCATAAATAGTTATGAAAAAATGGTAGAAATTTTACCTATACCTCATATTGCAGCTGAACCACCATCCACTCAATATGACAAAGTTCAACTTGGATTATGGTATAATAAATTTGATTATCCTACTTTGTGTCTAGTGAGATGGTGAGATGACCTTATAATTGATACATTCATTCTATATGTCACTACTTTTCAATCATATTCTTAAACTATGTTTCTATAATAGTGATTTATTGTTAATGTATTATTATTGCATTTATCAATTAAACAAAAATTAGTATATGTTCATGTTATTTTTCATATATAGTATGTTTTATTTTTCTTACAAGAAAAAAATTGAAAGAAAAAAATTAGCATCAATCCAATTTGTTGGTATTTGTTTTGAGAAATCAATTGGTTTGTTTGTGAGCCACCAAAGGCATATGAGCTTAGGTTCTACACAATGCATATAAATATATATTTTTTATTTTTACTTTCTATGTTGTTAATTTTGGTGAATGAAGGACATTTCAGGAACAAAGTTCGAAAGACATCAATTGGTTTATAATTAAACAAGGTACATTTATCAATTACCTTTCATTATATAGTTATATTTGTATAATTCGTTGAGTTATGTGTTAACTCAACGAACTAAGTCTGTTAACTTAATCACTAAGCCAATGAACTTAGTTTATCATGTCTACTATCATATAATGCATATTCTGCTAATTTGTTACATTGGGGATAATGTAAAATGTAAGTATAGGGGAGACGTAATTAGATCAAATTAAATCTTGTCATTTGTAGGAAATAAGATTGTTTTGCAGCTTTTTGAAGAATTTTTTTTTTTCGTTGCAATATTTGAAACCTTTTGAAGATTTGAAACCTTTCAAAAATTTGAAACCTTCCGATACATTATTGAAACCTTTCAAAATTTTATACTAAAATTACTTAAACCTTCTAACATTGATCAGTTGAAGAGAGGAAATCATTTTCCATGTATTTCACTTCAATAAAGATGAAAAATCATTTCTAACTATCTTTGAATAGTTTCGACTACTATGTATTTTCATCTTTATAATGAGGTTAATCAAGGTAATTAATGGAAGTAGGATCATCTCATAATACTATTAGGGCAAGATACTTAATTTTTGTTTATCTGAGAATTATCTTCCTTATATATTACTTCAAATGCTTGTCTTGCCTTAGCAATGTTTGTTTAGCATATCATGCAATAGTTTGATCAAGGAAAGTTAAAGTTATGACTTTGGTCAATGTTATGAAAAAAAAAGGAAAAAAAGAAAAAGAGAAAAAGAAGAAGAGAAATTTTCTTTCCTAAAATGCATTTACACCATTGACCTATTCTTGTATGCTTATACAACTGACATTGTGCATTTGTAGTTAATTTAATGAGCATATTTACTAGACTTAAATCTTATTCGAGAATTACTTGTCTACTTATAAAAATTACACTTAAGCCAACAAGACAAATGACATCAATCACGAGAGGAGTCTCATGATCTACATGTTGCTGTGGTGGCAACCTGTCTTGTTGGCTTAAGTGTATTTTTTTTATAAGTAATAAGCAATTCCATGAACAAGATTTAAGTTCAGTAAATTTGTTCGTTAAATTAACTGTAAGTGCACAATATCTATTATATAATTGTACAAGAATAGGTCGAACCTATAGGAAATAGTTGAAATTTGACTCTTTAAATTTTCATAGCTAGAGTTTAATGTATACTACTAATCTGCTCACTCCGTTGATTTACAATTAACTCAACAAACTAAGTTCATGGAGTTATATTTAACTCAACGAACTACTCTTGTTGAGTTACAGTTAATTCAATGAACTCTTTGGTAACTTCCTATTAATATTATTGATTACAAAATAATATAGCTATCCATTGGGTGATTCCATAAATTGCAAATATCTCTTACACCATGCAAATGCTATTTTATATTAGATTTAACACTAATCAATTCTAGCATTCAAATACTCCAAATAGTAAACAAATCAATCATGATTTCAGAGATTTAAACTAACTGTTTTTAATATTTAATCATACAATTCTATACTAACTAAAATAAGATAAACACAAAACATTTAAATAGACAATACAAATACACATGATACAAACACAGATCTTAATAAACAAAATGATGTAAATGTAAATAGATATTTGTTTTGTTTTTGTTTTGTTCTGCTCCTCAATGTGGACGATTAATGATAGGTAAACTCTTCTATTGACAATAAAAGAAACTTTCGTAACTACATGCAATGTAGTTACACATTTGAAAACTTAATCACTTATTGTCAAAGGTTCTTCTTCCTATTAGATTGTGAATCTAGACTTTTATAAGTTGATCTCCTTTTCAACATAGTGGCATCAACCTGAAACTAAGGCTAGAAGCTTTACTATCTCTTGAGAGATGATTCAGTGTTTGGTGAAAATGTCTTTCGTTCCTGTGATGCGATCACTCCTCACAGTGGTTGTCAGTCATCATGTTTTACTCAGAATCGACCCAACATTCAGAAAGTATATTCACAAACCTCCAATGAATGGTGGTTGGTGGTGGTAATGGTGGGAGCTCAAGGAACATCCAATGCTTTCTACAGTGAGTGCAGTTCTCCCTCCCTTTTTTTGTTCTTTCTTCTTTCCTTTTATATTTCTTTCTTGTAATAACTACTCTGCAACTTGATTAATTAAATTTTCTTCATTAGTATCAATGATGGTAATTACTTTTTTATTCCACAATTGAGATCATGGTGTGGTTCATGCAATGTAGTTTCCTTATGCATTTCCTACAACTACTTATAATCAAACATTAGAAAATAACTAGTCTGTGAAGTTAGTGTAACTCAACGTACTTACTTTGTTAACTTAACTATTAACTTAATGGATCAACCTCATTGAATTACAACTTAACTCAATGGACTTGTTCAATTCTGTAGTTTAATAAAATAAATACTTATTTAACATTTAACACTTAATATGTAAAAGAAGTAATTTTTAATCATTCATAATTGATTCTTAATTAACATTAATTCCTCTAAATTATGCATCTTCTTTAATTAAGTCTTATAATTGTAATATAATGACTTAATTCTCATATGATAAGCTAAATATTATGCAATTAACCATTCATTAACTACTAATATTATGCCTAATTTCATTCTAAATATAACCCCTCCAACTCCTTAAACATTTCTTGAAATTCCTCCAAGGTAGTCTACAATGGATTTGGAACCTACATCCCAACATGCTCATTCGACCCAACCTACTCCCCTACCACTTCTAGACCACGTATGAACAACACATATGTTGGTGTTTAGGAATGGAGGAAGTGTTTGACTTAGACTAGCTGTAGCGACATCAACCCCTCTTCTAGATTCATGCTCTTGATGTGAAATCTTGTACTAGCGGTTATTTAGAGAGAAAAAGTGAATAATTCTTAAAACTTAAATTAACAATTAATGACATGCTATATGACTAATAAGATAGGAATTAAGCCATTATGTTACATTTATGGAAATCTAAGGCTTAATTGAAGAATATGCATAATTAAAAGAAATTAACATTAACTAAGTATTATTTTGGAATTATTGTAAAATATCCCCTAAAAATATTATTAAATGTTGTTTACACCTATGTAGTATATGTATTATTTACATAACTCATTTTACTACATGCTTATTCTATTGAACTATAGGATTGAACTAAGTCTGTGTAGTTATTGCAAAACTCAACAGAGCTATTATTTTATTTAATGTATGATTATAGAGAGTGTTAGATGTTCATTGAGATATCATTCTTCTATCACCATCCATAATTCATTGAAGGTCTGTAGAGATATTTCTAGAGTTGGGTTGATTCTGATCAAATTGTAGTGATTGACAATTATCATAGAGGAGTGATCGCCTCACAAGAAGGAAATGTTTTTTCACTAAGCATTGAATCATCTCTTAGTAAAAAGATTAAAGCTTCCAACATTGATGTCAAGTTGATGCTAATTTGGTAAAGAGGAGATCACCTTACAAAGGTCTAGGTTCACAATTTAGTAAGGAGAGGAGCACTTGATAGTAAGTGATTAAATTTTTAGAAGTGTAACCGTATCACATATAAGGTTGGAGGTTGTTGATTTTCAATAGAGAGTATTGGCATTCATCTGTTGTCCACCTTAAGAAATATTAATATTAACGTATACATTTACATATATACTATGTTTTGTTTATGTATTGTTTGTGTTTGAATTATTTGTTCGTAATTGTCAAATGTTGTGTATTTACTTTTCATTCCAGTATAAAATTGTATAACTTTATTTTGAAATCAGTTAGTTTTAATCTTTGAAATCATACATTGACTAATTGTTATTTGAGATCATTTAGATGTTAAATAGATTCATTGTTAAATACGAGATAAGAAGCAATCATAGAACGTATGATAAGTTATTTGCATTCTTTAAGATCACTTAATGAACCAAATTCAAGTGTAAACAACTATAGCAAGTTTAAGTCTATAGACTTATTTATTGAGTTAAGTAATAACTCAATGAAGTGAGAGATTGAGTTTAAGTCCACAGACTTATCTATTAAGTTAAGTAATAACTCGATGAAGTGAGATACTTAATTAGTAAAATACTATCATTGGCTAAAAGTAACCTAAAAGCTAATTCTGTAAAGTAAATGAACAAATTTAATTGATTAAAGTCTAACTTTATATCTTGAGCAAAACCAAACATCAAGCAATAACATTTCTTCAAAAACTCATTGTTGAGCTTGACGTTGATAAATGCCATCTCACTTCAACAAGTAAGGGCTACCCATCACCATATGGCAGACATCCAAAGGAACCACATCACATTTCATTTCATCCACGTATGTTTCGGTGATAGCAAATTTGATGGTGCTCTGGGAGGTAACTTACTTTCCAACACTACGTACAATCCACCTAAGTGGATAAGGCCAAGGATGGGGATGAATTTTCAACCTGAGCTTGCGCACTAGCTCTTCAGAAACACTTGACGCTATCACTGAGTTGATGAAAAGAAAATTAAGTACTGAGATGTTGACGGGCATTTTAAAAAAAAAATAAAAAGAGACTGTGCTTTGACGGGCATTTATTATATTAAATTAAGAGAAGAGTTTGTGGACCTCATTAACATTTGACGCTACAATCACCTTCAACTACTACATACACCATCTAAAGGCATGGAAGTGATTTTCACTAATTGAATAAAGAACTTCAAGAAAATAATTTTCTTCCTTGGCCAGCTACAACAACACTGTGCATGTAGAATTATATATTTAGCATCGGTCCAAAATGTAATATTATAACCACAACACCATTCTCAAGTCATCTTATGTTGAAACCATTTATATATTATTTGGAAAATTCTATAGTACCTACAGATCTCTCGCAAATGTATTTTTAATTAGTTTTAAATCTCACCATCCTTGAGTTTCAATGAATAAATGAGATTAAAAGATTTTGATACCTATAAATCTTTTTCGATACACTAAGAATTGAAACCGCCGATAATTCCGCTTAATTGGCATGGTCACATGCATGTTCATTTTAACAAATCTGTAGTAAAAAATATTTTCTATGAAGTCTATATTTTTTTGTATATTTTGGGATTTTCATTTACATAAATCTTTTTTCCAACAAATGCAAAGGATATATATATATGGGTGTAAAAAAAATTTAAATAATCGTATCTCACTCAGTCGTTGTGGATTCAATGGCTGAGATGTCCTGACCGTAGAAAATAGGTGTTGGCCACGACCACATAGGGCATTTCCTTTTCAGTGGATATTTTTGTCATTAAATCCTTTCACATGATAATTTAATTGATCAAGGATAATGATACTTATGATTTTCATCAATGTTTTAAAAATCATTATTTTTGAAATAATATTAGGATTTGCATTACGTGTAAATATCAAAGTTCATAAGAAATATTAACATTAAAAATTTAAAATTAAAACAAAAAAATATTAGCATTAAAAATTAAATAGGAAGACGATGGTTGATCCCATGAACAACATCCATTAACATACACCCTTGGCATTGAATATAATATTATAAAATTTAAGTTTAATTACATCAATTTTTTGATGTGAGACTTTCTAGCCTAACACTTTTATGTACTTGTAACTTTTTTTTTTTTTTTTAGTGTATAAGCATCTTACAGATAAGATGTGTAAATCGAGTTTTGATACAACGTGAAAGTTCATTTCAAAATCGTTTAATGGTAAGAGAATAAAATACAACGTTAGAAGATTTAGGTTCACTTACACTGATTTTGATGTAAGACTTTATATGATCTAATAGGTATATGCTGTCTCCATTGAATTATGAATATAAAAACCAATGATTCACCCTTGCTGGAAGAGCCGTCGCAGATCTTCCAAACATTTAAATAACCGGTGCTTTTGGGATCGAATTACGCCTGCAATGATATTTTTATATCAGTATTAATGGAGATGTTAAAGTGTTGGGTGGCAGTCACTGTCTTCTATGAAACTCTTTATTTATATAAGAATAATATATATGTTCTGAACGTCGTGGCTCTCAAGCTCAACCACCTTATTTAATTGCTACGTTACGAATTATATGACTCACCTTTATGGACGGCTGTATGACGTACCTCGTCTTGCTTGTAATTTTTCAGAAAAGCATTGATTTTATTTTATGAGGAAGAATATTGAATCTCTAGCATCGATCTTGTAAGGTTTGTAAAAGAAAAATTTTAGATTCAAGTCCCAAAAGCCACCATTGATGTTGAAGAAACATGCATTCAACTTGTTCAGGATTTGTTTCTAGGGTTTTGCTGTTAAGAATCCCACACAGTCATTGACTGCACACAAAAAGCTTGATCTTAGCATGAAACAAGTAAAGACTTGAAGAGAATACCAACACGGGATGGTGGAATCTCTTCTCTTGTAATTATATTAAAGTGAAGAAAATCTTAGCTTTGAGTATCAGCAAAAATAATACAAATACCAAGAAATCTGAAAGACAATGAATGGACCATGTCACACTCAAGTAATTAAGCATATAAGTCTGTTTGATGCAGCTTCAATTCCTAAATGGTTATCAACGAGCTTTGGAGAAGTACGTTGTTATCATAAATTGCTACGTCCAATTGCGGCTATTGTTGTTACAAGAACAAGAGGCTCCGATAAACAAATGGAGACTAAGACTAAAATGTTGCAAAGTATGCAATTATTTAAGAAACGCCTTTCCTTAAACTATTTTATAGAATTAGCCAACTACGATAGTTCAATTAAGAATAATGACATTCGTAGTTTTCATTAAAATGTAATACTCCTCAACGTAAATCATAGACTTACTTGGGTGATCGAGAATGAAGGCGTTTCTGTTTCTATTATCTTGAGAAATTTCCGACGATTCTCGAGCTTCTTCAACCTGCATGTTGACGCTCGTTTGGTGTTGTTGCTTGCCATGATGATAATTGGTAGACCGATTCAGAAGATCAGAAGAGGAAGCATAACATAAAGAAACTGCAGGCTAAGGGATGTGTGTGTGCTTAACAAGCAAATAAAGCTTTCATATACATATAGAGACATAAAGAAGCAAGTACATGGTCACGAAACAAAGCTTTCTTGAATGGGGCACATATGAGGAGCACATACCATAGAACGTGCACATGGTGTTGTGAACTCAATTAAGTAGTATTTATCTAAATTAATCACAGTTGGTCAAAGAACTCAACCAAAGATTGGAGACCAAGCCTAACCCAAACTATGCATACGTGTGGCCCTCCATGCCCACCTAAAACCCTTGGTGAAGGATAAACTAAAAACTCCTAAGACGTAAGGAGGTTGAAGATGTCACTTTTCTTTTCCATTGTAAAGACAGCATTCGTCACCAATGCGCAAGGTACCGTATCTCCGTCATGACTTCAACTCTGAACTTTCACCATATTTATTTAATATTAAATAATTAAGTGGTTGGAATGTCTCTATAGTTAACTAATTAACCCAAGGGGAACTACCCTACCATCCATAGAGTTTGGTGTAGAAGTTTTTTTTGCTTAACAACTATTTTACTTTTCCTTTTTTTTTGAGCTTTTTTGATCCTGAGCGTTCAAGGGATGAGGACCAGAACCCATCGAACCAGATCGCTATGCCCACCCGGGTTCACCACTACTTTCTTCATCCTAATGACAACCCTTCGACCTCTCTTGTCCCTGATTTGTTGACCATAGACAACTACGATACTTGGGCACAGGCAATGTGGAGAACAAGTATTGCTTCCTTAATGGGAGCTTGTAGATATCTGATCCTGCGGTGGCATTGGGAGATTATGACCTCTGGACTGCTAGTAATGACATATTACTGTCTTGGATCATGAGTAGTGTGATGTACCGTGACATCACCCATGACATGTGGATTGATTTGCGTGACCGATTCACAACACGCACGTACAAAATTCAGAAAACCATCTCTCGCTAGCTGCAAGACGGATGCATCGTCACCACTTTGAAGAAGTAGTGGGACGAACTGTCGGCCTTGATTGGTCGTCCTCCCTGCACCTGTGGGGTGCAGAAGTACTACGATGCTGAAAGAGAAGAAGAACAGCTTCTTCAATTTTTGATGGGCTTAGATGAGTCTAATAAATATCTGAATTCTCTTGATCAGGATGTTTGGATTTTAGACACTACTGCCACAAACTATGTTTGTTCGAGTTCCCACCATTTTTGGTATTATCGACGACCGGGGGCGTACACTTGTCAATCTTCTGAATAATGAGCACATCTACATTACTAGATTCGGTGACGTGCAATTCAACGATCGAATTATACTCAAGGATGTCTTCTATATACCTTCTTTTAAAGTCAATTTAATTTCTATCAGTCAATTAACAAAATCCTTGAATTGAGAAGGTTTCTCTTTCTCTGAGGTATGCATTTTACAGGATCTCAAAAACATAGATGACAATTACGCTTGCTAAGGAGTCTGGTGGGCTATATCTCTTCAAATTTGACACCCGTTTATCCACTAGTGCTACTAGGCCTTTTCTAGGAGCCACCTTTGTTGAAGTTTGGCATTGTCACCTCAACCACCCCTCTTCTAGTCAAATGAAATATTTTCTTTCGATTTTACCTGAAAACTTGCAACTCTCTAATTTTACTTGTGAGACCTACTTGCTTGCTAAGCATACTAGACAATCATTCCCTGTTAGTAACTCTCGTGCTAGTCGTGCTTTTGATGTTATCCATGCTGATGCGTGGGAGCGGTTTGGGGTCCCATCATCATGTGGTTCGCATTATTTCCTTACTCTTGTTATTTTACATAGATCTACATGCTTAAAAGAAAATCTGATGTGATTTCATATCTCAAATGGTTTTTTGCTGCAACATAATTGTCGTGTTAAGGAATTTTGATCCAATAATCAACAAGATAAGGTCGTTGAACGAAAACATAGGCATATATTAGAGGTTGCTAGAAGTTTAAAACTTCAAGCTAATCTCTCCATTAAGTTCTGAGGTGAGTGTGTCGTGACAACGATTTTTTTAATAAATCGCATGCCCAACACCGTCCTTGCAAATAAGACTCCCCATGCTGTTCTTTTCGACAAAGATATTGATTATACTTGTTTGAAAGTTTTTGGTTGCATCTAATTGTGCTAAGAACTTAACTGCCAAACACAAATTTGATCAGAGGTCCCATAAACACATTTTCTTGGGATATCCTCCTAGGTATAATTTGGAAACAAGTTCTTTTATTATTAGTAGAGATGTTAGTTTTATAGAGCACGGATTTCCTTATAAGAATCGTGATTTCTATGGTGTTGATCATGATGAGAATGAAATTAATTTTCCTAGTAATTCCTTAAATTAGGATGGCAAGGGGGCTGACGGTGGAAACCCAGTGGAGTTACCTATAACCACTAGGGAACAAAGCAACAACAATATTCCTAAAATTGATGACTCCAATAATGTGATCAACATGGATGAAGAGTCAACGACCTGCATTCTCCCCACGCAAGAAGACGATAGTGATGTGGATTTCGACGATGTGATTAAGGTCCTTGGACCATTTGAACCAAGGGGTGACGAGGACTCGCAAGGTCCTTATAGCCAATCGGTTAGGAGAAGTCGCAAGACTAAGAGTACTTCCATTACTCTTATTGATCATGTTTGTCCTACGTTGAATAGGGTCAACAACTACAGCATCAAGCATCTCCTACATAAATATACCCATTACAACAAGGTCTCAAGGGATCAAGCAAATTTCATGCACTCTCTTGACAGTGAATGTGAATCGGCAACATATGAAGAAGTAAAGAAGGAAACAAAATGGAAGGAGGCCATGGTGGATGAACTTGAAGCTCTCTACCACAATCAAACTTGGGACATTGTGGATAGGCCAAGTTATAAGAGACTTGTGGGATGCAAATGAGTCTACAAAATTAAGAGAAAGGAAGATGAGTTTATAAAGAAATACAAGACAAGACTTGTAGCCAAGGGATACAATCAATAGAAAAAATTAGATTACAAAAAAATGTTTGCCCTTATCACAAAAATGAACACCGTTAGGATCACACTTGCCTTTTTGTAATGAAGTTACGATGGAAACTTCAATAGATGGATGTGAATAACACATTTACACATGGTGATCTTGAGGAGAAAGTTTACATAGATTTACCTCTAGGACTTGATAATGAAAGGGAGTTAGAGAAAAAAGTACTCCAAGCTAAAGAAATCTCTATATGGCCTTAAACAAGCATCGAGAAATTAGTTCAACAAGCTCTCACAATCCCTTATTGATGGAGAATTCACACAATCTAGATCTAATTACTCCCTTTTCACTTTCAAAATCAATTCTTCTCATGTTGTGGTCCTCGTGTGTGTTGATGATCTCTTGATTGCAGGTGATGATGAAAATCAAATTAACAAGCTGAAGGCATTGCTACAATCCAAATTTGCTATCAAGGATTTGGGGAGACCAAAATATTTCCTTGGAATCGAAATTAACAAGGACGTCAAAGGGATCAACTTATGTCAAAGGAAGTATGCACTTGCCCTTTTAAATGACTATGCGCTCTTGGGATGCAAACCATCCAAAGTGTCATTGGTCAAACATCTACAGAAGGATTATGAACTTACTAAAGGATCTAGGTAAGTATAGAAGTCTGGTTGAGAAGCTTATTTATCTTACTGTCATAAGACTAGACATTAGTTTTGTAGTAAATCGTTTAAGCCAATTCATGAGTAAGCCTTTTAAGGAACATTTTGACGTTGCATTAGTTCTTTTGAAATGTTCACCTGGTAGAGGTCTATTTTACTCATGCAACATTGATCTTGGCCTTAAGGCCTAAAGGCCTATTGTGATGCAAACTGGGGCAGTTGCCCAACTACTAGATGATCCACTAGCGAATACAATCTTAGGTGGAGCTCCCATGCCCTGGAGAAGCAAAAGGCAATTCATTGTGTCATGTTCATCAGCTAAGGCTGAATATTGATCAATGCGGATTAACTGCTGTGATGTGACTTGGTTGAACTATATTCTACATGACTTGGGGGGGTGGGTTTGAAAACAAGGAGGACACACGTCTATACTGTGATAGTAAAGCTATGTTGCATATAACTGTTAATCCCATTTTTTATGAAAAGACGAAGTATATAAAGATCGATTGTCACTATGTTTGGGAAAAGACTGTTAATGGCAGCATAAAAACAAAACATATTCAAGCTGGTGTACAAGCGGGTAGACGTCTTAACTAAACCTATAGCTTCTAGCGTTTATGAACATTTGAACGTCAAGTTTGAGCTTCAAGATGCTTTCTCCTCCCCCAACTTGAGGGGGCGTGTAGAAGTTTTTTGGTTAACGACTATTTTACTTATTATTATTATTTTTTGTGCTTTTGATCCTGGCCGTTTACCACAGAGTATGCCTTAGTATATATGTTATCTTTCACTTGCTATTTAAGACACCCTTTTCTTCTTCCTTCAATCCCTTCCGCATTCTTCCCTTGTTGTCGTTTTGATCGTCAACTTCGTTGGATGCATGGTTCGATCCTCGAATTCTAACATTTGGAAGGTACAAGTCCTTTTGATGTTAATTACCAATGCCACCTTCATGTCTGTGATTTTGGGGGGTTTATGTGATCCCATGTAGTGCAATCATTTTGTTGGGTTTCTTTAATTAGGACCTGGTTTATTGATTTTACAGTGTGTGTGTAATGTATGAACATCAGTATGTCAAGTTCCTTCTTAATCTATATTGATGTTTGAGAACAGTTACATAATGTTATCATGTATGGTAGACAGTTTTGACGAAGAGATATCAAGAATTTGATGATAAGTTGAAGCAAACAGAAGAAGAAAAAGCGGATCTTTCTCTCTCTCTCTCTCTCTCTCTCTCTCTCTCTCTCTCTCTCTCTCTCTCTATATATATATATATATATATATATATATATATATACATATATGTTAAATAAAGAATTGCAAGTTTGTGTGTGTTATTTCATGCAAATCTACCCTTTAACAATTCGAACGTGAGAACTCATGGCCATCCGATGCAATTCACGATCATCATGGTGTTTCAAAGGCCGTAAACTAGATTTTTAAAGAAAACCTTCCAGTGTATAATGAAAAAAGAAAACCACCCATTGCATTAGCTGAAAAAAAGGAAATTCGCCCATTGTATCGTAATATATACGTCAACGAATTAAAGCATTAAGAAAATGGTAATTATCCAACGCAGATCCACCCCACTAAACATATCAATGGACTATATCATATTGATCTGGTACAATTTGAATCGTGTTTAACATTATTCATATTACGTTCGCGATCTACTTGTGAACCATATATTGATAAACGATATGATTTAATTATGTTAAATTATACTAAATGGTACTTTTCTGTATACATTTGTAGCGTTGAATTTAGAAGATCTAAAATTTTGTACAAAGATGGATATGTCAAAAAAAAAGCTGTACCAACATTAACAAGGTTTGACCGAACCAAACCGTGTTAGCACGTTGGGTTTAGTCAATTGATATCAGCGTTGGACACAATGTTGATCGATAACCACCGCTAAAATATTGAAGAACATGAAATTATGAAAGCTAAAATATGACCATTCGACCTTAATAACATCTTTGGAATTTCTAATTTAGCAAGATTATAATTGATTATTATCATCCTCTACTCGTTTCTCAAATTTATTTATGGAATAATAATATCAACTTCTGATTTCATATTATTTAGCAGTGCTAGACTTATTTTCAAATCAGCAATACTGAAATATTAGTTTTAGTAATACAAAAATTATTTTCGAATCTATTTTTTGTCCCATCCTAAATAAAATGAATATTACGAAAGCACATGCAGTTAAAGAATGAATTTAGTAACACTAATTTTCTAAATACAAGTGACAAATATAATTAGATCGAAGGCATCCCAAATAAAAAAATCTTAAGTATGCAAAAATGAATTCACTCTCTATTTAGTGTTATAAGTACTAGTAAAACCAATATATTTGAAATAGTAAATATAAAATGTGAAAATAAATAACCAAAATCTCAAAAATATATGTAATCACACTTATAATATTTTCCATGAAATTGAAATAGCAAAACGTTAAAGAGTTAAACAAATTAAAAGTGGAAAATTTTCTCTCACATTTTTGAAGGGCTCTCACAAGTTTCTCGCCATCCACTATTAAAAGCATAAAAATAATTCTATGCACACAAAATATACGTTTGGAATGCTCAAAATGGATCTTTAGAGGGTACATACGAGAGTTGTTGATTAAAAGGGCAAGATAAGGTGGATCAACGGTCCAGATGAGCTGCGTTGTTGTGATCTAATGGTGGGGAGATTGTAAGTTATAGGAGCCATTGGATGAGTTGTATATGAGATGGGTACGTGAAGGGCTTAGATTTAAGGAGGAGTAGGCCGTTAGATTTGGAATTAATGGCTTAGGATTTAAGGTAACAAATTAATGCAAAGGGGCTTGGGTTTAAAAGGTTTTTAGGGGGTGTTTTGAGTGGGTTTGGGCTAAGACTTAAAGTGGACTTTTAATTTTAGGTTTTTTGGTGGGATTACGAAGGCTTTTAATGCAATGATATCGAATTTTGGAGTTTTATTTAATTAATTTAATTTTGGTGGGGTAAGGGGTGCTGCCGTGATTGGAACTAGCACTCTAATCCATGAATGTACTGAATTTCTTATCTGTATGTTGAATTTTACTTAGGTGGAATTTGTCTAAGGCATCAGTATACCATTTGAAATGGTACGTAATATATAGAGGTCTAGGTCTAGTAAGGCCTTTACCAGATCAACATATCATTGGAATGGACAAAATGTTGAAAATTGCTCCAATAGCCTCCTAAAACTTTGACTTAATTTTTCAGTATACTACTTTTGAGTTTCAACATACTGAATAATAGTCTAGTAACTTTCAGGTGTCATATTCTATTTTATTGTACACTAATTTGGGGATCGACATACCAAAAAGTAGTCCAATAACTTAGTTCTACTTTGGACATATTTTCGATATACTAGTGGATGGATTAGTATATCAGAGAATGTTCTAGTAGCAAGGTAGGGCTCGTCAACATAAGACTCTTAGAGGGTATTTGTGTACCTTGTAAATGTCAAAAAATGTTAGAATAAAAAATGTCAAAAAAAAATTTCCTAGATGTTTGTGCATCTTATTTATTTTTCGATTGGAAAAAACCCTCTTGACCCTTCCTCCTTTTAATGGAACCCTCATTCTTCATCGCTCCAAACAACAAAACGCTCGCTTGGGATTGTGAAAGCATCATCATCCATAGAGAAGTTCTAGCGTCACTCATCATCCTCATTGATCCTTTGTCGAACTATCGCAGGGAACATGAGCCTAAACGTTGAGCACTCATTCTTTATGCTTTCTTTTGAAGCATTATCATCTTTAGGTTTTGAGGATTTGGGGCCACTGCCACAGTCGAATATCACATTCGAATATTGTGGAGGGAATGTGGAAACATTGTCATCTATGGGGAGGCATCGACATTAATCATCCTCACTAATCCCTTACCAAACCACTACAAGGAACATGAGCCCAATCACTAAACACTCCTTCTTTGTGCCTTGTTTTGAAGCATCATCATCCATTGGTTAAAAGGGTTTAGGATCACTACCATTTGTCGAAGATCATATCCCTAGTATTCAAAAGCATTTGCAGTAAGTTTTTACATTTCATATTTGGTAGAGAATGTGCATGGATATAACTTAATGGATTATATCTATGAAATGTTGAATATTGTCGGCTTTTATGTTGTATTGTTGTATCCAATACCCTATTTCGGTTACATCCAATCCTCCATTCCTTCCCTTTATAGAACCACTCCATAACAAATCACAATTTGTTTTTCCACTTCCATTAGCAGCCACTACCTTCACTTGTATCATAGAAGAAAGTTACTTAAGAGGTTGAGGCTTAGGGTGATTGTGTTCATCATTGTATACAATTTTTGTTATCTTCCCATCAACCTTTTTTTTTATTGGATAATTTGGATGTATACAAGAACTTTGGTTTTACTTATTTGCTATCTTCCCATCAACCTTTTCATTAGAGCATATTCTAGAACATATTTAAATTTGATAACTTTTAGAGTTTTTTATGCAATTGGTTGGTTTGTTTAATACTGTGGCCTATAGTGTTATTAAAAAGGATGGCATATACCATCCTATATGATAAATGAATCCCTTAGATCAAAGTTTTTGTAGGAAATTATAATATAAAAAGTACAATGATATATGTGATGAAAAAAGAGAGATTAGGATAGGAACTTGGAATTACATATTCTTCAATTGCAACTTGATATGTTTTAACTTGTATCGATATAATTGCATTAAAAATCAGGAGGAGGATGTAAGAAAAGGACTATGTTTTTCCTTTTTCACCCATTTAAATATACATTTTTTAATTTCCATCTCACATATGAGTTTTCATATTGATAAAGTTTCACAATTTTGATACTTATTTTCTATACAGAAATTTAATTATACTTTTCATAGATTTAGTTATGTTTTGTTTACAATATCTTTGTTTCATTGGGTAACATTCTCTTAAAATTCATTGATGGAAGGATTAACCATAGATTGTTTCAAGGATTAACCATATCTTTATAATATTTTAACTAGTAGATATTATAATTCATCTTGCAGCCTATTTTAAGGAAATGAAACCTAAATTTCAATACAGGAAAAAGTATTATCATTACCAAAAAAAGAGAATTTTTTTGTTGGTTTTGAAATTTGGATTGAGGTTATATTAAAGATGTATATATATAAAGTATTATTATTTCTGACATTTAATTCCAACAAACCTAACGCTAAATAACTCGATTACATTTTAGAAGATGTGGTTGCAACTTCAGATCTGAGTTTGAAATTTAAGGAAGATACATTTGATTGTTGGTATAAGTGGGAAAACTTTCTCTATCTACCATTTTAAAAAACTTTAGATATCAAAAAAAAAGTTGCTTGGATATTTTATATATCAAGATAGAATTGTTAGGACAACTAGGGAGATTAAAGGATTGATTTCAATGGACCGGGGAAGTTAGTTTCTACAAAATTAAGAGAAGCTATCCTGAATGTTAAAAGAAAATTAAGTGTAAATAATGAAACTTGTGAAATTCAAAAGCTCTTTAATATTTGAAATCATTTGGAAAAAATATTTAGTGGCTGAGTTTGAAACACAACTATGGAACAATGCTTTGATATAGATCTTTCGAGAATTTTACCAAGGTCAGTTTGATGCTTTTGTATAGACAATTGGGTAGATAATACCAAGGGATTGATATTACTAAAATGAGAGGGGGGGGAAGTAGCTCTAGATGGAAAATTACTGATTCTAGTTCTCTATAGATCCTCAAATACTAAAACATTTCCTAATAGTGAATGACAATTCTAGTTGTTACTTTACATTTGATAGAGAAAAGGATTTAACAAATTTGTTGAATCCCACTAAGGGATCATGACTGGAAGTTTTTTCCAACATCCAAATTTGCTTTTCTCAAGATTTAACTTTCTTTTGTCTTATGCTTTTATTTTTTTATCATATTAATTTCTAAGAGTGTAAATATAGATACAATATCAAGGTTCCTCACTCCATTACGAACTCAGAAGATTTAAGTCACATATTCAAATTTTAAAAACCATCCACATGCAAAAAAACTTAAATGTAATTTTTTATGGAATACAACTGATATATACAAAATTATTGAAATATATAATCATATACATGACTCACACACACACACACACACACACACACATATATATATATATATATATATATAATATGGTAGCCCTATGAATTTTCTCATGAATCTTACTCATTTGTGATGTATTTTGTACATTGGACATATATTAGTTTTATTTTAATTATGAGAAAAATACATTTGTAGACAATGGCAGAAACCATCCATCAAAACTATCAAAATTAGCATTTTGATCAGAAGATACCTCACTGGATTTTGCCATAAAACATACATTTGCCAGATTTTCTTCTAAATCTGATGTTGATGAGGATTCATTGTCTGATGTTGAATCCTTTGTTTCTTCACTTTGTGAAGCTGAAGAGTCATCTCATGTCACTTTAAGCGTCATTCTCTTTTTGAATTTCTTATTCCTGAAATTCCTCCTTGAATTCTTCTTATCTTTGTTGAGAGGACAATTAGTTTGAAAGTGACTCGGCCTGTTGCACTTGTAACATATACTTTTGTCTTTCATAAATGACTTCTTCTTCGTATCTCCAAATGTCTTTGCTTACCTGAAGTTCTTGCGTTTCTTCAACAGATTTCTAAATTTTCTAGTCAACAACAGTAAATCATCGTTAGAATCACTAGTGACTTCTGAGACTTTATCAGCCTCAAAAGCTAGATCCCTTCTAGGATTTTTTCCTTTTGGATCTAAATGTTGTACTTCATAGGCTATCAGATTTCCTATGAGATCATCGAGAGTATATGTATTTAAGTCTTTGGACTCTTCAATAGATGTTGTCTTTTGAGCCTAAATTTTAGTTAAAGATCTAATGATCTTTTTTACCAAGTCTTTTTCCTAGAATTTCTTGCCTAAAGATTTTAATGAATTTACAATCTCAAGAAAACGGGAAAACATGTCAGAGATACATTCATTTTCGTGCATTTTAAAAAGCTCATATTTATGTACTAACATATTGATCTTAGATTCCTTGACCTGATTAGTACCTTCATTGGTAACTTCTAATGCATGCCATATCTCATATGCAGTTTGATATGCAGAAACTTTATTAAATTGATCATGAGATAAAGCACAAAACAAGATGTTTAAACCTTTAGCATTTAGTGTCATTCGCTCCTTTTCATCAAAAGTCTAAGTATCATATGGAGTCGTAACTAACACTATAGGATTGCTAATTATATGCTATAATTTGAAATCGATTAACTGAAAGAATACTTTCATCCTATATTTCCAATAGCCATAATTGCTACCTTCGAACATAAGAGGACAATTAGTGGTCTGTCATTCAGTCATAATTAAGATTTCAGAATTATCCATTTTAAACAGATGATCCGAAGTAAATGATAGGAAAAACTGATTCCTAAATAGAGAAATAAAGGCTTTTAATTATGATAATAATGCTCTGATACCAGTTGTAGGATCGTTTGTATCACAAGAGGGGGGGTGAATTGTGTCTTTAGTAATTAAATACTAGCGGATAAAACAAGAGCATAAAATACTCGTAAATGAAATTCTATTCTTTATTTTAAAAACAGAATTTACAATATCTTTTCAGCTTAATTCCCTTCTTGATGATTTTGATATAGAAATGTTCGATATACAATTCAAATAGAAAAACAAAGCTCTTATTCAAAACTAATTTTGAATTGTATAAAACCTGATCTTTATGCACACAACTTCTTTCTTTCTCTTTGCTCAGCTTCTGTATCTCTTCTTCTCCAGTTATCGAATTTCCAAACTTCTTACATTTGCAGCTCCTTTTTTGAAATTGCTTGGAATTTTGAACTTCTTCTAATGTTGGAGAACTTTTCAGAATATGAATATTCAAACTTAACTTTTCAGTTAGGGATCCGAATTGAATATTTAGACTTGGTTTTCGAGATTGGGATCCCTTACTGTAATGTAGCTCGTACTCTCTATTTGTAGTCGAACTCTGTTGTCTTTCACGATCAGCATGTTCATCCACTTAATCCATAATCCATAATCCACGTACTAATTTTCTCTTTAATCCAAATTACTATCTTTTTGAGTTTCCACGACCTCCACTTGTAGATACATCGAAACTTTATCTTCCTAGAGTCTTGTAGAATATCTTCTAAGTCTTCGACTTAGTCTAACACTTATCCTTTAAGTCCTATAAAAACTCAAACACTTATCCTTTAACTCTTCGAGTTTTTGCACCTGCAAAACACATGACTAAACAAAGAAACTTATCTGTTCGTTAGTCCTTTTATAAAACTCAAACAGTTATCTATCCATGTGTATAAAAACTCGAACAGTTATCTAACTATTCGATTTTTCATTACCGAATACACATGGAAAACACGTGACAACTTAAAACATTAAAAACACACGTGTAGATAACTTAATTATACAAGTTTTTAACATAAAGTATTTGACAAAAATGAAACGTTAACTATCTGAAAGTTTAACTATCGAAAATCTAACTCTTCGGAAATCTTTAATTTATCCGACATAAAAAATGAAACTTTTCGATAATCTGTTAACTATTATACTTAGAGAATATTATGTAGACTTATTTAAAAACGTTAATAAAGCATATATCATCAAAATTAAATACCTAACAAACCCGAAGCTAAGGCTAGAAGCTTTACGATCTCCTAAGATATGAGTCGACGCTTGGTGAAAATGGCTTCCCTTCTTGTGACGTGATCACTCCTCACAGTGGTTGTCAGGCACTGTGTTTGGCTAGGAATCGACTCGACATCAAGAAAGTATCCTCATAGACCTCTGATGGTTGGTGATTATGGTGGTGGTGGAGTTGGTTGGTGTGGTACTTCAGAGAATTGCCGACATAGCTTGCAGAAAGCTCGGTGATCCTCCTTTGCACACATTGGCCACACCCATCGGCCACCACCCTACTGCTTTTTTTCTTCTTTTCTTTTATATTTCTTTGGTGGTAATTGCTTTTACTTGAATGATTGGTTGGATTTCCTTCATTCATATCAACGACAATGATTTCTTCTTCCTTCGATGAGTGAATTCCTACGTGATACGTGCGATCGTGATTTTTTTCTTTCAATTATTCTGTTTCTGCAACCGCTACAGTGGCATATTAGAAAATAAATGGTCCATGGAGTTACAGATAACTCAAAGAACTTGCTTCGTTGATTTAACTATAAAACACGTGCATAAATTTAACTATTCGATGCTTAGGTGCATTTTGGATAGTTACAAACTTAACTATCCGATGCCTAGATGCATTTCGGATAGTTACAGACTTAACTATCCGATGCTCAGATGCATTTCGGATAGTTACAGATAACTCACCGATATATAACTTAAGTCAATCTTCTAGATCACGACATGTGTACTCAACAGTTTTATAATAAAGAAATATTTCAGAGAGTTACAAGTCTAACTATCCGATGCTTAGATGCATTTCGGATAGTTAGAGATAACTCACTGAAAGTCCACTTAGGTCATTCTTTCAGAACATGACACGTGTCATCAGCAGTTTTATAATAAAAGGAGATTTCGGAAAGTTACACATATAACTATCCGATGTCCAACTGCAATTTCGGATAGTTAGAGATAACTCACTGAAAGTCCACTTAAGTCATGCATTATGGTTTCGACACGTGTACTTTAGGAAATAATAAAATATTGTTTTAAAACATAACTGTTTGATAATTTAAACATAACTCTTCGGTACATTCAGCATAACTGTTCGGTATGTTAAACATAACTGTCTGAAATAACAGAAAATTTAGATACTTAAGAATTTCACAGCCTGCAGTTTACCGACAGTTCAGAAATGCACTAAATTAACATTAATTCCCCGAAATTAAGCAGATTCTTTTATTAAAGCATATAACAGTGCACTTATAACAAAATAGCTTAATTCTCATATGATAAGCTAAATATTATGCAATTAACCATCATTTAACCGTTAATATTATGCATTTTTTCATTCTAAACAATCACTCCTAAGTTTTTGAATAGAGACACTTTGTTCATTTTGAACAAGATTGTAAAACATTTTAAACTTTTCAAAAACTTCTGTCTTAGATGCTAGAAAATATACCCAAGGTATCTAGAGAAATCATCTACTAAAAAAAATTCATACTATTTACCACCAAGACTCATGATTCTTGTTGGTCCAAATAGATCCATATGTATAAGTTCTAAGACTCTCTTGCTTAAAATATCAGTTTAGGATTTTAAAGAGTTTTTATGAAGTTTACCTAACTCACATGCATTACACCTAAAGTCCTTTGAGTATCTAATCTTTGGTAAACCTCTCACTAAATGTTTTCTAGATAGTTTATGTACCAGTTTCATATTTATATGCCCGATCCTTCTATACTACAGATATGCATCACTAGTTTCAACTAGCAAACATGAATTTAAATCAACTACACTAGAAGGTAAAAATAAAATACATACAGAACCTTTTCTTTTAGCAATAAACTTAAGTTCATTTGTATTTTTATCAATAATTTTGCATACATTATCTTCAAACACTACATAATATCCATTCTCAGTTAGTTTTATAACACTCAGCAAATTAAATCCTAGGTTTTCTACATTTTTTTTGTTAGTTTTTTTTTTTTTTTTGATCCTCTAAAAGTATCCATGGAGGTGATAACATGTGAGTCTCAATGGACACTCAAAGGCCTGGTACACCAAGAGTATTCAAGGAGGCGAAAGCTTGTGAGAGGCCTTATTAGGCCCTAACATGGAAGATTTCTCTAAGTATTACACACTTTGTCTCACAGAGATTCTCAACTAGTTGGGGGTACCTTAAGTGGCCTTGTTTGCATTTTCCCAGCACTACACTAGAAAAACTTGGATTTGTTACTTTTGTTTTTACTTAGTTAATTTATCTTTATGCCTATTCTTTCTTTTAGAAGTAAACAAACAACCTTTAATACAATTTAGATATTAATTCCAATTTGTACTTTAACTGCAAGTGCACAGTGTTTATTGTATCAGTGTGCAAGTACAAGTCGATCCCATAGGGAATTGCTGAAGAACTTGAGAACTGTTCGTTTGTTAACAATCAAATTTATATATTCAATAAGCTCTCCGTTGAATTATAATTAACTCAACGGACTAAATTCGTTGAGTTATGGCTAACTCAACGGACTAACCTCGTGGACTTAAGTTAACTCCACAAGCTTGTCTTTTTTTTTTAATATTTCTATTTACAAAGGAATTCGGCCAACCATTGGGCGATTCCACAGATTGTAAATAACATCAATTAAGCTCTTTAATGTTAGTTAACATTGGATTTATCATTAAGCAATATTAACATTCAGATAATTCAAACAATAACTATTAAAATCTTTAAGTCTTTTGAACGAACCAATTTCAGTAAACTGTAAAACTAAAATAAACATAAAACAATCACAACACTAACAAAGATAACATTAATCACGATACAACACAAACAATACAACACTCAAATACAACATACAAACATAGATAAATTATTTTTTTTTGTCTTTTTGTTTTAATATGAACATGGAAATGGGCGAAAGATGAAATGTAAAGTAATCTCACTTGACAGTAAATACTTCTAACACTACTTGCAACGCGATTACACCACTGAAAATTAAACCACTTACAATTTTGTCTCCTCTCCCTATAGAATCGCGAGTCTAGAATTGCAAGATGATCTCCTCTTCAACATACAGGCATCAACCCGAAGCCAAGGCTAAAAGTTTTATGATCTCCTGAAATATAAGTTGGCGCTTGGTGAAAATGGCTTCCCTTCTCGCGACGCGATCACTCCTCACAGTAGTTGTCAGGCACTGTGTTTGGCTCGGAATCGACCGACATCAGACAAGTATCCTCACAGACCTCTGATGGTTGGTGATTATGGTGGTGATGATGATGGTTGGTGTGGAACTTCAGAGAATTGCGACGCTCATCCTCCTCTGCACACACTATCTGCCCATCGATTACACACACCTTCTTTTTTTCTTCTTTTCTTTTATATTTCTTTAGTAGTAACTACTTCTATTTGAATGGTCGGTTGGATTTCCTTCATTCGTATCAATGGCGATGATTTCTTTCCTTGTGCGATACGTGCAAACATGGTTTTTCTCTTCCAACTGTCTATTCCTGTAACCGCTACAATGGCATATTAGAAAATAGATTTAACTATAAAATACGTGCAATAAAGAAATAAGCCGCTAACATAACACGTTACCTTAGTGCGTATTCATGTAACTCAACGTGTACAGTTATGCTAACTTAACGAGTTAAACATGTGCATCTCACGTGATATACTAAAGCATTTAAATTCAACACGTGCATAAATCTAACTATCTGATGCTCAGGTGCATTTCAGATAGTTATAGATAACTCACCGAAAGTTCACTTAAGTCATTCATTATGGTTTTGACACGTATACTTCAGGAAATAATAAAATATTCTCTCAAAACATAACTGTTCGGTAATTTAAACATAACTATCCAATACATGTTTGGTCTGTTAAACATAACTGTCTGAAATATCAGAAAATTCGGATACTTAAGAATTTCACAGCCTGCAACTTACCAACAGTTCAGAAATATACTAAATTAACATTAATTTCCCAAAATTAAGTAGATTCTTCAATTAAAGCATATAATAGTGCAATTATAAATGGTTTAATTCTCATATGATAAGCTAAATATTATGCAATTAACCATCATTTAACCGTTAATAATATGCAATTTTTCATTCTAAACACTTCCCCCATACCTAAATTTTGCTAGTCCCTTAGCAAACTAAGATCTAATTAATTGGTCTTTCTAAAAGTGTTAGAATTAATTCTTTCCCCTTCTTTTTTTTCTTCTATTTAGCATAAAAATATATTCTATATGTTTCAGTAATCAACCTGCAAATATACTTAGAATATATGCAAATTACATACAAAGTATATCATCATCACATAAGTGTTAATTATATTATCGTTTGTTCTTTTTTTCATCATCTGTCATCCTGAATTTTTCAATAAGATTTCTAGAAGAAATTTCAACAACATACGAATCAAAGTACAATCCAATTCAATCTAATTAAGACAAGTAGAATAAAGAATTGTATCTCCATTAAACAACTTCAAAAGTCAATTCTAGATTCATATTACAGTAATTCTAGATAATAGAAAATATACTCGATTCAAAAGATATCTGTATTTCACAAAACACTTGTATCTTTTTAGAACAGTATATGTTTTTTTTGTACTTTAAAAGTTAATTTGACAAGCTTGAATCATACAAGAGCTTTCTAATGTACCTATGTAATGAGCTTTCAGTTAACAATCCCAGATTTGATTAGGATCTTAGGTTACCAGATTTCAAGAGTCCTTGTTCAGGTCAACAATCCTTACATACCTATCTGCTTAAGTACAAAAGACTCGTGATCAAACAAGTCAATAAACTCTCAAAATTTTTCCTTTTTTTATTTATATATAAACATAAAACAAAACATTAATCACATACTATATATGTATGTATTTCATTAATACAGATGAAGTAAAACACCAATCTCATATGGTTCTACTTCTATCATTTGTTGTAAATATGAATCCATAACAATAAGCTGATACTTTTTCTGTAGTTTAATTAGATCTACACATAAATCATTCTACAAGTTCAATCAGTTAAATTAAATGTATCTTTAATCATATGTGTTTCATTTAATCTAGAATTCACATCTTAGCTCTTTTAGGACTTCAGATAATTTACTGATTTTTTCATTAAGCATTCTGATTTCATTTTAAAATCATGAAACTGTTAAACTCATGAAATTCAGAAAAAAAAACATAAGATACTATATTTAGATTTGCATAAATAGTAAATTCAATAACATCTTATATAACATTCTAAATATAACATTCAAGCAGTTTATAAAAATTTTACAGTCTCATTTATCGAATAGTTACAGCAAGTTCATAAAAATTTTCAATTTCCTCAAAACTTTGTAGTACTATTTTAATTCCTTTAATTAACAAACTTACGTGGCTGTTACTTCAATTACCTCCCCCCCATACCTACATTTGGCATTGTCCTCAATGTAAAAGATTTGATAATAAGTATTGTAATTGTAGTAGGCATGAATACAATTTTGCTTTATTTAAAATTCAGGATGAGTAATTAGTTACATACCTTGTTTCATTTGTATCTCCTTCTACATATTCCGATTTTTGATTCTGAAAAACTTTTCATTCACAGATAAAAGCAAAATAACATTTAATAGATATTAATAAATTAGTGTCTTGTGTGGAACCCAGGCTCCTTTACCTTTGGTGGCTCACAAGCAAGCTAGTTGGTTTCCCAGAATAGATACTAACAAACTGGATTGATATATATATTTTTTTTTATAAAAAAAATGTAGAATACACACAACATTAAACACACAAAATCACAACTTAAGAACATGATTGAAACGTAGAAACAAATGGAATAAACGTGTCAGTCCAAGCAAACTTTTTAGGCATAGTTCTTCTTGTTATTAATTATGTTTTAATGCAGTTCTTGTTCCTTCTTAATTTGTAAACATGTAATATATTATAAATTCCAAATACAAGTGTATTACCATTAATGATATGAAATGCAGAAAGGGATCCTTTTTGGTTCTAGGGTAATGTAGCAGTTTCTATTTCTACATTTATTTCAATATACTCATCTTCCCACTTCCATTCATTTATGTCTTCCATAATCCATATTTGAAATTTCATCAGTTCATCCCACCATCTTATCAGACATAAAGTAGGATCATCTTCTTCATTATACCACATTCCTATTTGAATTTTATTAAATTTTGCAGATGGTGGTTTAGCTATTTCACTCGGTGTAGGTAAAATTTCTATATATTCATCATAATTGTCTATGCTCACTATGTATAAATCAGATCCATATGCTATTGATATCTTTGTGATTAGATATATATATCCATCAAGTATGACATGTGTTTGGTTAATTAATGATTTATGTCCTAGATATATCATAATATTTTCATTCCAAGATCTATTCAGAAAATTATACATACTTAAGTGTAAATCTTCACCCCAATTTCCTGTTGGTCTTCAATAATATAATTTTTTAGGAATTGCAGAATTTTTATCAGAAAATATTAAAGCTGACCCACAATTTACAATTGATACTTCAAATCTATTAGGTCTTCCTATATTCCATTCTTCTCCTGTTATAGGATTTCTTATCAAAATATCAGGTAATAATAAACTTGCATACCTTGGTCTCGTCTTGTATATGATTAATCCTTCATCTATCCCCATAATATGATTTATTCCTTCTAATGCATTGGGTGGAATTCCAGTAGTTTCTTCCATAGCCAGATATTCATGGTTAATTGAACTATGATTAAATGACCTCTATATGAATCCATCGCTAATCTTAGTCATTTTTGCAGCTTGTAGTTCCTGAAAATATTTTTCTTCAATACAATCTTTAATTTCCTTTGATACACAACACAACCTGCACAGATCTTTAGCTGACAAGTTACTTAGTACTTCCCTTAGTGCATCCAATGGTAATTGCATCAATTCCATTTGTCAATTCTGTAAAACACAAACAAAAATTTAGTAGAGACAAAAATTAACATAACTACTGCACACCCTCGTGGAGTTAAGGCATAACTCAACGAACTAAGTTCGTTGAATTAAGGACTAACTCTACGATACTATTAACTAAAAATAAAAAACATATATACATACAGATAGTTGCTTCATATATGTTGCTTCATTCAGCTACCCTCCTAGAAGAGGTATCAATTTCATGAACAGTTCTATTGACAGGATTAGGTATAGCTTGTATTGGCAATCCTCCAGTAGGTCTAACTTCCATTGGTTCCTTCTATCTAAGTGGTATACTTCTATTCTGATTTTGAATTGCAGCATTTCCAAATACAAAATCTAGACGATTGTTTAATTGTTGGATTATCTTTTCTAATTTCTCTATTCTAGATCCTTGTTCAATTAATACTTCATAACTTATGTTCTTCTCATTTATATTTTCTCCTCCTTGGAAATTGTTGTTTCTCCAAGATAAATTTGGGTGATTTCTCTAATTAGGATGATAAGAATTTCCCAAGTTATCTCTCTGGTTTCTAGCATAAATAATATCTAAGTTATTTATGTTTGCATTCTTTTCTGCTAGCCTTTGATTTAATGATAACTCTTCTATTTTCTTTGTTAATTCATTTAATTTCACCTCAAGCATAGTGTTTGAATCTATTTCATGCATTCCTCTTGGCAATATTTTTTTATCTACAATAGCTTTAGCTGAAATTTCCCACTGTGTAGTTCTTTTTGTAAAGTTTTCTAAATATGCCCATGCTTCTTCACTACATAACTTTAAAAATCCATTTTGACAAGTAGATTCTAATAAAGATTTTGTTGAAACATCTATGCCTTCATAAATTATACCTATTAGTTGTGCTTTACTCATTGCATGATGTGGACATTGAGTCAATAAATCTTTAAATCTTTCAAAATATTTCCAGAATGATTCACCCTGTTTTTGGATACACATTAATATTTCTTTTTTCTTTTTAATCGTTTGATGTGTTGGATAATATTTTTCCAGAAAAATAGAGCAAAATTCAGTCCATGTAGAAATTGAATCAGGCGATAGAGTATATAACCATCTCTTAGCTGTGTCTTTTAAAGAAAAAGGAACATATCTAAGTTTAATAGCATCTATACTCATGTTCGGCATTTTCATTATTTGACAAACTTCGTTAAATTCTTTAAGGAAATAATAGGCATCCTCTCTTTCTAATCCATGAAAATGTGGCAATTGACTAATATAATTAGATTTCAGTTCAAACCTATCTCCCTCAAAGTTTGGCAATCGAATACATGAAGGTTCATCAACTAATTCAGGATACAGAATCTCTCCTAATGATTTTTCTACTAGAGCAGCCATTTCTATGTTCTCTTTTAAAGAAAGGTTAGATACACCCCAAAGAATTTCGTTAAAGTTTAGTTCAGAAAATTTTTCAATACTCCTTTGCAATGAAAATTCCTAGGTAGGTGTTCTTACTAATCGTTTAGTGCTTAGAGAACGAGTCCATGTGCTCATAAATAAATAGCAGAAGATTAATTACATACTAGTCTGAAGCTTTCCATTCAATAAATATTTGTTGTCGGATGAAGTTGAATCAGCTGCTTCTCCTTCCAATTCCTCCAACGCATTCTCCTTTCTTTTAAAAGTGCTGGTATCTCGTAAATAACATTTTGTTTTATATAAATACTGCACATTCATAAAGTGAATAAATTTTGTTGCAAGAACGTGGCTTGCAACGTGCATCATGGTTCCTATTTTTATAGGTACGTGTACCACTACTAATTTCAAATTTTGGTAACTGCTAAACTGACGAAGTTTCGTTCGTGGTTAAAAGAATAATCGTTCTGCTTAATCCACGAACTAACCTCGTTGAGTTGCATATAACTTAACAGAATACAATCGGTTACTGTTGCTAACTCCACGAACTAACTTCGTTGAGTTACAGATAACTCAACGGAGTGATCTTATATTATATTACTGACCTCATGGAGTTATGTTTGACTCAACAGACTTACTTCGTTGAGTTAATACTTAGCAACTTCTAAGTTTTACTCTCGTAAGTTCCTCTCTGTTCTTTTTTCTTTTTCATTTTTTTCATTCTACTAACTGAAATAAAGTTAAATCTATGTCATTAATGCATCATTCTGATTAAATTTCATTTAAATCTAAACATTATATAAATATTTAACTTGAAGGTCATTTTATGTTATGCAGAATTTACATTTTACCTTACAACATGTAGAAATTTTTAAGTAGTTATCCTGTCATTCAGCAAATTGTAAATCTGTTACATATTCATTCATAAAGTTTCATAAATTACATAATATTCAATAAATTCCATTCATTTCACATCCAAAACACGTATGAAAATTGCATCTGAAAAAAAATTATATTCATTAATATGAATCAGTTACAGTACAAGTACGTCATACAATTTCATATAATTTTACACAAGTAGACGAACAATACAATTTAATCTCTATGCCTAAGTTCATCTACTTCCTTTTGGAGTTTTTCTAATTGAAGCTCTAATTGATTAATCCTCTCTACTGCTCTTGTAATTCCTCCAGAAGGTACAACTAGTTCTGTAGCTATAAAATTTCTATATTCTTTCACTGAAATAGTTCTAGATCTGATCTTTTTTGATGTCCATTTCGTGAAATCAATACAGTCCACCATCAACAGTGGAATCAAATCTCCATAAAATAATTTCTTCTTCACTATTTTCAGCTTGGAGATAAAAACTACAGACCAATTTATTTGGATCTTATTTACAACTGCATATGTGGCCCATTTGACAAATTGACTTAATTCTATATCATGACCCTATCGTTGATAGACATTCTTAATCAGAAGTTAGCTACCATGTGTGCTTTACCATTTAAATGCTTCAATCTGTTTAATAATGGCACATTAGGATTGATAGCTAAACAATCCTTAATTTGCTGTTCTGTCCACTCGACTACAATTGTATCTTCCAAAATTGTTATTCCTTCATTCTTTAAACCAAAAATGTTGTAGAGAAGCTTTGGTGTTATCTGTACATTAGCTACTTCTACGTTTGAAATTAATTCTCTTTCTCCTTCTCTTAAATTTGCATAGAAACAAGGCACTAAATTCTCATATACTGCATGCCCTCTTTCTTGAGAAATGAATTGCAATAGACCTTGGAATTCAAATAAATCTTTGATTTCTTGCATTCCATCCCAATTTACTGGTCTACTGTAAATAATGTCGTAACCCCTTATTTCTTGGTATTTGGTATAAGCTTCCTGACTACAAAAATGTACTTCATTCAAAATTGTTGTTTCAGTCGGGTCAGGAAGGTGACTTTGTTGCTCTAAAGGGGTTTGCTCTTGTTCTTCCTCTTCTATAGGTTGCATTTGAACATTTTCTACAGATTCTTGAATTTCTGTTTCTATTTGTGGTGGTGAGCCGGCAGAACTCTCCACTCTTTCTTGAATTCTCTCTATAAATTGCTAAAGAGTTTCTTGTTCTTCATTGGAATCTATAAAATTATTTTTGTCTAAATGGCTTCTTTTAGCCTATTCATTTTCTGCTCTTTCTTTTTCCTCCTGACTACCAATCTATTCTGTTACTGTTCTTTCTGATTCTGTAACAGATTAGGATGGAGTCACGGGCAATTTAGTTTCTACCCTAATTTCTGTTTCTTCTTGTACAGGCTGTAGACTAATTTCAGCCTAATTTTCTTCTTTTCTTTGCTCATGTTGCTGTAGCTCCTCCTGCTCCTCCTTAGAATCGGATAGCAGGTTAATAAAAATTTGCTCCACAGGCCCTATAAAAATTGGTACTTCAGATTTAATTTCCTCATATTCAGGCACTTTTTCTATTCCTTTCTTTTTTCTGATTAGTTGTGCTTGTTCTTCATCTTCATCTTCTGAAATTAAATCTACAAAAGTAGGCTCTACAGGCCTTCGAGCCACAAGTACTAGCTCTTCCTGTTTAACTTTTTTTATAACTGCTGGTCTCGAAGGATCAACCTCTCCTGCAGCACTTGATTTAATCACTACCTGATACTACTCAATTTTTATTTTGTATTGGGCCCTTATCCTTTCTTCGACCCTTTTTTTCTTAATGGCATTATATAAAATATGTGCCTTAGCCGTAGTTATCTCTTGAGTATCACATTGGTCTCTTACTGTCTTGACCAGGCTAGTAAATTCTTTCTCTTCTTCTTCAATTCTCGGCCAAGCAAATGCAACTCGTGGCAATAGCTCTATTAGCTGAACTAGAGGTCCTGACTGCTGTTCCTCAAGAACAGGTCTTTCAGCAGTTGGTTCCTCCTGTTCTTCAGTTGCCTTTTCTTCATTTTCTTTCCTTTCTTGCTCCTAGATCACCCATCTAGCTCGTCTACAGATTCGTCTTTTGAACTAGAGCTGGGACTTACGTTGGATTAATTCTAGGGCTACTTCATTGTTTGGTCATATCTTTCTTTCTTTCTTTACTTACTGCAATTTCAGTTGCCACTCTAATTCGTGTCTTCATTATCTGTGATATCTATATTTCTAACTCAACCAAAATTTTCCTCAAGTTAAAGAGTTCTGATTCTACCTTTTGTAGCTCTTTCTCTCATGTTGTATTTCTGATCTTCTGTCGCGTGTGCCATTCTTCAAATTCCTTTAGAAACTGTGTGGTGTCCACTGCCTTTTCCCAAAATTCAGGCTTCATCTTCCTCATCGTGGAGTTACACAACAACACAAAATCGCTCTGATTTCTATTGTTCTAGATTCTAAATGATTTGTCGGATAATGCCCCAAAAACCTAGGTTTTAGTTTAAATAATCCCTAAGTTTAGGCGGGTAATCGGGTCATTTCCCTAACCAACTATTACTATTTTATCCGCGGTCTTAGCTACAGTACTCCGTTGAGTTACAGTTAACTTAACAGAATAAGCTTGTTGACTAACTCAAGACTTAACAGAGTAAGCTCGTTGAGTTAAGCGTAACTCAATGGACTCCGTACAAGCAAATATAATAATTAAAATATTACAGATAATAGTTTTTCTATTTTTTTTACTGGTTTAACCGATACTATGTTTCGGTCAGACCTAAATATTTTTTATTTTTTATTTCGGTTGAACTGATACTATGTTTCGGTAAAACCAACATTTTTTTTGAAAATTAATATACATATTTTTTATGTTTCGGTCATACCGATGGATCTAATCAGTTGAACCGCAACAATTTTTATATATTATATATATTATTATTATTTTATATATATATATATATAAACATAAAAATTGATTTCTTACTAAGTAAAGCTCGAGTAGTCCTCTACTTTGACTTCTTCTATAATTCTAAAGGAGCTTTTTGATGTTTTCAGAATAGGTTTCAGTCTTTGTCCATTTACTTTAAATATATTCTAATTTTTAGGATTTTCAATTTCAATAGCTCCATAAGGATAAATATTTCGAACTATGTAAGGACCTACCCATCAAGATTTTAATTTTCCCAGATGGTTATGGAGTCTAGCCATATAAAGATATACTTCTTGTCCTATTTCAAAGCTTTTTGGAATAATTTTTATATCATGCCAAAATTTAATTTTTTCTTTTTCTCTTACAGTCTTAGAATAAGCTTCATTTCTAAATTCTTCTAATTCAATTAATTGCAATTTTCTATTTTCAGCAGCTTGATTTAAATTAGTGTTCAGAGTTTTTAATGCCCAATAAGCTTTATGTTCTATTTCAGCAGGTAAATGACAACTTTTTCCATATACTAGCCTAAAAGGTGACATACCTAAGCTCGTTTTATAAGTAGGTCTATAAGCCCAAAGTGCATCTATCAATCTATTAGCCCAATCTGTTCTAGTATAGATTTAAATTCTGTGGTTTACTCCATATTTCTTCATTAAGGCTTCAAAACTTCTATTACAGAAATGAGTTCCTCTATCACTGATAATAGCTTTAGGTATCCAAATTTGGCAAATATATTTGTTCTTATAAATTGTATTACCACTTTGTTATCATTAGTTTTTGTAAGAATAGCTTCTATCCATTTAGATACATAATCCACCCCCAACAATATGTAATTAAATTGATTAGACATAGGAAATGGACCTATAAAATCTATTCTCCACATATCAAAGATTTCAACCTCAACAATAGGATTAAGAGGCATTATATTCCTCTTTGATATTCTTCCTATTTGTTGACATCCTAAACAACTTAAGCAATATTTATGAGCATCTTTAAATAGTGTTGGCCAATAAAATCCACATTGCAGAATTTTTGCAGTAGTTTTCCCTAAACCAAAATGCCCTCCACAAGCTTGGTCATGATAGAAAGACAATATGCTTGGATATTCAGTTTCTGGAACACACCTCCTTAAAATCAGATCAGGACATTTCTTAAATAAGTATGGGTCTTCCCAATAGTAGTATTTTACTCTTGAGAAAAATAATTTCTTATCCTGTCTATTCCAATCCTTAGGTGTTAGACTAGTAACTAAGTAATTAACTGTGTTTGCATACCAAGGCATTGTGTTGATGATCATTAATTGTTCATCAGGAAAATTATCCTTAATTTCAATATTTGATTTTTCAATTTGTAATCTTGATAAATGATCTACTACTACATTCTCACAACCTTTTTTATCTTTAATTTCTAGATCAAATTCTTGCAATAATAATATCCATCGGATCAATCTAGGTTTAGTTTCTTTTTTCTTTATTAGATGTTTTAGAGCTGAATGATCCGTGTATACTATTACTTTAGCTCTAATTAGATATGATCTAAACTTTTCTAAAGCAAACACAACAGCTAATAATTCTTTTTTAGTAGTTGTGTAATTAACTTGAGCATCATTTAAGGCTTTGCTTGCATAATGAATCACTCTAGGAGATTTTTCTATCTTCTGTCCCAACATTGCTCCTACAACAAAATCAGATGCATCACACATTAATTCAAATGGATGGCTCCAATCAGGTACTTGAATTATAGGAGTTGAAATTAAAGTAGTTTTAAGTCTGAAAAATGCTTCCTTGCAATTTTTATCAAAGTAAAATGGAACATCTTTTAATAGATTAGTTAAAGGTCTAGCTATTTTGCTAAACTCTTTAATAAATCTTCTATAAAAACCAGCATGTCTTAGAAATGATCTAATATATTTTACTGATTTAGGTTTTGGTAGATTAGAAATTACTTCTATTTTAGCTTTATCTACTTCCAACCATTTCTTAGAAACAACATGCCCTAAGACTATTCCTTGTTTAACCATGAAGTGACATTTTTCCCAATTTAAAACTAGATTTTTTTCCACACAGCGTTTTAATATTAGGTCTAAATTTTTTAAACAGACTTCATATGAGTTTCCATATACAGTAAAATCATCCATAAATATTTCTAAAAAATCTTTAGTCATTCTAGTAAATATGCCCTACACACACCTTTGAAAGGTAGCTAGCGCATTGCATAATCCGAATGGCATTCTTTTAAAAGCATAAGTTCCATTAAGACAAGTGAAAGTTGTTTTCTCTTGATCCTCTAATGCTATTGGAATTTGATTATACCCTGAATACCCGTTTAGGAAACAAAAATATTCTTGCCCTGCTAATCTTTCTAGCATTTGATCTATAAAAGGTAAGGGAAAATGATCTTTCCTAGTCACAACATTCAGCTTTCTATAGTCTATACATACTCTCCAGCCTGATTGAATTCTAGTAGGTATCAAGTCTTGACTTTCATTCCTAATAACTGTTAATCCTGATTTCTTGGGAACTACATGGATTGGACTAACCCATGAGCTATCAGAAATCGGATAAATTATATCATTATCTAACCATTTAACTATTTCCTTCCTGACTACTTCTTTAAGGTTTGGATTTAATCTCCTCTCAGGAATTCTAACAGGTTTAGCATTCTCTTCTAAATATATGTGGTGACAGCATAAAGTTGAACTTAACCCTTTTATATCAGTCATAGTCCATCTTATTGCTTCTTTATAACTTTTTACTACATCTTTTAATTTAGCTATTTGATCCTCTTTTAAATTTGAAGCAATAATGATTGGACAGGTTCATTTATCTTCCAGAAATATATAGGTTAATTCAAGAGGTAAAGGTTTTAATTCTAAATGTTGCCCATTAGAAGCTAGAGCTCCTAATTGAACATCATCATTTTCTAAATTAATTTCTTCCATATCTCCTTCAATATTTATGCTTTCACTTTCTTCTAGTATTTCAGAATTGATTTGCCTATTTAATTCTTCTTGAATCACATCATCTAACATATCTCCTTCATTCTCTAAAAAGTCTATGGTATGTAAGGACATTTCTAACTCCTCAAACCTTTCTAGTTTGAAAATATTTAATTGAGTATCCTCATTACCATATGCTAATTTCATTACTCCAGTTTTACAATTTATAACAGCTCCTGATGTTGCTAAAAATAGCCTTCCCAAAATTAAAGATGTATCACTATTTTTATGCTTAATTTGTTGGGAATCTAGAATTACAATATCAATAGGATATATAAAATTTTTGATTTTAATTAAGACATCCTCTATTTTTCCTCTAGGGTATCTTATACTTCTATTACCTAATTGAATAACCGTACTAGTAGGAGTTAAGCCTTTTAATCCTAATGATGCAAATATATCACTTGGCATAACATTTATACCTGCACCTAAGTCTATTAAGGTTTTTCCTAGAATGGTATTTCCTATGGTGCATGATATAACAGGGATTTCATGATCAGATAACTTTTTAGGAATTTGTGGCAGAAATAGGGAACTACTTTGCTCAGTTAAAAAGACATTTTTAAGAACTTTTCGCTCTCTTTTCTTAGTACACCAATCCTTTAGAAATTTATCACAAGGTGACATTTTCTACAATAGATCTAACAAAGGAATGTTAACTTGTACTTTTTCAAAAATTTCTCTGATTTTTTCTTGTTTTTCAAGTATTGTTTGTTGTAATCTTTTAGGATAGGGTGCTAAAGATTTTGATTTCAAAGACTCTTTTTCTTTCAGTTGATTTGTTTGATCATTTTTAGCTTCATTCACAGATTCAGATTGTTCTTCAGTGATTTCTAGATTTTCAGCTATTACATTTTCATTATCATTTTGATTTTTACTCTTATCCACCTTCATATCATTTTCATTTTGAGTTCTTGGTAGTATATCAGTTCTAGATCTTAATGTTATACATACATCTTTCAGATTTTCATTACTCTTATGATGTTTTTGTATATCATTTTCGTGATAATGATCTTCAATTGTTTTTAGTTTTAAAGTGCATTCTTTAAATTCTCTTGCATTAGTATTTTCTGTTTGCTGTATATTTTGCAAATTATGCAGGTTTATAACATTATAATTTTCATTGTCCTGTTGCATAACTTGTATTTTCATTGTATATTCATCTAATGCTTTTAATTTTCTTTCCAGATCATCTAATCCCATTGCATTCAATTTTTGATCAATTTTTATTATGGTTTTTTCAGTTTCGTAAATTATATCCTTTTTAGGTTCTGAATATGCTTCCTTATAGTTTAATTGGTTGACTTCTTGTTGTTGACACACAAAGTATTCCAATTTGTCCAGATTTTGCTCTATACTATGCTCTTGTCTGTCATACCTATCCCAAACTTCAGTGTCTCTCAACATATTACACATTCTATACTAACCATTAGTTGGGTAAACTATAGAATTCTCATACTCGGCTCTATTATATTGAGGATAATTCATTTGTTGTTCATGGGATCTAACCATTTGCAAACGTTTCAGTTTCAAACAGTCATAAATGTCGTGTCCTTCAGAATTGTAGAATTCACATATGCTAATTACAGGTTTCAGAAATCTTTGAGCATAAACATATGCCATAATCTCAATTATAGAAGAAAACACACAACTTTGGCTATTAAAATGAAACAACTCTAACAGTTGCTTATATTAATTCAATTTAATTCAATTCAATTCCCTGGCAACGGCGCCATAAAACTTGTTTACGTTTTCCCACCACTACACTAGAAAAACTTGAATTTGTTACTTCTGTTTTTACTTAGTTAATTTATCTTTATGCCTATTCTTTCTTTTAGAAGTAAACAAACAACCTTTAATACAATTTAGATATTAATTCCAATTTGTACTTTAACTGCAAGTGCATAGTGTCTATTCTATCAGTGTGCAAGTATAGGTCGATCCCACAAGGAATTGCTGAAGAACTTGAGAATTGTCCTTAGTGCGTATACTAAAGCTGATCCCATAGGTTGATCTAACATAACACGTTACCTTAGTGCGTATTCATGTAACTCAACGTGTACAGTTATGCTAACTTAACGAGTTAAACATGTGCATCTTACGTGATATACTAAAGCATTTAAATTCAACACGTGCATAAATCTAACTATTCGATGCTTAGGTGCATTTCGAATAGTTATAGATAACTCACCGAAAGTTCCCTTAAGTCATTCATTATGGTTTCGACATGTGTACTTCAGGAAATAATAAAATATTCTCTCAAAACATAACTGTTCGGCAATTTAAACATAACTATCTGATACATGTTCGGCAATTTCACAACCTGCAATAGTTCAGAAATGTACTAAATTAACATTAATTCTACAAAATTAAGCAGATTCTTCAATTAAAGCATATAACAGTGCAATTATAACATAATGGCTTAATTCTCATATGATAAGCTAAATATTATGCAATTAACCATCATTTAACTGTTAATAATATGCACTTTTTCATTCTAAACAGGCCCCATCTACCAACTCGATTGAGATTACTAACTAAGACAAGGCCCACAATGTTGACATGTGAATTGGGTAAGTGGTGCACATACCTACAACTTGCCAACGCTTGAGCAGAGCCAGCACTACTGCCCATAGGCACTACATAAGAACTTCCCAAATGGTCACCCATCCTGGTTCTGTTCTTACCCAAACATAGTTAACTCTAGAGTTCTTACAGGAGTAGGTGCTTGGTAATAAGTGTAAATGCACATCTAGGTTTTCTACATATAGTACATTCGAAATAACACAAGTTAGAGTTATTTGAACATTGTCCATACCTATGATTTTATCCTTGCTTTTGTTTCCAAATGTTACACTTCCTTTTTTGGTATTTGTGAAATTTTTTAGTAGACTTTTCTGTCCGGTCATGTGACTTGATGCTCCATTGTCTAAGATCCATTTTTATGTTGTTTCCTCCTTAGACTCATTTTCCATGAAGCACACATGAGCAATGTCTTCTAACTCTTGTTCTTCTTCTGAATGTGAAGATTTTGATGATGATTCCTTAGATTCAGACTTTTCAAACGTGTCATCCAAAGTGACCTTCAAAGTCTTTTTCTTGTAAAACTTTTTTTGAGTTTTCTGAGCCGTCTTCTTTTGATTTGTCCTACTATGCTTTTCATTTTTCCTTATAGGACAATCTGGAGAAAGATGTCCAGGTTTCTTACAGTTGTAACATACATACTTTCTAGATAAAGAATTCTTGTCATTCAATGATTTTGACGTTGAGGGTTTATCATTTTTGTTCCTTTTCTATTTCCTAGCTTTCCATGCTTTCTTGAATTTCCTAGTTAGCAAAATCAAATCCTCGTCAGAATCAGTAGATATATTAGAATCTGAATTAATTTCGAAGGCTATTTCTTTCTTCATTTTTAGTTTGTTGTGACTTAGTGATCTATTTAATTGAACTTCATAAGTTGTTAAATTTCCTATAAGTTCATTCATGGTATAAACATTTAAATCTCATGATTCCTCAATTGATGTTACTTTATGAGACCATTTAGAACTTAGGGATCTGAGAATTTTCCTCACCAAATCCTTTTGTTCAAAATTCTTTCTTAAGCATTTTAAAGAGTTTATGATATCAAGAAATCTGGAAAACATCTCAGAAATACTTTCGTCTTCATGCATCTAAAGAGTTCATACTTATGAATTAACAAGTTTATCTTTGTCTCTTTAACTTGAGAAGTAACTTCATGTGAAACTTCTAATGCATGCCACACCTCATAAGCAGATTTATATGCCGACATTTTACTGAACTGTTCATAACTCAATGCACAAAATAAAATATTTAAGCCCTTAGCATTCAGAGTTTTATTTTCTTTTTCAGTAATTGTCCAAGTATTATAAGGAGTAGTTAACAAAGTATATGGTTTAGAAATCATGAACCACAACTTATGATTTATACTTTGAAGAAAAATTGTCATCCTATATTTCCAATATTCAAAATGTATTCCATCAAATAAAGAAGGACGATTAAGATTTTGGCTTTCATACAAAGAAAAATTTCAATTTTCAGTAGCCATCTTACCTTAGATTTTTCAACCTATTTGATTTTAAATAGTTTAAAACTTTAAAACAACTTGAGCCTTAAATCAAGAAAGTTAATCATATGCTCAGATATTAATTTCTGTTTAAAAACAAGGAAGGCAGAATAAACAATGATATTAAATAAGTTGGTATCGATTTTATATCAAAGATTATTAACAAAGTTCTGATACCACTTGTAGGATCATATGGTTATACAAGAGGGGAGTGAATTGTGTTTTTCAACATTTTCGATTATAATTGAAACTTTAAAACTCAAAAACAAGTTGAGACACTGTTTTCATAAAATCATTTTTGTTCAAGGTTCCAATTACAATATACAATTCAATTCTCCTTAGAAATTGTAGATGCAATTATATATCGATATCATGTTTCATCTAAACAATTTCATAACTACAAACAGAGAAAACTAATTTGCAGAATTTAAAACATTTCTCCCTGTTTGAGATCTTTCTTCTTCTTCTTCTCTTTCTTCTTCAGCAATTCTTCAGTGACGAATATCTATTCTTTCTCTACTTCATTGAATTTGCTTTCTTCTGATACTTTAAATATTTAGTGACATAAATCTGACCTTTTTTGCTTCACTGAATTTTCTTCCATCTGATACTTCAAATCTTCAGTGACATATATCTCACCTTTTTCTGCTTCATTGAATTTTCTTCCACTTGAGAGCTTTTTCCTGAAGAGGTGTTTTTGATCTCTGAAAAAATTTTTCGTTTGGTGTACAGGGATAACTGATCAACAAGAATTTTATGCCTATTATACTGTATCTTCATTTCATGCATATCCTCTACGTTTAATCACTATTAGTCTTCCACTTCTTTACGTCTTTTCTTTTTCCTTCATCGAAATACACACGTTCTGACCTACGCTTACATTTCGAATTTTCTTTAATTATCAATCCTAGATCTCTGAAAAATTTCCTGCAAAATAAACTTTCTCGTCCAAAATCTTTCATCAAGTGTAATAAGAAGTCATTACTTTAATGTTAACTAAACGAGTAAAACAAGTAGATATATAACTTAATGAGTTCCTCATGTGCCAACTCACGTGACAAGTACTGTAGCTAACTCAACAAACTAAGTCTGTGGTATTACGCTAACTCAACGAACCATCTCTGTGGTGTTACGATAACTCAACGAACCATCTCCGTTGTGTTACAGATAACTCAACGAACTAGTAATAAATAAATGTTTTTATAATAAGAATTTTACCACGTGCAAAAATAACAACTTAAGTTTTATAACGCTAACCTAACACGTTGCCTTAGTGTTCAATATAGCAACTCAACGCATTTAGTTATGTTAACTTAACGAGTTAAACATGTGCACTTCACGTGATACAATATAACATTCATAACTTATAATTCACCACGTGTATAACACTAACTTAACAAGTTCGTCTCTTCTTTTACTCACTAACTTAACGAGTTCTCACGTAACCTATTTTAACCTTTAAGCCTCTAACTTAACGAGTTCTCACATGATCTCTATACAAATAACACTCTAACTTAACGAGTTGTCTAAACATGCACTGTTCATGATATAGAAGATATAACTTTGAAACATATCATGCTTTTCAATAAAAACACACGTTAACTTAACGTTTAGTTAAATGAGAAATTAATGCAATGAAACGACTAGTTATTAACTTAGTTTAATTTCAGATCCAATATAGACAAGTATTATATCAGTAAGCTTTTTCTATATTAATTGATGTTTTCAATTTCTTTTCATAAGCAATAGTAATTGAGCAAATATGATTACTTTCATTCAGCACACATCATTAAAACAAAATACTCAACACTTGTAACTCACCAACAGTGTAGAAATATGCTTAATTAATACTAATTCCTTGAAATTATGTAGATTCTTTCATTAAGGCATATAATAGTGCAATTATAATATAATAGCTTAATTCTCATATAATAAGCTAAATATAATGTAATTAATCATTATTTAACTAGTAATATTATGCACCTTTTCATTCTAAACACTTCCCTCATACTTAACTTTTGCTAGTCCTTTAGCAAACTACTAAGATCTAAATAGTTGGTCTTTCTAAAGTGCTAGAACTATTTCTTTCTTCATTTTGTATCTTCAGAATACTAAGATTAGATTAATGTAAATATATTTTGTATTAATTTAGTAATCTAATTTAACATTGTTTTCTCCTCTTCCACTTGTAAATATATTTAAAACATATGTAAACTACATACAAAATATACTAGCATCACATAGGTGGTAGTTATACTATCACTTTTTTTCAAACAGCTGTTATCTTAATTTTTCCAATATGATTTCTAGAATAAATTTCAACTACATATGACTCAAAACACAACTCAACTCAATATGATTAAAATAAGAAGAATAATAAATTGTATCTCAAATAAACAACTTCAAAAGTCTAATTCTAGATTCATACTTCAGTAATCATAGATAATAGAGAATATACTCGATTCAAAAGATATCTGTATCTTCACAAAATACTTTTATCTTTTCAAAACAGTATATGCATATTTTTACTTTAAAAGTTAATTTGAAAAACTTGAATCATACAAGAGCTTTCTAGTGTACCCATGTATCGAGCTTTTAGTTAACAATCCTAGATTTGATTAGGATCTTAGGTTGCCAGATTTAAAGAGTCCTTTTTCAGGTCAATAATCTTTACATTCCTATCTGCTCAAGTAGAAAAGTTTCATGATCAAACAAATCAATAAATTCATAAAAGTTTTTCTCTTTTTTTCCTCTCTTTTTTTTTTTTTCTTTTAACACAGTATATATATGTATTTCATGAATATAGATGCAATAAAACACAAATCTCATATAATTCTACTTCTATAATTTACTGAAAAATATGAATCCATATCAATAAGCTCATACTTTTTTTGTAGTTTAATAAGATTTACACATAAATCATTCTACAAGTTTAATCAATCAAATTAAATGTATCCTTGATCATATGTATCTCATTTAATCCAAAAATCAATATTTTAGCTCTTTTAGGATTTCAGATCATTTCTAGAGTTTCAGTTAAGCATTCTAATTTCTTTTTAAAATCATAAAACTGTTAAACTCATAAAATTTAGCAAAAACATAAGATACTATATCTAGATTTATATTAATAGTAATATTTTATAGCATCTTATATAATATTCAAAATATAACCTTCAGGTAGTTACAATTCTCAAAAAAAAAAAATTTCACAGTTTCAATTATCGAATAATTGTAAGACATTTAAGTTAATTACAACAACTTCATAAAAGGTTTTCAGTTTCCATAGAAATTTGTAACACAATCCTAATTCCTCTAATTAATAAGATTACTTGGATTTAATCTAATTACCTCCCCCCATACCTATATTTTGCATTGTCCTCAATGTAAAAGATTTACAGTAAATATAGAAAATGTTAGTAGGCATGAATAATGTTTCGTTGACTTAGTACTTAACTTAACGAACTTAATTCGTTGAGTTAATGAATAACTCCACAAACTATGTTTGAATGTAAATTCAGGATAAGTAATTAATTATATACCTTGTTCTTTTCTATCTCTTTTAATATCTTCCAACTTTTGATTCTGAAAAAAAACTTTTCATTCACAATAGAAAGTAAAATATATAACAAAATAACAACTAACAACGGCGCCATAAATTGTTAAATCAGTGCCTTGTGTGGAACCTAGGCTCCTATGCCTTTGATGGCTCACAAGTAAGCTAGTTGGTTTTTCAAAATAGATACCAAGAAATTGGATTGATATTTTGTTTTTTTTTTTTCTTCTTGTAAGATAAATAAACAGAAACTAAAAGTTTGCTTTTTTTTGCTTCTTTTTTTTCTTAAAAATAAATAAATGTAGCATACACACAACATTAAAAATACAAAATCACAGTTTAGGAATATGATTGAAAAGTAGTTATAAATGGAATAAACGTGTCAGTCTAAGTAAAACCTTTAGGCATCATTCTCCTTGCTATTAATTCTATTTTAATGCAGTCTGCTTTCCTTTTTAATTTGTAAACTTGCAATATGTTATTAATGCTAAATACAAGTGTATTACTATTAATGAATTGAAATGCATAAAGGGATCCTTTTCTATTCCAAGATAATTTAGTTGTTTTTATTTCTACATATATTTCAATATATTCCTCTTCCCACTTCGATTCATTTAGGTCTTTCATAATCCATATTTGAAATTTCATCAATTCATCCCATCATCTTATTAAATATAGTGTAGGATCATCATATTCATTATACCACACTCCTAATTGAATTTTATCATGTTCTATCGATGGTGGTTCAGCTATATCATTAGGTATAGGCAATATTTCTATAAAGTCATCATCATAACTATTTATGCTTACTATGTATAAATTAGATCTAAATGCAACTGATATATCCGTGACTAGATATATATATCCATCAAGTATGACATGTATGTTGTTAAATAATGCTTTCTCCTAGATATATTACAGTATTTTCATTCCAATATCTACCTAGAAAATTATACACACTTAAACATAGATCCTCATCTCAATTTCCTATTAGTCTTTAGTAATACAATTTTTTAGGAATGGTCAAATTTTTATCAGAAAATGTTAAAGCTGACCCACAATTTTTAGTTAGTACTTCAAATCTATTAGGCCTTCCTATATTCCATTCTTCTCTCGTAATAGAATTTCTAATCAAAATATTGGTAATAGAATAGCATACCTTGGTTTGGTTCTATAAACAATCAATCCTTCATCTATCTCCATAATATGATCTATTCCTTCTAATGTATTGAGTGGAATTCCAACAGTTTCTTCCATATTTAGATTTTCATAGCTGATTGAACTACAATTAAATGACTTCCATAAAAATCCATCTCTAATATTAGTCATCTTTGCAACTTGTAGTCCATGGAAATATTTTTCTCTAACACATTCTTTAATTTGTCATGACACACAATACAATTTGCAGAAATCTTTAGCTGATAAGTTACTCAATACTTCCTTTAGTGCATTGTTTAGAATGAAAAAGTGCATATTATTAACGGTTAAATGATGGTTAATTGCATAATATTTAGCTTATCATATGAGAATTAAGCTATTATGTTATAATTGCACTATTATATGCTTTAATTAAAGAATCTGCTTAAATTGGGGGAATTAAGGTTAATTTAGTACATTTCTAAACTGTCGGTAAGTTGCAGGTTGTGAAATTCTTAAGTATCCGAATTTTCTGATATTTCGGACAGTTATGTTTAACAGACCGAACATGTATTAGATAGTTATGTTTAAACTGCCGAACAGTTATGTTTTAAAAGAATATTTTATTATTTTCTAAAGTACACGTGTCGAAACCATAATGCATGACTTAAGTGAACTTTCGGTGAGTTGTCTATAACTATCCGAAATTGCAGCTGGGCATCGGATAGTTATATGTATAACTCTTCGAAATCTCTTTTTATTTATAAAATAGTTGTGGACACGTGTCATGTTTTGGGAAAGTGACTTAGGGGGGGTTAGTGCACACCAGAATTCATGGAAAGGAAAGGAAAGTTCAAACTTTCCTTTTGTAAGTCGTTAGTGTGCATGTCAATTGACGAAAAGGAATTTTACACATTTCCGTCCATATATAAGATTCAATTTCCATTTCCGGCGGAAATTTTCCCACCCTCGCGCAAGCGATTTTCGCCTAGAGGGCACGCGATTTTCGCCCTCTCGCGCACGCACTCACCCTCCCTCACGCTCGCCGTTGCCGTCGCACTCGCAGTTGTGCTCGTCGTCACGCTTGCTGCTCGCACTCGCCCTCACAGTCGTCGTCGTACTCGCACTGGCAGTCACGCTCACTGTCGCGCTCACTGCTCGCCCTCACAGAAGCCGCTTCCGGTGTGCACCGTCGAAACCTCCTCACACCGAAACCACCCCTGCCCTCGCTGTCGCCTGAAGCCGCCACTGTCACCTGAAGCCTCCACTATCACCCTAGCTGCCGTTGTCGCTCGAAGTTGTTGTCGCCCGTCGTTGCTGAAGCAGAAGGTTTGGCCTAAAGATACAAATCTTTATTCACTTTCAATAAACTCGAAGTGCCGTTGTTTTAATCACTATAATAGCATCTGATACACGAGTGCGATGGAAGAATATTTTTTTCCCCAATTTTATTGCATGCTTTACTGATGCACGAAGGTAATAAACCAGATCTCATGTTTATAATACTAGTCAAACATGTTTAAGTGGAAAGAAAGTGTTGACTCTGTCATGTTTGACTGGTGAAAATTGAAATAGATTGTTGTTGTTAACCAAGGGATCTGCTAATGGTGATGTTTGCTTGAGCCAGCAACAAGTTGATGGTAAAAAATGTCTTCTTGAGTTGGTAAGTTTCTGTGTACTTCTGAACTAGTATTACATATATTTTGTAGGTCAATTTTCCCTTGGAACAAATCAATTAAAAAGTTACTTTGAAGACAATGTATGAGTTATCAGCCACATTTTTCAACATACACCTTTTTGCATAATTATATTGCTACATAGAATATGTAATCAAAATTTCTCTTTTGATTAGTAGCATTTTATCTTGTGAATAGTTAACTTAGTTTTGATTCATTAATATGAAAATTTGTAAATTTACTTGCAAAATGGTTTTCTTGCACATGTTACAAATTTTAATCCCAACATTCCTGATTTTTACATATACTTTTTACATTTGTGAAGTTATTTCATAAGCAAGTAGGTCCTTTCCTTATTTGCTGGATTTGTACATTTGATGCTAATTTATTATATCTAATTTTCATTGATGATTGAAAGTAGCATTAATTTAGTCGAACATTTGTTTCCATTATAAATAGTTTATAATACTATTTTCTTCCTTCATGTTATGAGTTTCAAATGAGGATTTTGTTCAATAGATGCACATTAGTTATAAGAATCAATTAAACCTTTGTCAAACATCACATAGAAGATTTGACCAATCTTTTGTGTAGAACTCCCACAAATTTCATTTTACATAACGTGTGTAGCATGTCCAATGATTAATTGTTTTACTTTGTTTTTACTTTTGCAATTCTCTTATATGATTTTGACAAAAATATGAATGTAATGGTATTTGCAAATGCATATGAATATTTGTATTATTGCTGTTATTCCATATGTTTTATTGTAGTTGTTGAAACTGTGCTTGTGTAGAAAATGAGTACTCCTGATAAGGGAAGGACAGGTGGAGGTAGAAGTTACATTAGTTGGAATGCTGAAGCAGATGCGTATTTCTTAGATATTTTAGTAGAAGTATTGAATGAAGGAAATAAGAAAACTCATGATGGAAAAATCAAAGGTAGCACTTGGGATGAAGTAATTGAAAAATACAATACTAGAAGAAACACAGGTATCACAAGGAAGAATGTAGAAAGTCGCTTAAAAACTTGGCGACTAATGTATCGAAATTACTCCAAAATTGCCAACTAGAGTGGATGGGGTTGGAATTTCATCCAAGGTTACACTGACATTGATGATGAGATTTGGAAAGAGTTCGTTAAGGTTAATTTTTTAATCACTTATGACTTATAAAATATTGTAATCTTTATCTTTTTCCATTTGACTACAATTTTCTTTTTATAGGCACATCTAGAGTGTGAAAGCTACAAAGGCAAACCATGCTTGATATTTGAGCAATTGCAACAAATATTTGAAGGTAGTATGGCCATTGGGAATATGGCTAAACAAGGTGATGAGGTAGAGTTTGTACCAAACACGCAAGATGTGGAAATGAACACTTTCAATACTACTTAGGAAACAATGGACATGGATTCTGATTTACCTCCTTCATCAGGAGGAAGTTCAAGGGTGGCAACTGAGAAGAAGAAGAGACGAGCAAGACCTCATGCAGTGTCCCATCAAATCATAGCAGATTCATTTAAAGATGCATCAAAAGCCATTATGCATATGTGTGAAATAGATCAACAAAATCAAGCTACACGGAACGAGCAATTTAAAGAGTTGGTTGATACACAAAAAAAATTAGTTGAAGTACAGGAAAGGTTGGTTGATATTAAAGAAAAGACTAAAAACTATTTAGATCATGCTGTTGCAGCGTTACTTCAGATTGAAGGTCTTTCTACAGAAGAACAATATGAAGCTATGGAGTTATTCCAAAAGCCAGAATTTTGTAAAATGTTCTTAAGTTTACCAGCAGAAATGCGTTATGGATGGTTGAGGTTTAGGAAGTGAGCATATGGTTACAATGGATGAAATGTTTGTTTTGTGCATGAATTCACTTTCTTTCCAATCTTTTTGTGGGAGGTCATATATGGATGAAATGAACACTGGATATTATATATTGAAATGTGAAATGACTTATCATTATGAAATGTAAAATGCTTTTTATTAGTTGAAACATCGAATGTCTTTTATTTTCTTGCAAATGTGAAATGTCTTTTTTTTTCTTAAAAATGTGAAATGTCTTTTATTTTCTTAAAAATGTGAAATGTCTTTTATATATTGAAATGTGAAATGGTATATTCGTAATATTCTTGTTATTTTGTAGGTGAGGATGAATCCCAGTGACATGTTTACTACTACAGTTGATAATGCAATTTCATTCATACTGGATGAAGAAGAAGTGGCTAGAAGAAGGCAACTACGTCTATTAATGTCATGGACAATTTTAGCAAAAATGGCAAGTACGTCACTATTACTATACAATAACACAAGTCGTATATATAGTAAAGAAGGAGCAGATTACATTAAGAGATTACTAGATCCTTGTCAACCTCATCAAGCTTACAATTGTCGGAAGATTTACAGAATGAGTCAAAGTGTGTTTAAAAGTTTTTGTTCTTTAATGAAAAATGAAGGAGTTATTGCTGATACCAACAACATTAGTGTTGAAGAGAAATTTGCCATGTTCCTTGTCACAGTAGGGCAAAATCAAAGGTATGGAGTAACAGTTGAGCGATTTAGTCGTTCAAGTTGGAGTGTTAGCAAATACTTTAATGAAGTATTAAATACTATAATACGTCTACATCATGTGCTTATAGCAAGACCTTCATCTTCAACACCAAGTCGAATTGCAGATGATGTAAATGTTTATCCATATTTTAAGGTATGTTTTCACTTTTGTAATGTCATTGTAGTTTTTATCTTATTTAAGGAATACGATTAAATGATGTTTAATGTGTATAGGATTGCATTGGAGCTATTGATGGTACTCATATCAAAGCAACTATTTTTGGACAAGAAATAGCTAGATTTAGAAATAGGAAAGGTGAATTGTCTCAAAATGTGATGGCAGCATGTAATTTTGATATGAGATTTACATATATTTTAGCTGGTTGGGAAGGATCAGCAGCTGATGCTCGTATCCTTCAAGATGCAATTAGTAGACCTAATGGTTTCAAAGTTCCTCCAGGTAAATGCAATTAGTATATTTTCAAGTAATATGCACATTATCATACTAATTTCTATTCTTCTATAGGTAAGTTTTACTTGGTAGATGCTGGATATCCCAATCGACCACAGTATATTTGCCCATTTCGAGGTGTATGCTATCATTTATCTGATTATGTTAATGATAGACTTCCTAGTAATGCTGTAGAAAACTTTAACTACAGGCATTCACAACTAAGAATAGTCATTGAGCGTACATTTGGAGTTGTGAAACATCGTTTTTCAATCTTACGAGGTCAGATGCCATATCCATATGAAACACAAGTGAAGATTGTGATCGCATGTTTTTTACTTCACAATTTCATTCGATTGGCTGATAAAGAAGATTTACTTGAAGATTTGCAAGATGAGTTAGAAGAATTAAATATTACTGATGATATACAACCAATAGGAGAAGTGCATATGGATGAACATTCACAGGTTGGAACGATTCAAGAACAACGAAAAGAATTAGCTGATAAGATGCGTGAGGATATGATGATGGCAATGTGGGATGGAAGGACTATTTAAGTCCATTTATATTATACCTTTGGATCTTAATAAGTAATAAGTAGAATGCTTTGTATCTTTGGACTATTGTGTAGATTGATGTTGTAAAACTTTGGATGCTTTGTACTTTTAGACTACTTTTTAAATTTATGTTGTAATAATTAGAGCATGTATACTTTTTCAAGTCATTAATATTATTTTCATTTTTAAAAATAAAATTACAGATTGATGTATTAATTACACAATTTTAGGTAGTGTTTTATAATATATTTTGGTTGAAATCTTAAATCTATTAGTTCAAACCATAGATTATAAATTATTCTTATTATTTTAATCTTAAAATACATATACATATATATATATTTATTTATATATATATAAAGTATCGGTTTTCTCGAACAACCAATTCAAAAAATATATATACATATATATATTTATATATATAAAAAGTATCGGTTGAACCGAACATGATCGGTTCAACCGATACAAATATACATACATATATATATATTTTTATATATATAAAAAGTATCGGTTGAACTGAACATGATCGGTTCAACTGATGCAAATATATATACATATATATATTTATATATATAAAAAGTATCGGTTGAACCGAACATGATCGGTTCAACCGATACAAATATACATACATATATATATATTTTTATATATATAAAAAGTATCGGTTGAACCGAACATTATCGGTTCAACCGATGCAAATATATATACATATATATACATATATATACATAATAAGATCTACACATAAATCATTCTACAAGTTCAATCAGTCAAATTAGATGTATCTTTAATCATATGTGTTTCATTTAATCTAGAATTCACATCTCAACTCTTTTAGGACTTCAGATAATTTACTGATTTTTTTTATTAAGCATTCTGATTTCATTTTGAAATCGTGAAACTGTTAAACTTATGAAATTTAGAAAAAACATAAAATACTATATCTAGATTTGCATAACTAGTAAATTCAATAGCATCTTATATAGCCTTCTAAATATAACATTCAAGCAGTTTATAAAAAAATTATAGTCTCAATTATCGGATAGTTACAGCAAGTTCATATATTTTTCAATTTCCTCAAAACTTTGCAGTACTATTTTAATTTCTTTAATTAACAAACTTACATGGCTGTTACTTTAATTACCTCCCCCCCATACCTACATTTTGCATTGTCCTCAATGTAAAAGACTTGACAATAAATACAGTAATTGTAGTAGGCATGAATAAAGTTTTGTTTGATTTAAAATTCAGGATAATTAATTGGTTACATACCTTGTTCCATTTTATCTCCTTCTGCATATTCCGATTTTTTTGATTCTGAAAAACTTTTCATTCATAGATAAAAGCAAAATATAAAACAAAATAACATTTAACAGATATTACTAAATCAGTGTCTTATGTGGAACCCAGACTCCTATGCCTTTGGTGGCTCACAAGCAAGCTAGTTGGTTTCCCAGAACAGATACCAACAAACTGGATTGATATTTTGTTTGTTTTTTTTTTCATTTATAAAAAAAATGAAAACTATAAATTTTTTTTTTTTTTTAACAATAAATGCAGAATACACACAACATTAAACACACAAAATCACAGCTTAAGAACATGATTGAAAAGTAGAAACAAATGGAATAAATGTATCAGTCCAAGCAAACTTTTTAGGCATAGTTTTTCTTGCTATTAATTCTGTTTTAATGCAGTTCTTGTTCCTTCTTAATTTGTAAACATGCAATATATTATAAATTCCAAATACGAGTGTATTACCATTAACGATATGTAATGCAGAAATGGATCCTTTTTGGTTCCAAGGTAATGTAGCAGTTTCTATTTCTACATCTATTTCAATATACTCCTCTTCCCACTTCCATTCATTTATGTCTTCCATAATCCATATTTGAAATTTCATCAATTCATCCCACCATCTTATCAGACATAAAGTAGGATCATCTTCTTCATTATACCACATTCCTATTTGAATTTCATTAAATTCTGCAGATGGTGGTTCAGCTATTTCACTCGGTATAGGTAAAATTTCTATATATTCATCATAACTGTCTATGCTCACTATGTATAAATCAGATCCATATGCTAATGATATCTCCGTGACTAGATATATATATCCATCAAGTATGACATGTGTTTGGTTAATTAATGATTTCTGTCCTAGATATATCATAATATTTTCATTCTAAGATCTGTTTAGAAAATTATACACACTTAAGCGTAAATCTTCACCCCAATTTCTTGTAGGTCTCCAATAACATAATTTTTCAGGAATTGCAGAATTTTTATCAGAAAATATTAAAGCTGACCCACAATTTACAGTTGGTGCTTCAAATCTATTAGGTCTTCCTATATTCCATTCTTCTCCTGTTATAGGATTTATTATAAAAATATCAGGTAATATTAAACTTGCATACTTTGTCTCGTCTTGTATATGATTAATCCTTCATCTATACCCATAATATGATTTATATCTTCTAATGCATTGGGTGGAATTCCAGTAGTTTCTTTCATAGCCAGATATTCATGGGTATATGAACTGCGATTAAATGACCTCCATTTGAATCCATCTTTAATCTTAGTCATTTTTGCAGCTTGTAGTCCCTAAAAATACTTTTCTTCAATACAATCTTTAATTTCCTTTGATACACAATATAGCCTGCACAGATCTTTAGCTGACAAGTTACTTAATACTTCTCTTAGTGCATCCAACGGTAATTGCATCAATTCCATTTGTCGATTCTGTATAACACAAACAAAAATTTAGCAGAGACAAAAATTAACCTAACTACTGCACACCCTCGTGGAGTTAAGGCATAACTCAACGGACTAAGTTCGTTGAGTTAAAAATTAACTCTACGATACTATTAACTAAAAATAACAATCATATATACATACAGATAGTTGCTTCAGATATGCTGCTTTATTCAGCTGCCCTCCCAAAAGAGGCATCAATTTCATTAACCGTTCTATTGATAGGATTAGGTATAGCTTGTATTGGCAATCCTCTAGTAGGTCTAACTTCCATTGGTTCCTTTTGTCTAAGTGATATATTTCTATTCTGATTTTGAATTGCAACATTTTCAAATATAAATTCTAGACGATTGTTTACTTGTTGGATTATATTTTCTAATTTCTCTATTCTAGCTCTTTGTTCAATTAATACTTCATAACTTATGTTTTTCTCATTTATATTTTCTCCTCCCTGGAAATTGTTGTTTCTCCAAGATAAATTCGGGTGATTTCTCCAATTAGGATTATAAGAATTTCCCAAGTTATCTCTCTAGTTTCTAGCATAAATAATATCTAAGTCATTTATGTTCGCATTCTTTTCCGCTAGCTTTTGATTTAATGATAACTCTTCTATTTTCTTTGTTAATTCATTTAATTTCACCTCAAGCATAGTATTGGAATCTATTTCATGCATTCCTCTTGGCAATATTCTTTTATCTGCAATAGCTTCAGCCGAATTTTTCCACTATGTAGTTCTTTTTGCAAAGTTTTCTAAATATGCCCATGCTTCTTCACTACATAATTTTAAAAATCCATTTTGACAAGTAGATTCTAATAAAGATTTCGTTGAAACATCTATGCCTTCATAAATTATACCTATTAATTGTGCTTTACTCATTGCATGATGTGGACATTTTGTTAGTAAATCTTTAAATCTTTCAAAATATTTCCAGAATGATTCACCCTTTTTTGGCTACACATTAATATTTCTTTCTTCTTTTTAATCGTTTGATGTGTTGGATAATATTTTTCCAGAAAAATAGAGCAAAATTAAGTCCATGTAGAAATTGAATCAGGCGATAGAGTATATAACCATCTCTTAGCTGTATCTTTTAAAGAAAAATGGATATATCTAAGTTTAATAGCATCTACACTCATGTTCGGCAATTTCATCATTTGACAAACTTCGTTAAATTCTCTAAGGAAATAATAGGCATCCTCTCTTTCTAATCCATGAAAATGTGGCAATTAACTAATGTAATTAGGTTTCTGTTCAAACCTATCTCCCTCAAAGTTTGGCAATCGAATACATGAAGGTTCATCAATTAATTCAGGATACAGAATTTCTCCTAGTGGTTTTTCTACTGAAGCAGCCATCTCTACGTTATCTTTTAAAGAAAGGTTAGCTATGCCCCAAAGAATTTTGTTAAAGTTTAGTTCAGAAAATTTTTCAGTACTCCTCTACAATGAAAATTCCTAGGTAGGTGTTCTTACTAATTGTTTAGTGCTAGGAGAACGAGTCCATGTGCTCATAAATAAATAGCAAATTAATTACATACTAGTCTGAAGCTTTCCATTCTATAAATATTTGTTGTCGGATGAAGTTGAATCAGCTGCTTCTCCTTCCAGTTCCTCCAACGCTTTCTCCTTTCTTTTAAAAGTACTGGTAACTCGTAAATTACATTTTGTTTCATATATATACTGCGCATCCATAAAATGAATAAATCTCGTTGCAAGAACGTGTCTTGCAACGTGCATCATGGTTCCTGTTTATATGAGTATGTGTACCACTACTAATTTCAAATTTTGGTAACTGCTAAACCGACGAAGTTTCGTTCATGGTTAAAAGAATAACCGTTCTGCTTAATCCACGAACTAACATCGTTGAGTTACAGAAAACTCAACAGAATACAGTTGGTTACTATTGCGAACTCCATAGAATAACTTCGTTGAGTTACAGATAACTTAACGAAGTGACCTTATATTATATTACTGACCTCGTGGAGTTACGGTTAACTCAACGGACTAAGTTCGTTGAGTTAACACTTAGCAACAACTAAGTTTTACTCTCGTAAGTTCCTCTTTGTTCTTATTTTTCTTTGTTTATTCTGCTAATTGACATAAAGTTAAATCTATGTCATCAATGCATCATTCTAATTAAAATACGTTTAAATCTGAGCATTATATAAAGATTTAACTTGCAGGTCATTTTATGTTATGCAGAATTTACATTTTACCTTATAACATGTAGAAATTTTTAAGTAGTTTTCCTGTCATTCAGCAAATTGTAAATCTGTTACATATTCATTCATAAAGTTCCACAACTTACATAATATTCAATAAATTCCATTCATTTCACATCCAAACACGTATGAAAATTGCATCTAAAAAATTATATTCATTAATATGAATCAATTACATTACAAGTACACCATACAATTTCATACAATTTTACACAAGTAGACGAACAATACAATTTAATCTTTATGCCTAAGTTCATCTACTTCCTTCTAGAGTTTTTCTAATTGAAGTTCTAATTGATTAATCCTCTCTACAACTCCTGTAATTTCTCGAGAAGGTACAGCTAGTTCTGCAGCTACAAAATTTCTGTATTCTTTCATTGAAATGGTTCTAGATCTGATCCTTTTTTATGTCCATTTCGTGAAATCAATACAGTCCACCATCAGTAGTGGAATTAAATCTCTATAAAATAATTTCTTCTTCACTATTTTCAGCTTGGAGATAAAAACTGCAGACCAATTTATTTGGATCTTATTTACAACTACATACGTGGCCCATTTGACAAATTGACTTAATTCTATGTCATGGCCCTGTCGTTGATAGACATTCTTAATCAGAATGTTAGCTACCATGTGTGCTTTACCATTTAAATGCTTCAATCTGTTTAATAATGACACACGAGGATTGATAGCTAAACAATCCTTAATTTGCTGCTCAGTCCATTCAACTACAGTTGTATCTTCCAAAATTTTTATTCCTTCATTCTTTAAACCAAATATGTTGTGGAGAAGCTCTAGTGTTATCTGTACATCAACTTCCTCCACGTTTGAAATTAATCCTCCTTCTCTTTCTCTCAAATTTGCATAGAAACAGGGCACTAAATTTTCATATGCTGCATGCCCTCTTTCTTGAGATATAAATTGCAGTAGACCTTGGAATTCAAATAATTCTTTGATTTCTTGCATTCCATCCCAATTTACTAGTCTACTGTAAATGATATCATAACCCCTTATTTCTTGGTATTTGGTATAAGCTTCCTGACTACAAAAATGTACTTCATTCAAAATTGTTGTTTCAGTCGGGTCAGGAAGGTGACTTTGTTGCTCCTAAGGGGTTTGTTCTTGATCTTCCTCTAGCATAGGCTGCATTTGGACATTCTCTTTAGATTTCTGGATTTTTCCTTTTGCTTCTATCTATGGTGGTGAGCCGGCAAAACTCTCCACTCTGTCTTGAATTCTTTCCATAATTTGCTGAAGAGTTTCTTGCTCTTTAGTGGAATCTATGAAATTATTTTTGTCCAAATGGCTTCTTTCAGCCTCTTCATTTTCTGCTCTTTCTTCTTCCTCCTGACTACTAATCTGTTATGTTACTGTTCTTTCTGATTCTATAATAGATTGGGATGGAGTCACGGGCAATTCAGTTTCTGCCCTAATTTCTGTTTCTTTTGTCGCGTGTGCCACTCTTCTGATTCCTTCAAAAATTCTGATGTATCAAAAGCATCTTCCTAGAATTTAGGCGTCATCTTTCTCATCGTGGAGTTACACAACAGCATGGAATCGCTCTGATTTCTATTGTTCTAGGTTCTAAATGATTTGCTGGATAATGCCCCCAAAACCCTAGGTTTTAGTTTAAATAAGCCCTAAGTTTAGGCTGGTAATCGGGTCATTTCCCGAACCAACTATTACTATTTTATCCACGGTCTCAACTACAGTACTCCGTTGAGTTAACTATAACTCAACGGAATAAGCTCGTTGACTAACTCAAGACTCAACGGAGTAAGCTCGTTGGTTTAAGCGTAACTCAACGGACTTCCCGTACAAGCAAATATAATAATAATAATATTACAGAGAATAGTTTTTCTGTTTTTTTACCGGTTTAACCGATACTATGTTTCAGTCAGACCTAAATATTTTTTATTTTTTTATTTTTCTTTCAATTGAATCGATACTATGTTTCGGTAAAACCATTATTTTTTTTGAAAATTAATACAATTTTTTTAATGTTCCGGTCATACCGATGGATCTAGTTGGTTGAACTGCAACTATTTTTATGTTATATATATATTTTTAATATTATTATTTTATATATATATATAAACATAAAAACTGATTTCTTACTAAGTAAAGCTCGAGTAGTCCTCTACTCTAACTTCTTCTATAATTCTAAAGGAGCTTTTTGGTGTTTTCAGAATAGGTTTAAGTCTTTGTCCATTTACTTTAAATATATTCTGATTTTTAGGATTTTCAATTTCAATAGCTCCAAAGGATAAACATTTCAAACTATGTAAGGTCCTGCCCATCTAGATTTCAATTTTCCTGGATGGTTATGGAGTTTAGCTATATAAAGATATACTTCTTGTCCTATTTCAAAGCTTTTAGGAATAATTTTTCTATCATGCCAAAATTTAATTTTTTCTTTTTCTCTTACTTCGAATAAGCTTCATTTCTAAATTCTTCTAATTCAATTAGTTGCATTTTCCTATTTTCAGCAGCTTGATTTAAATTAGTGTTCAGAGTTTTTAATGCCCAATAAGCTTTATGTTCTATTTCAGTAGGTAAATGACAACTTTTCCATATACTAGCCTAAAAGGTGATATACCTAAGCTCGTTTTATAAGCAGTTCTATAAGCCCAAAGTGCATCTATCAATCTATTAGACCAATCTGTCCTAGTAGGATTTACTACTTTTTCCAAGATTAATTTAATTTATTTGTTTGCACTTTCTACTTGTCCACTTGTTTGCAGATGATATGATGTTGCAATTCTGTGGTTTACTCCATACTTCTTCATTAAGGCTTCAAACTTCTATTACATAAATGAGTTCCTTTATCATTGATAATAGCTTTAGGTATTCCAAATCTGGCAAATATAGTTGTTCTTATAAATTGAATTACCACTTTGTTATCATTAGTTTTTGTAGGAATAGCTTCTATCCATTTTGATACATAATCCACCCCTAACAATATGTAATTAAATTGATTAGACATAGAAAATGGACCCATAAAATCTATTCCCCACACATCAAAGATTTCAACCTCAACGATAGGATTAAGAGGCATTATATTCCTCTTTGATATTCTTCCTATTTGTTGACATCTTAAACAACTTAAGCAATATTTATGAGCATCTTTGAATAGTGTTGACCAATAAAACCCACATTGTAGAATTTTTGCAACAGTTTTCCCTGAACCAAAATGTCCTCCACAAGCTTGGTCATGACAGAAAGACAATATGCTTGAATATTCAGTTTCTGGAACACACCTCCTTAAAACCAGATCAGGACATTTCTTAAATAAGTATGGGTCTTCCCAATAGTAATATTTTACTCTTGAGAAAAACAATTTCTTATCTTGTCTATTCCAATCCTTAGGTGTTAAACCAGTAACTAAGTAATTAACTATGTTTGCATACCAAGACATTGTGTTGATGGTCATTAATTGTTCATTAGGAAAATTATCCTTAATTTCAATATTTGATTTTTCTATTTGTAATCTTGATAAATGATCTGCTACTACATTCTCACAACCTTTTTTATCTTTAATTTCTAAATCAAATTCTTGCAATAATAATATCCATCGGATCAATCTAGGTTTAGTTTCTTTTTTCTTTATTAGATGTTTTAGAGTTGAATGATCCGTGTATACTATTACTTTAGCTCCAATCAGATATGATCTAAACTTTTCTAAAGCAAACACAACAGCTAATAATTTTTTTTCAGTAGTTGTGTAATTAACTTGAGCATCATTTAAGGTTTTGCTTGCATAATAAATCACTCTAGGAGATTTTTCTATCTTTTGTCCTAACACTGCTCCTACAGCAAAATCAGAAGCATTGCACATTAATTCAAATGGATGGTTCCAATTAGGTACTTGAATTATAGGAGTTGAAATTAAGCTAGTCTTAAGTCTGAAAAATGCTTCCTTGCAATTTTTATCAAAGTTAAATGGAACATCTTTTAATAGATTAGTTAAAGGTCTAGCTATCTTGCTAAAGTCTTTAATAAATCTTCTATAAAAACCAGCATGTCCTAGAAATGATCTAATATCTTTTATTGATTTAGGTTTTGGTAGATTACAAATTACTTCTATTTTAGCTTTATCTACTTCCAACCCTTTATTAGAAACAACATGCCCTAAGACTATTCCTTGTTTAACCATGAAGTGACATTTTTCCCAATTTAAAACCAGATTTTTTTCCACATAACGTTTTAATATTTGGTCTAAATTGCTTAAACACACTTCATATGAGATGCCATATACAGTAAAATCATCCATAAATATTTCTAAAAAATCTTCAATCATTCCAGTAAATATGCCCTACACACACCTTTGAAAGGTAGCTAGCGCATTGCATAATCCGAATGGCATTCTTTTAAAAGCATAAGTTCCATTAAGACAAGTGAAAGTTGTTTTCTCTTGATCCTCTAATGCTATTGGAATTTGATTATACCCTGAATACCCGTCTAGGAAACAAAAATATTCTTGCCCTGCTAATCTTTCTAGCATTTGATCTATAAAAGGTAAGGGAAAATGATCTTTTCTAGTCACAGCATTCAGCTTTCTATAGTCTATAAATACTCTCCAGCCTGATTGAATTCTAGTAGGTATCAAGTCTTGACTTTCATTCTTAATAACTATTAATCTTGATTTCTTGGGAACTACATGGATTAGACTAACCCATGAGCTATCAGAAATCGGATAAATTATATCATTATCTAACCATTTAACTATTTCCTTCCTGACTACTTCTTTAAGGTTTGGATTTAATCTCCTCTTAGGAATTCTAACAGGTTTAACATTCTCTTCTAAATATATGTGGTGACAGCATAAAGTTGAACTTAACCCTTTTATATCAATCATAGTCCATCCTATTGCTTCTTTATAACTTTTTACTACATCTTTTAATTTAGCTATTTGATACTCTTTTAAATTTGAAGCAATAATGATTGGACAGGTTCGTTTATCTTCCAGAAATATATAGGTTAATTCAGGAGGTAAAGGTTTTAATTCTAAATGCTGCCTATCAGAAGCTAGAGCTCCTAATTGAACATCATCATTTTTTAAATTAATTTCTTCCTGATCTCCTTCTATATTTATGCTTTCACTTTCTTCTAAAGTTTCAGAATTGATTTGCCTATTTAATTCTTCTTGAATTACATCATCTAACATATCTCATTCATCCTCTAAAAATTCTATGGTATGTAAGGACATTTCTAACTCCTCAAACATTTCTGGTTTGAAAATATTTAATTGAATATCCTCATTACCATATGCTAACTTCATTACTCCAGTTTTACAATTTATAACAGCCCCTGATGTTGCTAAAAATGGCCTTCCCAAAATTAAAGATGTATCACTATTTTTATGCTTAATTTGTTGGGAATCCAAAATTACAATATCAATAGGATATATAAAATTTTTGATTTTAATTAAGACATCCTCTATTTTACCTTTAGGGTATCTTATACTTCTATCACCTAATTGAATAATCGTTCTAGTAGGAGTTAAGCCTTTTAATCCTAAGGATGTAAATATATCACTTGGCATAACATTTATACCTACACCTAAGTCTATTAATGTTCTTTCTAAAATGGTATTTTCTATGGTGCATGTTTGGGTTTTCCCAGCACTACACTAGAAAAACTTGAATTTGTTACTTCTATTTTTACTTAGTTAATTTATCTTTATGCCTATTCTTTCTTTTAAAAGTAAACAAACAACCTTTAATACAATTTAGATATTAATTCCAATTTGTACTTTAATTGCAAGTGTACAGTGTCTATTGTATCAGTGTGCAAGTACAGGTCGATCCCATAGGGAATTGCTGACAAATTTAAGAAATGTTTGATTGTGAATAATTCAAATTTATATTCAATAAGTACTCTGTTGAGTTACAGTTAACTCAACGGACTAAGTTTGTTGAGTTATGGCTAACTCAACGGACTATCCTCGTGGACTTAAGTTAACTCTACGAGCCTGTCTCTTCTTTATAATACTGCTATTTACAGAGGAATTCAGCCAACCATTGGGCGATTCCATAGATTGTAAATAACATCAATTAAGCTTTTTAATGCTATTTAACATTGGATTTATCATTAAGCAATACTAACATTCAGATGATTCAAACAGTCACCATTAAAATCTTTAAGTCCTTTTGTACGAACCAATTTCAGTAAACTGTAAAATTAAAACTAACATAAAACAATCATAAAACTGATACAGATAACATTAATCACGATACAACACAAACAATACAACACTCAAATACAACATACAAACAAAGATAAATTGTTTTTGGTATTTTTGTTTTGATGTGAACATGGAAATGGGCGAAAGGTGAAATGTAAAGTAATCTCACTTGACAGTAAATACTTCCGACACTACTTGCAACGCGATTACACCACTGAAAATTAAACCACTTACAATTCTGTCTCTTCTCCCTATAGAATCGCGAGTCCAGAATTGCAAGATGATCTCCTCTTCAGCATACAGGCATTAACCCGAAGCTAAGGCTAAAAGCTTTACGATCTCCTGAAATATGAGTCGGCGCTTGGTGAAAATGTCTTCCCTTCTTGCGATGCGATCACTCCTCACAGTGGTTGTCAGGCACTGTGTTTGGCTCGGAATCGACTCGACATCAGGCAAGTATCCTCACAGACCTCTGATGATTGGTGATTATGGTGGTGATACGATGGTTGGTGTGATACTTCGGAGAATCGTCGATACTTTCTATAGAAAGCTCGGTGCTCCTCCTCTATATACACTGGACGTCCATCGATCACACCTTCTTCTTTTTTTCTTCTTTTCTTTTATATTTCTTCAGTAGTAAATGCTTCTGCTTGAATGATTGGATAGTTATAGCTAACTTACCGAAAATTCACTTAAGACATTCATTCTAGTTTCGACACATGTACATCTAGAAATAATAAAATATTCTTTCTAAACATAACTGTTCGGCAATTTAAACATAACTATTCGAAATATCAGAAAATTTGGATACTTAAGAATTTCACAGCCTGCAACTTACCGACAGTTCATAAATGTACTAAATTAACATTAATTCCCCAAAATTAAGCAGATTCTTCAATTAAAGCATATAATAGTGCAATTATAACATAATGGCTTAATTCTCATATGATAAGCTAAATATTATGCAATTAACCATCATTTAACTGTTAATAATATGCACTTTTTCATTCTAAACATCACTACATACGACGTGATTACACCACTAAAAATTTAACCACTTACAATCTTGCCTCCTCTTCCTATAGAATCGCGAACCAAGAATTGTAAGTTGATCTCCTCTTCAGCATACTAGCATTAACCTAAAACCAAGGCTAGAAGCTTTACAATCTCTTGAGATATGAGTTGGTGCTTGGTGAAAATGGCTTCCCTTCTTACGATGTGATCACTCCTCACAGTGGTTGTCTGTCACTATGTTTGGCTCAGAATCAACTCGACATTTGAAAAGTGTCCTCATAGACCTTCGATGGTTGGTGATTTTGGTGGTGTTGTGGAGGTTCAGGGAACTTCTAATGCTTCCTACAATTAGTGCGGTTCTCCACCCACTCTCACACTATTTTTCTCTTCTTCTTTTATATTTCTTTCAGTAGTAACTGTTTTTGCTTAAATGATTAGTTGAATTTCCTTCATTCATATCAACGATGGTGATTTCTTCTTCATTCCATGAGTTAATTCCTACGTGATACATGCAATCGTGGTTTTCCTTCGAATTTCCTATTTCTGTGTAGGATCATTGTATCACAAGAGGGGGGTGAATTACGTTTTTAGTAATTAAAATTACCAATAGATAAAACAAGAGCACAAAACACTCATAAATAAAATTCTATTCTTTATAAACTCTAAAGAAAGAATTTACAATATCTTTTCAGCTCAATTCCCTTCTTGATAATTTTAATACAGTAATGTCTAATATACAATTCAAATAGAAAATGAAGTCCTTATTCAAAACTAATTTCGAATTGTATAAAACCTGATCTTTATGCACGTAGCTCCTTTCCTTTATTTTGTTCAACTTCTGTATCTTTTCTTCTCTAGTTGTTGAATTTTCAAACTTCTTGCGTTTCCAGCTCCTTTTCTGAAATTGCTTAGAATTTCAAACTTTTTTTGATGTTAGAGAATTTTTCTAGATATGAATATTTAGACTTGATTTTTCAGTTTGGGATCCGGATTGAATATTTAGACTTGGTTTTTGAGATTGGGATCTTTATTGTAATGTAGCTCGTACTCTCTATTTGTAGTCAAACTTTGACTTCACGTTCAACATGTTCATCCACTTAATCCATAATCCATGTACTAATTTCAAATTCAAATTATCCACAATTTCCACTATCTTTTTGAATGTCCACTATGTCCATTATCATTTTGAAATTTCCACTTTCTCCACTATCATTTTGAAATTTTCACTTTCTCCACTATCATTTTGAATTTCCACGATTTCCACTCGTAGATTCATCGAAATTTTATCTTCCTAAAGATTTGTAGAATATCTTCTAAGTCGTCAATTTAGTCGAACACTTATCCTTTAAGTCTTGTAAAAACTCGAACACTTATTTGTAACTCTTTGAGTTTTTGCACTTGCAAAACACGTGACTGAACAAGGAAAACTTATCTGTTCATTAGTCATTTTATAAAACTCGAATAGTTATCTATCTATGCATATAAAAACTCGAATAGTTATCTAACTCTTCGATTTTTATTACTGAATGTATATGAAAAACACATGATAACTTAAAATATTAAAAACACATGTGTAGATAACTTAATTATATGAGTTTTTAACATAACTCTTCGATTAAATCGAAATGTTAACTGTCTGAAAGTTTAACTATTTGAAAATCTAACTATCCGAAAACTTTAACTATCCAAAAGTTAACTATCTAAAATTTTAAATGAAACTTTTTGATAACTTCTCAACATTTAATTACATGACTATTATACTTAGAAAATATTATTTAGACTTATTTATAAACTTTAATAAAGCATTTATCATTAAAATAAAATTCCTAACAATCTCCCCCTTTTTGATGATGTCAAAACCTAATAAGTCAAATAATTTATCTTTTATCTTCTCCCCCTTTTTGGCATTATAAAAAAGTAAATAAAATGTAAGGAAGAAAAACTTGCTAAGTATATATCATTCAAAAAGAAATTTTTAAACATGCATATATTTTGTGGATAAGAATAAACTATTTAAATAAAAATTATTTGAAACAAAAATTGTCAAAAACAAGTATATGATCATTAAATGCAGTAAACAGTTTACATAATGTGATTGCTTTACGTAAGTAATTTTCGGTAACAAATTACAATGAATAAATCCTGCAATACATAATTTGTATAATCACAAGCCTTTTTGTCTTTGAAAAATATTTATTAGAGTATCTTAAATTTACTTTGCAATTTTTGTACTTACTCTGTTTATTTGATCAATTATTGCTTGATCTAAATCTAACGGTGAAACTTGTGATGGTTGCTATAAAAATTCTGTATTTATGTCTGTATGTAAATCTGTATGTGTATCTGTATGTATACCTGTATTTGTATCTATATGTTGTTGTTGTTCTGAAAACTATGTCAACTATTGCTGTTGTTCTTGTGACTGAGTTTGCTGATCCTGTTGTTGTTATTGTTGTCGAATTATAGGTGTATCTGCTTCCTAGTATTTTTGTAGTTCCTTTGCAAAGAAAAACCTTAACTTTAATCTTTTCTATGGCCAATGTGTAATATCTGTTTGACTTGCCACAATTCTCAAAAGTGTATCACCATAAAATAATTACTCTACAAGTTTAAGATATGAGAAACAAAAATATCATACCAGTTCACTTATATATGGTTAATTAATGCATATGTAGCATAAAGACAGCATTTTCCAACTTCTGCACTATGATCAAACCTCTAAAAGAGTGAGGCATGTAGTATTTTTGCAATAAAACGTGCTTGGCCATTTAAATCATTTAGTAATCTCATTTGATTGTTGGTAGTCAAATCTTTGACTAAACTTTTAATGTCCCATCCCAACTGATAAACATGTTTTCTTTCTGATAATTTAATTCCTTCATTTTTCAGACCAAGTACTTGATAAAGTAATTCTGGAGTTAAATATATATCATATTTTTGTATATTTGAAACAAGAATACCTTCTTCCACTATTAAGTTTGAGTAAAAACAACTTACAAGTTCTGGTATAACAAGATGGCCTGGCTGTTGTGGAAGCAAAGTCAACAAGCCTTGAAATTCAAAAATTTCTCATATATGTGCCATCCCTTCAAACTTAATTGGTCTTGAATATAAAACTGTAAAAGTTTTATATGTTTGAAAATTTTTATAACATGACTTATTTCTAAACCATAACAATGTGTCGTCTAAATTCTATTTAGGATTAAGTATTTTCCTGTTATGATGTTCTGATCTAGGACTTGTTTCAATATTATCAACATCTATATTTTCAGATCTTTCAAAACTAGTGGAATTTCTATCAAAGCTAGTATAAATGTCTGAAATATCTGTTATTGTTGTATCAATAATCTACTGAATTTCCTTTGTGTGATCTTCGTGAAACATATCAGTATCAATAGTCTTTGTACTATTCTGTCTATCAACAACATTTATTTCTATAATTGGTTTATACAACAACTATCTCTGTATGAAAGAATGTTCTATATTTGTCTGTGTAATAGAGTTATTCTGTAATTCTAAAATTTCTATAATTGAGACATTAGCAATATCATATTCTATATGTAACTGTGTAGTTTGTTGATTATATACATTTATCAACAAATATACTATATATTGTAACAGACATAACCACATGTATAAAATGTAGTATAAGCAACTATACCAAAAATCAAAAATCTTTATCTGAGATATTGTAAGAGGAAAAATATCTGTACATTCCTCTTTAGATGAAATATCTTTAAAATTCATAGACTCAGTGTCTATGTTATCAAAAATGTCATCAAAATTGATATCATCTATATATATATCATCAAAATTTCCTACATGTTCTCTTTCCGTAGGAAAAGAATGTTGGCTTGCTACATGAAGTGAAAAACTGTCCATTGTATTAAAAGAGACATTATGCACTAATGTGATACAATACCTTAGAGTGTATGCTTGTAATTCGATATTTGTCACATTTGCTGGGATTCCTGAAACAAAATCCTGTCCAACTTGTGCAATGGAACACAATTTTCCATTTTTCAACGATTCTTCTCTTTGCTGCAATATGCCTTGTACACCTTTAGTCATTCCAAAATATTCTAATGTCTTCTTCTTTTTCTGACTATATGTCTGTAGTGTTTCTGGTTGTTTAGGAGATTCTAAAGTTTTCTTAATTTTTCCTATTAAAGGCACCTATGGTCTTGATGGTCCTTCACCATGATGCCTAGGTTGCAATAATGGAATATAGAGTTTTAAGCTCTCAACCTCTACCATTTTTAGTTGATAAACTTTTTGTCCTTCACTTCGAAGGCCCATTTTCCAAATGGCAATTTTCTATTCATCAATAAACTATTGAATGTCGTCTAAAATAGCTAGGGAAAAATAATGTTGGGAATACAAAGATTCTAATTCCTTGTTGGCATTTTCTATCATTGGTCCCCATTTCTTTCCATAATAAGTAATAGACTATACTGATTTTTCAAGTATTTGTCTAGAACATGTAACAACCTCAGGGTTAGGTTGTAATGTTCTTTTCCACATTTGTAACATGGAAAGTTCAGTCTGTTTTTAGTCTAAACTGTGTTTCAGCATAATTTTGAATAAATTTCCAATAGAAAATTTTCTTGTCTTGAACAGCTTTTCTAATTTCATGTAGTACTTCTTTAGAAAAAGTATACCTTGAGTAAATGTCGATCTCATTTTCTATCTTCTGAAGTTCCATCTCTCTTTTCTACACTTTTTTCATTCTACCACGTCCTCGTCCACGTCCTAACATTCACGAGTAATTTTCGCTGTTCGCTATAGAACTTAGTGGAAGTAAAGATTGTGAAACTAGAGTTTTACCAAGGTAGAAACACGAAAGGTTGTTAGTAAAACATTTATAACTCTTTGAGTTTATAAATGAATAAATGAATTCAATCATTGAAATCATAAATATAAGATCTGTTGTTGATAAATAACTTGAATGCTTACAATAACTATACGAGTTTTACAACCAATAAAAGTAGAAGACTTAGCGTAATTGTTCGTGTAAAGAAAATAACTACTAGCTAAGTAAAAATGAGAAAACTCGAAGACTTATGATAACTATTTGAGTTTTATGAGTAGTAAAGCATATAACTATACGACAAACTAGAATAGTTATTGTCATATTTTAAGTCTTTCATAAAAATATAATAATATTAAGGGGATGTTAGTGCATGATGGAAAATTCTAACGGAAAGGAAAAAGAAAATTTGTAACGGAAAGAAAAAGAAAAATTCTGAGAAGGGTTTAGTGTAGGACGGAAAATTCTGATGGAAATTCTGACAAAAGTTTATTACAACTAATATTCAAAAAATACAAATACATCTTAATTCAAATATAACAATACTAAATAATATCAAGTAGTTCTTCCATCCCACATTGCCATCATCATATCTTCTCGCATCTTATCTGCCATTTCTTTTCTTTGTTCTTGAGTCATTTGAACCTGTGCATTGCTTTCCATATGTATCTCTCCTATTTAACTCTTCCAACTCATCTTGCAAGTCTTCAAGTAAATCTTCTTTATCAGTCTTACGAATAAAATTATGAAGCAAAAAACATGCGATGACAATCTTCACTTGTGTTTCATATGGATATGGCATTTCACCACGTAATATTGAGAATCGATGTTTCACAACTCCAAATGTACGCTCAATGACTATTCTCAGTTGTGAATGTCTGTAGTTAAAATTTTCAAGAGCATTACGAGGAACTCTATCATTAACATAATCAGATAGATAGTATCTTACACCTCGATATGGACAAATATATTCTGGTTGATTTGGATAGCCAGCATCAACTAAGTAAAACTTACCTGTATAAAAAAAATATTAGTATGGTGATGTCTTCATAACTTCTAGAAGTAGAAAACACATTTACTTGGTGGAACCTGAAAACCATTAGGTCTAGTAACTACATCTTGGAGAATACGAGCATCAGTAGCTGATCCTTCCCAACCAGCTAAAATATATGTAAATTCCATATCAAAATTACATGCTGCCATTACATTTTGAGATAATTCACCTTTCCTGTTCCTAAATCTTGCTATTTTTTATCCATAAATAGTTGCTTTGATATGTGTACCATCAGTAGCTCCAATACAATCCTATAAACATGCAGTTTTATTTTGATATTGATTAAAATAACATTAAAGATAAGGAAACTACAAAGGTGTGGAAATGTACCTTAAAATATGGGTACACATTTGAGTCTTGACGAATTCGACTTGGTGTTTCAGATGAAGGTCTTGTTAGAAGAATATGATTTAGTCATAATACAGCATTCAAGACTTCATTAAAGTATTTACTAACTGTCCAACTTGATCAACTAAATCTTTCTGTAGTTACTCTATACCTTGGATTTTGCCCAACTGTCACAAGGAACATGGCAAACTTCTCTTTTACACTAATATTGTTGGTATTTTTCAAGACTTCTTCCCTCCTCATTAATTCACAAAAACCCTTGAAAACACTTTGACTCATTCTATAAATTTTTCGACAATTGTAAACTTGATGTGGTAAAGAAGGATCTAGTAATCTTCTTATATAATCTACACCTTCTTTACTATAAATACGACTTGTACTTGAAAACAAAGTTGAGGTACTTGCAATCCCTACTAAAATATTCCAAAAAGCAAGTAGACGTCTTTGCCTTCTTCTAGCATGTTCTTCCTCTTCTTCAAATAACATCAATGTGTCATTTACTAGTTCGTCAAAATCCTCTTCAAAGTTTATCGTCACCTACAAAATTTCATGTTCAAACATATTACATGAAATCATTCCACAATTAATAGAACATAACAAAATATGATAAACAAACATCTGACATAATATCATTCCACATTTCAGTCCAAACCAAAAGTAGTTACATCATACATCTAATACAAAAAACAAACATGTAAATCATCTTTAGTCTTCCATCTTTTCTAAGTGAAACTTTAACCATCATTGTCGCATTTCTTTTGGAATTGATAGAAATATTTTACTGATTTCTTGCTTTTGGAATAATTGAGTAGCTTTATATCGATCAGTCACAGATAGATCTTCAATCTCAAATATTACTGCAATAGCTTCATCTAAAAAACACTCAGACTTCTTTTGCCATGCAAACATTTCCTTCTTCCATGCAAACATTTCTTTTCGTATGCCAACCATCTCCTTTTGTACGCTAACCATCTCTCTCATTTGTTCATTACGTACCTCACCATTAATAGTATCTTGTTCACACAAAGTAAGAAAAGCTCGTGAGGTATCTTTCAAACATTTTGTAATCATTTGTTGAGATTCTGCATGAGGGCATGCTCGCTTCCCCTTTTCCTCTACTCCAATGGAGCATGTGCACTTTCTCCTGAACTAGGAGGTATATCAGAATCGATGCCCATTCCATCTTGTGTAATGTTTGGAGTAAATGTATTTGGAACTTGAGTGTTTGGTACAATATCTAATTCTTCTAACTGTTTAGACATATTTCCATTAGCCATAGTACATTCAAAAATCAATTGTAATTGTTCATAAATGAAACATGGTTTTCCCTTACAGCTTTCACACTTTGGATGTGCCTACATAAAATTACAATATATATTAAGAAAAATTCATTACAATTGGGATAATCTTAAAGTATGTAAATAAAAATCAAACCTTAATAAACTCCTTCCATATCTCTTCATTTATGTTAGTATACCCTTGTATGAAATTCCATCCCCATCCACTTTGATTTGCAATTTTTGAGTAGTTACGATAAATTTGTCTCCATATCTTTAAGCGACATTCTACATTCTTTTTGTAATACATGCATTTCTTCTATTATTGTATTTTTCAACTATTTCATCTCAAGTGCTCCCTTTTATCTTTCCATCTTGGATTTTTTTGTTTCCCTCATTTAATACTTCTAACAAAATATCTAAAAAGAATACATTTGCATCAACATTCCAAGTCATATAAGTTCGTCCTCCATTACCCCATCCTTTATCAGGAATACTCATTTATTACATAAGATCAAATATTAATTAACTACTCCGACAGAAGATTATGAGATTTGTAAAAACATAATATATTTTGTCAATCTACTCAATAATTGAAAATGAAAGCAAACCAATAAATATATATTAATATTAAATGGTTAATGAATTAAATAACCTATGCCAAGCAATAAATGCAAAACAATATCCTATGCCAAACAGAATTACCTTATGAATCACATCAATAAATGGTACATGAGGGGGTAATATCCTATAACATATATTTTTAGTTTCGAAATTACTTGCATCTATATTTCTATTTTAAACTAAATTTAATCAGTTTTCAACAATAATAGTTTTCAACGATAATAAGTGAAACGAACCAAAGATAAACACCCTTATTGTTTGATTTTTCCAACTTTGAAGCAATCATTTAATTGTAATCCATGTACCATTACTGCAGTATGCATGTGTAAGTGTTTGTTTCTAACTGCAATGGATAAATATTTGTTCTTTCATTGCATAGAGAAAGAAGACTTGGGTGTGAATCTTGACAATAAAATTACCATTATCATAAGAATGTAGGCTTCAGAAAATGACACTAATCTTATAACTGAAATGTAGTATAAGAAATTGACAGAATAATTTGTTTTGTTTTATCTTTGCTTACCAATGTTTCATGTTGGTTTGCAAGAGTGTGGGATAGTACCACAAGTAAATTTTTTTTCTGTTTTGTAGTTACCAAACAAAATGCCTATCTTCGTCCCATGCAAGTTTGTTTGGAAAAGGTTTATCTTTTGTTCTGTTTAATTCTAGATTGTTTCAAAGTAGGCTCCTTAGTCATGGCATTACAGATGACAAGTGAGTTAAATTATAAGCTAAATTAATCAATTTTCAACATAATAGTTTTCAACAATAATAAGCTAAATTAATACTAAAAATAAGTTAAACAACATCAAAACATTAACAATATAAACAAAACAATTGTTGAAAACTGATTAAACAAAACAATACGTTGATCAAGTCCTCAAATGGATGGCTAATCGAAGGTGCTACATAGAGTAGAAAAAATAATAGACTGAAAATTATGCAATAGAATGAAGCCACAATAAACAAGTCATGATTCTTGGATATTTCCAATAATGGTGTAAAAACAAGATACCGAGGTTTGGATGCAGCAAATGCGGTAGATGCGGCAGCAGTGGCAGATGCAATGGCAGCGACAGATGTGGCGGTAGCGAGCGTGAGTGATGGCTGCGAGTGTGAGCGACGGATGCAACGGCTACAAGCATGAGTGACGAATGCGATGGTTGCGAGCGTGAGCGACAGCTGTAGTGATGGATGTAGTGGTAGTTTATAGCGATGGATGAGCGAGGGTTGTGACGAAGGAGCGGGCAACGATGAAGGAGGAGTTGTGATGGATGCAGCTGTACGAGGGGGCGATGAGCGTGAGGAGGGGGCAACAAAAGAGTCGGGCTCAGGGGGGAAGGTCGATTTTTCCGGAAGGGGGAGGTCAAAAATGATGAAACGGTAAAGGTAAATTTACATATTTATATGTTGGTAAAATCACACTTTCTTTTTCCTTCGGTATTATGCACACTAATGGCATTCTAATGGAATTCAGCGATTTTCCTTTCTATCAACTAAATTCCGTTAGGCACTAACCCCCCCTAAGTTAACTATTTGAGTTTCTCGGATGGATATGCGTAAAGTCGAAGACTTAATCATAACTGTTTGAGTTTCTTAAAAGGATAAAATATAAGAATTTAAAACAGAAACTCAAAGAGAAATCTAACTATTCGAGTTTGTAGAAGAGTAAAAACTTAACAATACGAAAAACTCAGAGGGTTAGATAAAATAGCTGAAATCAAGTGAAATACATAACTGTACATTAAACTTACTGAATGAGTCTAACTTTTTATTTGTATAAGTTCTAGAATATTTGCATTTGATTAAATGTACCATTGTTTGCTCCCCCTACATAAATGTAGTCTAGAGAATCTATGATGTACTTAATATTAGGTTGTCAAGCTCTAATAGATTTGTCATTAAATTCAAAATAGCTGACTTAAGTGAGTTGCTAAGCCTTAAATAGACTTGTCATTTAAGTTCAAAAATGGCGTACTTAAACTGAGTTGCCAAGCCCTAATAGATTTAAGTCTCTCTCTCTCTCTCTCTCTATATATATATATATATATTTAAAAAAAAATTAAATACAGAAATAAGTAGTAGATTTAACAATTTAGACTTTCTGACTTTTATTTTATTCAGTTTACAAAAGAAAATTCATAGAGATATACCTTCAGGTAACTTAAAAGAATTCAATAATGAGTACACGAACTTGAGAAAATAAATGCATTACATTATGTGTAAAGAATAGATAATAACAAAGAAAAATAACAAAGATTATATGTACAGATTATAGTAGAATTGTTATAACACCTGTAAAACAATCTAACCTTGAGAACATTACCCCCTTTTTTTTATTTTTTATTTATTTTATGTATTACCTCCCACAATATCATCTTTTTACATAATCACAATCCCTTGCTTAGGGGAAAGATAACCATTTACTCAATGATAAGTGAGAATAAGTAACCATTTTTTTTATATTAAATAGAATCTGAATTACTTGTAAAATAGGTTTTCAATCAGCACATCTCAAACCAGTTGGTTCAAGTGACTAGGGTTTAAGATCCCCTAACGAACTTAATTACTCAAGTAATTGCAGACAAACAATAAAACAAGATAGTAAATTGAATAAGAGGCAACTACAAGACTTAATTTTTCTAACAGTATGTTAATAACTTTCCTTTAATAAATGATACATATTTTTTATGTATTTTCCAATTAAAATCTCTATAATGGCGTATACATAAGTAACAAAAATACAGTTGGCACTCATATTGAATTAAATCAACTTTCCTTAAGTAACCTTTTCTGAATTTTTCTTAAATAAATTGACTTTAATAAAAATCAAAATTTCATAAATTCTTAACTGCTAGTAAACAGTAATTCTAAAATAGATATTTTGAGTTTTTTTTTAATAAAGAAATTACATTCTAAAGCTACTTTATAACAAACCAAAATGTTATGCAATAAACAGGACAATTTAAACATCAGATAACCTACAGATACCAAGTTCTAATCGTAATTTTGAAAAGGTATTTTCATCTAAGGGTTTTGTAAATAGATCTGCTAATTGTTCTAGGTAGGAACAAAATTTAATATTATTTTTCCTTTTATAACATTATCCCTTAGAAAATGATGTCGAACTTCTATATGTTTAGCTCGTGAATGTAAGATAGGATTTTTAGACAAACTTATTGTAGAACTACTATCACAGAAAATTTTAGTTGGTTCATAGGCTAAATTAAAATCTTTTAAAGTTTGTTTAATCCATAGGATTTGAGCACAGCAAAGTGCAACAACTATATATTCAACTTCAGTTGTAGATAATGCTACATAATTTTGCTTTTTGCTAAACCATGACACTAAAGAATTTCCTAATAATTGATAAGTGCCACTAGTGCTTTTTCTTTCAGACTTACATCCTGCAAAATCAGCATCACTATAACCTATTAAATGTAAAGAACTGTGTTTAAAGTAAAACAATTCGAAATTGATGGTTCCTAATAGATATTTAAAAATTCGTTTAATAGCAAGTAGGTGTGATTCTTTAGGATTAGATTGATATCTAGCACAAGTACATACACTAAACATAATATCTGGTTAGCTAGCTGTTAAATAAAGTAATGAACCCATCAAACTTCTATATTGTTTTATATCTATAGTTTTTCTAGAGTCATCTTTATCCAACTTAGTGATAATACTCATTGGTGTATTCTTTGTTTTAGTGTTGTCTAATCCAAACCTCTTTAATAAATCTTGAGTATATTTTTCTTGTGAAATAAAAGTACCCTGATTTAACTGCTTAATTTGTAAGCCTAGGAAAAATTGTAGGATCGTATGGCTACACAAAAGGGGGGTGAATTGTGTTTTTCAAAATTTTTGATTATAATTGAAACTTTAAAACACAAAAACAAGTCGAGACATTGTTTTCATAAAATCATTTTTATTCAAGGTTCCAATTACAATATACAATTCAATTCTCCACAGAAATTGTAGATGCAATTATATATCAATACCATGTTTCATCTAAACAATTTCATAACTACAAACAGAGAAAACGAATTTGCATAATTTAAAACATTTCTCCCTATTTGAGATCTTTCTTCTTCTTCTTCTATTTCTTCTTTAGCAATTCTTTAGTGACGAATATCTATTCTTTCTCTACTTCACCGAATTTGCTTTCTTCTGATACTTTAAATTTTCAGTGACATAAATTTGACCTTTTCTACTTCACTGAATTTTCTTCCATCTAATACTTCAAATCTTCAATGACATATATCTCACCTTTTTTTACTTCACTGAATTTTCTTCCACTTGAGAGCTTTTCCCCGAAGAGGTGTTTTCGATCCTTGAAAAGATTTTTCGTTTGATGTGCATGGATAACTGATCAACGAGAATTCTATGCCTTTTATACTGTATCTTCATTTCATGCATATCCTCCATGTTTAATCATTATCAATCTTCCACTGCTTCACGTCTTTTCTTTTTCCTTCATTGAAATACACACGTTCTGACCTACGTTTACATTTCGAATTTTCTTTAATCATCAATCTTGGATCTCTAAAAAATTTCCTGCAAAATAAACTTTCTTGTCTAAAATCTTTCATCAAGTGTAATAAAAAGTCATTACTTTAATGTTAACTAAACAAGTAAAACAAGTAGATATATAACTTAACGTTTCTAACTTAACGAGTTCCTCATGTGCCAACTCATGTGACAAGTATTGTAGCTAACTCAACGAACTAAGTCTGTGGTGTTACGCTAACTCAACTAACCATCTTCGTGGTGTTATGATAACTCAACGAACCATCTTCGTTGTGTTACAGATAACTCAACAAACCAGTAATAAACAAATGTTTTTATAATAAGAATTTTACCATGTGCAAAAATAACAACTTAAGTTTTATAACGCTAACCTAACGTGTTGCCTTAGTGTTCAATATAGTAACTCAACGCGTTTAGTTATGTTAACTTAACAAGTTAAACATGTGTAACTCACGTGATACAATATAACATTCGTAACTTATAATTCACTACGTGTACAACACTAACTTAATGAGTTCGTCTCTTCTTTTACTCACTAACTTAACGAGTTCTCACGTGACCTATTTTAACCTTTAAGCCTCTAACTTATTGAGTTCTCACATGATCTCTATACAAATAATACTCTAACTTAACGAGTTATCTAAACGTGCACTGTTCATGATATAGAATATATAACTTTAAAATATATCATGCTTTTCAATAAAAACACACGTTAACTTAACATTTAGTTAAATGAGAAATTAATGCAATGAAACGACTAGTTATTAACTTAGTATAATTTCAGATCCAATATAGACAAGTATTATATCAGTAAGCTTTTTCTGTATTAATTGATGTTTTTAATTTCTTTTCACAAGCAATAGTAATTGAGCAAATATGATTACCTTCATTCAGTACACATTATCAAAAAAAAATACTCAACAAAAATGATAGTTCACCCATCATACTCATTTCAAATTGATTAGTCATGTCTTTCGAAAAAGACTCAACTAATTTATCATTTGTTGCTCCAAATATGATGTCATCTACATAGATTTGAACTACCAATATATCTCTTTTGACCTTCTTCATAAAAAGAGTGCGATTTGCCTTTCCCATAGAATACCCTTTTTTCATAAGAAATTTAGATAATCTTTCATACCAAGACCTAGGGGCTTGTTTAAGTCCATATAGTGCCTTTTAAGCTTGTAAACATACTCGAGATATTTTGAATCTTCAAAACCTGGAGGTTGTTTTACATAAACTTCTTCTTTTATATATCCATTTAAAAAAAAGTCTTAACATCCATTTGATATAATTTGAAATCCATATAACAAGCATATGCTAACAAAATTCGTATTGATTCTAGTCTAGTAACAGGAGCAAATGTTTCATCATAGTCAATTCCTTCCTCTTGCTTGTAACCTTGAGCAACTAACCTAGCTTTATTTTTAACTATATGTCCATCCTGATCTACTTTGTTTCTAAATACCCACCTTGTTCCTATTATGGACTGATTTTCAGGTGGTGGAACTAGATCCTATACCTCATTTCTTATAAATTGATTTAGCTCATCTTGCATAGCTAAATACCAAAATTCATCTTCTAAGGCATCTTCAATTTTCTTAGGTTCTAGTAAGGAAACAAATGAATAAGCATCACAAATGTTGACTACTGATGACCTAGTCCTGACTCCTTGATTAGGATCGCCTATTATGTGATCAATAGGATGAGATGAAGCATAATGCCAATTTCTATGTTGTTACACATTTTATATAGGTATGACATTATTTTCTTTTAAATCTTCATCATTTAAATTTATATTTCTTATTCCATCAAATAATCTCTCAATTTCTCTGTCAACATTGTTTGGTATTATTTCTGGGAGAATTTCTGAATCAAAGTTTTCAACATGTCTAAAATCCAAATGAGAATTTTCATGAAATTTCACATGCAGGGTTTCCTCAATGGTTTTTGTTGATTTGTTATATACTCTATATGTCTTACTTCTAATGAAATAACTAACAAAAATACCCTCATCTGATTTAGCTCTAAATTTGTCTCTATGTTCATTAGTGTTTAAAATAAAACACTTGCAACTAAAGGGTTTTAAATAACTTATTTTGAGAACCCTCTTATACCATATCTCATAAGGAGTTTTATCCAGAATTGGTCTTAGATGCACTCTATTTATAACATAACATGCTGTATGAACTGCTTCTACCTAGAGAGATAGGGGTAACTTATTTTCATTTAACATGGTTCTGGACATTTCCTGAAGTGATTTATTTTTACGTTCTACTATCCCATTTTGTGAATGAGCTCTTAGAAATGAGTACTTATGATCTATGCCTAATTCTTCACAAAAGGTGTCCATTTGATCATTATCAAATTCTGTACCATGATCACTCCTAAGTTTTTGAATTTTAACATTTTCCTCATTTTGAACTTTATTACAGAATATCTTAAATATTTCAAAAACTTCAATTTTATTAGCTAGAAAATAAACCCAAGTAAACCCAATATGGAAGTCAACAGAAGCTGTTTATAGGCAACTTATGGTCTACTGAATAGAATTCAAATCAATTGGTTTGATGTTTTTACTTCTCAACTACAACATATGAATTCAAAGTTATTTTTTGGTGATGCTATATGTAGACTCCTTGCAAGCCAATTAAATTTATCCAACTGGCCCTCTAAAACTAAAGACATGAGAGCTTTTAGTGTGAAAGATTTGCAACGATTTCAAGCCATGCATCAACCTCAACAACAACAACAACAACCAACAGATTGTATAGAACAGATTCGACCACAACAGCCAAGTTATTCAATTCGAGCAGAACAGCAACCCCAGATACCTCCTAACCTAGATGATGTGCTTAACGAAATCAGAAATGATATTAGGCATCTAGGAGATAAAATATGTAATGCTATAAGTGATATACTTAGGAGGAATAGATAACAGTCTGTTTGCTTATATCTGAATACAAAATGTAATGTTTGTATTCATTGAACAATACATTTTTTTGTAAATGTCTACAATTCTTATTATTGTTTACAGAAAGCATTGTTGTAAATATGTCTCTTGCTATATATATATTCTATGTAATCATCTTTTTGATTAATGACAAAAAGGGGGAGACATGTTATAAAAGAAGATGATTATGATTTTAATTGCATATATTATAAAGGGAGATGATGTTTATATGGTTATTGTATCTGATAGATGATAATGTAATCTAAAAGAAAATTATATGGTTATTAAATTATATAATGAAAGGGGGAGAAATGATACTTATGTAATTATTGACATCTGAAAGTTTTATTTCTAAGAGGTGAAATTTACACAAACAATAGAAATAAGCTTAAGTGAACTTAAGTCAACAAACTTGTTTGTTGAATTAAAAGTTAACCCAACGAAGGTGCTTTGTTGAGTTAAATATATTTCATAATTGATTTAATATGGTTTTGTCATCATCAAAAAGGGGGAGATTGTTGAGTATTTTGTTTTGATGATGTGTGCTGAATGAAAATAATCATATTTGCTCAATTACTATTGCTTGTGAAAGGAAATTAAGTACATCAATTAATATAGAAAAAGTTTACTGATATAAATATTTGTCTGTATTGGATATGAAATTATACTAAGTTAATAACTAGTCATTTCATTGCATTAATTTCTCATTTAACTAAACGTTAAGTTAATGTGTGTTTTTATTGAAAAGCATGATATGTTTTAAAGTTATATATCTATATCATGAACAATGCATGTTTAGATAACTCGTTAAGTTAGAGTGTTATTTGTATAGAGATCACGTGAGAGCTCGTTAAGTTAGTAAGTAAAAGAAGAGACGAACTCGTTAAGTTAGTGTTGTACATGTGGTGAAATTATAAGTTACGAATGCTATATTGTATCACGTGAGGTGCACATGTTTAACTCGTTAAGTTAACATAACTAAACGCGTTGAGTTGTTATATTGAACTCTAAGGCAACACATTAGGTTAGTGTTATAAAACTTAAGTTGTTATTTTTGCACATGGTAAAATTCTTATTATAAAAACATTTATTTATTAGTAGTTTAAAGTATTAGAAGAAAGCAAATTCAGTGAAGTAGAGAAAGAATAGATATTCGTCACTGAAAAATTATTGAAGAAGAAAGAGAAGAAGAAGAAGAAAGATCTCAAACAGGGAGAAATGTTTTAAATTCCGCAAATTAGTTTTCTCTGTTTGTAGTTATGAAATTGTATAGATGAAACATGATATCGATATATAATTGCATCTACAATTTTTGAGGGGAATTGAATTGCATATTGTAATTGAAACCTTGAATAAAAATGATTTTATGAAAATAATGTCTTAACTTGTTTTTGAGTTTTAAAGTTTCAATTATAATCGAAAATGTTGAAAAACACAATTCACCCCCCTCTTGTGTAGTCATATGATCCTACAAGTGGTATCAGAGTTTTGTTAATAATCTTTGATATAAAATCGATACCAACTTATTTAATATCATTGCTTATTCTACCTTCCTTGTTTTTAAATAGAAATTAATATCTAAGCATACGTTTAACTTTCTTGATTTAAGGCTCAAGTTGTTTTAAAGTTTTAAACTGTTTAAAATCAAATAGGTTGAAAAATCTAAGGAAGATGGCTACTGGAAATGGTAATTTTTCTCTGTATGAAGGCCAAAATCTTAATCATCCTCCTTTATTTGATGGAATACATTTTGAATATTAGAAATATAGGATGACAATTTTTCTTTAAAGTATAAATCATAAGTTGTGGTTCATGATTTCTAAACCATATACTCTGTTAACTACTTATAATACGTGGATAATTACTGAAAAAGAAAATGAAACTTTGAATGTTAAGGGCTTAAATATTTTATTTTGTGCATTGAGTTATGAACAGTTCAGTAAAGTGTCAGCATATAAATCTGCTTATGAGGTGTGGCATGCATTAGAAGTTTTACATGAAGGTACTTCTCAAGTTAAAGAGACTAAGATAAACATGTTAATTCATAAGTATGAACTTTTTAAGATGCATGAAGATGAAAGTATTTCTGAGATGTTTTCTAGATTTCTTGATATCATAAACTCTTTAAAATGCTTAGGAAAGAATTTCGAACAGAAGGATTTGGTGAAGAAAATTCTCAGATACCTAAGTTCTAAATGGTCTCAGAAAATAACATCAATTGAGGAATCACGAGATTTAAATGTTTATACCATGAATGAACTTATAGGAAACTTAACTACTTGTGAAGTTCAATTAAATGAATCACTAAGTCACAATAAACTAAAAATGAAGAAAGAAATAACATTTGAAATTAATTCAGATTCTGATATATTTACTAATTCTAATGAGGATTTGATTTTGTTGACTAGGAAATTCAAGAAAGCATGGAAAGCTAGGAAATAGCAAAGGAACAAAAATGATAAACCCTCAACATGAAAATCACTGAATGACAAGAATTCTTCATCTAGAAAGTATGTCTGTTACAACTGTAAAAAACCTAGACATCTTTCTCTAGATTGTCCTATAAGGAAAAATGAAAAGCATAGTAGGACAAATCAGAAGAAGACGACTTAGAAAACTCAGAAAAAGTTTTACAAGAAAAAAGCTTTAAAGGTCACTTGGGATGACACGTTAGAAGAGTCTGAATTTGAGGAATCATCATCAAAATCTTCACATTTAGAAGGAGAACTAGAGTTAGAAGACGTTGCTCATGTGTGCTTCATGGCAGATGAGTCTAAGGTAATATCTGATCCTGAAAGTCATTTAGATTTTAACTTTGATGAATTATTATGTGCTTATCATGCATTATTACAAAAACTTAAATGTTGTAAACTAGAAAATAAGAATATCAGAAACTCTTTATCCATTGTGGAAGAAGAAAATTGTTTCCTGTCTACTACTTTAGAAAAGTTTAAATGTAATAATGAAAATCATGCTAGAGATTTGCATAAATTTAGATTTAATAAATGTGTCTTGCATGAACAAATATAGAATACAAATGCTGAAAAATTAAAGATAGAATTTGAAAATGAAATGTTGAGAAAAAATATAAATGATCTTGAGGTAGAGATTGATAAATTAAAAATGAGAGAGCTAGATTTAAATTCTACCATTGAGAAATAGAATTTAAGTCAAACTAAGTTAGACAAATTAACTAGTACCCCTACGGTATCATATAAATTTAGCTTAGGATTTAATTATCCTAAATATCCTGAATCTCAAGCCAATAAAGGATTTATTAGTTGTAGTTCAAGTAAATCTAAGATTAAAATTCCTTTTATCATGAAACAAGGTAATAAATATGTAGAAGTAGGTACTTCAAGGGATGAATCATGTAGTAATAATATAAATCAATGTGATTTGTTTAAATGTACTTCTAACATGACTATTAATGTTTCTAAAAATCTTGTTTCTTGTTTTGGAAATTCAGTTTCTAATGTTTCTAAAATTTCAGACAATTGTAGTAAACTGAAAATTCAAAAACCTGAGCATGAAATTCAAAACACTGGTATTAGACCAATTACTCATTCTACATGTGATTTATCTGAAAATTCTTGTGCAAAAAAAGATTTTGTATGTACTGAAATTGTTAATACAAGTACAAAATCTTAGTATGAACTTAATGAAATGTATGAGCATGACCAAAATAAATTAACATCTGAGAAAAATCAGCTTGGTCTTGGTTATACTACATCTGAAAATAAAAAGAATGATTATAAGAGCAATAATGCTATAAGTAAGTATGATGCTAATGATAAGTCAATAGTACATACAACTAATAAGAATGTAAATGATAACGTTAAACTGTTTTTAAATAAAAAGAAGAAATATGCATTTAATGAACTTGGTCCTCAACAACATTGGGTACCAAGAAAAAGTTTTTCTTAATTTGTTTTGTAGGAGGAAACAACATCAAAATGGATCTTGGACAGTGGAGCATCAAGTCACATGACTAGACAGAAAAGTTTACTAAAAAATTTTACAAATATCACGAAAGGTAGTGTAACATTTGGAAACAAAAGCAAGGATAAAATCATAGGTATGGGCAATGTTCAAATAACTCCGACTTGTGTTATTTCGAATGTACTATATGTAGAAAACCTAGGATTTAATTTGTTGAGTGTTATAAAACTAGCTGAGAATGGATATTATGTAGTGTTTGAAGATAATGTATGTAAAATTATTCATAAAAATAGAGATGAACTTAAGTTTAGTACTAAAAGAAAAGTTTTTGTATGTATTTTATCTTTACCTTCTAGTGTAGTTGATTTAAATTCATGTTTGCTAGCTGAAACTAGTGATGCATATCTGTGGCATAAAAGGATCAGGCATATAAATATGAAGTTGTTACATAAAATGTCTAGAAAATATTTAGTGAGAGGTTTACCAAAGATTAAATACTCAAAGGACTTTACGTGTGATGCATGTGAGTTAAGTAAACTTCACAAAAACTCTTTTAAATCCAAAATTGATATATCAAGCAAGAGAGTCTTAGAACTTATACATATGGATCTATTTGGACCAACAAGAATCATGAGTCTTGGTGGTAAACAGTATGTATTTGTTTTAGTAGATGATTTCTCTAGATACACTTAGGTTTATTTTCTAGCATCTAAAACTAGAAGTTTTTGAAAAGTTTAAAATGTTTTGCAATCTTTTTCAAAATGAACAAAGTGTTTCTGTTCAAAAACTTAGGAGTGATCATGGTACGAAATTTGATAATGATCAAATGGATAATTATTGTAAAGAGCATGACATTGATCACAGATTTTCTTTTTCAAGAGCACCGTCTCAAAATGGTGTTGTTGAGAGAAAGAATAGATCACTTCAGGAAATGGCCAAAACCATGTTGAATGAACATAAGTTACATCAAAATCTTTGAGCTGAAGCAATGACTACAACTTGCTATGTTATTAATAGAAATCACTTAAGACCTCGTGTTAATAAAACTCCTTTTGAAATTATGTTTAATAGGATTCCAAAAATTTCTTATATGAAACCATTTGGCTGCAAGTGTTTTATTCTTAATACTAAGTATAAAAGAGATAAATTTCAAGCCAAAGCAGATGAAGGAATTTTTGTAGGTTACTCTACTAGAAGTAAAGCTTATAGAGTATATAACAAGACTTCTAGAACTATTGAAAAAACCCTACATGTAAGCTTCAATGAAAATTCTTTTAGAGAATCTCAATCTAAAGCTGATAATGATGATTTGATCAATTTCCCAAAAGAGTTAGAGATCAATAGAGAGATTGAAGATTTATTTGAGAAAATCAAAAATATGAACTTAAATGATCAAACTAATGATGAAAGTGATGGACTTTCAGATGTTGATGAGAATATTAAGGAAAATCAGAGAAATTGGCGTTATTCTTCATCACATCTCATTACTTAAGTCATTGGTAATATTAATGAGGGAGTTAAAACTAAAGCTTCAGTTAACTTAAATAGTATGTGTATGTTTGTTTCTATGGTGGAACTAAGGAATATAGAAGAAGCATTATTTGATGAAAATTGGATAGTGGCAATGCAAGAAGAACTAAATCAATTCATTAGAAATGATGTTTGGGAATTAGTCTCTCCACTAGAAAATTAGTCCATAATAGGTACAAAGTGGATCTTTAGAAACAAAACTAGTGAGACTAGTCAAGTTATAAGAAACAAAGCTAGATTAGTTGCACAAGGGTATACACAAGAAGAAGGACTAGATTATGATGAAATATTTGCTCCTCTAGCTAGGTTAGAAAGTATTAGAATATTATTGGCCTATGC